>CM031615.1:70874143-70971643 GCA_018398815.1 Conus ventricosus
CCACAACCAGGAATAAACCCCTAGAGCTATGAAATTCCGCATGTATGGTCACAAGGCTTTGTTCTATACTGTGAGCAAGATTGTGTGTGTCTCGAGGTGAAAGGTCGTGTCATTGTCACCAAAATGTCACCCAATGTGTCACATGCGATGGTGACAATTCTAATACAGCACCACCAACATGCAGTTATCCATGCACATGCATGTTAGTGTTGTAAAATGAAAGCTGCGGCCTAAGTGAGATGATCTGTCTTCTGTCCGCCTGTTCAGTCCCACAGGAAATCCACAGAATGTCACACACAACTAGTGTCAATTGTCACAACTGAACAGTTACTGTAGATTCAAGCACAGTTCCTCATTGTTTTTCTGTCATTGTTCTAAGCACCTTATACATGTCCATATGTATTTACACACTGTATAGCTGTGACGAAATTGAGTAGAGTCTCACTGCCAAGTGTCATCAAAGCACTGTCACCATAAACTACAGGTAAGCATATATACACGTACACACAAACACAGAGACTAGCAAACTGCCCTACTGTTGAGCCACTTTCTGCGCATGGTAGTCATGGAAACAGTCATTCTTATGAAAGCATAAAGGCACCTGGCAGAAAGAACACATATATGACGTTTCTACGCGTCGTCCCTTTGTTGTTATACGGAATAATCAGTACAGCGACATAGCCCGCATTTCGTCAGGTGTTGTGTCGAACCATAGGGAGTCAGGTGTGCCCTTAGCTGCTTGTTTTTGTTGAGCGTATCTGTTAATTTCTTCTGCTACTGGTTGAAAAAATGTGAGAGGCAGAAAAAAGAAATAGTCTAGTGCGGTGGCAGTGTTCGGCAGTGAGTGCGCTTGGCCTGTCGGCTGTTGGAACGCGACCACATGGGCAGGATGTGTAGCCGGTCGCCATTGTTTTGCAGAACGGCAAGTAGCACGTTGTACTGAGGGTCGCTTTCACCATTTTCCTCTCCTTCATTGGTGCCGATTTCAACATCATTCTCTTCTCCTAACTCTCCATTTTCATACTTCTCTTCTTCTGGCATATATTTGATCCCACTCCTCTGCTGAATACGCAGGAATATCATCAAACTCACTGTTGTTAGCAGACGACGCCATTGTGAAAATCGGTCAGTCTCACGCACAACTCTTCGCTTGCAGTTTCTCCTCTTTCTTAGTGAATGGAAGTGGTTCCAGCATCCGAAAATAGTGCTGCCAGATTACTGGGCTATAGTGGGAAATCCCCAACAACTTTTAGTGGCTCTCCGAGTATTTTCATGGAGTCAGCACGTGATGGAAAAGTACCGTACACATGCGGCGGGCAGCTCCCATCTGCGCCCGTTATGAATACAAGAGGGTTAAACAAGGACCTCCTCATAGTGCAGTGAAGCCAAGGTATGGCACAGAGGACTGGACAGCAGTTCTGGACTGTCATGTTTAAACAAGGACCTCCTCATAGTGCAGTGAAGCCAAGGTATGGCACGGAGGACTGGACAGCAGTTCTGGACTGTCATGTTTAAACAAGGACCTCCTCATAGTGCAGTGAAGCCAAGGTATGGCACGGAGGACTGGACAGCAGTTCTGGACTGTCATGTTTAAACAAGGACCTCCTCATAGTGCAGTGAAGCCAAGGTATGGCACGGAGGACTGGACAGCAGTTCTGGACTGTCATGTCAGACAGGCCGACTCCATGTCCAGCAGGCCAGTCGAACAGCCCACATCTACCATGGTTCTGTTCTTAATCAGATTGCAGCTCTGAAAAAACCCCACTGTGGTTGGCTGGGCTATTGAAACACATGAATTGAAAGAGTGAAATAAAGAAGAATGATGACACCAGCTCAACGTTAACACAACAAAATACAGTGACATGAGAAAGGAGCGATGAAGTCGGATCAGCATCACCATTTATGATGGCGAGGAGTAACGGCTCCAAACTTCAACCACGTCTGATTATGATAACAATTGAAAACTCCCTTCCTTCGCTGGATGCTTTGGGGGTACTGCTGGATTCTTTTCTGAACCCTTGGTGGTGAGAACACCACAGAATTATGGACTGTGGTGTGTCTCTATTTGACACCAAGAGCACAGACACAATCAGCCGTGTCTCCCTGATGAGTCCGATCCAGCGGACGGAAGGCCTAGGAGCATGCAAAAAAAATGAATGTGCCTTCGAGAGGGATTACGATGGTTCCCTCAGGCAGCTCGTAGGGTTTCTCATATTTGTAATATATTCCCCCATTTTCTTCATCTTCAATTATCATTATTTCTTTATTTTTAAGTTCAAATCTTTGCCAAGTCATTACTATAACAACTGAAGAATTCTTAACCTGCACTTGTTTTCCCCCACTACTTAATTGTTCAGCAACAATTGAAAACTCCTCACATTCAATGAATGTAACACAGATGGCACACTGACGATTCACATGTTTTATTTGCTGCTTACTAATTCAGATAAAAAAAGCACACATGTATCGATTCAGATGCTGCACGGAACAGTTGGACCAAACACACCTCTTCATGCCAAATCTCTAGGGCTGAGAACAGTCTCAACAGAGATCTAAAAAAAAATTCATAAAAACTGAGTCTTACATAGAAAAAAAAAGAGAAGAAAACTGGCTGGTAAGTTTTGTTTAAGTGACTTTTCCCACTTCTTGACAACCTTGATGCCTACAATTGCACCAACGACAGAATGCATGAAGTCACAAGCAGATGTCCATGCTGTCAGTGAGAAATGGTACTGGTCTGTCCATGGCATCATGTAAAAATGATAAAAAAAATAAAGGTGCAGACAGTGAAGTACACAATGTTGATCGCAGTCAATTGGTCCCAGTGCCTGTCTCATCCTCCCTTGTCCCTCACCGCCTCGTCTGCTCACAAATGTGGTTGAATTTCCTGAAACGTACACCCAAAGTTTGAGAGAAAGCATGAAATATGCTTGGGGTTGGCTGGCTGTCATGTAATCTGGCATGAGTCAAAGTAAATACAATGAAAAACAAGAATGGAAAGAAAGCTTATATTTAAAGAATGCTAGCCATTTCTTGGATCAATCTACCCAGAACATGGAACATGGCGTTTCAAGGTTTTTTAACAGCGTGACTTCTGTTGCAACTGACACACAATACAGGAAGAAAACTCAGCATTCCTTGGGTTTCTACCTAGAACAACGGACATCTCATGTCAAGTGAATCAACTGTATGGCTTCCATTCTAACTGACACAACACATGAAGACAGCTAAGCAGTTTTTGGATCAGTCGATACACAACACATGAAGACAGCTAAGCAGTTTTTGGATCAGTCGATACACAACACATGAAGACAGCTAAGCAGTTTTTGGATCAGTCGATACACAACACATGAAGACAGCTAAGCAGTTTTTGGATCAGTCGATACACAACCCATGCAGTAGAGCTGTAACATGACATGGCAGTCATGATTTTTGCACAGATATGCCCTGCACACTGTTGGGGCAATGACAGAAGATGACACAGAGTGCAAAGCAGAGGCATGACAGATTGTTGGGCAATGACACAGACTGTCAGGCAATGACATGGAAATGACACAGACTGTCAGGCAATGACATAGAAATGACACAGACTGTCTGGCAATGACATGGAAATGACACAGACTGTCAGGCAATGACATGGAAATGACACAGACTGTCAGGCAATGACATGGAAATGACACAGACTGTCAGGCAATGACATGGAAATGACACAGACTGTTGGGCAATGACATGGAAATGACACAGACTGTCTGGCAATGACGCAGACTGTCTGGCAATGACATGGAAATGACACAGACTGTCAGGCAATGACATGGAAATGACACAGACTGTCAGGCAATGACATGGAAATGACACAGACTGTCAGGCAATGACATGGAAATGACACAGGCTGTCAGGCAATGACATGGAAATGACACAGACTGTTGGGCAATGACATGGAAATGACACAGACTGTTGGGCAATGACATGGAAATGACACAGACTGTCTGGCAATGACATGGAAATGACACAGACTGTCAGGCAATGACATGGAAATGACACAGACTGTCTGGCAATGACATGGAAATGACACAGACTGTCTGGCAATGACATGGAAATGACACAGACTGTCAGGCAATGACATGGAAATGACACAGACTGTCAGGCAATGACATGGAAATGACACAGACTGTTGGGCAATGACATGGAAATGACACAGACTGTCAGGCAATGACATGGAAATGACACAGACTGTCAGGCAATGACATGGAAATGACACAGACATTCAGGCAATGACATGGAAATGACACAGACTGTTGGGCAATGACATGGAAATGACACAGACTGTTGGGCAATGACATGGAAATGACACAGACTGTCAGCAATGACATGGAAATGACACAGACTGTCAGACAATGACATGGAAATGACACAGACTGTTGGGCAATGACATGGCAATGACACAGACTGTCAGGCAATGACATGGAAATGACACAGACTGTCAGGCAATGACATGGCAATGACACAGACTGTCAGGCAATGACATGGAAATGACACAGACTGTCGGGCAATGACATGGAAATGACACAGACTGTCAGGCAATGACATGGAAATGACACAGACTGTCGGGCAATGACATGTGAAACATGTTTGTAGGATGCATTTCCTCTTCCTGTCTTCTTGATCTGAATGTGACTGTTCCTCAGCATGCATTCACAAAGCTTTTGATAATGTTCAATTTCACATCATTCACAAAGCTTTTGATAATGTTCAATTTCACATCCTTGTTTTTGGTTTCCCCCCTGAGGTTCTGTGTAAACAAAACAAGAAAATCCATCAAAAAAAAAACTAGACACGTGGCATGCTTGTTAAAACTTCTGTGCCTGTAATGGTCTGACTAAGTGTAAGCGCCAGCCTGTAAGCACACGATTATGGGCTAGTGCGCACACTCAGGCAGGGGCATGTTGGTGTGCTGGAGGTGGTAAATCCAGCCCCATGGAATTCATCAAGCAACACTTACGCGGCATGGGGTGGCTTGTTGTGCTGTGTGCGGCAGTTCTTCCCCCAGTAACAGTCAGCACGGGCAGTCACCTCGTCTGGAACCATCCACACAACGTGCAAAACTTGTACACAGCTTACACAGTGATGGGCCTCAACCTCTGTACTGGAACTGTGCAATCCAGACTTCGATAATTCATCACAGTGATTTTGAAGGTGATATATGTTGTCTTGGTTTTGGAAGTGGTTTTGGAAGATCACATGCACACACACATGCGCACGCACACACACACACACACACACACACACACAGATGCACAGCATCCGCACACATGTGCAGACACACACAAAACTTGCCTATGTATGAAAGACCCACAAACATCCATACAAACCTCGCATGCAAGCTCACTCAGATATGCTCATACATACATACATACACTGCGGACCTTACAGGCCCAGGAGATAAACCATTATTCTCATGATGCAGGGGTTCTCAGTTCAATCCCCTTTTGAGACACACATATGAGCAGAGATTTTCTCTTCAGGGTCAATACCTGTGCAGACCGCACATCCATCGTCTCTCTGCTGACACTTTGACCTAAGGTCCTGTGTGTGTGTGTCAGCTGTGCAGAGTGCACATCCATCGTCTCTCTGCTGACACTTTGACCTAAGGTCCTGTGTGTGTGTGTCAGCTGTGCAGACCGCACATCCATCGTCTCTCTGCTGACACTTTGACCTAAGGTCCTGTGTGTGTGTGTCAGCTGTGCAGAGTGCACATCCATCGTCTCTCTGCTGACACTTTGACCTAAGGTCCTGTGTGTGTGTGTCAGCTGTGCAGACCGCACATCCATCGTCTCTCTGCTGACACTCTGACCTAAAGTCCTGTGTGTGTGTGTCAGCTGTGCAGAGTGCACATCCATCGTCTCTCTGCTGACACTTTGACCTAAGGTCCTGTGTGTGTGTGTCAGCTGTGCAGACCGCACATCCATCGTCTCTCTGCTGACACTTTGACCTAAGGTCCTGTGTGTGTGTGTCAGCTGTGCAGAGTGCACATCCATCGTCTCTCTGCTGACACTTTGACCTAAGGTCCTGTGTGTGTGTGTCAGCTGTGCAGAGTGCACATCCATCGTCTCTCTGCTGACACTTTGACCTAAGGTCCTGTGTGTGTGTGTCAGCTGTGCAGAGTGCACATCCATCGTCTCTCTGCTGACACTCTGACCTAAAGTCCTGTGTGTGTGTATCAGCTGTGCAGAGTGCATATCCATCGTCTCTCTGCTGACACTCTGACCTAAAGTCCTGTGTGTGTGTGTCACCTGTGCAGAGTGCACATCCATTCGTCTCTCTGCTGACACCTTGACCTAAAGTCCTGTGTGTGTGTGTCACCTGTGGTGGTGCAGTGGTTACCGTTGCCGATTCCCACCTGGGCAGTAATGGGTTTGATTACTGTCACAGCCATTTATCTGTGGGATTTTTTCTGCCCCAACCAGCTCCGTTTTGGAGCTGAATTTGCTATGGGCTCAGTTTTGAAGACCAGGGCCATACAATCGATCATACAATTGATGTTCATCCACCTGAAGACCTGCCTACATACACACTGGTGTGCTATTTTTTATGTTATCCTCCAAGGCAGAGTGAAGCCTCCTTAGGGATGTATTACAATCTGTCCAATATGCAAGAACCTCACCAATGGTGATAATCAGTTTTAGCTGAGGAACAAAGTGAAGAAAACGATATATACGAAAATAATAATGATAATAAAATTCTTCTTTAAAAATAAGAAAAACATAACCAACAAATACACAACCAAATGAAACATAGTTCATTTTTCAACAAGCAAACGAAACCATACAAGAGGTCAAAAACTTGAATAATCAAACACTTTTCCTTTAAACAAACAAAACGATACAATAAGGCAGCAGAGAACTTGTCACCTGGCAGCTGGTCTCGAGGGATGGCAGCCCGGTACTGATAGGCCAGAGCCTTGAAGACACGCAGTCCACAGGCAAAGCATAGAGGGGTCTGTCCTGTCAGGTTATAGCGAGTCTGATCTGATCACACACACACACACACACACACACACACACACACACACACACACACACACACACTCACACACACACACTCACACACAGAGACACACACTCACACACAGACACACACTCACACACACACACACACACACACACACACACACACACACACACACACACACATATGCTGTCAAACCTGCCAGTAAAAAGTTCCTGTCTCCCTTTGCAGAAACCTTTTAATTTTGTTGTTGTTGTATATTCATAAATACATTTTGTGATCAAGACTGCCTTTGATTCAAGACATTCTAAACAGTTTCTGATGGTCATTGTTGCAAGTTTCATAGTATGCATCACATGTCTGTTTTAACTTGCATTGACCACAGATACAGCAAAGAACATGGGTGTAAACCCTGGACAGACAGTAAATATTATCAAGGTGAGAACCTATTCAAATTTCTTAGTAAACAATGTCAAGGTGAGAACCTATTCAAATTTCTTAGTAAACATTATCAAGGTGAGAACCTATTCAAATTTCTTAGTAAACATTATCAAGGTGAGAACCTATTCAAATTTCTTAGTAAAGATTATCAAGGTGAGAACCTATTCAAATTTCTTAGTAAATATTATCAAGGTGAGAACCTATTCAAATGTCTTAGTAAACATTATCAAGGTGAGAACCTATTCAAATTTCTTAGTAAATATTATCAAGGTGAGAACCTATTCAAATTTCTTAGTAAACATTATCAAGGTGAGAACCTATTCAAATTTCTTAGTAAATATTATCAAGGTGAAAACCTATTCAAATTTCTTAGTAAACATTATCAAGGTGAGATCCTATTCAAATTTCCAATTCAAAGGAAACTGTCAGTCAGACAAACGTTTAAAACTACAGAGACATACATTCTCTGAAGTCATGACTATATGAACATACAATTCTGAGTAAAAGTAAAGTACATGCAAATATGCATCCATGTCTTTTGTTCCCCTTCCCCACACAAACCTTTATTCAGTTATATATGGACTGACCATCACTTTTATTTAGAGGAAGTCAGGTGTGTGTGTGTGTGTGTGTGTGTATGTGTGTGTGTGTGTGTGTGTGTGTGTGTGTGTGTGTGTGTGTGTATGTTTGTGTGTGTGTGTGTATTTCTGTGTGAGAGTGTGTGTGTGTGTGTGTGTTTGTGTGTGTGTATGTATGCATGTGTGTGTGTCTGTGTGCGTGTATGTGTGTGTGTGTGTGTGTGTGTGCGTGCGTGTGTGCTTGTGCATGCGTGGCATGCATACGTGTGCGCAGGTATTTATAAACAATCCAGTCAAAGGTTTGCGACTCTCCTCCACCTTCATACATCTGCCTTGAACATTTTATACACAGGCTCCACACAGTAACCCTTGGAACCGTTTGGTTCCACCAAGACCCAGCGCACAAGGCCGCTGCTGCTGCCCCAGCCCTCACCTTGACAGGTGTACTCTCCTCGCTGCATGCGGTCGATGCACTCCGCCAGAACGTCCCGCACGGCCAGCTTCTTTCCGTCCAGGTAATTCTGACAGCACACATCATCACCCACACCTGTGTCAGTCACCTGCCCTCAATGTCAGGTCTCATCAAGCAGGCTATACATTTGGAGACATACAAAGCATGTTTGTGTATCTAGACAGTCTATACACATGCAGACATACAAAATTTGCTTGTATATCCAGTCTATACACATGCAGACATAGAAAACATGTTTGTATATCCAGTCTATACACATGCAGACATAGAAAACAGGCTTGTATATCCAGGTAATCTATACATATGCAGACATAGAAAACATATTTGTATATCCAGTCTATACACATGTAAACATACAAAACAGGCTTGTATATCCAGGTAATCTATACATATGCAGACATAGAAAACATATTTGTATATCCAGTCTATACACATGTAAACATACAAAACGTGCTTGTATATCCAGGCAGTCAAAACACATGCAGACATACAAAACATGCTTGTATATTTAGACAGTCTACACATATGTAGACATGCAAAACATGTTTGTATATCCAGTCTATACACATAAGACATACAAAACATGCCTGCACATCCAGTCAGTCTATACACATGCAGACACACAAAACATGCTTGTATATCTAGGCAGTCTATATACATACAGATATACAAAACATGCTTGTATATCCAGGCAGTCTCTATACATACAGGTATACAAAACATGCTTGTATATCCAGTCTATACACTTGCAGACACACAAAACATGCTTGTATATCTAGGCAGTCTATATACATACAGATATACAAAACATGCTTGTATATCCAGGCAGTCTCTATACATACAGATATACAAAACATGCTTGTATATCCAGTCTATACACTTGCAGACATACAAAACATGCTTGTATATCCAGGCAGTCTATATACATACAGCAGGGCTGCCTACCCCCTTCCGCCTCTTTCAGGGACATACTTTTTCAAAACCAGGGACACTGACTGATTTCCAGGGACACATGCAGCCGTAGCACATATCACAACCACATCAACATTAAAGTGAAAGCTTACCTTTATTTACACTGTGTAGGCTACAACTTCTACAATGCTACTTTGCTTCTAGCGCACTGAAACTTCTTTGCGATGTCCGAGTCAGAAAACATCAATTTAACGCATCTGTTCAGCTTGTCCAGCGCAGCCATCGGCAAATTCAGTTCAGCTGCAAGGTCAACCATCATCGTTTCAGCTCTTATGACGTCAAAAGTTTCCTGACTGGTTGACGTCTGAGCGCGCTGAAAGAATCCGCTAATGTTACAAGATTTCTCGCTCTCACGGATTTTTGTGTTCTTCTTGTGCTTTTCAGTGGCGACATGACGGGTTATTTCATCCCTACCTCCAGATCCGATGGAGAACTCACACGCACAAATTTCACAAGACGCGTAAAGTCTCGATCTTGCCACGCTTGATGAACGGCCAGGTTTCCGTATATTTTGACAGGAATGTCTGCCGACGTTTCTTCTTCTTGAGAGAAGCCCCATAGTCGAGATCGCCATCGGCATTTTTACGCTTTCCCTGTTTCGCGTCCATTTTTCTCGCTTTCAAAACTTGGGAAGACGGTGTATGCGCATGCGCACTGGTCAGTTCGGCAATGTTCGGGTCTTTCCGACGGATTTGGTCAGGATGGCCACGACCGAAGTCGGTCAGTCGGTGATCAGCTGACGAACTCGACTTCGTTTTTTTGTTGTTGTTGTTGTTTTTTTCTCCCGAATTTTTTTTTCGCGGGACATAGAATAAACAAGTGGATTCCAGGGACAGGCTGCATGATTTCATTATTTCGGGGGACAAATACGGATACTCCGGGACGGTAGGCAGCCATGATACAGATATACAAAACATGTTTGTATATCCAGGCAGTCTATATACATACAGATATACAAAACATGTTTGTATATCCAGGCAGTCTATATACATACAGTCATACAAAACATGCTTGTATATCCATACAGTCTACACACATGCAGACACACAAAATATGCTCATATATGCACATGCACACTTCAAACATGTTCTCATATACACACAGTCTGCACACATGCTGACAAACAAAGCACACTTGTAAATATTGACAATCTACATCCATGCAGACATTCAAAACCTGCTCATATATACATACAGTCCACACACAAGCAGAAAAATAGAACATGCCCATAAATACAGATAAACACATGCCGACAAAACATGCTCTTCAACAGACAGTCGATATACATGCAGACAAACAAAACAAAACTGAATATACTGATTTTCAACACCCATGCAGACATGGAAAACAAAACTGAATATACACCAAGAAGCTATGCACATGCAGACATTCAAAATACAGTTATGTACACAGACAAGCTATACACATGTAGACATTCAAAACACACCTGTATACAGAGACAGACTGTGCACTTACTAATACACAACGCACACACATGTACACACAGGCAAGCTCTCCACTTCCAGACACACACAGGGACTTACATCTCAACACACAGCCTGAGACCAGACATACCATGAAGATTTCGGATTCATGGCGATTATCCAATATGAGCGTGGGAAGAACTTTTCTGCCAAAACTCATATCTGGAAAGAAACCAAAAGACAATGCAAACAACAGTGCGACAGTCAGCAAACGCAAGACATTATAAAAAGCTAACTTCAATACAAACAATAAGTCCAGTAAAAATGTTCAAAACCCAGCCAACCACATCAGGACTGCAAGCCAGTTCAAAACAGAACCACATGAAGGTAACAGACTATGAGTAAAATCAAACACTGTAACTCAAAGACTGCTCTAGAGCTACACATTTTTCTAACTAACCTTAAAACAAAGATGGTAACCTACAATAAGCAAGTCCAATGCAAAGTAGGTTAACCTAAACACTTACAATTAAAGAAAAGTGTTGAGAGTTAGCCTAAACATTGACTGCAACTAATTTATTGTCAGATTAACTCCGAGTCGTACTGACTGACCTAACCTAAACACATAACAATAAAACTTGATGGCAAATGCAATTCAAACCATGACAGTAGCTTAAACACAAAAAATCCATACAACTTATAGCCAGGAAAAACAAGGCAAAGCATGACATTAACCTGTAAACAAACAATCCATCTACTGTCTATAAAGACAACGCTGATTATAACACTGGCCAAAAGACACAAGACTACAGTCAGCAAATCATGAAACCACCTTGAGCTAAATATATAAATTATTAAAGTACAGCCAACAAATATAGAAAAATTTACACAACAGATCTAAATGTAGACAATAAATCTGTAATCTGCACATACAAGGCAAATTACAACACAAACCTTTATCCAGAAATTAAATGACATCCTTGAAAAGAGGATGGCTGTATAAATACTTGCGTCTCATCTGGTTTAGCGAACAAAATACAAATGCTGCTATGCCACAGGGTTTGATATGTGGACCTGGATACCCTGCAAACACACCGAACACACTACCTTCCAACTTGGCCAGACACCCGTTGCAGTCTGCTTTGCGACAGCCCCAGTAGGCATGGCAGAAAGCCCTGTAGCAGATGGTGCCTGTGGACACACACACACTGCACAGTGCCAGGCACCTGAATTTGTCATGCAGTACTGGGTTCTTTTCTTTTTAAAGCAGAAAAAGCTGTGTTCCGAACGTTCATGACACAACAGAAGGAAAACAGTGAAAAAAGAGGGCCTGGGCAGTGGATATAAGACAGATCAGTTATCAGCCAGTGTTCCTGTAGGTACAGTGTAGAAAGAGGGTTGTTCCTGTGGCTACAGTGTAGAAAGAGGGTTGTTCCTGTGGGTAGTGTAGAAAGAGGGTTGTTCCTGTGGGTAGTGTAGAAAGAGGGTTGTTCCTGTGGCTACAGTGTAGAAAGAGGGTTGTTCCTGTGGGTAGTGTAGAAAGAGGGTTGTTCCTGTGGGTACAGTGTAGAAAGAGGGTTGTTCCTGTGGGTAGTGTAGAAAGAGGGTTGTTCCTGTGGGTAGTGTAGAAAGAGGGTTGTTCCTGTGGGTAGTGTAGAAAGAGGGTTGTTCCTGTGGGTAGTGTAGAAAGAGGGTTGTTCCTGTGGGTAGTGTAGAAAGAGGGCCTGGGCAGTGGATATAAGACAGATCAGTTATCAGCCAGTGTTCCTGTGGGTACAGTGTAGAAGGGGCATGCAGAAGACACCAAAACAACCATCAACAATGAAAGTAGTACACAGAACACAGAGTAAGGGAGGAGGAGAGTGAAGGAAAGAGGAGGGGATGTTGGAGGTGACTCAACAGACTGGCAAATCACTTTACCTTTTCTACCCTAAGTTTAGCCCCCCCCCCCTCAACAGGAAAACAGGAAAACAGGGCAAACTAACAAACAGCCGAAGAAAAAAACCTCTCCCCAATGCAACCACCGTCTGCAGCAGTCAGCCGTGTAGGCTTGAGGCTGGAAGGAGGTGGTTTGAGTTCCATCACAGACACTGGTCTGATTGTTCACCACCCTGCTGGCTGTAGACTTTCCACATGGGAAGACTGGAACTTCACACTCATGCTTCATTCACTTCATGGACGCATCTACAGGTATGTTGCTCCGGTGCCTTTGCCGGCGTGGCAGGTGTGCTCGTCTCTTGGGCCTGAGTGATGCTGGGAAACATTCCGACAGGAAGAACTGAGTAAAGCCTCATCATGTCATCTTGGACCAAACTGGAACCTCACAACATCATGTTGATCAGTATCGTTCTCACTGAACATCATAAAAAAAAAGTTTTGAGTTCTATGACCATCCACGCCTTGCTCTCGTGAGGACTTCAGTTTCCATCTCCCCTCCACATGGTGAAATAGCATCAAAACAATTCTATGATTGTCCATGCCTTGCTCTGGTATCTCCCCTCCACATGGTGAAACAGCATCAAAACAATTCTATGATTGTCCATGCCTTGCTATGGTATCTCCCCTCCACAGGGTGAAACAGCATCAAAACAGTTCTATGACCGTCCACGCCTTGCTCTGGTATCTCCCCTCCACATGGTGAAATAGCATCAAATCACTGGTACTGGCAAGTTCCTGTGCACTGTCATTGGACAGCCCTGATGGAGCTCTCTGGAGTGGGAACGCTCGCCCATGCCCTGATGGAGCTCTCTGGAGTGGGAACGCTCGCCCATGCTGGTTCTGTGGCCAAGCAGTCATTGTGGTCAGGAAGGGGCCCAGTCGGTGGTATGTTCTGTACGTTCAGGCATCACTGAACACTACCGAAGCAACTTTGCTGTGGTGCGGCTCCTCTTCTGACAGGCCACCTCACCAAGACCTGACACTGACTGCTCCCTGTCCACTACAGGTGCTGGAGGTGAATTCAGATGTGGCTGTGTACGGACTGGCCACAATCAGCAGAGAGGGAGTCACGCCACTATTGAGGTGTAACAAGACAAAAACAAACACATACACACAAAACACATCCTCCCCACAGAAGCCTACTCAGCAACTATACCGGGACAAGAAAACATCGTCTGATTCAAACTGTACAAGAGAAACCAACAAAAGGAAATGTTCCCAAAACAGAGAAAAACATTGTTGATCTGAGTGCTTGGTCCTCACACTGCTGTGGACGCTGTGTATTGGGCTGTGCATTGTACACAGCTCGGCGGTCTGGGAAGATCTGCAGACAGCACTGACACAAGACGTGGTTCTGGTTCACTACACACGTGTAGGGCGGCGCATCAGGCATGATCTTCTTGTCACGCTCCTGATAATCCTCGTCATCTGTCAAAGATAAGAGGCATCTGGATAATCCTCGTCATCTGTCAAAGATAAGCATCTGGGGTAGAGCACATGTGTATCATCTACAGATGTGTTGGAAAGAGACAGAAAGCTGAGACAGTGTAGCACATGTGTATCATCCACAGATGTGTTGGAAAGAGACAGAAAACTGAGACAGTGTAGGACTTGGTGGTTTTGTGCATGTGTGACTGAACGTGTCTGCGTGCAAGTGTGCATGTATTCATGTATGCATATTTCATTTATTTGCAAGCAAACTTGCCAATAAAACCACCAATAACTGTATATTAACATGTACATTAAAAAATGTAAAAAAAAAAATATCTGGGCATTTTGTCCACTTCATTCTCTCTAGTTATTTGTTCACACACACACACACACACACACACACACACACACACACACACACACACACACACACACACACACAACACACACAGCATGCAGAAACAAGTGTCTCTCTCTCTCTCTCTCACTGATACAAACACGCACCACATTGTGAAACAAACACTTGTAACACACATATACACACCACACAGACAAAATTGTATACCCATACAAAACAGCATCATCTGTCAATAGTATCTGAGTGTTTTTCTTTCCAAGTGATCATAAGCAAAACAAAAAAACAAAAAAAAACCAACAAAACTCGCTAAAAAGCTCTGTTTTTAACAGCACCAGGATGAACAGCTCTCACGATTAAGACCCTAAAGGAACAAACAAAACAACTGCACTCAAACAAATCACCACACACAATGTCACACGCACTGAACAAATGTTCCTTTCAACTAGGCCAAGATAAAACACACAGATGTCATATACGTTGAGATACACACCACACAGACATACTGCGCACTTTCAGTTCATCAAGGAGCTGTCACTGTGTGTGGACAAGTCTGTGTACATTACACCACATCTACTCAGACATGACACCCATACTCTGACGCAACATCCATCGATATGAATCTATTCATCCGTTTCCACCTAATAAGGAACATGCACAAACACAGAAACCGCTTATTGAATTAATCCTTTGCTGTGCTTGACTGGTTATTCTTTTTCAAAATCTTTTTTTCTTCTGTCGGTCAAAGATCTGTGCACAGCTTTTTGTTTGTTTGTTTGTTTGTTTGTTTGTTCGCCTTACCATTTTTAGTTGCAAAGTGAGACGACTGCAAGCAGAAATCTAAACAAATCTTAAAGTTTGTTACTAAATCTGTCAAACATGACCAAACGAATTACAGGATTCTTTTGTTCAGGTTTGTTTTATTTTGTGATTCGTTTGTTCATGTTTGGCGGATTTAATACATAAACTTTAAAATTTGCCATTTTTAGTTTGTTTCACCTCTGCTCTGATCGACCTGTGCTACAACACCCTTTCAGCTCACCTGGCGGTCCGGCTCCAGAGGTGGAAGGCTGAGCACTGTTGTTGTTGCTGTCGTTGTTGTTGTTGTTGTTGTTGTTGCCTGATGTTGAAGGCGTTGCAGAGCCGGAGGCTGAAGTGCCGGTGTTAGATGTGCTCGCTGTTGTTGATGTTGTTGCTGTGGTTGTCTGAGGCCCAGTGAAGAAGCCCTTGATGGCTGAAAAAGCTGAAGAACATCGTATGGACTTAGAGCAACGACATGTTTTTTGCCCACACCAAACAAAAGAATAAACAAACGAAAAAGACAAACGCAATGCACTTCGACCTATTTGATCTTCTTCAAGCAAGACAAGTAACATTCAAGACAATGAAAATGTGAGGACAAACGGACAATCATTTATCTCTATGAACTGGGTGCTAAACATCTTGAAGACAATGGCAACGTGAGGACAAACGGACAATCATTTATCTCTATGAACTGGGTGCTAAACATCTTGAAGACAATGACAACGTGAGGACAAACAGACAATCATTTATCTCTATGAAATGGGTGCAAAACACCTTGAATACAATGACAACGTGAGGACAAACGGACAATCATTTATCTCTATGAACTGGGTGCAAAACATCTTGAAGACAATGACAACGTGAGGACAAACAGACAATCATTTATCTCTATGAAATGGGTGCTAAACATCTTGAAGACAATGACAACGTGAGGACAAACAGACAATCATTTATCTCTATGAAATGGGTGTAAAACATCACGGGTATGGAAGCAAGGCTGAAGGGAAGTCAGTACGGGTTAAACTGATAATGATCTACACTGAAGAAAATGTTACCACTACTGCTACTACTACTCATGATGGTAGTATAATAAATAATACAAAAATCATACTAACAACAATGATAATCGCAATTGTACTACTACTACTAATGATACTGACAGGAGAAGGAAAAAGGAGAAGAGTTAGAGGATAGTTAAAGTAATATAGTTATAGTAGCAAGAATAATGATGAAGATGATAATATTAAAAATAATAATGATAATAATGATAATAATAGTAATAATGATGATAAGACAGAGAAGAAGAAGAAGAAGAAGAAGGAGGAGGAGGAGGAGAAGGAGGAGGAGGAGGAGGAGGAGGGGGAGGGGAGGAGGGGGAGGGGGAGGAGGGGGAGGAGGAGGAGGAGGAGAAGGAGGAGAAGGAGGAAACGAAGAAGAAGAACGAGAAGGAGGATATTGATAATGGGATTAACACAGAATCTCAAGTCACACGGGACTGGATGGTGGTGACTTCAGATACGATCCCATTCTATGAAGACTTCATCCTCCCATAGAAAGCCTTCCCTTGCTGGCCCTCTCCATCATCTCCCTGCTCTCTACGACGTGACTGATCTTTCAAGATTCTGTCAGAACTTGTGATGCAGGTAGGTGACACACCCTTTCTTTTCTACCTTTCACTTTTCATATGAAGCACTGTAGCGCTCTCCAGCTCCACCAATGACATCCACTGAGCTTAGTGTTTTTGCAAGTAGGAATTGTTCTGTGTTGTCTGAACCACACAATCTTGCTGAACGTCAAAATTTGAAGAAAAAAATTGACATTGTGACAGACTTAGGTATGGAGAAAACACAGGTTCAGTTTGTAATAGAAGACTGTGTGTGTGTGTGTGTGTGTGTGTGTGTGTGTGTGTGTGTGTGTGTGTGTGTGTGTGCACTTACACTGACGTGTTCACTTATGCACGTTTATATTGGTCACTCCACCTCCCAGTAAAGATCCCTCTCTACAAAGATCTATTTTTCAAAACATATCCAAGGTGGTTATACACAGATTCAACTATTTAATCAACCAGACACACAAAACACGCAATTTGTACGCACACTGAAACATGTCACAAGCATGTGAATGTTGTGTGTGTGTGTGTGTGTGTGTGTGTGTGTGTGTGTGTGTGTGTGTGTGTGTGTGAGAGTGTTTGTGTGTGTGTGTGTGTTCGATTTTTCTTTTGCCAGGAAAGCTGAAATAAACAACAGCACAGCTCAACCAATGTCACTTATAAATAAATATCTGGTGTGTTTTAACACTGCCAACATGTCCTCAATCCCTCCATTACTTTCTATACAATACTGTCATGAAGGTGACAACAGCTTTCAAGGACATTTAACTTTTAAGGAGATTTAAAAAAAAATAGCCTTGAAACATGGATTTCAGATCTGAAAGATAGTGAAGGACCTGTGTAACCCTGGTGTTAAACATACAACACACCGCAGTGCTGACCACTCTCACCAGATCCAATAACTCCTGATGCCTGGCTGGACTGCCCTGGACACTGACGACACACAGCTCGGTAGGCATGGCTGCAGAAACAGACATTTAGATCATCTTCACCCAAACTGCATGTAGGCATGGCTGCAGAAACAGACATTTAGATCATCTTCACCCAAACTGCATGTAGGCATGGCTGCAGAAACAGACATTTAGATCATCTTCACCCAAACTGCATGTAGGCATGGCTGCAGAAACAGACATTTAGATCATCTTCACCCAAACTGCATGTAGGCATGGCTGCAGAAACAGACATTTAGATCATCTTCACCCAAACTGCATGTAGGCATGGCTGCAGAAACAGACCATTTAGATCATCTTCACCCAAACTGCATGTAGGCATGGCTGCAGAAACAGACATTTAGATCATCTTCACCCAAACTGCATGTAGGCATGGCTGCAGAAACAGACATTTAGATCATCTTCACCCAAACTGCATGTAGGCATGGCTGCAGAAAAACAGACATTTAGATCATCTTCACCCAAACTGCATGTAGGCATGGCTGCAGAAACAGACATTTAGATCATCTTCACCCAAACTGCATGTAGGCATGGCTGCAGAAACAGACATTTAGATCATCTTCACCCAAACTGCATGTAGGCATGGCTGCAGAAACAGACATTTAGATCATCTTCACCCAAACTGCATGTAGGCATGGCTGCAGAAACAGACATTTAGATCATCTTCACCCAAAACTGCATGTAGGCATGGCTGCAGAAACAGACATTTAGATCATCTTCACCCAAACTGCATGTAGGCATGGCTGCAGAAACAGACATTTAGATCATCTTCACCCCAAACTGCATGTAGGCATGGCTGCAGAAACAGACATTTAGATCATCTTCACCCAAACTGCATGTAGGCATGGCTGCAGAAACAGACATTTAGATCATCTTCACCCAAACTGCATGTAGGCATGGCTGCAGAAACAGACATTTAGATCATCTTCACCAAACTGCATGTAGGCATGGCTGCAGAAACAGACATTTAGATCATCTTCACCCAAACTGCATGTAGGCATGGCTGCAGAAACAGACATTTAGATCATCTTCACCCAAACTGCATGTAGGCATGGCTGCAGAAAACAGACATTTAGATCATCTTCACCCAAACTGCATGTAGGCATGGCTGCAGAAACAGACATTTAGATCATCTTCACCCAAACTGCATGTAGGCATGGCTGCAGAAACAGACATTTAGATCATCTTCACCCAAACTGCATGTAGGCATGGCTGCAGAAACAGACATTCAGATCATCTTCACCCAAAACTGCATGTAGGCATGGCTGCAGAAACAGACATTTAGATCATCTTCACCCAAACTGCATGTAGGCATGGCTGCAGAAACAGACATTCAGATCATCTTCACCCAAACTGCATGTAGGCATGGCTGCAGAAACAGACATTTAGTCATCTTCACCCAAACTGCATGTAGGCATGGCTGCAGAAACAGACATTTAGATCATTCTTCACCAAACTGCATGTAGGCATGGCTGCAGAAACAGACATTTAGATCATCTTCACCCAAACTGCATGTAGGCATGGCTGCAGAAACAGACATTTAGATCATCTTCACCCAAACTGCATGTAGGCATGGCTGCAGAAACAGACATTTAGATCATCTTCACCCAAACTGCATGTAGGCATGGCTGCAGAAACAGACATTTAGATTATCTTCACCCAAACTGCATGTAGGCATGGCTGCAGAAACAGACATTTAGATCATCTTCACCCAAACTGCATGTAGCATGGCTGCAGAAACAGACATTTAGATTATCTTCACCCAAACTGCATGTAGGCATGGCTGCAGAAACAGACATTTTAGATCATCTTCACCCAAACTGCATGTAGGCATGGCTGCAGAAACAGACATTTAGATCATCTTCACCCAAACTGCATGTAGGCATGGCTGGGAGAAACAGACATTCAGATCATCTTCACCCAAACTGCATGTAGGCATGGCTGCAGAAACAGACATTTAGATCATCTTCACCCAAACTGCATGTAGGCATGGCTGCAGAAACAGACATTTAGATCATCTTCACCAAACTGCATGTAGGCATGGCTGCAGAAACAGACATTTATATCATCTTCACCCAAACTGCATGTAGGCATGGCTGCAGAAACAGACATTTAGATCATCTTCACCATACTGCATGTAGGCATGGCTGCAGAAACAGACATTTAGATCATCTTCCACCCAAACTGCATGTAGGCTGGCTGCAGAAACAGACATTTAGATCATCTTCACCCAAACTGCATGTAGGCATGGCTGCAGAAACAGACATTTAGATCATCTTCACCCAAACTGCATGTAGGCATGGCTGCAGAAACAGACATTTAGATCATCTTCACCCAAACTGCATGTAGGCATGGCTGCAGAAACAGACATTTAGATCATCTTCACCCATACTGCATGTAGGCATGGCTGCAGAAACAGACATTTAGATCATCTTCACCCAAACTGCATGTAGGCATGGCTGCAGAAACAGACATTTAGATCATCTTCACCCAAACTGCATGTAGGCATGGCTGCAGAAACAGACATTTTTATATCATCTTCACCCAAACTGCATGTAGGCATGGCTGCAGAAACAGACATTTAGATCATCTTCACCCAAACTGCATGTAGGCATGGCTGCAGAAACAGACATTTAGATCATCTTCACCCAAACTGCATGTAGGCATGGCTGCAGAAACAGACATTTAGATCATCTTCACCCAAACTGCATGTAGGCATGGCTGCAGAAACAGACATTTAGATCATTTTTCACCCAAACTGCATGTAGGCATGGCTGCAGAAACAGACATTTAGATCATCTTCACCCAAAACTGCATGTAGGCATGGCTGCAGAAACAGACATTTAGATCATTTTTCACCCAAACTGCATGTAGGCATGGCTGCAGAAACAGACATTTAGATCATCTTCACCCATACTGCATGTAGGCATGGCTGCAGAAACAGACATTTAGATCATCTTCACCCAAACTGCATGTAGGCATGGCTGCAGAAACAGACATTTATATCATCTTCACCCAAACTGCATGTAGGCATGGCTGCAGAAACAGAATTTAGTATCATCTTCACCCAAACTGCATGTAGGCATGGCTGCAGAAACAGACATTTAGATCATCTTCACCCAAACTGCATGTAGGCATGGCTGCAGAAACAGACATTTAGATCATCTTCACCCAAACTGCATGTAGGCATGGCTGCAGAAACAGACATTTAGATCATCTTCACCCAAACTGCATGTAGGCATGGCTGCAGAAACAGACATTTATATCATCTTCACCAAAACTGCATGTAGGCATGGCTGCAGAAACAGACATTAATCATCTTCACCCAAACGCATGTAGGCATGGCTGCAGAAACAGACATTTAATCATCTTCACCCAAATGCATGTAGGCATGGCTGCAGAAACAGACATTTATATCATCTTCACCCAAAATGCATGTAGGCATGGCTGCAGAAACAACATTTATATCATCTTCACCCAAACTGCATGTAGGCATGGCTGCAGAAACAGACATTATATATCATCTTCACCCAAACTGCATGTAGGCATGGCTGCAGAAACAACATTTATATCATCTTCACCCAAACTCATGTAGGCATGGCTGCAGAAACAGACATTATAATCATCTTCACCCAAAACTGCATGTAGGCATGGCTGCAGAAACAACATCTTAACATCATGTCCCAACTGCATGTAGGCCATGCTGCAAAACAAACATTATATCATCTTCACCCAAACTGCATGTCCAGTGCTGCTGTCAGAACAAACATATAAATCATACCACCGCATGATCCAAGTAGCTGACTTCAGAAACACATAAATATCATTTACCCATCATGTTAGCATGTGACTCAAAAATCACTGATAACTCATGACCTTCTTTATCACATGTAGCTAGCTCAAACAACAATATACCCTTCTTTTTCATACTTCAAACCAAAACGTGACCTTGTGTTTCATGCTATACAAACATCATTAACATCAGTGACCCCTTGCTGTTTTCCACAGTGCTACTTCACAAACATCATTAACATCAGTGACCCCTTGCTGTTTTCCACAGTGCTACTTCACAAACATCATTAACATCAGTGACCCCTTGCTGTTTTCCACAGTGCTACTTCACAAACATCATTAACATCAGTGACCCCTTGCTGTTTTCCACAGTGCTACTTCACAAACATCATTAACATCAGTGACCCCTTGCTGTTTTCCACAGTGCTACTTCACAAACATCATTAACATCAGTGACCCCTTGCTGTTTTCCACGTGCTACTTCACAAACTCATTAACATCAGTGACCCTTGCTGTTTTCCACAGTGCTACTTCACAACATCATTAACATCAGTGACCCTTGCTGTTTTCCACAGTGCTACTTCACAAACATCATTAACATCAGTGACCCCTTGCTGTTTTCCACAGTGCTACTTCACAAACTCATTAACATCAGTGACCCTTGCTGTTTTCCACAGTGCTACTTCACAACATCATTAACTCAGTGACCCTTGCTGTTTTCCACAGTGCTACTTCACAAACATCATTAACATCAGTGACCCCTTGCTGTTTTCCACAGTGATTCAAATCTTACATCTACCCTTGCTGTTTCACAGTGCACTCACAAACATCATTAACATCAGTGACCCCTTGCTGTTTTCCACAGTGCTACTTCACAAACATCATTAACATCAGTGACCCCTTGCTGTTTTCCACAGTGCTACTTCACATTTTTTGTTTGTTTGTTGGTAGTGCTTTCTTTTCATCTTTTTTTTTTTCCCAAGACAGTACAGATGATCAGTATTCTGCTACAAACAAAGCCTAAACAACTTTCTAAACCATGACTGGCGTCTAATGAAGGGCTTGACACCTTTCTTTCACAGAGAGATCGAGTTGTTCCCTTCCTCTCAGTTATATGAGAGAAAGACGTTCCCTTCTGACTAGGCCCATGTCAAGATGAGACCTTTCCTTTTTCACCCAAGAATCCCATACATTCAGGATTTCTTTTTCAACTAGTTTATCTCATAAACAGGGTTTTCCTTTATCTCCTGGCCTCTGAATGAAGGGATCCTGTCTACTTTACAGCCCTGTACCTGAGCAGTTCCTTTATTACCTATCCACTTCAAAGTGAGGGGTTCTTTTCTCAGGTGGTGACAGACCGGCTATGGGCCCTTGTGGTCAGCTTGGGCTGTAAATAACACTGAACTGACTCCTCACCTGGCTGCACTGAACTGATCCCTCACCTGGCTGCACCAAACAGAGTGGAACTGACTCCTCACCTGGCTGCACCAAACAGAGGGGAACTGACTCCTCACCTGGCTGCACTGAACTGATCCCTCACCTGGCTGCACCAAACAGAGGGGAACTGATCCCTCACCTGGCTGCACCAAACAGAGGGGAACTGACTCCTCACCTGGCTGCACCAAACAGAGGGGAACTGACTCCTCACCTGGCTGCACTGAACTGACTCCTCACCTGGCTGCACCAAACAGAGGGGAACTGACTCCTCACCTGGCTGCACCAAACAGAGGGGAACTGACTCCTCACCTGGCTGCACCAAACAGAGGGGAACTGACTCCTCACCTGGCTGCACCAAACAGAGGCTAACTGACTCCTCACCTGGCTGCACCAAACAGAGGGGAACTGACTCCTCACCCGGCTGCACCAAACAGAGGGGAACTGACTCCTCACCTGGCTGCACTGAACTGACTCCTCACCTGGCTGCACCAAACAGAGGGGAACTGACTCCTCACCTGGCTGCACCAAACAGAGGGGAACTGACTCCTCACCTGGCTGCACCAAACAGAGGGGAACTGACTCCTCACCTGGCTGCACCAAACAGAGGGGAACTGACTCCTCACCTGGCTGCACCAAACAGAGGGGAACTGACTCCTCACCTGGCTGCACTGAACTGACTCCTCACCTGGCTGCACCAAACAGAGGGGAACTGACTCCTCACCTGGCTGCACCAAACAGAGGGGAACTGACTCCTCACCTGGCTGCACCAAACAGAGGGGAACTGACTCCTCACCTGGCTGCACCAAACAGAGGGGAACTGACTCCTCACCTGGCTGCACCAAACAGAGGGGAACTGACTCCTCACCTGGCTGCACCAAACAGAGGGGAACTGACTCCTCACCTGGCTGCACCAAACAGAGGGGAACTGACTCCTCACCTGGCTGCACCAAACAGAGGGGAACTGACTGCTCACCTGGCTGCACCAAACACCAAACAGAGGGGAACTGACTCCTCACCTGGCTGCACCAAACAGAGGGGAACTGACTCCTCACCTGGCTGCACCAAACAGAGGGGAACTGACTCCTCACCTGGCTGCACCAAACAGAGGGGAACTGACTGCTCACCTGGCTGCATCAAACAGAGGGGAACTGACTCCTCACCTGGCTGCACCAAACAGAGGGGAACTGACTCCTCACCTGGCTGCACCAAACAGAGGGGAACTGACTCCTCACCTGGCTGCACCAAACAGAGGGGAACTGACTCCTCACCTGGCTGCACCAAACAGAGGGGAACTGACTCCTCACCTGGCTGCACCAAACAGAGGGGAACTGACTGCTCACCTGGCTGCACCAAACAGAGGGGAACTGACTCCTCACCTGGCTGCACCAAACAGAGGGGAACTGACTCCTCACCTGGCTGCACCAAACAGAGGGGAACTGACTCCTCACCTGGCTGCACCAAACAGAGGGGAACTGACTCCTCACCTGGCTGCACCAAACAGAGGGGAACTGACTCCTCACCTGGCTGCACCAAACAGAGGGGAACTGACTCCTCACCTGGCTGCACCAAACAGAGGGGAACTGACTCCTCACCTGGCTGCACCAAACAGATGGGAACTGACTCCTCACCTGGCTGCACCAAACAGAGGGGAACTGACTCCTCACCTGGCTGCACTGAACTGACTCCTCACCTGGCTGCACCAAACAGAGGGGAACTGACTCCTCACCTGGCTGCACCAAACAGAGGGGAACTGACTCCTCACCTGGCTGCACCAAACAGAGGGAACTGAATCCTCACCTGGCTGCACCAAAAAGAGGGGAACTGACTCCTCACCTGGCTGCACCAAACAGAGGGGTCCCAAAGCCAAAGATGGTGCCTCCAGCGGGTGGAAGAGGGAAGGGGGTGCGAGGGGCTGGGGTGGTAGCGTCCTCCTCCTCGTCATCTTCATCGGAATAAGGCGGACTGCTGGGGCTGTCTGGGCTGCTTGAGGCGCTCTGTTTGGGGTACAACTGATGACAGAATTCAATACAACAATCAACTCACTTATGTATTTATTCATGTAACTTTCTGCTCAGATCAGATGATCACTGTATTCATATATTCATAGATCAATTATCTAAAACCTATGGGTTTTTTTTTTTGTAATTGCTTTTGTATTAGTCTGCCAGTTGCCATGTAAACTGTCAGTGTAATGCATATTTCGGAGCGCGATATAAGCTTTAAGCTTGTTGTTGTTCTTTCGATGGATACAATCCTGTGCTACCATTTTGAATAAAGTTCTGTTTGAACCAACACACCCATCAGAGACCTGTTCATTCAATGCAGCCATCACAAACCTTTCTCTTAAGGAAAACGTCAGCTGTTAAAACCACATTTTCCTATCAGGGACACAAAATTTCAAGGAATGCCACCAACTGTGCTCTCTGTATTGGACTACTATTCACTGTACTACTATTCAGCACGCAGAATTAACTGTTTAACAGCATATGACAAACATGAGGTTTTTCCCCCCCCCCCCCCCCCCCCCCCCATCAGACTTTTGGGTGAAGCCATGTTAGTGTTTGCTTTATGTCCACGTGAACATCAGTGATGAACAAAGAGGGGAGAGGTGGAGTGCACAGAAGGGGAATAAATGACCTGTTCTTTTCCTTTGATGTGCTCATGTCAGTTTGTGTTTGGGTGATGTTTCGGACTGACCACTGCGGTCACTCACCTGCCCTGTGTTGACATTTCACAGGGAATCACCACACCTGGGTCACCTGGGTCATTGTCACCATCACCGTCATCAAACTGTGGGTCGACTTTAGTCAAGTTCATATAGTCTACACTAACATATCAGTCAATGTCAATGAAAGGAGTGCCTGGGCAGCTGAACCATGTCCAGTCATCCTACGTCCTGTGGCTGTCACTGATGATTTCTGTCCTTCTCAGTAACAAGCAATACAATGTAAAAAAAAACACCAAAAACCCCACCTAATTTCAATTAACATATTCTGCAATAAAAGTGGCTGCTGCACAGAAACTAGCTTCCTTGATTTTGCGTCTTAAAACTCTTGTCTTCCCAAATCACCAATATGGCCATGGAAAACAGGCTGACCCCTTGAAGGGTGGTAAGCAGCAAATAGTCACGAACAGGAAGAATGGGGTGCACTGAAAGGCATTCTGATACGCTTACCATGTCCCGTGTAATTTTATTCTTTGCATCCAGTTCCTTTGTGTCTTCCTCTGGCCGTCGCTTCTCTGTTCAAACACACAAGAACACCGGAGTCAAAAGAAATATTTGTACTTGTTATACGCAATGACCTAAAAGGGTGTTCACTGTGTAAAATCTTTACTTAGCCGGCAGACCAGAGAGTAGGACAGCTCCCTTTGCATCTGCACCCGAGCCTTTGCTGTCGTCAGTAAGCAACAACTTTGTGTCTGCACCCGAGCCTTTGCTGTTGTCAGTAAGCAACAACTTTGTGTCTGCACCCGAGCCTTTGCTGTCGTCAGTAAGCAACAAGTTTGTGTCTGCACCCGAGCCTTTGCTGTCGTCAGTAAGCAACAACTTTGTGTCTGCACCCGAGCCTTTGCTGTCGTCAGTAAGCAACAAGTTTGTGTCTGCACCCGAGCCTTTGCTGTTGTCAGTAAGCAACAAGTTTGTGTCTGCACCCGAGCCTTTGCTGTCGTCAGTAAGCAACAACTTTGTGTCTGCACCCGAGCCTTTGCTGTCGTCAGTAAGCAACAAGTTTGTGTCTGCACCCGAGCCTTTGCTGTCGTCAGTAAGCAACAAGTTTGTGTCTGCACCTGAGCCTTTGCTGTTGTCAGTCAGCAACTTGTGAGAACTGTTGTGGTCAGAACTAACATCTCAGGTCAGCGCAGGTTGGGCTGGCATGAAACACATGTCCAGGATGGGTTGAGAGCGTCAGTTTTACATGGACGTTCCTCTGTTGTGGGAATCTTTATCCGTTGTGATGAGCCAATAACTGGTAACATTTTGTCTGACTGTATGCTTCTCAGGGCACACTTATTATGTTTATCAGGCATGTCTGTGGCTGATGATTCTTCAGATACTCATTTTACAAGGAAATTATTACCTTTTCTATAATTTGTAGCCTAGTTCGCAACTTACCATAATCTGGTATTAGTTGTAATTTTTTTATGTTATAAATGTTCTTGTGCACATACACATAGGGCTTACACAAACACACACACAAATGGTTTGTGCACACACACACTTATTCACACACACACACACACACACACATGTACACATAAATGTTCTCTGTCTCTCTTTTATTTCATCTGATATCATGAATTTACGGGAAAAGAGGTAACACAGAGGTACTACATGACCCACCTGGGTGTTCCTTCAGGTAGGCCTCCACCAGGTTGTTCACAATGTGGTTTTTGTTGATGCGGTCCACCTTTCCACGACACTGAAACATCAAGTCATCAACACTGATCAACAACAAACACTGGTCCACTGAAATGACACTGAAACATCAAATAATCAGCATTGATCAGCCACACACACTGCCATGACAGTGAACATTAAGAAATGTACACTGATCAACCTACATAAACTGGTTTATTGCCATGACAGTGAAACATCACATCATCAACATTGGTCAACCCACATGACAGTGACACATCACGTCATCAACATTGGTCAACCCACATGACAGTGACACATCACGTCATCAACATTGGTCAACCCACATGACAGTGACACATCACGTCATCAACATTGGTCAACCCACATGACAGTGAAACATCACGTCATCGACACTGGTCAACCCACATGACAGTGAAACATCACGTCATCGACACTGGTCAACCCACATGACCTGTTTCATTGCCATGACACTTAAACTTCAATCAATCATGAAGGTCATGACGACAAGTGTAAATATTTCTCAACAGAAATGCAATAACTGACGAGTAAAAACGGATTTGGACATGCAAGTGGATTCAGCCAGATGTGCGGTGATTTCATGCAGCATGATCAGTATGTGAATCAATGTGATCACATTTCCTTTCACATCCTTCTCAAAACATTCCTTTTCAGAATGTGTGATGCCAGCATTTCACTGGAATTAACACTGGGGAAACCGACATCCACGTTTTAGTTCTAAGGCTTTTCCCCCCTGTCTATTATCTCATTAATACTTTCATTTCACTGATCTTCGCTTGAGCTGGGACGTCAATGACAAAATCAGGATGAATTTATACTATTTGTGACCTTCCACCACGGAATGAGTCGCTTGTCATCTCTCCGGGTTTTCAGTTAGCAGCCAAAATAGGCAGTAGGGGTGTCAGGAGTTGATTTTGAGATTTTGACCCCAGCTGATACTGTAAGTTTTCCTGCACAAAATGCACTAATTGAATTGTTTATATCTGACTGCTTTCTGTATTAAAATGACATTTTAAAACACCCAATATGTTAGTATTATGCTGAATGTGTGCATCTGTTTTTGTTCATTTTCTCAAAAGCGCTTCTCAGAGGGTTACCATCTTCAAAACACTGTATCTTGAAAACTAAAAGCCCGATTTAAAAATGGTTTTCACCATTGAAAAGAGCAGAAAAAAAGACTTTTAGAAAATATGTATATATTAGAAACACTTTAACATGACAAGCGACTCATTTTGTGGTGGACAGTCACATTTATTCTCAACATATTTTTACCTGTCATTTGCAACATTTTCTTATGACCCTCAACATAAACTGAACGGCTATCCACGCTAGTTTCATACTGATATCCAAAAATGTGAATCAGAACTTTAAAACTTGAAGTGCAGTGCAGCATTATTTCATTAAAAACAAACCATACAGCATCTGTTTGCATAAAGTACAGAGTGCAAGGGAAAAAAACAGTTGTTGTTGTTGTTGTTGTCGTACCCTGGCTAAACGACTCCAGGGATCATCCAAACAGCCGAAGCACTTGAACACTATGGTACAAATGCATCAGCTGGGGATGAGAACATTACGTGTGTGACCGTTTTTGATTACCCCCCACGTGGGCAGCCACACTCCGACTTCGGGGGATTTTGGAGACTGATAATGTTATGCTAGGAGCTTGTCACAACTGAAGACAATCCCCGCATAACTATGCAGAGCATAACAACATTTTGATGTAGCCTTGGTGTTCTAGCCCATGTCAATTGGCCTGACACAGCTTTAAGCCAAGGCAGAGGAAAAAAACAGTATTCGATATCTTCTACTCTTTTTAGTGAATGATGAAAGAAATTAAATTTCTGAGGTGACCACTTCCTATTTTGTACTGTAATACTGAAAAAGTGCCATATATTCCTATCTCAAAATAAACGAATTTCAAACAGGGTAGCAATTTGGCATAATATCCATGGTTCCTAAAACTACCACATCTTAAAAAATATAACATTCCCGCAAATACTGAGTTATGGTCTTTTTAAAAAAAAATCTCAAAACGACAGAACTATAACATTGCACCTCACTTTTTTTTTAAATCACAAACAAATTTTCATATTTAAGTTACACCAAATTACCACAGAAAGTAGTTTGTCATATGTGTGTGTGTTTGTGTCTTGATGATATTTAAAACTGACCATTGAGGAATTGCCCTTCAAACCGTAAATCATCAATCTACCATTAAACTCATCACTAATTCAAACTTTTTGAGAGTCTCAGACATTGCCACTTAAGTTTCAAGGAGCACAGACACACGTGTGCAGTCTGTGTTGCTTTCTGAGCCTTTGTTACCAATTAAGCAGTGCCAGGGCGGCTAAATCGTCCACTATCATCTTTAATGGACCACTGTCCTGTTATGGAAACAAAAATAAATGGCCACCCATGACAGGCAATATGTGATGGAATGGTAGGATATTTGGTGACAGCAGACAGGCAGGAACAGTAGTTGTAAGATTCAAACATCAACGTCTTCTTAATACATTATGACAGTTTAAAAAACTTCAGACTTAACTGATGATAAGTGGCTGATTTTTACCCGTTTGTATTACTACACAATCTAATCGCAAAATCTCCATGACATGGGGGAAAAAAACGGCAGTACAAAAAGCATGACTTACGGAGGGACATTCAGGAGAATGGGACATCCACTCTGAGTAACAACCAGCGCAGAACGAGTGCATACAGGGCTGGAGGCTGCACCAAGCACAACATGCATGTACACATCAAATGGACTGATCATGCACACACTCTTTCTCTCTATCTACCTATCTATGTATATCTGTTTATATATATATATATATATATATATATATATATATATATATATATATATATATATAGATAGATAGATAGCTAGATAGATAGATAGATACAGGGGTGGGAACTGGTAACAGACAAAAAAGAGGAAATCTAGGGGGTCCGGGGGCATGCCCCCCCCCCCCCCGGAAAATTTTTTTTCTTAAGGATGCATATCTGTGCAATCTGGTGTATTTTGGGCAAATAAATGAAACATTCAGAGAGCATAAAATATGTTTTTTTTTGGGCATGGTTTCATCTATAGATCACATGCAAACATTACAAAAATACTCACCCTACTTCGAAAAAAAGAACATTGAAATGGATGCCTGCTTTCGTTTACTGGATGAGTCCTTTCCTGAGCTGGACTGTGGTGCTGCCCTCTGTGATTCACATCCGGATGAGTCCTTTCCTGAGCTGGACTGTGGTGCTGCCCTCTGTGATTCACATCCGGATGAGTCCTTTCCTGAGCTGGACTGTGGTGCTGCCCTCTGTGGTGGTTTGCTAACTGCTGCCTTGCTGGTGCTTGGCACATTTCACGTGGTCTTGCAGTGCAACAAGCCCACGACTGGAGTAGTTGACTTCTTTTTCACACAGAGAACAAAAAGCGAGTCCAGGAGCCAGAATTTTTCTCATGAATGTACACAGCCTTTCGTTGTCTGCTGTCTTCTCCATCCACTCCCATCTCCATGGATTTTTTTTATGTTGCTTTCGTCAAATTTCTGAAGCCCGCGCTTTACGATGTCTCGTCGGTACGCCATTTTTGAATGTATCCCACAGTTCTTAGCGCCGGATATAGGCCTACTGTATCCTGCTAGACAGGCCATCTGATTACCGAAATCGACCGTAACCGAACAAGAGGTAGGCCCTATCTCCGCGAATTTCATTTTCCGAGGAAATAACATTTCAAATCTGAGGAAATCTTTTGCTTCTACCGCGGAATTCCGCGGATCCGAGGAGAATTCCCACCCCTGATAGATATACACAGATATATGAATATCTATATCTATCTATGTGTCTATATCTAACTGTTATGAGGCTGATCAATAAAAGTCTTGTCAGTTAATTAACTAAGCTGCTATTTCTGACCTATTGAAAACCAAATGCATTTTACTTGCATTGTGACCAACTACAGCCTTTGCACTATTATTAACAGGCACAAAATTACCATGATGCCATATTAAGTGTAATAGTATGAAGTTATTGAAATATCATATAACTCGAGTGTAAAAAAAAAAAACAAGAAAAAAAACGATCTCAAAACATAGCAAATACAATTTCTTTTTACAGGGCTTGAAGCTGCGAGGTGATCTGATAAAAAGTTCAGGCCAATCTGACAGCTGTATGTGAACACAAGTGTGTGTCATTTAGGACAGTCACACCTGGACTGACAGCTTTAAACAAGGACAAAACTGACATGAAAGACATGTACGGATGCAGACATCCAGCTGAGGCCCACGAGTGAACTGTTCAGCTTGTAATGAGAGTCCATGAAGTAGATCTAAACCTTTCACAGTGAACGGATCCTGCCAATGATTTTCTGTTCAGCTTGTAATGAGAGTCCATGGAGTAGATCTAAACCTTTCACAGTGAACGGATCCTGCCAATGATTTTCTGTTCAGCTTGTAATGAGAGTCCATGGAGTAGATCTAAACCTTTCACAGTGAATGGATCCTGCCAATGATTTTCTGTTCAGCTTGTAATGAGAGTCCATGGAGTAGATCTAAACCTTTCACAGTGAACGGATCCTGCCAATGATTTTCTGTTCAGCTTGTAATGAGAGTCCATGGAGTAGATCTAAACCTTTCACAGTGAACGGATCCTGCCAATGATTTTCTGTTCAGCTTGTAATGAGAGTCCATGGAGTAGATCTAAACCTTTCACAGTGAATGGATCCTGCCAATGATTTTCTGTTCAGCTTGTAATGAGAGTCCATGGAGTAGATCTAAACCTTACACAGTGAACGGATCCCGCCAATGATTTTGGAATGAAAAATGTGGATGGGTGGCAAGTGAACAATTCGCCTTTTGACAAAGGTGGAGAACAAAAAATAGTGTTCAGAGTTCTAAGTGAGTGCTTGAAACCTTCTCGTCAGACAGTCCAAAACTACTCTGCGACGTGACCATCGGTGACAAAACATGGACCACCTTTTTACTGCATTCCAAACAAATAATCCAATCAAATGTGGGCGTGACCTAACGACAAATGACCACTTGTACCGAGATTTGGTTTTCAGAGGTGATAGGGCATTTCTCCATTTCCTTCACCAGTGGAGGCTCTGCACCAGTCAGTGCTGCACTGTTCTGCCCACAGTTGTCCAGTCCACCCATGTGAAGGGTCTGAGTGCATGCACCAGGAAAACGCTCTTTCTTCATGATGCCGGAGTACCCCATGGAGCAAAGGTCACTGTGACACAGCTTAAACAGCAATGCCTCCACCTTCACCCTAACACACAGTCATGACTTAACCCCATACAACTTCTGATCGTTTCCGCTTCTGAAGCTAAACCTCACTGGTGAGAAGTTTACAAGAATCCAGGCCTTGGGGAAAAGCAATGCAATCACAGAGGGCAACCATATCCCACATCTCAATCAGACTATCAAAAAGCATTTGACTCTTGGCTGTGGTGGCTAAAACTCTGTGTGGAAAGAGGGGCGAGCACTCTCAAGACTCAGACCATTTTCACACATGTTGAATTTCCCATTTTTGTTGTGGGAAGTAAATGTCGAGAATACTGGATCACCCCTCATATTCTTATGGTCTCTTTTTTTTCCCTCTCTCTAGAACTCATTCATACTTTTTTCTTCAGATTTTTCTTTCTGCACAAAGTGTTGAATACTTCAGCAGCACACATAGCCTCCAAATTGTTTGGAAAATACAACAATGCAAAACCCATCAAAATGTACACACACACAAACAGAGAAAATACTTTATCCTTAAACGAAGTCTCAAAAATGTTTTAAAGAAACTATCTACATACACATGAAACCCCCCCCCCCCCCCCCCCCCCTGCCTCTCTTCTTCCATGCCACCCCCTCCCCTTCCTATACACACACACAGCCACACTCACAAACACATGCACACAGACACACACACATGCACACACACACACACACACGCACACACACACATGTGCACACACATACACGCGCACACACACACACACACAGAAACCTACACACATCATGTCATTTTCATCATTCACCTGACACAGTCGTAAAGCAATTCCTGACAGATGATGCACGTCAGCGTCTCTGCAAACACATCCTCCTGCTGCCCCTCTCCTGCTCCCCCAGACTTCACCGCCGTCTTTGCTCCTTCCTTCTCTTTCCCCTCCCCTTCCGTCTTTCCTTCTTTCTTCTCCTCTTCTTCCTTCCCGCCCTTTTTGGGTTCGGTATCAGCGCGTTCCGTTTGACATGGTTCAGACACAGGTTCCTCGTCCTTTGAGGCAGCGGTGTCACTGGAGGGTGTGGTGTTGGTAGCAGTAGGTGCAGTAGTTGCTGTGACAATGTCAGAGGTGGAATCTGCTTCAGAGTTGCTGCCCTTGGTGCGCTTGTTGGAGGGGCCTGGATCGAGGTCACGCTGCCAGAACACAAAGTGTAGGAATGATCAGCCTTGACATTTCTTGTGAAACCCGACTTTCGGTGCCCTCTTAGTGGCAAAGCTCCCATGCCAATCATTCTGGTTCGTGCATACACAGCTACATCTGAGAAGATCCAACCGTAGTCTCGGCGCCATCACTCTCCACAGTGTGCAGACTTTCATAGGTTTTGAGGCATGGCTTCACGTGAGAAAATAGCCCACAAGGTGTAAAGTGACTGCCACTCTTGCTCCGCAATTTATGATTTTGATTTCTCTTCTTTTGTTTAAAACCTGCCTTGGTCTCTTACATGACTATCTCTTTACCGGCATGGACAAACAAGCGTGCATGCGTATGTGTGCGTGCACATGCGTGCATGTGTGCATGCAAGTGCATGGGCAAGTGCGTGTGTGCGTGATGCTTATGTCTGTGTGTGTTGGTAGGATGAGATTTTTTTGGCAGAGCCAGAATGCCTTTACAAGTCTGTAAGGAGAGGATGGGAAAAGTGGGAAGAAGGTTGGGGGTGGGGGTGGGGGTATTGGTTTGAGGGTTTGGAAAGCACTGTCAAAGTCCTGTAATAATACACCAGTACACTGATAGCCTTTCGCATACTTCAATAGTGCCAACTTGTGTAGCAGTACAAGGAATGCACTGTTACTATCAAAATAAATGGATGGAGTACAAAGTGTTCGTGACCTACACCTCAAACGTGATGGCCAGTTCACTGATTCAGCCCTTTTCATTCCTGGCTTCCAACATCACAGGAAGAACAGCTCAGTGTGTTTAACAATAATCAGCCACATACAGCAGGGAAATCCTTGTGACACTATTCTGCTTGCATTATGTTATCACTGAAACACATATGTAAATGTATTAGCGCTGATGCATTCATTCAAACACACATGTACTTATATGCATAAATATGAATAAAAGCTTCCTTCCATGGTACATCTGGCTAAACATTTAACAACGCTGCTTTGTGTGAACAAACGCTAACGCAAAATAAAAACCAGATAAAGTGCTCCAATGAATCAAAGGTAACAAACTGAAACTTGAACAATCTGGACATTCCATGAATAAATGAAATTCACCATGTATTGCAATTCTCATCATTATAAAGACAGAACCTACATTCTTAATATTGACTGTTTCCTCTTTGGAGGAGTTTAAATGGTTGTTCAAGGCTTGACCATCAAAACTATTCAATGCTTTGGCAAAAGGGATGAATCAATCAGAGAAGGTGATCTAGACGAAGTCACTGAATTATGTCCCTTAGTGTCACAGCTGCTGAGGGGGTGTCCATGCAAAGAGGGCTTATGGCACTAGTTCTGTCAGGTAAATCTGAGAACCAAACACTCAAACACTCACAGGTGGTGTCCGTTTTCGCTTGACTGTTGGTCTGGCTTCTTCTTCCTCCACCTCATTGATGTGGTCATCTACCACACACACAGTCCACAGACAACTGAGCGTCCAAATCAGTAAGACAGTGAAACGATGACACTCTCTTCTATAGTGAAACAATTACAATCTAGCTCCAGTCTAAACCAATACATCTTTGTGGTACCCAATCACCCAGCACACATGCAGACAAGAGGCACCCATGACAAATAAGTAAATGTCTCCCCCCAATCCACACTACCCGAAAGGAAGTGCAAAACTTGCTATTATACCCTCACATGACCTGTGCGCACAGCAACAACAGCAAAATAAATAACAGACCTGTTCAGGCCTTAAACGAGTCCTCAGTAGTAGAACTACATTTTTTATTGACACAAAAGATGTTTAAGTAATATGAACATAGCAGCATCTCTCCAAACAAACTCCCCAGGTTCTCATTCTCCTTGCAGCATCTTTGCACTAAGACAAGATTTAAGGCGAACTGACAAACTCTGTCTGATTGTATAAAAATGCAATTTTCTTTCTTTTTATTTTTATTTTTTACAAAAAATGAAGTCACGTCACGTGTGATTTGACTAGTATTATGTGAATGTGATCCCATCTACTATGTTTTGTGATTGTCATTACAAACGAATTAGAAAAATGATTAAAGATGAATAATATAGAGTCAAAGTATCAAACCAAGATTAGTACGAGGTGAAAAATGGAAAACTGAACAAAACACCAACCCACACAGCGTTTGACGGGATGGCAGTCACCAGGTACATGTTACCTGTCTGAGAAGTTCAATACTTTCTATATCGACAATCGTCATCCTCCCCACCTCCTTTATCCCCTGATCAAGCTAACTGTCCTGATGATGTGGCGATGTTCCACACCAAGTCCTAGTAAGACGTAAGTCTGGACAGGTCAGTAGGCCAAGTGAAGGGAAGACATTAGTTTAGACCAGTAAGGACAGGTGAGTATGCCAAGTGAAGGGAACACATTAGTTTAGACCAGTAAGGACAGGTGAGTATGCCAAGTGAAGGGAACACATTAGTTTAGACCAGTAAGGACAGGTGAGTATGCCAAGTGAAGGGAAGACATTAGTTTAGACCAGTAAGGACAGGTGAGTATGCCAAGTGAAGGGAAGACATTAGTTTAGACCAGTAAGGACAGGTGAGTATGCCAAGTGAAGGGAACACATTAGTTTAGACCAGTAAGGACAGGTCAGTATGCCAAGTGAAGGGAAGACATTAGTTTAGACCAGTAAGGACAGGTGAGTATGCCAAGTGAAGGGAAGACATTAGTTTAGACCAGTAAGGACAGGTCAGTAGGCCAAGTGAAGGTAAGACATTAGTTTAGACCAGTAAGGACGAGAAAAATGTATGCATTTATATCAGTGGGATCAGAAATTTGGGGGTGTATATAAAAGCTGAATGGCAAAGACAGTAGGAGGTTGATGTGGGCGGGAGGAAGGGCTGGGGTGGGTGGGGGGGGGGGGGGGGGGGGGGGGGCAGTGCACACAAGCAGGGTCTTGTGCTGGACACAGGCGCTTGAAAACATGGACCACTCCTCCCCTGTTTAATTCTTACACTTCACTGGAAATACACAAACTCTAGTCATCTCCTTCATAACACACACTGCTCTATTTCATAAACTGTTGGAAGATTACGAACTGCAGCTGGAAGTGCTGAGGTAAGATAAGATAATGTTGCTTATAGCCCAGCCGACCGCAAAGGGCCACATCAGGGCTGAAGTGAAAATGATGAAACTTCAAAAGGTCATCAAGAGAGTCAGAATTTTTGTGGTTTTTGAAGCTGTTCTTGATTTGATATCTACACTGAAAGATTCCTACCTTTGTTCTTTCAAATTACAGAGCTGCCGAGGTCTCAAAACCCCCAAGTAAGCTGAGATCTTAAGGGCAACATTCCAAATTTAAGAGTAGCACTTGAATGCGGCATGACAAGTCAGACTTAAAGGCACTTTCAGTCTCATTTCACTTTGCACATGATGGTGGACTGATGATGGAAATCATGCTGGTTATCACGTGGTTTGGACTTCACCAACATAAAGTCAAAATGGCCGACAATGATGGTGGACTGGTGATGGAAATCATGCTAGTTATCATGTGGTTTGTATTTGACCAACCTAAAGTCAAAATGGCTGACAATGGTAGTGGACTGATGATGGAAATGATGGAAATCATGCTCAGCTGGTTATCATGTGGTTTGGACTTCACCAACAAAAGTCAAAATGGTTGACAATGATAGTGGACTGATGATGGAAATCATGCTGGTTATCATGTGGTTTGGACTTCACCAACATAAAGTCAAAATGGCTGACAATGATAGTGGACTGATGATGGAAATCATGCTAGTTATCATGTGGTTTGGACTTGACCAACCTAAAGTCAAAATGGCCGACAATGAAACCAGTCAACAAGATGGCAAGATCACCATCATCTACAGCAATTCTTCATCTGCTTTTTCGTCCTCTCCTAACTGAACTTGACCATTTTTTAAACTAAATAAGTCCACAGTCTAAAGATCTGCATTACCATGGTTTTGTCCAAGGCTCTGTTATGTCCGTGGAGTCTCTTCTTTTAAAATCTAAAAAAAAAACATTTGTTTCCGGGCATAGCCTTCTCAATGAAACCACAGTATGCTACACCCGAAAGCATAGCACTTGGCAGCTCTGAAATTAAGTCTGGGGTGGAAAAGGTGCACACAAACACACACACATGCACATTGGCACACACACACACATGTGCTAGAAAGCATAGTACACACTAGCATACACACAAAATCTCATTCATGCAACTAGGAGAAATGACTTGCACAATGACTTTGTTTCACCCTTTCGCTGCCTAGGAATTAAACTTAAAGTTAAATCCTATCTGCCAGGGTTTAAAAAAAAAAACCAACAAGTATATATTTTCAAAAAATTCTTCTGACTTTTTCACTGCCGAAAACGAGATTACCAACTATCGTTAGAATCTAGAGACTTCACCTGTCTGAAAACATCCTCTGTTTTGTAAGCAGTGTAAATATAAAACAAATAGTCTTCCGGACTTCCCCATGACGAGTATACTCGACGGCCATGGCAGCGAAGAGTACATGTCCTTGCCATCGAGTTACCTCGTCAAGTTAGGCACTGAATGGGTTAAAGTGAGGAAGAGTTGCGCAATTTGTCACCTCACTCTCTTGTCCAAAGCCATCTGAGTCCAGCAGCAAGACAGGATCAAGGTGGCAGGAGACGAGTCTGATGAATGGATGACCATGATGTTTTGTGTGTCTCACCATGCTCTATGACTCCACAATGCATTGCTGGGAGTTGAATGTTGAATCAGTTTGATAATTCCTCAGCCATGTCCACCGAGTCCAGTCATCACATATGCAAGCCCTATCTCACCGAGGTTCGAGGCCCGTCAGCTACCCTCACCTGGTTTTGCCAGCCTGCCAAAGCTGTTGCCCGGGGTGTGGCTGCTGTCACATGCTAACAGCTATGGGGAGCCACAGGTGAGAGCTGAGTGTCTAGTGAGGATCAAAGATGGACATGCAGCCCGAAGAAGGGCTTGGCAAGCACCCCACCAGGATTGCTACCTTTACCCAACACCCCAAACTCATGCAACGAGGACACCAACAAAGACTCAGACCTGCAATGGTGGAGTCGATCTGAGGGGCTGCATCCTCATATTCCAAGGTCTGATCCAGGTCTCCAGAGTCATCTTCCTCCTCTTCCTTGAGGCGGGCCAGGTCTTGAAAGACGTAGCCAATGTCTGCACAACGTGCCACAAGTCTCATCAGGTGTGGAAAACAAACTGAACTCAGACACTGATACAACACTTTCCAGGACTCAGTTCACACTTCACATACACATGCATCCCCCCCCCCTTCCCCCAACAGCATACATTATACACAAACACATTAAAGCAAACTCCTGGGTTGCATCTATTGATATGCATGTCGTCAGTTCTACTTTTCAGATATTTTGAAGAAATACAGACAGAAACACATAGATTCCCAACTTCAACAAAGAATTCAAGTTCTTTTCTAATACACGGACAACACACTGCACAGATGCAGGTCCTCAAGTGAGGCACCTCAGACAACTGATCCAGTACACACACAAGCTCTGGGATTGCTATACCCGCACGTCATATTTTACAATATAAATAAAAAGCCACATGTCCTCATGTACAGAACTTAAAAGCACAAAGGCAGTCTAATGTGTACAAATATGTCCCAGGGCAATGTATTCACACACACACACATGAACTGACAGCGACAGTGCACTCTGTTCACACACACACACATGAACTGACAGCGACAGTGTACTCTGTTCACTGCTTCACTTACTTAATTCCTCTTCTCCTTTCTTGTGCACCACAAAGAACTCGTCCCCATGCTGTAGTTCTCGGCACTGCACACAAAGTGCCACACCTGCCTGCCTGTTAGTTTGAAAGGATAATCTTTTCACTTTCTGAAGTCTGTGTTCATGCATGGGATACAATCACCACGTCATTTACATGTTAAGAGCACAACTGATCGTACTAGAGCCTACAAATACCAAGACTAAATGTGTCTTCTTGAATGCACTGAAAACTTGATGTTTAATGTGAAAACTGCCTTTCGCTTTCCGTCCTTTCATTCGCTACCCCCTCCTCTCCCCTACACAGGACTGTGCTCTTAAAAGCAACACATAAAAACCACACATAACAACTTTTATTGTTTGATCAATTTCCAAACTCTTCATACTCTACAGTTTTTTAAATGTTTATGGCGAAGCGGTCCTCTTGTAGCCACGGCCTGAGTATTTGGTTTTCACCAGCATCACTTTCAACACTAATGAACCAACAGTATTCCTTGAAATGTACTAGTGAATTTCAACAAAACTGTGAATGATGCATCATCTTTTATGCCAACTGTTTGATTTTTTTCCCCAACACTATTTCCTTATTAAAAAAACAAAACAAAAAAACCCCACATTTTGCTTCCACTAACAAAATCAGCAACCAGCCAAAGCCCCAAAATAAAACTGATCAACAACCTTAATGAGCCTCAACCTATTGGTCTTCTTCAGTCAAGACAAAAACAAAACAAATCAATAAACAATGGAAGCAATTCAGTAAGGGGGGGGGGGGGGGGGGGGGGGGGGGGGGGGGGGGGGGGGTGTTGGAAAAAAAAACAACATATGCAGGTAAACAAGTTGGCCTTGGTCACAATGAAAAATGACTTAACAGGGATTTGACAAAGGGGGAACTGGGAGGAAGAGTGGAGAGGAGCAAGAAAGATGGGATGAAGAGGCCAAAGTTAAGAAAACAAAAAGAAAAAAACACACAAACAAACAAGAAAACAAACAAACAACAAAAAAATCACTTTCACTACAGCACCTGGAACCACATAATGTTCTGTTTTCAAACAGCACACTTCATTGATGCTTTTGTCCAGTCGGCTTCCATCTCCTGACTGAAGACTAGTCAGTGGACATGGCTGGGTGCAGCTGCAGCCCTGATGTGGCCCTTTGCGGTCGGCTGGGCTATAAGCAACATTATCTTATCTGGGTGCAGCTGTGACAGTCCACCCAGGGCAAGCACCACAGAGCACCACATATAATTTTGTGGTATTCAAAACACCACAGAAAACCACGTCACAATCCAACACCCCCAGAGAGGCTATTGGACAGTTAGGGAAAAATAAATCCACTTTGAACCTAACTTAGCAAATCCTTAAGTCTGCATTAACGTTCTCTGTTGAAATGTACGTGCTTGCAATGTTGAATGTACTCATTGCACCAACAGTGCAGGAAATCAAAATCATATGGAAAATGAATGTGTGGAAACGGGGGAACACTAGGATAGATTATAATTTACCACCACCACATCCGCCTCTCTCACTTTCCTCCCTTTCCAGCACCCCACTTTTGTCAGTTCTTCGACTGAAGTGTGCTGGCTTTGGTGTCTCATTTCTTCATATTTGCTGCACTTTTTTCTTTCTGGGAGTTGGCATTTTGCTTGTATAAATGACCACCAGTTACAGTGCACTCAAACTGTGGTCAGTCTATGCATAAATCAAGCCATAGGTCACCTCTCCTTTGGACAGCTTGACCTTGGAGTTCAGCAGAGTGCCATTGGTGCTGCAACAGAGATTACTTTCAATAACTCTATCAACAGAAATGGAAATGACCACGATCAAATTCATCTCTTTTTTTTCTGCTCAAGTGGTAAGCAAACTGACATAATCCTTTCATAACACTGTGTAATTGCATACAGCATGCCACGAAAGAAGTTACACATATTTCAATGTTCTTTACTACTCGATTCGCAATGATCTCACAAACTAATTGGGAATATTGCTCCTCATATTTTGCCTCATGACTTGACATTAACTTCCAAACAGTGTTAAAGTAATCTCATATCTGTATTAAAAGAAAAAGAACAAAGAAAGAAGAAAACTGAAGGAAATTTTTGAAAGCCTTACATTTTGTATTGAGGCAAAATTTAACCATTTTCAATGTTCATTTTCTATGCCATTTCAGTATTTGCTTAACCATAGTTCAGATTGATTTTTGTGTCTGTGTAGTTTCTTTTAAAATTATCAAATTGTCTTAAGTCAAACTATATCTACACAAGAATACAAGATGCAAGTAATGGTTATCTTAATAAACAGCACGGAAAAGACAAAGGAATTTTCGACAAATATTTCTTCTTCAGATGTCACGAACAACAGACATAAAAAAACAACAACAACAAAAAACAAGATGCAAAGCATATAAATGTACTTCCAATTCATCTTCCTGAAAAACGTCACAATCAAACATGCATTCATAATGTATCTGACGTCACAATCATACATGCATCATTATGTATTTGTACTTTCTGAGATATTCCATAAAAAAGAAAAACCATTTTGGGCTGTTATAACCGTTAGTAACAGCTATTCTGGTAAAATAAAACATCGGGCATCATCTGTGACCCATAATGAACATACCTACAAATTTTCAGAAAGATCGGCCCAGAAGTTTTGTCTGGAGCGAGTGGAACACATTTTGACCACGGAGAGACACACACACAGACAGACAGCATTTCTTCATTCCCATTGTAAAGTTGGGAGCACAAATAAACAAAACACAAAACAGTGATCCCAAGGTTCAACAACACAGCAGTCTGCGTCAGGCACCAAATCATCCTAAGTTCTGAGAAACAAACGGTTGAACATGAAAAATAGATCTGCCTTTGCTTTCCATGAGAAATGAGGCTGAGGGCCACTAAAACATTCCATGATCTATAACATCAAAACAAAGTTACCAAAGAAGAGAAATACTTCGACTAAGTTGAATTCTAGTTTTAAAAAGAGGATTAAGAAAACACAGCGAGTTGGAGGGCAAGAAAGAGAGAGAGAGAGAGAGAGAGAGAGAGAGAGGAGAGAGAGGAGAGAGAGAGAGAGAGAGAGAGAGAGAGAGAGAGAGAGAGAGAGAGATGGAGAGAGAGATGGAAAGGGACAGACAGAACAAAGTGGTATTCTACTTTTCAACAGAAAATATTAGAATATACAGTGAGTTGGGGGGGGGGGGGGGGGGGGGGGGGGGCGGAAAGAATTATTAGTATACACAGGTCTGTGTCACATAGTGTGTGTGTGTGTGTGTGTGTGTGTGTGTGTGCGTGTGCGTGCGTGCGTGTGTGCGCGCGCATGCACACGTGTGCGTGTGTGCATTCGTATGTGTGTGTGTGCATGTGTTTGTGTGCGTGTATGTGTGTGTGCGCACACGTGTTCATGTGTCAGTGTGTGTGTGTCTGTACGTGTGTGCATGAGCACACGCGCATGTGTGTGTATGTGTGTCTAAGCACACGCGTGTGCACGCGTTTGTGCATCAGTGTGCATGCACGCGTGTCTATACGTGTGTGTGTGAGTTTGTGTGTGTGTGTGTTTGTGGATGTGTGTGTATGTATGTGCGCGTTTGTGAGTGTGTGTGGATGAGTGTGGATATACATGTGCGCATGCATGTGTGTGTGCATGTGTCAATGTGTGTGTGTGTGTGTGTGTGTGTGTGTGTGTGTGTGTGTGTGTGTGTGTGTGTGTGTGTGTGTGTGCGCGCGCGCATGTGCGTGCGTGCATGCATGTGTGCGTGCGTGTGTTCTTCATCTTTGTCTATTCAACAATATATGTGCATGTCTTTGAGTGTGTGTGTGTGTGTGTGGGTGTGTATACTGGACAGTGCACATGCTTAAGACAGCCATGGTAAGTTCCCTTGAAAAGACAGCTGCCATGAAGATGACCCTGACCCTAATGATGACGATGGTGCTAACATGTACCTAGTGTCGTACAGCCAGACTGTTCCAGACTGCCATGAAGATGACCTGACCCTAATGATGACGGTGGTGCTAACATGTACCTAGTGTCGTACAGCCAGACTGTTCCAGACTGCCATGAAGATGACCCTGACCCTAATGATGACGGTGGTGCTAACATGTACCTAGTGTCGTACAGCCAGACTTTTCCAGACTGCCATGAAGATGACCCTGACCCTAATGATGACGATGGTGCTAACATGTAGTGTCGTACAGCCAGACTGTTTCAGACTGCCATGAAGATGACCCTGACCCTAATGATGACGGTGGTGCTAACATGTACCTAGTGTCGTACAGCCAGACTGTTCCAGACTGCCATGAAGATGACCCTGACCCTAATGATGACGATGGTGCTAACATGTACCTAGTGTCGTACAGCCAGACTTTTCCAGACTGCCATGAAGATGACCCTGACCCTAATGATGACGATGGTGCTAACATGTACCTAGTGTCGTACAGCCAGACTGTTCCAGACTGCCATGAAGATGACCCTGACCCTAATGATGACGATGGTGCTAACATATATACTAGTGTCGTACAGCCAGACTGTTCCAGACTGCCATTAAGATGACCCTGACCCTAATGATGATGATGGTGCTAACATGTACCTAGTGCCGTACAGCCAGACAGCCATGAAGATGACCCTGACCCTAATCATGATGGTGGTGCTAACATGTACCTAGTGTCGTACAGCCAGACTTTTCCAGACTCATCTCGCAGGATGTAGCAGTGGGAGCCTGAGACCAGCTTGTTGTCTTCATGGCTGATGTCGCAGCCTGCACACACAGGCACTTCTTCAACAGGCATCTTTGCAGGCACTGACAGTAAAATGAGCGCTCAAAAAAAAAAACCAACCCCCCCAACAACAACAACAAACAAACAAGGAAGCAAAGAGAAAAACAAACAAAGAAAACCTGTGTATGAATGAAAGAAATCTAAAATGAGGTAAGGGAAGTCATGAATAAATAATTTACACAAGCATGATTATAACTCTTGTTCCTATGTACAGTAATCATGTTAAAGCCCTGATTGCCTGCAGAAAAGAGGCACACAGTCAATCAAAAATCCTTTTTGTGAAGTTAGCCTTCACTGTTCTGTACGTATACATGTGCCCCTTGTCTGCATGGGTGCCACAGACACAATTGGCTGAACTCCAGGGAGTTATGTGCCTTTAGTTTTATCACCCAAAACCTCAGTTGAATGTTCTGTACGTCTGTGCCCCTTGTCTGCATGGGTGCCAGACAAATTTGTGCCACAGACACAACTGGCTGGAACTCCTGAGAGTTATGCACCTACAGTTACCTCTATGAGGGAGGTAAATGTTTTCACCCACATCTATTGGTTGGTTTGTCTCTATGGTACAAAATTATGAAGAAAAAAAAGCTGCTTCATCGATGTTAACAATGTCTTTTTCTGTATCGTCTTTTGTGCCACTCCAGTGGTATTATTCCCACTCTGTTCAATTCTGCTCCCATCCACAGTCACATCCTTACTTGTCCTGTTGCAGTCATGGCACTGGTAGCAATCCACTGGAACCTGTAGAAGACTCAATGTCAGGTTGTCATGAATGATGAGGCAACCCACGAGAGGAGAAACTGCACTGCTGCCAAATTGCTTCGGAGGCGTCAAGTGGTGCCTGTTCTGATCCAACAAATGCACGACATTACCTAATAAACCTACCTACTGATGACAGCAATGGTTTCATTGCAACGCCAGCATGGCAAATGCACGACATTACCTAATAAACCTACCTACTGATGACAGCAATGGTTTCATTGCAACGCCAGCATGGCAAATGCACGACATTACCTAATAAACCTACCTACTGATGACAGCAATGGTTTCATTGCAACGCCAGCATGGCAAATGCACGACATTACCTAATAAACCTACCTACTGATGACAGCAATGGTTTCATTGCAACGCCAGCATGGCAAATGCATGACATTACCTAATAAACCTATCTACTGATGACAGCAATGGTTTCATTGCAACGCCAGCATGGCAAATGCACGACATTACCTAATAAACCTACCTACTGATGACAGCAATGGTTTCATTGCAACGCCAGCATGGCAAATGCACGACATTACCTAATAAACCTACCTACTGATGACAGCAATGGTTTCATTGCAACGCCAGCATGGCAAATGCACGACATTACCTAATATTAAACCTACCTACTGATGACAGCAATGGTTTCATTGCAACGCCAGCATGGCAAATGCACGACATTACCTAATAAACCTACCTACTGATGACAGCAATGGTTTCATTGCAACGCCAGCATGGCCATGAGTGAGTATACCCCTCCACAAAGTGCGCCACCACATCCAACCAATTACAGTCTTCATGAACTTGCCAATACCAACATGAACTCATCAAGGGCGTAGATGTGGATGGTAAATCAAAACTGGGGTCACCATAAGAGCATGCCATGGAATTTGAGGCATGTCTGTATGCTGATTGATAGAGCATGCCATGGAATTTGAGGCATGTCTGTATGCTGATTGATAGAGCATGCCATGGAATTTGAGGCATGTCTGTATGCTGATTGATAGAGCATGCCATGGAATTTGAGGCATGTCTGTATGCTGATTGATAGAGCATGCCATGGAATTTGAGGCATGTCTGTATGCTGATTGATAGAGCATGCCATGGAATTTGAGGATGTCTGTATGCTGATTGATGAGGAATGGGATGATGGTGATGTTTTGGAGTTCCGTTCTGGTCTGATTTTGACAAAACCTGGGGGACCATTGGAACGTGGTCCAAAGACAATGCTGTTAAATTGTGGAATGGATCCAGAGCTAAGGCAGATCCAATCCAAGAATTTGCTGACATATTTAAACAACCTGAAAAGAAAGCAATTTTGAAAATTAATTTCCATACATCTAATATGAAATTATGCATGAAACTTGATAGAAAACAAAGATCAGGCTAATGAGATGCATTGCGTGATAAAGTTTGCATCTTTGAAAAAGTTTTCCAAGTCCATTCTGCAATGGTGTCACTCTATCGCTTTTTCTGCTAGTTCCCTAAAGTTCGTTTCCATCCTGAAGTAGTACTGCTTGAAAAAACCCAAGGCTATTAACTCTTGTTACATAGGCATACTAATGAAGCTTTCTTTCGTTTACTTGTACAGCCTTGCTGCCAAGCAATGCTCAGGCACAACTGAATTGAGAGGTAGGCTGCCTGGGTTGTACACTCTAAAGGGTTGAAAATGTCAGCTGATGTTGGCATACCTCTAGTTAATTTATGGTCCTATGTCCTGCACGATGGTTTGACTAGTATTTCATTGGTGATAACTGATATGTTTAGCATATATCTGATGCTTTTTATCTTGTGCAAACACACTTTAAGTAGCATTTCTATGGCTTGGAAATTGTTTCGTCTTTCTAGATTCACTGTGAGCTCTGGTCCATGTCTCACATAGAATCAGGAAGGTGGAACATATACCATTACCAACACATGCAGGGGCTAATCTTGTGTTTCATGAGGGTGTAATTATTCTTCCCTTCGTGTTTCAGTGCTGCTGTTGTCTTTGCTGCTCTCAAGTGGGTTTCTGATTTGGTTCTTGGATTGCTAATGGTTAGACCAGTACTGGAATATGGTTGCTCAGTTTGGGATCCTTACCATCTAAAGGACATTGATAACCTTGAAAAGATTCAGAAGAGAGCAGCACGGTTCGTAACAGGGAACCACATCAGAGAAAAGGGGAATACTAGGAAGAACATGAGGAAATTAGAATGGAAACCCTTAGAAGAGAGAAGAGCTTTTATTAAACTTAACACCTTTTTCAAAGGCAGAGCTAAAGTAATTGATATTCCAATGGAACAACTAGTATTGAATAAAAGTAGCACCAGGAGTGGCGGTCAGTGTTATACCATACCTGCATCAAATATTGACAGCCACTTGCATTCTTTTTATCCCAGTTCTGTACGGCTGTGGAACTCACTGCCGGGTGCCATCAAGATTGCCACAAATGCAATCTCTTTTAAAAAACAAATTGATACAACAGTTTTGAGATCTGCATATTGATGTTTTTCTATTTTTTACTTCCCCTAATATTTTACTGTTAACTGGGCCTGAATTTGGCCATTGCTTTTAACTTCTTGAATATCGAGTGCGACCCCTTGTTGCCAAATTTGCTCCAGGGGCCAACAGTCTGAGTCGCACTATTTTATGTTATTTTATTTTACTTTTTAACATGCGCGCTGGTGACCTACTCGTTTTTGAGTGAACCAGTATTTTAGGAAGAAGAAGAAGAAGAACTCAGTCATTTTATGACTACTTTTCTTATTTATTATGAATTACATTTTTTTAAAGTTTTGTTCATAATTTTATATATATATATATATATATATATATATATATATATATATATATATATATATATATATAGTGTGTGTGTGTGTGTGTGTGTGTGTGTGTGTGCTCTCCCAAAGTTCTTCCGTCGATGTTACATCAAGATCAAGATATCGTATGAATGTACAGCTGTTATGTTGCTTAATCAGTGGATGGCTGTGTCATGTGAGTAACAGACGATTCAACTTATTCAATAGAGCTCTGTAAACGAGTGAAGATCCATCCAGCAACATGATCTACCTACCTCGAGCCCGACCAATGGTAAATTTATCTTTAGCTATCAGAAATGGCGGAGTGTCTGTGTCGGTCACACAAACAAGTTGTGCCCAGTCTGTTGTGGATTCTTCTTCACTCATTGCTGCAGAGTAAGAGCTGCCACTCAATCATCTGCACATATGTAGCATATGGCTGCACTGTTTTCACTGACACGGCGGTTGTCCTGTTTCCATTTGCCGTTGCAACTTGCGTTTCGTTCCTAATTACGAACGATAACCGCCCTTGCTAGAATTAGTACTCAAGAGTGGTCTGTTCTTCTAGGATGTTTTGAAATGATCTCCCTTGGTAACACCAAAGCGTGTGTGTGTGTGTGTGTGTGTGTGTGTGTGTGTGAGCGTTTGACTAATTTGAATAAAAATCAGCGGGTTCACATTGCTTTTCGTCGGTGGTCTGCATCAGTCTTCCAAGCCCTTCTCCACAACCCGTCCCCCGCCTTCACAAAACGGTTGACATAATTTTGTACCAGCGTCGTGAAACCGTCCAATGATGTTTTCCCCGGAGTGAAACCTTCGCAAGATGTCTGCCCCGTGAAACGTGCATTTGATTCAACCACAGAAGTTCAGCTGCCAGCAAAGTTATCTCGAAGTTGTGTAGAACATGATGACAGACTCGAAAATTTCCTGAAGTGGTGCAATGAAAGAGTTTCTACATTTCACCGAAGGTGATCCATTAACAATAGTGAGCCAGTATGAGTAACGTGCTTAAACGGTCTCCTTGAAAGAAACTTGTTATTAGTTGTTGCTATGAACATTACTAGTGGTTTCAGTATTGTCTTAATGATCTTCAGTGTCATCCCTTAGATTTCCTCAAACATGTTGAATAGTCTGTCACTGAGTGGGATGCAGAAAGACATTAGTATAAAAGGAAAAAGAACCAAAGACAGTGAAGTTTCAAATGTCAGCCAACTGTGAATTTTACAGCAGGCTACTTGTAGTAGTAGTGATATGTCCGCTTTAGACAGGGTAAATCTTGTATGACACAACTGTTAGAAGTAATGGAAGTGTAGCGCTATTGTGCCACTAATGCAAACCCGTCATACCTTGAACAGACCCACAACATATGCAGATAGACGAACAGGGTTTAATCGCCGCTTCTGGTAGATGACATGAACATGAAGGCGACCCGCCAAAACCGGTTATCCCAAGAGCCCGGATGCTCATTCACAACAAGGGACTTAATGCCCAATCACTACGCGACACGCGACATCTCCCTTCCTTTGAGATGGACAAATTCAGCCTTTGCGAAGTGGCTTGTAATTACCTTTTAGAGTCCACAAATAACCGAGGAAGGAGATAAGCAACTTTGCTTTCTTTAACTTAAAGTTCATGAATCAAGCTTTGATTCTGTTTGTTTGCAAGCAGTCGAACTTAACGAATTAATAAAATAATAAGTTCACTTCCCTGCCTGGGAGGTAGCTTCACTCCTTGAAGCGGGCTGGCATTGTGATGACTCTGCCGCTGCAGGTAGTCACCGGTGTCGGGCTGCTGTTGATGGTGCCCTGAGGAGATGGACTGCTGGTGAACACTCTGGCGTCCCGGCCGGCGTTCTGTGGAGGTGAACTTCTGGCAGACCCTCCACCACCTGGGCTGACACCACTGCCGCTGGAGACGTCACTGGATACTGGCCCTGGACACGGGCCTGAGCCTGGCTCTTTGTGAACGTAAGAGCCGCTCTGGACTGGACTGGGTGCTTTGTGACTTGCACCGCTCTTCTGGTCACTGGATACAGGGATGTGGGCTTTGCGTAGGGAAAGGTCAGTCTGGACAGGAATGGGGTAGGGAGTGGACTTCTCAGGCTGTAGACCGTGTAACGCCTGAGGTGACGCCTGTTGCGCCGGTACTTGCCTCGTGGCGTTTCCACCACGTAGGATCTTGGTGCGACTTGCTGCTGCACCACTGCGGCGCCTCTCCAACTCTTCTCCCCATCCAGCTTCTGCATCACGATGTCGCCAGGAAGAAGTATATCTAGGGGCCGTACTCCATGACGCCTATCAAATGTCTGTTTGTTCTTCTTCTTGGCCTTTGCATCACTGGCTGCTACTGTTGATTTCTCGCAGACTCTAGGCTCGAGGTTTTCTGACAGTGTTGGGAGTGTTGTTCTCAGACGTCTTCCTGATGCGAGCTGTGCTGGGCTGTAGCCTGTGGCTTCAATAGGTGTGTCTCTGTAGATGAGAAGAGCCAGTGCTGGATCATTTTGCGACAATATCTTCTTTGCCGTCTGCACTGCTCGTTTCGCCTCACCGTTTGCCTGTGGGTAATGGGGACTTGTAGTGACATGTTTGAATCCCCACTCCTTAGCAAAGATCTGGAACTCTCTGGATGTGAACTGCTTCCCGTTGTCAGAGACAAGTATCTCAGGGATACCCTGTCGTGCAAACATGTCTTTCAGGTTCTTGATGACCTCCACTGTGGTGATCGTCAAGAGGTGAGCCAGTTCTATATACCGAGAGTAGTAATCCACAAGAACGAGATATGACTGTCCCTTGAGTTCACATAGATCTACGCCACACTTCTGGAATGCTCTCTGAGGTAGCTCTGTTGGAATCAATGGTTCGTTGGTCTGCGATGACCTCTTCTCCTGACAATGCTTGCATTCTTCAACCACTTTCTTCATTCTGGCATTGATTCGGGCCACCAAACTGCTTCCTTCGCCCTCTCACGGCACTTCGTGATCCCTTGATGACCCTCGTGGATTCTGCACAGGATGTCGCCCTGTAGCGAAGCTGGGACCACGATGCGCTTTCCTCTGGTGAGAAGACCCTGATTCTCGCTGAGTTCACTGCGCAGTGCGTAGTAGTCTCGCAATCCATCTTCAACATCTGTGATGTATTGCGGCCATCCTTCACGCATGTAGCGGAGTGCTTCTTGGATCAGTCTGTCTTTCTTCGTCTCTTCTACGATTTCTTGCATGCGTTTGTCTGACGCTGCACACGACCAGGAAATGTCCACACTGTATAGGTAGGCTTCCACATCTTCAGTGAATGTTGTGACCTCATCTTGCTGTTCAGCGGTGGTCTGAGGGCTGCGGGAGAGAGCATCTGCGACGACAAGCTTCTTCCCCGGCACATACTCTGCCTTGACGCTGAACCTCATGAGACGCATCAGCATCCTCTGACATCGTACGGGAGTATCTTGAAGGTCTTTGTAGTTGATGATGGGCACGAGGGGCTTGTGATCTGTCTGAAGCTTCACATTTTCCAGACCTATCAGGTATCTGCTGAACTTCTCACATGACCAGACTGCTGCCAGTGTCTCTTTCTCGATCTGGGCATATCTGCATTCAGTGGTTGTCAAGGTTCGTGAACAATATGCGACAGCTTTCATGCCTTCGGGGTGTTCCTGCAGCAACACTCCTCCGATCCCATAACTGCTCACATCTGCGCTGACGACTGTTGGCTTCCTCGGATCGTAGAATGCTAGCGTTGGCGATGAGGTAAGCATCTTCTTCACAGTCACCATGGCCTGGATCTGTGCTGGGCCCACGTCCATACATGGTTCTTCTCCAGAAGTTGCGTCACTGGCCGGAGTACAGTGGACAGGTTGGACAGATAGCGACCTAGGAAGTTGATCATGCCAAGCATCCTCCTCAACTCGGGCACGTTGGTTGGATCAGGCATGGTCCTGATGGCTTTCACTTTGGCTGGATCTGGAGAGATGCCGTTCTTGCTGATTCGATGACCCAAGAACTCGATCTCATGCTTCCTGAGTTCGCACTTCTCCGGATTCAGCTTCAGATTGTCGCTGGCCAGTTTCTTTGTCACTCTGTCAAGATGTCGCTCATGTGCTTGTTCATCCACACTGTGGACCAGTATGTCGTCGTAGAAACAAATGACGTTGGGCTCATCCTTCAGTATGTTCTCCATAGTTCTTTGAAAAATCTCTGGTGCTGACGTTATGCCGAAAGGCAACCGCTTAAATAGTAGAATCTACCGCATGGGGTAATGAAGGTAGTAAGCTTTGCTGACTCTGGGTCAAGCGGAATCTGGTAGAACCCTGATGTGGCGTCTAACTTGCTGAAAACTGTCGATCCAGACAGCTTGTGTAGGATATCTTCCAACGTTGGAAGTGTGTAGCGCTCACGCTTGACTGCTGCATTCAGATGCTTGTAATCTGTGCAGATTCTCACTGATCCTGACTTCTTCATGACTGGCACAATCGGTGAACACCAGTCTGTCGGCTCTGTCACTTCTTCTATAATCCCTGTCTTCTGCATCTTGGAGAGTTCATCTTTGACTTTGTCTAGCAGGGGTATTGGGATTCTTCTTGCTGAGTGAACACTGTAGGCTTCTGTTCCTTCTTTCAGAACGATCTTCACTGGTGGACACTGGACAGGTTTATCATCAAGCTCGCCGAAGGGCATCTTCACGGCCTCAATCCTCTTGACTAAGTCCATTCTTGCCGCTGCTTCTCTGCTGAGAAGGTTGTCTGTCTTTGACTGTACGATGAAAAGTCGAAGTGAGTGAAGTTGGTCGTGGACTTTGCTAATGGCCACAAATTGTCCCTCACACTTTAGGATACCTCCTGGACTACGCAGGATTGCGCTGGTTTTGCTAAGTGGTGGGCAAGGCTTCAGCTTTCTGTACTGCTCTGATGAGATAACAGACACATCCGCTCCAGTATCAATCTTGAATGGAACGTCGCAGCCTCCGAACTTGAGTGTCGTCATCCACGGTGGTTCATTTCTGCCTTTTGAGCACAATGTTCCTATAAAATATTCCTCCCTTCTCTCTTCCTCACGGCTTGCTTGAGCCTCCTTGTCTTCTGAGTGTCCCACATGTGATACCCCCTTGGTGTGCACCTTCACTTGTGGTTCATCTATGGCGCTGACTATCTTGGTTCTGCATACTGCTGCGAAATGGTAATTGCGTCCACACTTCTTGCACTTCTTACCTTGTGCTGGGCACACTTGTCTGTAGTGCTGACGACCACAACTTGAACAGTTGGCCTCCTGCTGCTTCCCCTGCCTTGGGTTGAGCCGCCTCTGCCTTGGATATGACTGCTGCCGCCTCTACGAGCGCTGCCAGCACCGCCTCCACGCCTGTTCCGTTGATCACTACCGCCACCTTTTCTGCCCTGTAGTGCATCCACACTTGACTGCCGCTGTTCTGAGAGCTGTGACTTTACCAGTTCATACTGCCTAGCTTCCTGCACAGCACCTTCAAGAGTCAAGTCAGGTTTTAACTGCAGTTTTTCTGAGAGTTCAGTGTCTAGGACTCCTAGCACTAATCTGTCCCTAATGGATTCTTCTTTGTTGGGAAACTCGGCTGTTGCAGCTAACTCATGCAGTGCACGCACATATGTTTCAATGTTTTCATCTGGCTTCTGATTTCTAGCATGGAATCTAGCTCGTTCATGGATAATGTTTCTTTTTGGAACAAAATACCCATCGAATTTGCCAAGGACTACATCAAACTTCTTTGAGTCTTCTTCATTGAGTCTAAATGAAAGAAATATTCTCTCAGCTTCATTTCCCATTGCATAGATCAGAGCACTAACTTGCACTTCTTCCTCATCTTTATCTAGTTTGGACGCTGTTCTGTATCTCTGAAAACGTTGCCTCCATTCAGGGCATACTGTGGGTTGCGTAAAATCAAATGCATCTGGTGTTTTAAAGGGAGCCATGACACTAGTCAATTTCTATTGTCAAGTTCATGCACAATGAAATATTATTAGAGGCGTTGGTACTGCCCACCGCTGCCACCATGTAGCGCTATTGTGCCACTAATGCAAAACCGTCATACCTTGAACAGACCCACAACATTTGCAGAGAGACGAACAGGGTTTAATCGTCGCTTCTGGTAGATGACATGAACATGAAGGCGACCCGCCAAAACCGGTTATCCCAAGAGCCTGGATGCTCATTCACAACAAGGGACTTAATGCCCAATCACTACGCGACACGCGACAGGAAGATTTTACAAATATGATCGATGATGGGCTTGCTTTTGACGTAATTTACTTGGATTTTAGGAAAGCTTTTGACTCTGTGCCCCACTACCGATTGTTGAAAAAATTAGAAGGTTATGGTATAAATGGGAATATATACAACTGGATTAAGAGTTTTCTTTCTAATCGAGTACAAAGGGTGAGAGTTGGAAATAATTATTCTTCAAATATAGATGTTGTAAGCGGTATTCCGCAGGGAAGTATTCTTGGACCTATTCTGTTCACAGTTTTTATAAATGATCTGCCAGAATGTGTAATTAGTTCATGTAAAATATTTGCAGATGATACGAAAATATATGATTCTGTAAGTAACCATCTTAAATTACAAGATGATATTGATAATCTAATTAAGTGGAGTGAAACATGGAATTTATATTTTAATCCAGTTAAATGCAAGGTTATACATTATGGAAAAAATAATCCGGAGTATACATATACTATGACTGGGGGCCGGATAGCTCAGTTGGTAGAGCGCCGGACTCGTGATCCTGGGGTTGCAGGTTCGAATTTCGGTATAGGGGGATTTTTCCCTCGGAGTTAACATTGGTTCTGACTCCATTCCCCATATAGTCCTTCGAATGAGACTATAAACCGAGGTTCCGTGTGTGAACGCACGCATAACATCTTGCACACACGTAAAATCCCATCACCAACTTTCAGAAGAGAAGGCCAGTTTGGCCGTTGGTATGGATGACACGTGACACATAGCATGCACCTTCCCCGAAGATGGAGTATGGCTGCCTTAATGGCGGGATAAAAAAGGGTCATACACACAAAACTCCACTGCCTGGCTATACAGGGAGTGTCCGCAGGAGTATCAGCCTGCGTACGCAGAAAGAAAGAAAGAATAATTATATACTATGAAATATAATGATGCTGTCTCAGATGTTGACTCCGTTTCAGAAGAAAAAGATCTTGGTGTAATGTTTGATAGCAGTCTGAAATTTGATAAGCACATGATAAACAGTGTAATGATGAAAGCAAATAAAATGCTCGGCATAATCAGACGGTCTTTTTCATATTTGGATACTGAAGTTTTTACATTACTATATAAGGCATTAGTTAGACCCCACCTGGAGTATGGAAATGTGATATGGAGCCCTTATTTAAAAAGGCAATCAGCAAGTATTGAGAAAGTACAAAAAAGAGCCACCTTGTTAATTAAGGAGTTCAAATATGTTAGATAGATTGCGAAGGTTTAATTTACCATCGTTATAGTTCCGACGAATAAGGGGAGACTTGATTGAGACTTACAAGCTATTTAAGGGACTTAACAGTACAAATTTTAACACATTTTTTCAACTAACCTCTAATCAAATTACAAGAAATTCTGATAACAAAATCCAAATTAAATATTGTTGCACTAATATTAGAAAATTTTCATTTAGTAACAGAGTGGCACCGTATTGGAACAAACTACCTGCACACATTAAAAAAGCAAGAGATTTGAATACTTTTAAAAACCGTCTGGATACTAATGCTGAGTTAAATATGTTAAAATTTCAATTTGATTGATAGAATAGATTAAAATATATCCTGAGCATATGCATGCATTAAGCAACCAATGTTTATGAAATAAGATGATTGGGACACAAAAAGCTGTGAGGCTATCAAAGTCCCAAGTGAACTGAACTGAACTGAACTACAGTTTATGGCTCAAAGGACCAACTGATCTGGCCCCACCCAAACACAGTATAGTACAGTGCGCGCTGGTGACCTACTCGTTTTTGAGTGAACCAGTATTTTAGGAAGAAGAAGAAGAAGGGGGAAAAATCATTGAGGACAGGGAAACAAGGCTTGGTGAATGGAAGAGTGACTCAGTGAGGGTGGGGGATTAGATGGCGACGCCGCGAGGAAGGGCTAACCCATGCTAACTACTTTAATACAAAATCGGAAATGAAATGAGGCAGGGAACAGTAAACGATAAACAGTAAACAAGTGGGGTATGTTTTGCTCCCATAAGGAAACCTAACACAGAGTAACTTTTATTCAAGACTGGCACAGCCTTTTAAACTTGAATAAAGTCAGACAAATACATAGACGAACAATCTAACAGTGGAGGAAAACAAGCGCAGGCCAACAACTGAACTGTCTTCATAGTAATGACCTGGCAAAGATTTGGACTTAAGGAGGAGAGGGTAGTTTGAAGATGGAGAAACTGGGAACATGAAATTAAAAAAAAAAAAAAAAAATTACATATATAAAAGCTCTTCACTAGCTGCATAAGGGAACCATCGCAATCCCTTTTGAAGGCAGATATATTTGTATTGCCTGCTCCGAGGCCTTTCGCCCGCTGGATCGGGACTCATCAGGGAGACACGGCTGGTTGTGTCTGCGCTCCCGGCGTCAAATAGAGACACACCACAGTTTTACTTTAATACAGTCTGGCTTGTCCTTAATGTACATGGCAACCTTGACTTCAGTCTAGTGTGCCCCAACACAGTTGCCTCAGGCAGTGAGTATGTTCGCTTTCATGGTTCAAATTCTGGTTGAAAGGAATTGACAGTTTTTGGTGCAACATTGGATCTGCTGCAGCTGGAGTGGATGATGTCATTGCTGTGAGCTGGAGTGGATGATGTCATTGCTGTCAGGTGGAGCCATGGTGACTGGTGATGGTTCTCTTACATCTGCATGGTTGTTTACAATTTTGTGAAGGAACAGCCCTGATGTGGCCCTTTGCGGTCGGCTGGGCTATAAGCAACATTATCTTATCTTATCTTGTGAAGGAAACATGACCAAACTTGCTGCTTTCTGACAATGCTTGAGGGAGGGCCACTGCAGGTATTTAATCATGGCTCAGACTCTTTAGGGATTATTTGGTAGCCACAAATGATAAGATATGCAGATCTTTGCACAGTCTCAATATATTCAGTGTTCTGGGTGTGAGGGTTGCGTACTACAATACAGACCTACTCTAGCATGGGACAGTTGAACTTTTTTAGGCAGCCTCCAGCCGATGGCTAGTGCTGAACTTCAAGATGAACTGCAGAAAGCTATGAGTCTTCTTTGCTTTGGCATATGATGCTCATTGTTGATATATGTTGGTCCCAACTAAGGGTTTGGATGAAAATGACAAGGCGTTAGAGTTTTGCAGAAGTGATGGTTGCCAACATGTGGCTGCGAGGGTGACATGGATGTCTAGTTACAGCCTTTTTCCTGGTGACACTGACAGGGAGGGTCAAATTGATTGCCATGTCCCAGCTCTATTCCCAATCCTCGAGGCATTGGGTATCTTGCTGCAGTTGGGGACGGTAATAATAGCTTATGGGGGAGAAACAATATGCTGCAGCTTCATCATTAACTGATTAAGCAGTCATGTTGTTGAAGAGAGCTTTTTCTGGGAGGTTGTTAATGTAAACAGGAAAAAGTACTGATCTAACTACCGATCCCTGTGGAACTCCTGAACATGCACTGGCCAGGGTCCAGGGTGTCTTGCATGTGGTCATGGTCAGGGTATGTCAGGATGATGAGTAGAAACCATGGAAAGAATAGATTGGTGTTGATTTTGTGCGCAGGTGCGTGTGGAAAAGGAAAGAGCGTGTGCACAGTATGGCATGGTGGCCACAGAGAACATTGCCGAAGGAGAGGTGTTGTTCACCATCCCCAAGCCTGCCTTCCTCACCCCCGACACCTGCTCCATAGCTCCTCTTCTGCAGGAAGGTACGGGGTTGATGAGTTTCAGCACGCAGCATGTTACATGTCACTTGGTTTGTTTTTAATTTGAAAATCCTATTTTTTATTTACAAGAAAAAAAAATTGAGGTGGACTAAGCAATCCAAATGGGTACCCATCTGACGAAAAAATGAAAAGCCTTGCTTCAGCATCTTACAACAGTAATATGCTTGACCAAACTTCTCAGTTGATTTGATAGATTGTTAGAAACTTGTAAAATGGAAAGAACCAGTTACTCTGGCAATGTTGCACTTGAAATGTACACCACCATCTTGAAAGGCGCATGGGGTTGGGGAAACTGGCAGTTCCTCCAGTTGAACCCATCATATAAAGTACTGGCAAGTGAGCTGACTTAAAGACAAAGAAGTAAAGAAAAACAAATCTTTTGCATGGGTTCATGGTCTGAGATTATTTTCCCTTTCATTAACGGTACAGAAAAGGGTGGAGGAAGGGGGAAGGGGGTATCCATAAATTTTGTCAGAAAGATGCATCCAGCCTGCTCTCAATGGTGAACAGATGTGTTGGAAATCCACATCCAGTATGGTGTGTTTTGTCAGATTTTCTTTTAAAGTTTGAATTACATTTCTGCTTTTTTTTTCCCCTTATTTTTTGTCCATCTTTGTTCAGCTCAGAAAGAGCTAGGGGCAAACAGCGGGTGGGTGCCACTGCTACTGGCACTTCTCTATGAATACAACAACCCCCAGTCATCATGGCAACCCTACCTGGACCTCGTTCCGGACTTCACACAGCTGGATTTGCCCATGTTTTGGTCAAGGTAGGCCCAATCAGAAGCAGTGAGACCATGTCCCTTATCAAGGGCCTCAGCTTAAGCATAGTATTAACGAATAGTTTGTATTGTTCAGTGTGCTAGCTCCCACCATGTGTATGAATGCGACAGCTACTCTGATTTCTGTAATTACAGACAACAAAGCAGTACCTTGTTTTTTGTTTTTTAATTTTTTTCTAAGCTTACAAAGATGTGAAAATGAGTGGGCTGTTTGCTGAACATTTCTGAGTTTGCCTGTATCGATGTATGTCCGTTTCTTTAACGGTTTGCCTGTATCGATGTATGTCTGTTTCTATAACGGTTTGCCTGTATCGATGTATGTCTGTTTCTACAACAGTAGACATCACTCTGTTTCTGTCACCGTTCCTTTTATTGTCTTTTTTGTTGTTGTTGTTAACGGCTGCATTCAGTCTTTTTTAATCGCTCAGTGGACTGTAGTATGTTTTAATGACAATTATATTTAGTTTGTTTTTGTAACAATTGCTTGCAGTCTGTTTTTGATAACTGTACGTGTCAGTCTGTTTCTGTGGCAGTAGCGTTTGGCTGATTTTAAGTTCTCCGTCGCTTTTAGTCTGTTTTTATGATAGTTGGTTTTAAAGCGTTTTTCATACCAATTGCTTTTATTCTGTTTATGTGACATTACATTAGTGTTTAGTCTGTGTGTGTAGCATTGACCTTTAGTCTGTTTTCTGTAACTGTTACAATAGTTTAAGTCTTCTGTATGATAGTGGCTATTAGTATGCACATCAGTAGCTTTTGTTAAGTTCATGATCTTTTATCTTTAAACACACACACACACACACACACACACACACACACACACACACACACACACACACACACACACACACACACACACAAATATATGTAGAGTACAACCGTATTTTGTAGTCTCACAATGGAACTCCATTTCATTCATTTTCGTCATTCTCATTCATCCTCTAAAAGAAAGCCTCAAGTCCTGTAACCCTTCCTACCTCATTCTTTTGATGACCTCAGTTCTAATCTCCTCTCCATGTTCATGTCGATGTCCACAGCGGTTTATGTCCAAGTAGTCAGTCTAGCCAAGGTCATGGACACTTGTAAAAAACTAAAATGAACATGATGTGATGGTGCTCCTCTGGCTGGCTCCATGACTTAAGCAGTCATAATTATTGTCATCAGTGGGAAGTCCTCATCATGCACATGTTCAAGATGACCCATGAAGTGACTCATCAGCACTGTAGTGTCTCTGATGGGTTTTCTCATGATGACGTGGTGATTGCTCCCCTTAGATTGCTGGTTCTTAGGCTGTGATAAAGCCAACCTGGATGTAGCTCAGTACTGAGAGGCCAGAATAAACAGCTTGGGAATCTTGCCATTCAGAAACCACAGAAGAGAACGTAGCCCCCCCCCCCCCCCCCCCCCCCCCCCCCACCTCCCACAAAAAACCACAACCCTCCTGCCCTGACAAACAAACGAACACAGAAATGAAGAAAAGAAAAGCGAAAACTGACAGTGACACAACTTGTGTCAAATCTCCAGGCTGTGGTGGAGAAGTCCAGGCAGGCTCTGTGGCAGTGTTCTCTGCGGTAATCAGCAGAGACACTATGTTGTCATCCTTGCACTGTATTTCAGCACAATTGTTTTTGACCATACAGGTCAATCAATCGTAGAATAGGATATGGGGATGCAGCGCCGCAACAGGGTCCCATTGACTGAACTCGGGGATGGCTGTTGGGGCATTAGTTTTATTCGGCCGGAATGTTTTAAAAAGTAAATACACCAAAATTTTAAAATAAGTTTTTGTTTTCCTGATGAGGGCTTTACCAAAAAACTAAGACTAAGAGTATGGGCTACTCTCTCTTTTTCCGTTGCTATCATAACCTAAGAAGGTTCCAGCAATGTACACATCCTGATCCTGATCCTGAAGTGTTGAAGCAAAAACAGAATGGTTGTTGACACACTGACCGACAGACAGACAGTGACATACTCAGGCTGTGGAGTGTGTGGACAGGAAGGAGAGGGAGGAGCTGTTGGGAGGGACGGGTGTGGAGGAGGCCGTGTCCCGCGACCTGCAGTTGCTGGAGAGGGATTTCCACACCAAGGCCCTGCCCTTCATGCAGAAACACCCACACGTGTTCAGGTGAACCCCCCAGTGTTCTCTTTTCCTTGTTGTTGCCTTTTCCCTGTGTCTTTGTTGTGGTGCCTGCAGCTCCCTTTTGATAAATTGGTGGTGTCGATGTTCCCTTTTGATAAATTGGTGCTGTCGATGTTGTTCCCATTTGATAAATTGGTGCTGTCGATGTTGTTCCCTTTTGATAAATTGGTGCTGTCGATGTTGTTCCCTTTTGATAAATTGGTGCTGTCGATGTTGTTCCCATTTGATAAATTGGTGCTGTCGATGTTGTTCCCATTTGATAAATTGGTGCTGTCGATGTTGTTCCCATTTGATAAATTGGTGCTGTCGACGTTGTTTCATTTTCTTTCAGTTTAGTTTCTTGTACATTTGTGTGAGTCAGATTTTGGGTCCTGTTCTTTTTTGTTTCATTGTGTCTCTGTACGGTTTTGAATACCAGTCAAACTGGGTTTCTCAACGGAATTTTGCCAGGGGACAGTAGCCTAGTGGACAGGGTCTGATACTGGGAAACCTGGACAGTGGTCCTGTGATGTTCTTCCTGGATGAGCACACAGTGGATGGACATACGCTGTCCAGTGGCTGAACATAGAGGATTCAGTGGATGAACATTGAGGATTGAGTGGCTGAACGTAGAGGATTCAGTGGCTGAACGTAGAGGATTCAGTGGCTGAACGTAGAGGATTCAGTGGCTGAATATAGAGGATTCAGTGGCTGAACGTAGAGGATTCAGTGGCTGAACGTAGAGGATTCAGTGGCTGAACGTAGAGGATTCAGTGGCTGAACGTAGAGGATTCAGTGGCTGAACCTAGAGGATTCAGTGGCTGAATATAGAGGATTCAGTGGCTGAACGTAGAGGATTCAGTGGCTGAACGTAGAGGATTCAGTGGCTAAACGTAGAGGATTCAGTGGCTGAACGTAGAGGATTCAGTGGCTGAACGTAGAGGATTCAGTGGCTAAACGTAGAGGATTCAGTGGCTGAACGTAGAGGATTCAGTGGCTGAACGTAGAGGATTCAGTGGCTAAACGTAGAGGATTCAGTGGCTGAACCTAGAGGATTCAGTGGATGAATATAGAGGATTCAGTGGCTGAACGTAGAGGATTCAGTGACTGAACATAGAGGATTGAGTGGATGAACATAGAGGATTGAGTGGATGAATATAGAGGATTCAGTGGCTGAACGTAGAGGATTCAGTGGATGAATATAGAGGATTCAGTGGCTGAACGTAGAGGATTCAGTGGATGAATATAGAGGATTCAGTGGCTGAACGTAGAGGATTCAGTGGCTGAACGTAGAGGATTCAGTGGCTGAACGTAGAGGATTCAGTGGCTAAACGTAGAGGATTCAGTGGCTGAATATAGAGGATTCAGTGGCTGAACGTAGAGGATTCAGTGGCTGAACGTAGAGGATTCAGTGGCTGAACGTAGAGGATTCAGTGGATGAATATAGAGGATTCAGTGGCTGAACGTAGAGGATTCAGTGGCTGAACGTAGAGGATTCAGTGGCTGAACGTAGGATTCAGTGGCTGAACGTAGAGGATTCAGTGAGATGGACATAGATGATTCAGTGGCTGAAAGTAGAGGATTCAGTGAGATGGACATAGATGATTCAGTAGGTGGACATAGATGATTAAAAAAGATACATGTCACATAAAGCATGACAGTTAAAGGCACTGACATTTTTGAATGGTAATTATAATAACATAAAGTGAAAATGAAGAGACTGACATTTTCAATGGCAGTTGTAATAAGATAAAGTGAAAATGAAGAGACTAACATTTTCAATGGCAGTTGCAATAAGATAAAGTGAAAATGAAGAGACTGACATTTTCAATGGCAGTTGCAATAAGATAAAGTGAAAATGAAGAGGCTAACATTTTCAATGGCAGTTGCAATAAGATAAAGTGAAAATGAAGAGACTAACATTTTCAATGGAAGTTGATTCAATGAAAGGTGAATCTGAAATCATGATGAAATAACACTTTGATTTCAAACTGGCTGGGAATGTTTTGAAGACCCATCTCTCTGTTTGTGTTGTCTTAAAACTGCTGCATGAGTTTTATGCTATATTGTTACCTGCTGTCCAGTCAGTCTTGAGTCGCCTTTAGTCCTGACTCTATCCATGTCTGCCTTTTCTCCTTCAGCCCAACCTGTCAAAGTCTGGAGCTCTACACCAAGATGGTGGCCTTCGTCATGGCCTACAGCTTTTACGAGCCAGCCAGAGATGAGGAGGATGACGACGAGGATTCGGATGCTGAAGAGGCAGAGAACTCGACTGTGCCCATGATGGTGCCGCTGGCGGACATTTTGAATCATGTGGCCAGGAACAATGCGGCCTTGACCTTTGAAGGGGATGCCTCGCATATGAAGAGCGTCTGTGACATCAAGAAGGTGGGAACTCTGGTTTGTCTTGTGAGTGAGTGACTTGATAAGTGCTGATACAGAGCTGACTCTGTGTGTGTGTGTGTGTGTGTGTGTGTGTGTGTGTGTGTGTGTGTGTGTGTGTGTGTGTGGTCTCTGAAATTTGTCATGTGAATGCATGGCTGAGTAATTTGATAAAAACTCAGGTTGGGCTGACTTTGTATGCATGTGTGTGTGTGTGTGTGTGTGTGTGTGTGTGTGTGTGTGTGTGTGTGTGTGTGTGAGTGTGTGTTTGTGTGTGTGTGTGTGTGTGTGTGTGTGTGTGTGACTTTTTTTTCTCCTGAGCTCATACATTGATACACATTTGCGATAGCACATCTGCAAGTTGAATTCAGATGTAGGCTGGTGTGCATTTAGCTTTTCTCCCAACTAAGATTGGCCTAAATCTGTTATCCTGGAAGAAACCTGTCATTGTTGTCTTGACATTTTCAAAGGTTGGTGGACAGGTGAACCTATCCTATTAAGCAGTGGTCTCTTACCAACCTTAGGATGACAGTAGCCTGTTGTGTGTGTTGTGGCACAGGGGGGCGGAGGTCTTACCAACCTTAGGATGACAGTGGCCTGTTGTGTGTGTTGTGGCACAGGGGAGGGAGGTCTTACCAACCTTAGGATGACAGTGGCCTGTTGTGTGTGTTGTGGCACAGGGGGCAGAGGTCTTACCAACCTTAGGATGACAGTGGCCTGTTGTGTGTGTTGTGGCACAGGGGGAGGAGGTCTTCAACACATACGGAGAGCTGTCCAACAAAGGTCTGATGCACATGTATGGCTTTGCCCAGCGTTACCCTGACAACCACTACGATACGGTGAGTGACCCTGGCCAGGCTTGTGTTTCTGGTTTCGGTTCCAGAGTGTGAGATGATTGTCATTGATCTGTTGATTGGCTTTTAGTTGAGACGCGGGGAATCAGTATGATGAAGCTAGAAGTACTTTGTGTAGCATGTTGAACAGACATAGGCAAGTGTGTGTGACACAGGTAGACATACTTTGTGTAGTGTCTTAACAAGACACAAGGCACTGTACATATACTTTATAGCATATTGAAAAGGTAAGGGGAATTGTATGTTACACATGTTGACATACTTTGGTTAGTGTCTTAACAAGACACAAGGCACTGTACATATACTTTATAGCATGTTGAAAAGGTAAGGGGAATTGTGTGTGATACAGGTTGACATACCTTGTGTAGCATCTTAATAAGACACAAGGCACTGTACATAACTTCATAGCATGTTGAAAAGGTAAGGGGAATTGTGGGCGATGCAGGTAGACATAATTTGTGTTGCCTGTTGAGAAGACACAGGGAATTGTGTGTGATGCAGGTATACCCTCTGTGTTTTCCATGTTGTAAAGACAAAGGGAGTTGTGTGTGATGCAGGTATACCCTCTGTGTGTTCCATGTTGTAAAGACAAAGGGAGTTGTGTGTGATGCAGGTATACCCTCTGTGTGTTCCATGTTGTAAAGACAAAGGGAGTTGTGTGTGATGCAGGTATACCCTCTGTGTGTTCCATGTTGTAAAGACAAAGGGAGTTGTGTGTGACACTGATGTACATACTTTGTGTAGCATGTTTCAAAGACACAGGGAATCGGTGTGGCACAGGTAGACATACTTTTGTGTGACATGTTGAAAAGACTGGTGAATTTTGTGTGACACAGGAACACGTGTGTTGTTAAGTCTGAGAACAAGATGCAGAGAGTAGTGTGTGACAGGAACACGTGTGTTGTTAAGTCTGAGAACAAGATGCAGAGAGTAGTGTGTGACGCAGTTAGACAGTGTCATGTGTTCAAAAGACGCTGGACATTTTGTGTGTGCCACAGATAGATATAGTTTGTACTGAGTGTTCCAAAGACAGTGAATTGTCTGTGACAGGTAGACATACCAGTCAGCGTGGTGACTGAGGTGCTTCAGGCGGGCTGTGATGATTCAGAACTCTGGCCAGCAAACTAAACTTCCTGCAGAAACAGGTGAACTTCGGGGAAGATCTAATGCTGCTTCCCAATCCCATAGGAAAACTTCTTTCCCAGAAAAATTAAAACCGATAATTACAGTAAATGAATGTTATACTTTGAAGGAGATCAGTCCTGGTGTTGGAGAGGGAAGTGGCTGGAAGGCTGACAAAGTCTTTCTCCATGTCTCGACTCTCTCTCATACCCTTTGGCTGGGGCTGTTGAGGTATCACTGAGGACTGAGAATGTCCCTCCAGCTTTGACGATTCTCTGAGAGTTTGTGAAAGACAGGCCTTTCCCTCCCTGATGTTGACCTTCTGGTGCCTGATTGTGTCAGCATATCAGTTTTGTCCTGTTCTCAGCAGTAAGAAGCTCTTGCCCATGTCCCCCCTCTTGGCGATTTTGATTTTGCAGTAATCATGTCAGCAGGTCACCAGTGTGGTAGCTGATACACAGGACGGGAGCAGCCTCCTGCACAACCACATGTTTGCGCAAGCCGCTGTCAGTGTCCACCACATGTCCTGTCTGGTGGCAGTTAGGGCGCCGGACAAGAGGCAGAGTGATTTGAATTAGCTTTTATTTCAAGAAATTTTATGAACAAACTGATAATTAGTGAATCTATACAGCATTACTCTTTCTTTCTTTTTTTCTTTCTGCGTACGCAGGCTGATACTCCCGCGGACACTGCCTGTATAGACAGGCAGTGGAGTTTTGTGTGTATGACGGTTTTTTATCCCGCCATTAAGGCAGCCATACTCCATCTTCAGGGAAGGGGCATGCTATGTGTAACGTGTCATCCATACCAACGGCCAAACTGGCCTTCTCTTCCGAAAGTTGGTGATGGGATTTTACGTGTGTTCAAGATGTGCGTGCGTTCACACACGGAACCTCGGTTTATAGTCTCATTCGAAGGACTGTATGGGGAATGGAGTCAGAACCAATGTTAACTCCGAGGGAAAAATCCCCCTGTACCGAAATTCGAACCCGCAACCCCAGGATCACTAGTCCGGCGTTCTACCAACTGAGCTATTCCGGCCCCCTTACTCTTTCTAAATGAGGAGGCCCTGTGTGAGTGTGACTGTGTGCAAGCAGGCGTGAGCGTGTCGCACACAAAGATTGCGTCAAATGTCTGTGTCCTTGCACATCGTCATCTGCTGCACCATGGGTAGGCTGTTCAAAAGACTGATTGTGACAAAACTGGCCAGAACCTGTGACATTCAAAGTGATTGATGCGTTACATTTCCCAGAGTCTCATTCTGTTTTGACGCCAGAATAATGTTGTATATGCTGGGCAACACATTCCTGTAGCGGTTAAAAGACTTTCTCCATCCTGGAAGACACAATTTTGTCACAAAAAGTTGCTGATCTGATGACACATGAAACATCGGCCATCACGGCTATCAACACGTGTGACCTGCTGATCAGGGTGATAGTTGAATTCCAATGTGGGGTTCAGGTTCCGTGTGGCTGGGCTGCTTGGCTAACATTTTGTTGTTGTTGTTGTTGAGAAGTTCTTGAAGTTAGGGAGGGCTTCAGTACACTAATACATCGACAAGAATTTGGGCGTGGATCTTGTGATACAAGTCCTCTGCTGCTGATTGTCAAGTTCATGTGGGACATTGGAGCTCAGAGTGAAATTCTCAGGGGGTAGTGTAAAGAGGGACAGTTTATTTTTGGACACATCATGTGTGGGAGGACATCTGTGCTGACATTTTGGACACATCATGTGTGGGAGGACATCTGTGCTGACGTTTTGGACACATCATGTGTGGGAGGACATCTGTGCTGACGTTTTGGACACATCATGTGTGGGAGGACATCTGTGCTGACGTTTTGGACACATCATGTGTGGGAGGACATCTGTGCTGACGTTTTGGACACATCATGTGTGGGAGGACATCTGTGCTGACATTTTGGACACATCATGTGTGGGAGGACATCTGTGCTGATGTTTTGGACACATCATGTGTGGGAGGACATCTGTGCTGACGTTTTGGACACATCATGTGTGGGAGGACATCTGTGCTGACGTTTTGGACACATCATGTGTGGGAGGACATCTGTGCTGACGTTTTGTGTTTTGCCCAACTGGCTTGTAGACATGTAATCCACAGTGATTTCCTTGGTGTAATCCACAGTGATTTCCTTGGTGTAATCCACAGTGATTTCCTTGGTGTAATCCACAGTGATTTCCTTGGTGTAATCCACAGTGATTTCCTTGGTGTAATCCACAGTGATTTCCTTGGTGTAATCCACAGTGATTTCCTTGGCGTACAAAAGTCTCTGTAAGGCCCTGGGATTACTACCTGGGTTACATTCTCCAAATGTGGTTTGAGGAAGCAAATTTGAAACATTTTGTTTAAAGAAGGTGCATCTGTTTCATGGATCTATGTGCGAGGGAGAGAGAAGTGTGTAGTATGTATATGCGATAATGTGTCTTGAACCCGTCAGGACAGATGTGTTGTGGCTGATGATGGTGATGATGATGATGATGATGACGAAAACAAGGGTGGGAATGCGCCACTCAGAGATAAGTGGTGGCTGATGATGAAAATGATGATGACAGATATGGGATGTATGCCAGTCAGAAGAGATGTGTGGTGACTGATGATGATGATGATGATGATGGAAGTTAAGCCAGTCAGCGGATATATGTAATAATGATGATGATAATGAGGGGAACTGCACCAGTTAGGAGACAGACTGCTGCTGCTGTTGCTGCCTATGCTGCAGATGATAATGATGACAGGAAGTGCATCAGTCAGGAGAGATAATTGATGGCTGCTGATGATTGTGACATTATGATGATGACAGTGGCGGTGTTCATGTCTGGAGCTATGCCAGGCAGGAGAGAGCTATGTGATGAGTGTGGAAGGGCTGCCGATTCGATGATGACGATGACGATGATGATGATGATGATGATGATGACAGGAGCTTCCAATCAGAAGAGAGTTATGTTGTGGACAAGGAAGGGTGCAGACTGATGATGATGATGATGATGATGATGATGATGATGATGATGACAGTGATGACAGGAGCTTCCAATCAGAAGAGAGCTATGTGGTAGGCCAGGAAAGGGTGCTCACTGATGATGATAATAACAATGATGATAATAACAATGATGATGATAATAACAATGATGATGACAAGGCCTGCACCAATCAGGAGAAAGCTGTGTGGTGGGCCAGGAAGGGGTGCTGACTGACGATGATAATGATAATAATAATGATGATGATGATGATAATAATGATAATAATAATGACAGTGATGATAATGATGATGATAACAATGGTTATGATGATGATGATGATGATGATGATGATGGTAATAATGATGATGGTCATGGTGATGATGATGATGACAGGGCCTGCACCAATCAGGAGAAAGCTATGTGCTGGGCCTGGAAGGGGTGCTGACTGACGACGAGCTGCAAGCAGTTCTGAAGGTGATGGCTCCACACATGATTACGTCTCTCTCCCTCAGCCTGTTACCAATCATTTCATCCTCTTTGAGCTGTGTCAGGGATATGGCTCTACACATGATTACGTCTCTCTCCCTCAGCCTGTTACCAATCATTTCATCCTCTTTAAGCTGTGTCAGGGATGTATAAGCGAGCAGCCAGCAACAATGGCAAAGTTACCAGCAGCAATGGCAAAGTTACCAGCCCTGTGGCAAAGTTACCAGCCCCTGTGGCAAAGTTACCAGCCCCTGTGTTAAAGTTACCAGCCCCTGTGGCAAAGTTACCAGCCCCTGTGGCAAAGTTACCAGCCCCTGTGTTAAAGTTACCAGCCCCTGTGGCAAAGTTACCAGCCCCTGTGGCGAAGTTACCAGCCCCTGTGGCAAAGTTACCAGCCCCTGTGGCAAACTTATTAGCATGGAGGATTCCTGGCAGGGAGGTCATGGATTCAGTTTCCATCAGAGCCATTGATTTGTGGGATTTCTCTGCCCCTTGCAGCTCCTACTGAGAGTTGAGTTTGCCAGAGGCTCAGCTGGGATCACACAGTCTTACTGAGAGTTGAGTTTGCCAGAGGCTCAGCTGGGATCACACAGTCTTACTGAGAGTTGAGTTTGCCAGAGGCTCAGCTGCTATCACACAGTCGAGGTTCATCTACTTGCATGCTAAACCCTATGAAATTTTGGCTTTTCAGAATCAGAATGGACAGTTCAGTTGTGGTGTGTGGGTGACAGTCCAGTGAATGGAACCAAAGTTGAGCGATCTATTCAATGTGAGCGGCTCGGACAATTAAAACGGCTCTGTTACACTTAAGTCCAGTGAATGGAACCAAAGTTGAGCGATCTATTCAATGTGAGCGGCTCGGACAATTAAAACGGCTCCGTTACAGTCATAGGAATGTGTTGCACACAGTGCAAGAGTGGCCAGCCTGCATAGTGTCGTGAAAGATTCCACCTATATTCATCGCTCGCCTCTTGTTTGTCACCGGGCTTCTGATGATCATTGCATGGTGACTGGAATATGGTCAAGCAATCAAATGGTTCAACACTGATGCAAATGGCTTATGTAGTGGAAATTCTGTGATGATAATCTAAGAAGACATCGCACATATAAAGTTTCACTGTTAGAATCCTGGTAGTGTGGGTGCTCACATTTATGCACTTTTGTTGATACCACCTTACTGACGTTGGAACATGAATCTGAATCAGTAATGTTTGGCATCATCTGGAGCATTATATTAACTTTGTTATTTGCACCTCTTTTCTAATGTTTTTCTGTCTTATTCTCTTTCTCAGTTTATTTATGTGTGTGAGCCAGACACAGCGAGCTTTGTGTGTGGTGGTGGTTTAATTTTACATCTTTTCATCCGGCAGATGATATTAGACGGGGGGGGGGAAAAGAAGGGGGGGGGGGGGGACAAAAACAAAAACAAAAACAAAAAACCCACTTAAGTCATTTCAACACATACATCTGCATACACTTATGAAAAAGAAAACAGCATATCAGTTAAGGACCCTCATAATAGTCTAGCTACATCAGAACTGGCTAAAGTGGCGGCAAACTCAATTATGCATGAGTCAGACAGAACTTGACTCTCATTTTCATATTTGTCAAGATTGATACCTTTCGCCTTATACATTTGAGTTAAAACTGGACAATCTAATAGAAGGTGATGCACACAGATGAATTTTCCACAGACACACACAACTTCAGGAGAAAATTTGGTCTTCCATGTGTTCAGCCTTAATTTTGTGATAATCTTAGCAAGATGGCGTGAGCAGCTAGGCAGTGTGTAGCATTTTTCGCAGAAAAAGGTTTTGTAAACGTAGTGTTCCAGGTTGAATAGTATTTCACACTTGGAAGGATGTAATGGCAAATTTAGCACACCTTCTGAACAGTTTTGTGCACCAAGTTTAGCTAGATTATCTGCTATTTCATTCCCTCTGAGACCACAATGTGAAGGAATTTAACAGAAGTCTACGATTATACCCTGAGACATAATACAGTGTATCAGGTACCTTATTTCATATAACAAATCTTTTCTGGCCTTACAATCCCAAGTTTGCAGTGCTTGCAAAACAGACTTGGAATCAACACAAAACAGCACACTAAAAAAGGATATTGGAGTACTATATACACAAAATAAAGCCATCAGTATAGCATACAGTTCTGCAGTGAATATTGAAAATCCCTTTCCGAGATGAAAATGTTTTCCTATATTCAGACTTGGAATAACGAAACCAGAACCGCTGTCAGCTGTGTCCATAACTGAACCATCAGTATAGATTTTAAGGTTATTAGGATATGAATTTTCCAGGTGTTCTTTCACATCGTTCACTAGAATGTTAATATTTTCTTTTTTCTTTGAGACCGTATACTCATAATCAAAATTTCCACTCAAGTGTTCCCAAGCTTTGTGTGTGTGTAACAAACTCTTTCAGATCCGTCCAAACCTTAAGGAGTTCCTCCCATCCACGTCGGGAGGTCGTAAAGAGGAAACGGTTCTGTGCCGGCTGCACACCGGCCATTCGTATTTTACCCATTCTTACCTTTTAAAGAGTGAAGAAGCTCCGTGGTGCATTCCATGTCATGCGCCACTCACAATGAAACATGTTCTTTTAGAGTGTTGGGACTTGCACGATGTGAGACACAAACATTTTACAGCGGAGTCCATGAAGATCCTGTTCAGGGATGTCCCCCTGATGTGATCCTTGAGTTTTTGAGAGAGATTAACATTTTTCATCTGATTTAAGATTTTACGGAAGAAAGATTTTTAACAAAGTTTCTGGTGCGTTTCTAGACGATGTCATTTAACGAGATGTATGAAAGGTTTTTTTTAAATTTTTTTTTTAATATGACTGGTGAGTTGATTTTAACGTGGTGACAGCCCTGATATGGCCCTTTGCGGTCGGCTGGGCTATAAGCAACATTATCTTATCTTATCTTATCTTGTGTGTGTGTGTGTGTGTGTGTGTGTGTGTGTGTGTGTGTGTGTGTGTGTGTGTATGCTTGTGTTTTAGCGTGTGTGTGTGTGCTTGTGTTTTAGTGTGTGTGTGTGCGTGTGCGTGGTGTGTGTGTGTGTGTGTGAGCATGTGTGTGTATTTTAGCATAATTTGGTTGTTTTAGCATAATTTGGAGTGTTTTATTAACTTTGTTATTAGCACCTCTATATTGCTGTCTCATTCTCTCTCTCTGTGTATTTATGTGTGTGAGCCAGACACAGTGCGCTTATGTGTGCAAGTGTGTGTGTGGTCTTCAGTACATTTTCTTGCAGTTATAGAGTATGTCGGGTATGACCTCCTAAATATTTTTAGACCCCCTAAAAATTTGGAAACCAAGTTTTTAGACCGAATGTAACACCCTAATTTTTAGGAAATAATTATCCCTGTTCTACTCCTTTGGCATTCTTCATCTAAAAGTTCGGTGAAATTGTTTGTCTTTGTGGCTGTTCTATATTGCATTATTTAGGCAGCCATGGGTTCGGTGAAATTGTTTGTCTTTGTGGCTGTTCTGTATTACATTATTTAGGCAGCCATGGGTTCGGTGAAATTGTTTGTCTTTGTAGCTGTTCTGTATTGCATTATTTAGGCAGCCATGGGTTCGGTGAAATTGTTTGTCTTTGTAGCTGTTCTGTATTGCATTATTTAGGCAGCCATGGGTTCGGTGAAATTGTTTGTCTTTGTAGCTGTTCTGTATTGCATTATTTAGGCAGCCATGGGTTCGGTGAAATTGTTTGTCTTTGTAGCTGTTCTGTATTGCATTATTTAGGCAGCCATGGGTTCGGTGAAATTGTTTGTCTTTGTAGCTGTTCTGTATTGCATTATTTAGGCAGCCATGGGTTCGGTGAAATTGTTTGTCTTTGTAGCTGTTCTGTATTGCATTATTTAGGCAGCCATGGGTTCGGTGAAATTGTTTGTCTTTGTAGCTGTTCTGTATTGCATTATTTAGGCAGCCATGGGTTCGGTGAAATTGTTTGTCTTTGTAGCTGTTCTGTATTGCATTATTTAGGCAGCCATGGGTTCGGTGAAATTGTTTGTCTTTGTAGCTGTTCTGTATTGCATTATTTAGGCAGCCATGGGTTCGGTGAAATTGTTTGTCTTTGTAGCTGTTCTGTATTGCATTATTTAGGCAGCCATGGGTTCGGTGAAATTGTTTGTCTTTGTAGCTGTTCTGTATTGCATTATTTAGGCAGCCATGGGTTTGGTGAAATTGTTTGTCTTTGTAGCTGTTCTGTATTGCATTATTTAGGCAGCCATTGTCTGTCTTCTGGGAGAGAACACTGTAATGAGTCGGCCGAATGTTCTCGAGCATTTAGGCGAATTAAGGGTAGTTTTGCTGTTGTTGAGAGCAAGTTCCTTGGGTTCTTCAAGTGTGCGAACTCAGGCATCACCAGAGGGGAATACCCGAGTCGTATACTGAAGGAGGGAGAGTTACTGGGAAGTGTTTCGCATGTCCGAGGGATAGTAACAAGAACATGCTGACCTGCCGGTCCTGGGTAGAGAAGAGTGTCCACTTTGAGCACTGGCTATTCACTGGGTTCTCCAGTGGGCCTGAAGGGAAGGCGATCGTGTCAGTTGACCGTCACGGGTAGGTGACCGTCAGCCCGCAGGCAGAGTACAGCGACCTTTCAGTCGTCCTTGTTCTGAGGAATGAATGGAAGGCTGCGGCCTATTGAGTGGGTTGCACCTTGTTGTCTATAGAGGTAGTAACTACTTGAAGCATCAGTCCTGGCTGGTAGAGAAGTCCAGGCTGTTAGTACAATGGGTAGCTCGGCGAATCGAACATGAGTTTAAATGGGAGGTTATGCATTAACAACTTGGTAGCCGAGTCTTTGTTGGCGCTAGCAGCTGTGTGTGTGGGTATGTGTAAGTGACTAGTGATTCCATTGGCGGAATAAAAATAACTTGGGGATTTATTGGTACAAATCGTGTGATGTGTGTGTGCCAGTGATTCCATTGGTTGAGCCAGTTAAACTCAGGTTCTCTCTTGTTTGAGAATGAATATAAGGTGCTTGGAAAACCAGGAAGTGTGTGACTCACTTAAGGGAAAGTGAACTCGTCCGTCTTGCTGAGGGCTCAAGAAAATACAGCGTGAAGCAGAGGTTAGCTGTCTCCTCGTTGTCTCCTGGGTGGGGACGTAAGACAGTGGAGGTTGCTGTAGCCTCGGAGCCGACGACGAGAAGAATTGTCTCTCGTGTGGGGACGGTCGACAGCAAGACGTGTCAGCCTGTTGGAGCCTAGACAGGGAGCTGCCAGACAATGGCCCACCATTGTCTTTGCATCCAGAGAAGACCTGTGGGAGAGGCCGACAGGAGCCCTTTCCGTGGAGAGGGCGAAGTGTGGTGGAGTCCGGGAGACTCGGTGTGAGGGTGCGACTCAAGCTACGTTGCCAGTGTCCCCCAACTGGGATTTGGCCAATCGGGAGGACACAACAGTGTGGCAGCTTCAGCTCGTGGTCGCACAGTGGGATGAGAGAAACTGACGGTCAACCAAGGAATGCTGGCAAGTTATGGACACTTCATTTGCTCTTAAGGTTATAAGTATGCAAACAGAATAGTGGAATATTGTCTTTCCTGGCTGAGTAAGAATAACTGAAGAACAGGGGATGCGATTTATGAGATTGTCTGTATGATGTTTACATTGTTGTATGAGACAGATAGTTGTGTTGTGTAGTGACGGGTGGGGGCTCGGAGTCAAGTTAAATAAAAGTTGATTATTTTCTTTGAAATGTTATTGGTTTCCCGTCACCTTTGTGCGGGCCCGATGTGAGTGACAGAGTGCGTGTGCCTATGCGAGAGCGCATTTTGGTTGTGAAAGCGTAAATACTTCTGTCTATAACCCCCTGCATCCCTGAATATGAAAATCATATTTTAATAACGAGGGGGAGCGTCGGAGACCCGTCACAAACACCAATGTGCATGTGTTCTTTTCTTGTTTTTAACATCATCCACCTAGTAGGCACACAGTGGTCTACTCTTCAATGAAGGATGGAAAAAGATTGTGTGTGCAAGATTTCTTTCTCCTGTTTTTGATACATGTGTTCGGACATGGGACCTTGGTTTGAAATGTTGTCCGAAGGAGCTGACGCAGGTAGGAATCTGCACACTGCGGACTCTGAAGTGAAATCTCTGATGTGGCCGTCTCAAGCAGGTGTGGAGCCAACGGAACGATGCTTTATGCAGGGAGTTGACCTAACCCCTTTTTCTCAGCATGTTTGTGTGTGTCTGCCATTGGACCAGGTGCTGGTCATGTCGGCGGAAGACTTCAAGGAGCACGAAGAGAAGGAGGGCTGGAGTGACGCTGAAAGCGAGGACGGTGAGGAGGATGCTACGCCTTTGTCTTTTGGTAAGTGTCTGTCCTGAACGTACCTGGTCAGGGGTATGGGTGGAAGGGGGAGGGGGTTTGGGGGGGAGGGAGAATGGTGCAGGGCATAGTTAGGTTGTGTATTTTGATTGGTGAAATAATACCTAATGTAATTTGCTTATTTTTGTTTGTTTGTTTTTGTCTTTTTTTAAATTTTAGAAATTAGTTTTGGTATAGTGCTGAAGTCTTGCTTATTTTGTGTGTGTGTATGTGTGTGTGTGTGTGTGTGTGTGTGTGTGTGTGTGTGTGTAGACATGCTGTGTAAGAATGAGAGTGTGTGCACACTTCAGCATGTATTGCCTTCATAAAGACCAACAATATTTTGATGTCAAGTATCATACATTTTTTGTGTGAACCTCAGTTGATAGCCGATTTTTTTTTTTCTGAATGAAAGACTTGGATCCCATTAATTGACAGTGGATAAAACTGAAAGCGTGTATGTGTTAAGTGTTGTACATGTTTATTTAATTTTGAAAAGTCTTAATTGCACACATGTTGATTTGTTACCTTACACTACCCATATAAACACACACACACACACACACACACACACACACACACATTTGAAATTAATTTTGTTCTTAACGTTCATCAGAATAGTTCTCATAAGACTTGTCAAATGAAGTGCGTTGTAACTCTGGGCCATTTTCTTACAGACAAGATGCCGCTTTTGCCAGCAAGCTGGAAGAATATTTTGTTCAGGTTTGTTGTTCCCACATCTACCCTTGTCTTTGTGTTTTGGCATCCACTATGGCCAAGAAAATGTTGCGTTCCTGTCAACTTGCCTCCAAGGGAGACAGCAAAGTGGATTCAAACTAAATTGGTCGTTTTAACAAAGAAAGGGAATAACTGTGTATTTCAAGTTTAACAAAGAAAGGGAATAACTGTGTATTTCAAGTTTAACAAAGAAAGGGAATAACTGTATTTCAAGTTTAACAAAGAAGGGGAATAACTGTGTATTTCAAGTTCTTTCTTCTGCTTATTTCAGACATGTATGCTCTGATTCAAACTAGGCCCTTCATTTTTAAAACTGATCTCATTTTCACCTGCAGTGGTCAGTTGATGCGTACAACTGCCAAGCAACCTGAAGCTGTTCGGTAGTACTGCACAGATAGCTCTGATCATCTGCAGATACGCGGTCTACCGCGCGGGGTTTGAACAGGTGTGCAAAAGTCGTTTTTTATCTATTAAATTCTTTCGGCGATTTTATTAAAAAAATGAATACCATACCGTAGTTATATGACATGTAGACCTGTTTTTAACAAATTATCAAAAATCTCTAAAGTAGACCTTTAAGATTTGACTTCTCCTTTTCTTACCATGGGCCAAACTTAATATTTTGCTGCCCTGTGCTTTTAAATCACCTAAAAAATACTGCTTCCTTAAAAAAAAAAATCTGAAATTTACCTGTTCAACATGCTCATTATTTTCATGCCATTTCAATTGTTCAAAGGTTTGCAAGCGTTTGTGGATGTGTTTGTACGATCGTTACAATTGTGAACCGTAATACCTGTGGTTTTTGGCTGCCATTTATACATGTATGCAAGTGTATGTCAGTATATCTGAATATTTTTTGTGTGTGGTTTCTTTGAATATCTGTTTATTCATTCTTGCATATATGTAATTCCTCTTTATTCTCTGTAATAATATTTTTTGTGTGTGGTTTCTTTGAATATCTGTTTATTCATTCTTGCATATATGTAATTCCTCTTTATTCTCAGTAATAATAAAACACTGTGCACCAAGTGATTATTTGGCGTCATATACTGTACCATGTCAGACAATAGCATTCACGGCAGTTAGTCTGCTCTGCCAGGCTGAAGTTTTTGTGTGGCTAATGCAGTGATAAGACAGTCACGTGGTGCCCAACCCACTTCCGCCGTCGGAAGAAGCCAGTGTCAGTCTCCCATACCTCATTCTCTCTCGGCCTGCCGTCGAAGCAAGATAAGTCTTGTGCTCTGTCTCGCCTTCTCTTTGCCGTTGTGTTCAGATAGCCTTGTGTTTGCTTCTTTCTTCTGCTTATTTCAGACATGTATGCTCTGATTCAAACTAGGCCCTTCATTTTTAAAACTGATCTCATTTTCACCTGCAGTGGTCAGTTTGCTTCTTTGCTTATTTGTTGTGGCTTGCGCGCTTCACCCTTTCATTCTTGAACCGGTGGGGCTTTTGGTTTGGTGTGCTTTATTCATTTGTTTAACCACGCGATCTTCGCCTTTGTGCCTTTGTCTCGGCACTCGCGACCTCGCCTTCCGCTCTTTTCGATCTTCGAAAGTCGGAACTCCATCGCCGGTTTCACCCTTTCTCCCCAGTTTTGGCCTTTACGGCCCCTTGTTCACCGAATCTCTGTCCCTTCTCCTTCCATTCGGACTCTCGATTCGCCGAACTTGCACGTCTTCCACTCGGCTTCCATTTCTTCGCCGGTCGTTCCGCCATTTTGTGTCGGTCGTCTCGCCATTTTGTTTCGACCGGCCAAAACCGCGTCACTTACGATCGACCTTCCTCGATCTAACACTGAGATCTCGTTACATTTACTACACTTTCAGTGTCTCTCCCGAGGTTGGTTGAGCTCTTTATATCCCTCGATCCACCTCTTTGTCTCCCCTTTGCGATCGTGCGTTCCGTGTTTGTTCCCCACCACCAGTGCCCAACATGGTGAAGGACACTAACGGCTCGAGGCGCTCCACTCTTCGGCAGTCGCCTCTACCCCGGAGGGGCCGCGTGTCGATTCCACGGGACAAACCGCTCACGCACACGATGACGTACGGTCGGTGTAGAGGAGGGTTCCGCGCAGGGACGCGCGACCATCATTCCGATTCCCCCTCTACCCGACCGGCGGATACACGATCGTCGCGATCGAAGTCCAACAGTCAGTCCCCAGTCGGATGGACAATCGGCAGTCATTGCCGACTGTTTTTCATTTGCTTCTTTCCCTAAGCCCAAATCCAAGGGCAAGGCTCCCATGAAAGGACCTGCCCGTTCTAAATCTTCCCGTTCCCCGACTGGTTCGCCTGTTCGACTTCGACCGCGTAAGGAGACCCTATCCTATCATGCCGCGTCCGGCGATCATCGGCCCCAGGGGACCCTTGCCGAGACCCGGACCGGCACGGGTGGCGACTCGCGGACGGAATCACCGCACGTCACCCGATCTATTGAGACTCGTGACGCTAGCACCTCCCCCACTAACGTCACCCAGTCTCATCACGCTCTCCCCAACCGTGTCCGGGTTCAGCCACGACCCGGACACGAGGAGCGTCAACACTCCGGTGGAGGGACTGTGGCCAGTCTTTGGTGGAACCCCCCCACTGGCCACAATCCCGGGTCAGGTACGCAGGCATCGACTAGCTCGGATCTGCGGCCTCACCCCCGACTGGAGGCGGTCAGGCTCGCCCTCCTCCAATTCCAGTCCATAGTCGCCCACCGATTTGTTCTCCTTTTCACGGACAACACTTCGGTAGCCTGTTACATCAACAAAGGGGGGGGGGGGGGGGGGGGGGGCACACTCCATCGGCCTCTCCCTCTGTACAGAGGCCCTCCTCCGCTGGTGTCACACGCAGGGGTCACCCTTCGCGCGAGACACATAGCAGGGACTCACAACATCCTGGCAGACTCTCTCAGCCGATCCAAGTCTGTCCTCCACACGGAATGGACCCTCAGCCGGCTTACCCTTTCAACCGTGTGGGAACATTGGTTCAGACCAATGATCGACCTGTTTGCCACACGGTTCAACCATCGTCTGCCAGTGTATGTGTCCCCGGTCCCGGACCCCCAGGCTTACGCCATCGACGCCCTGTCCCTTCCCTGGTCCGGCCTCATAGCTTACGCCTTCCCTCCCTTCCCGATCCTCCACAAGGTGATCAGGAAGACGAGACTCGAGAGACCCAGGCTCATTCTCATAGCCCCATGGTGGCCCACTCAGTCCTGGTTCCCGGACCTCAAGTCCCTCACTCACGTACCCCCTCTCTCCAGTTGAACACCAGGTGGGACATGCTCAGGCAACCCCGTTCGGGCGTCCCTCACGCCAATCCCCAGATTCTTCACCTCCACGCCTGGCTTCTGTGTCAGCCTGGCTGCGGACATCCAAATCCCCTCCCGAACGGACAGGTCCCGTTCCGTCCTCAATACCCTCTCCATCGCCGGGCCTCTCAGGAACTCCGAGACCTAGCCATGTCCCTCTCGCAGAGCTAGCACAGAGTCCCTTTACGATTGCAGATGGAGGAAATGGGTCTCATGGTGCAAAGACAATTCTGTCCCTCACAATCGCCCCACCAACATCCAAATAGGAAATTTCCTGTCCCACCTTAACCTCTCTGCTAGCTCCATCCGGGGCTACAGGTCGGCCATCTGCACGACCATCCGCCAAATGGGCGGACCCTCCTTTGAGAATGATTTCCTTCTCAGAGAGATCTCCAGAGGGGCTTCTCTTTGTGAGGCCCAATCCCCTAGACGTGTTCCCCTTTGGGACCTCTTCACTGTCTTGACGTCCTCAATAAACCCCCCTTTGAGCCTTTGTCCTCCATTCCCTTCGACCTTCTGTCTATGAAGACTACCTTTCTCCTCGCCCTCGCTTCCGCCAGATGGCGAGGCGAGATCCATGCCCTTAGCGGGGACCCCAGAGACATTGCCTTCCACAGAGACGGCTCCGTCTCTCTTAAGTTCCTTCCCGAGTTCCTAGCTAAGAACCAGGAACCCGGCAGTCCCTCCCCTTACCTCGTCATCCGCCCGCGGCGGATACACTAGGGGGCGACACCTCTTCGGACATAGCCCTTTGCCCCTCTCGATGTCTAACACACTACTGGGAACGCTCGCGCCCCAGGCGCGTTTCACAAAGACGTCTTCTTATTTCCATCAACCCCAGTAACACGAAAGACATCTCAGCTGGCACTGTCTCTAGGTGGCTCTCCAAGACGGTCAGAACTGCCTATTCCCAGGCATCCGAGGACCTCCCCGTCTTGTCCCCCCGGGCCCATGAGGTCAGAGCGCTGGCCACTTCGGCAGCATTCCAGCACTCTGTTCCCATGCGCTACCTCCTGGAGGCAGCCTTCTGGCGTTCGGAGAATCCCTTCATAAAATTTTATTTGAGGGACATCCGCATGACCAGGGCTGATGGTTCTAATGGGATATCCTTTGTGGCGGCTAATGCATCCATATCGGGTAACCCCAGGAACCACTAGGGCACTCGCCCTCCTCCTTTTACTATGAATTCTGCTATTGTCTGACATGGTACAGTATATGACGCCAAAATGGGGAGTTTGTATTATACTCCCTGTTTGGCTAGTATACTTACCATGTCAGACTCTAATGCCCGCCCTGCCTTCCCCACTAGCGCCAAGGTTCTGGGTTACCTTGCGCGCAGGCCTCGATGAATGAGGTATGGGAGACTGACACTGGCTTCTTCCGACGGCGGAAGTGGGTTGGGCACCACGTGACTGTCTTATCACTGCATTAGCCACACAAAAACTTCGGCCTGGCAGAGCAGACTAACTGCCGTGAATGCTATTGTCTGACATGGTAAGTATACTAGCCAAACAGGGAGTATAATACAAACTCCCCATATCTGGATATGATGCTGTACAACACTGTCTGCAATTGTCATTATGAAAAGCAAGCCGATACGTGCAAGACATGAACATTTTTGCTTCGGGAAGAGTGATGGGACCAGAGGATGATCGGTGTTGCAGGTGTGCGGAGAAATGCCTGTCCCAGCTGGGTGGGGACGCGGAGCAAGACGCCAGGGACATGGAGACCCCAGGAAAGGACAAGCCCTCTCGTGCACGCTACGCCCTCTACGTCCCTTCGGCCAGAGACAGCTGCTGCAGCAGCTTCTGAATGCATGCAGATAGCAGGAGTAAACATGTGTGTGGACCAGTGGTGTGTTTCATAGTGCTTTGTGTGTGTGTGTGTGTGTGTGTGTGTGTGTGTGTGTGTGTGTGTGTGTGTGAAGAGAGGTTCTTCAGTTACAACAAGTGAAGGGAACTATGAAGTCTTATTTTGCCTGTGAAGGGACCCTCAGCAGGCTAACCCTCAGGCCAGTGGGGAACAGTGTTCAGGCCCAGGGTCGCACACCAGTACCCTCCCTGGTCTGGCCTCATAACATACGCCTTCCCTCCATTCCCAATCCCCCACAGGGTGAGCCCTTTTCCCAGGGGAGAGATGGCCTCCTGTGCTCAACTCTGTTCCTCCATCTGGCCTTCCAATTTTCAGATAGGCAGTTCCTATCTCTCCTATCTTCTTCGTTAGGCTCTCAGCTGGCTCCATTCGGGGCTACTGGGAACCCCGCTGGGGCGCTCCTCCCAGTCCTCTCTAGATGCTTCCAAGATGGGCAGATTGGCCTACGCCCAGGCATATAAGGATCTCCCTGTCTTATCTCCCCGGGTCCATGAGGGCAGGGCGCTGGCCACTTCCACAGCGATCCAGCGCTCTGTCCTCTTGCACCACATCCTGGAGGCAGCCTACTGGCATCCGGAAAATCCCTTCATAAGCCTTTATTTTAGAGATGTCTGCATGACCAGGGCTGGTGGTTCTAGGGACTTCTTTTGCGGCTAACGCAGCCATATCTATTCCTCTGCTAACCCCAAGAACCATTAGGGCACTAAGCCCTCCTCCGATTCCTTTGAATTCTGCTATGGTCTGACATGGTAAAGTATATGACGCCAAAATGGGGAGTTTATATTATATCCCTGTTTGGCTAGTACACTTACCATGTCAGACTCTAATGCCCACCCTACCTTCCCCGCTAGCGCTATGGTTCTCGGGGTTACCTTGCGCATAGGCCTCGTTGAATGAGGAACAAGAAGTTTACACCGGCTTCTTCCCTGGCGGAAGTAGTGTGGGCGTCACGTGATGGTCTTATACTGCATTAGCCACAAAAACTCGGCCTGGCAGAGCTGACTAACTGCCGTGGAATGCTATGGTCTGACATGGTAAGTATACTAGCCAAACAGGGAGTATAATACAAACTCCCCATATTCGAAGGACTGTATGGGAATGGAGTCAGAACCAATATTAGCTTGGAAGGAAAAAATCCCCCTGTAATGAAACTGCCCGGCGGAGATTCGAACCCGCAGCCCCAGGATCACCGAGATTACGAGTCCGGCGCTCTACTGCTGAGCTATTCCAGCCTCCCTGTGTGATGTGTAAAAATTTACTTCTGTCATGGCAGTATGCACTGACCAACCATGTTCACCTGACTCAGTATTGCTGAGGAAGGCTCCAAGATCTCGTGCTCACAGCTACATCAGGAGCCTGTCTATAACTTTAGGATCTGGATCATCTGTAATATTTTCGCAAAGGTTTGATGAAAATCGGACATTAATCATTCAATGCAAGTGCTCTGTATTACACTGGCTGACAACTGACTGTTCTCCATTCGCATGACCCAGCGACAGTCCTGTCGATTTTTTTTTTGTCTGTAACATGACAACAGTTGGGTGGGCCGTGCATCAGATGTTGGCAGTTGGTTTGTGGGATCAGGCTGGTAACAAGGCTGGTTGTGAAAGCAGGTTGGTTGTGAGATCAGATCTGGTCAACTGAGATTTGGAAGTGCAAAGGGATTGAATGCAGAAGAAAAAAGTGAATGTTATGGTGCATTTCATTTGTGTAGTGCTTGCCGTGAACATGCAGGGTTTGTTTTTTTGTTTTTGCACAAGACAAGCTGATCAGACATAATCCACTCTGTGTTCGTTTGTACAGTTTCATTCAGACATTCAAAATAAATGACAACACCAAGCGCTCTTGGTATGAATAGAATTGATCATTTATTACAAGTTGAAACCAAGGGGGGAAAAAAAGACATGAATAATCACAGAGTGCTGACATTTTCAACAGCCTCTTGTTGCTGTTTTGAAATATGATTGCAGTCACTATAGTCATGAAAAAAGTAAATGCTTGGCTGGCTACCACTTCAAGGGGGCTTATTTTTGTGTGTGTGAAGATTGTGATTTTCCAGTCAAACATCCTGCTAACTATGTATGATACTCGATGTAAGTGTGGAGGGATTCTGCAGATAAATGATAAAATTTGCTGAGGGCACATGAATTATACAGAACAACTGATTGGTTGTGTCACTTGGTAATGAAGGATAAGATTTTGACCAGTAATCGTGTCTACATCACATTCAAGTTGCCATTTGGGACTTCAGAAAAGAAAAAAAAAACTCCTAAAAACAACAGAAATCACAAAGCAGTAAGATGTCATTGGGGATGAAGTATTTTAACGTGTTATTATATCACAGAAGTAAAGATTGTTGATCACATCACAAACTGATTTAGTTGAATTTAGAAAGAGTGGGGGTTATTTACCGCCAAGGATATAGACAAACAAAGTACAGGACAAGAGATAGGTATCGCTCAATCTCCAAAACTCAGAAGTGTAAAGATCAGCAGTTATGACTTTAGCTGTGCTAGGAAAATGGGCAAAGAAAGAGAAATGACAGAAAAGAGAAACTGCAGTTGCCCAGATCGGAGTCTGCCACAAAGAAAAGGGTGAAACTGGACTCTGAATTCCCTTCCTCTGCCACCATCCCCTCAACCCAATAATGACCAGTTTCAAATTTGGAACATGTTATTAAGAAACATGAACAATAACACTTTACCTCGAATTCAAAGTAAGTAGCCCATCATCAAAGGTGTGAAGATGCAGACAGTCTATTACAGTGATAAACTGTCTTGCAAACCATCTTCAAGCTTGAAGGCGTTCATGTGGTCTTTGTTCTGCTGACATTAATTTTGGTTGTTTGATGGAATGTTTTCTGGATGCCCTGATTCAGGAATGGTTTCTGGATGCCCCGATTCAGGAATGGTTTCTGGACGCCCTGATTCAGGAATGGTTTCTGGACGCCCCGATTCAGGAATGGTTTCTGGATGCCCCGATTCAGGAATGGTTTCTGGACGCCCCGATTCACGAATTGTTTCTAGATGCCCTGATTCAGGAATTGTTTCTGGACGCCCCGATTCACGAATTGTTTCTAGATGCCCCGATTCAGGAATGGTTTCTGGATGCCCCAATTCAGGAATGGTTTCTGGATGCCCCGATTCAGGAATGGTTTCTAGATGTCCCGATTCAGGAATGGTTTCTGGATGCCCCGATTCAGGAATAGTTACTGGATGCCCCGATTCAGGAATGGTTTCTGGACGCCCCGATTCAGGAATGGTTTCTGGATGCCCCGATTCAGGAATGGTTTCTGGATGCCCCGATTCAGGAACTCCCAGTGCTCTGGAGATGGACACAAGGCTGTGCCTGTCCTGAAGCCATGACATCTCTCCACCAGTGTCACCTCTCTGCCATGGTAAAGACAGTCCACTATCCACTGGGGGCATCATTTGTATGCCACACTTTTTTTTTTTTTTGCGTACGCAGGCTGATACTCCTGCGGACACTCCCTGTAGAGACAGGCAAGGATTAATCCCATCTACCCAACAAAGGGAGTGGTGTTTTGTGTGTATGACCGTTTTTTATCCTGCCATTAAGGCAGCCATACTCCATCTTTGGGGAAGGTGCATGCTATGTGTAACGTGTCATCAATAACAACGGCCAAACTGGCCTTCTTTTCCGAAAGTTGGTGATGGGATTTTACGTGTGTGCAAGATGTTATGCGTACGTTCACACATGGAACCTTGGTTTATAGTCTCATTCGAAGGACTGTATGGGAAATGGAGTCAGAACCAATGTTAACTCCAAGGGAAAAATCCCCCAGTACCGAAACGGCCCGGCGGAGATTTGAACCCACAACCCCAAGATTACAAGTCGGGCGCTCTACCACTGAGCTATTCCGGTCCCTACCACACAACATCACAATCATAGCTGAAAGTGTCGTACCATAGTAGCCTCACGGGTAAGGGTTGTGAGGTCATGGATTTGTTCCCCATCACAGGCATAGATTTGTTAGACTTTTTTGCTGGCTCCAACCCAAGGTTGCCAAATGTGCTGCAGACATAAACGGGAAACTTGAAACCTCACATCTTAGCAGCATTCTTCCAATTCCTGTACAACTCCGATTTCGTTGATGCCGGAATATATTCAGAAAAAAGAGTGTAGTTTTGGTGCTATGATAGTCAAGCTGACCACAGCCCAGAAGATACTGTGTGTACAGTCTCGGACCACAGCAGAATGCCACAACAACATCATCATCCTTGCTGATCGTCATAAAGTTGGCCATTCTGATCCTTCATGCCCTGGTCTCATGGTGACCTTGGACTCACTTTCTCCTCCACATTCTTGCATGTCATGAAGCGATGGCAAAATGTTCGGTGTCTGCGGATAATGGGGACTGTCCTTAGACAGACATGACAGCACTCTTTGTGGGAGATGCTGATGCTTCTTCTTAGAAAATGTGGCCCTTTGCGGTCGGCTGGGCTATAAGCAACATTATCTTATCTTCTTCTTAGAAAACTACTGTTGTCATCATTTGGGGACATAGTTGGTGGTGTCCAGAGTCTCTTAGATTTGAATAAGTTCCTCTGGACAGCTCTGGAAGAGTTTCTCTGAACAGCTCGGCATGATGGCAGTGCAGTATCGCCAGTGATTAATGTTGTTCATGGCAGCTGATGCTGACTGCTCTCTTTGGGCTTCTGGCATTTGGACTGAGAATGACTGGACCTGGATGTGGCTCTGCAGGTGGAGGAGGAGAGCTGGAGTGAGTTGTGTTCTATTTATGCCACCAAGCTGCCACAAAGGTGAGACAGCAAGTTTCACCCCTCCTCCCCTTGCAAGAGACAAAGCCACAAAAAGCTCTGAGCACTGTCCACAGAAATGAACAGAATCATTTTTATGACTATCATCATAGGAACTGCCATCCGCTTATAAAACATCATTTACTGACTTTGTTTTTTTCTTTTCTGAAGTCCAAATACAGTGCAATTGAATGTAATAAACTGACACATTTCAAATCATCTCTTAACTCAAGGCTGCATAGTTTTTCATCAAAACAATGAAAACAATATAATTTTTTTGCAAATATTCTTTACATTGTACTTATTTTACCAGGGTAGCTGTGTACACTTGATATGACATTCTTACAAACTATTCAAGCATATTTCCCAACAAGCCATCAATGATCATGCATACATGCCAAGATCTTCTTCTTCTTGTTTTTTTTGTTGTCTCTCCAAGTTGGCCATACCCAAACGTGGTTTGGCCAACGGTACGGCAGGTATAGTGACAGAAAAAACCCCAACCCAGATGGAAATGTCATACAAATATGGTTTCTAGTTCCTGTGCTGTTTGCACACCAAGAATCCTGGCTAGTCCATAACAAGCACATATAAAAGGGTTAAATGCTGATACATCAACTGACGTACAAAAAACGAAATGGATAAGATATTTAACATACTGTATGAACTGCAATCATGTGAGCATATCTGATTTCGTGACCACCTCGCTGTATAGCAAACATAATGGTTCAAATATATCACGTTTGGAATTGTAGCCACGAAGAAACGAACTGAATTAAAAACAAAAGGAAAATCTATCCAGGTTAAAATTATCATCATAAACCAGCCGCCGTGGCGAAGTGGTTAGCGTCGCGGACTCCCGCTGGGAGGTCGTGGGTTCAAATCCCATCAGAGTCATGTGGGTTTTTTCTGCCCCGACCGCTCCTACCCAGAGTTGAGTTTGCTGCGGACTCAGTTGGGAAGACTGGGACCACACAGTCGAGTTTCATCCACTTAATGGATGCGTTTCTGAGAGTGTTGCTCAAATTTCCTGACCAACACTGCAGGTGCCTGTATCTCTCGGGCCTGGTGACGCCAGGATATATTATGAAAGGAAGCGTAGAATACAGCCCTGTCATGTAGTCTCAGACCGAAATGGAAATCCGTAGCATCATCTTAATCATACTCATTCCCATTGATCAGCATTAAAAAAAAAATGTCTCAAATTCTGTGCCCTTCATGCCCTGCTCTCATGGTGACCTCAGTTTCGATGTCCTCTCCGCGTCTGTGGCCTTGGTTTGCTTCCGTCGGGGTCACCGGTATCGGCGGGTCCATGGGGCTGTCGTTGGACGGACGTGGTGGCGCCCTCCGGAGGGAGAGCTCACTCACGCCGGCTCCGCGACTAAGCAATTATTGTCGTCAGTAGGGGGCTTAGTAGGTGGTGTCCTGCGTATGTTAGATCAGAACAGGCGCCACTGAACACCACCGAAGTGACTCGGCAGCAGTGCAGTGTCTCCTCCGGTGGGTTGCCTCATGACGACCTGACATTGACTGCTCCCTGTGGATTGCTGGTGCCGGGGCTGCGCGCGGGCCGACCGGGCTATGGCTGTGGACGGGGTGTCGGAATGAGCGGCGTGGGTGCACTGCCTCTGAGGTAGCGCAGTGGTTGGGACAGCCAAAAAAAAAAAAAAAAAAAAAAAAAAAAAAAAATTATCATCATAAAGAAAAGTGAGCAAGTTCATGCCACAAACGTTTAAAACTGCTCCATCAGTCTAGATATGCATACAGTGCATGTGTCACCAAACTGCTCCATCAGTCTAGATATGCATACAGTGCATGTGTTATCAAATGCAGAACAGGCTGGAAACGTATCGACAGTTTCCAGGGTCTCCACAAGCAGTGCTCTCTGGTGAAAAATTAGTCACAATGTTCCAGTAGCAATAACAAAGAAATTACATGGCATAGATTTGTGTGAGGGAAGCTGAACATCAAGATTCTGTGCATCTTTGTTTTACACAAGTTTTGCTTACATCAAACTGTGGATTAGAAAAAAAGGTTATGGATGTGAACATGTATGATCATTAAAAAAAAAAAAGGGCATGAAATTTTGGATGAGCAGTTGTATAATGGATCAGAAAATATGCTTCAGGAGACACCATGATACAATTTTTTTTCAGCCTTCTGAAGCATCTTGCTTTTGCTCACTAGTAAAACGAATATTCACAATCATGGGTGAAGTAAATTATGGTTGAAAATGGTTGATGATATAACATTACAATTATTACGAGGGCAAGTCATGAATATATACATGCTGTATTCAGCAATAATGATTTATCACAGCGAGATGCAAGAATAGATATATATTCATAGTTTATAGTGAATATGAATTGGGTATTGTTATCACATTTGTTTTTGGGGAAGCTCAAAAAAGAGAAGCGAGGCCTGTAGGCCAAAGGATGACACCCATCAAATCCATTCGAGAAACATGTATAATAGAATTAAAAAAATTTTTTTTAAAATCCTTAAAGCAAGATATTTACCTATACCAACTTTCAGTAAGATGTACTTTGATGGCATGGTTTTTAACCTGGACCTTTTTCTGCTGACCTTCACTTTCACTCGAGTTCTGTCCACCAAGCTCTCTACATGCTCAGACACAAGATCTAAACTCTTCATTCTCCAAGCTTTCTATCATGCCATATTTTGACCTTGCCCTCCGATACTGACTTTCATTGAAAGAGCTCTCTCATCACAAGGATTTTGAGTAGTTTGATGAAGAGTTTGTGTAAAACCCAAGGTCCTTGACATGTACCGATCTCCAGTAAGCCATGTTTATGAGCTTGCCCATCGATTGTTTTAAAATTTATGATATATCTTGCAGCACACAGAACTTGGCCAAAGATGGAAGCAAAGTTCAAGCTCTTGATGGTGTCCTAAAACTTTTGTATCATAAATTCACCGTAAGTTTTTGTCATGGATTCACCTTAACTTTTGACTTTCATTAAATTCACTAAAGCCATGACTAGAAAACTCTGATCAACACATACCATTCAGCTAGGTTTGATTTTTCTATCAGTTGCTGCTCTACAGAAAACCGAATGGTAACATTTTCCATGGACACACACATGCTCCATTAGACATTAGACTTTCTTGTTTATAATTATCATAGCCTAGCTGAGCAAACAGGGCTTTTTTCAGGGCTGGCAAACTCACAGAGAAAAAAAGTGCATTACATCCTAAACAGGCCTGGTAATCAAAAAAGATAATTTCCTGAAACGGAAAGAAACAACAGAAGCAAACCATAACATGATAGCTAAACCACTGCCAGCATTCCAACAGATAAAACATGGCTGTGCTGAGAGTACCAGTTATTCCCCTTGATTCCTCACTCCCTGGTTTAAAAAACAAATCACAGAAAATTGATACAAAGCATTCTTATGGCACAAAATCCACATTGAAACAAAAACAACAACAACAAAACCCAGACAGGCAAAGAAGAGCATGCATAATGGACAGGTAGTTACTATCCACTCTGGGCAGTGGATTGTGTACATGAATATTTGTTACACAGACTTTTTTTTAACACATGCAAGTAAAAAAACCTGACAACAAAATACATACATAACCAGCCCTCTAACCATTGCAGTTCACATACTGAAAACAGAATAGTCTTCCTTGGCTAGATTTAAAAGCCGGAGCAACTGGACAACAAACCACATCAGTGTGCTGTACAGCAGCAAGATAAGATAAGATAATGTTGCTTATAGCCCAGCCGACCGCAAAGGCCACATCAGGGCTGGTACAGCAGCAAGAACAGCATTGAACTAGTGTGCCGTGTACAGAAGATTGCACACCAGCTGTATGACAGCCCACTGAGTAATGGCAGTTGGGCGACGGCCGACTGCGTGACAGTTCTTATAACAATGCACGCATATGTGTGCATACACATGTGAGTGCATGCATGCATGTATGTGGATTAGTGTGGTTTTGGACATGTGTTGACATATATGCAGGCTCTTTCTCTCCCACTGAATTTTTTTTTTTCTCAGTTGATAATTTTTATCCCTTGAAATTTTTTTTTCTCGCCTGATAATTTCTGTCCCAAACTGCTGTGTCCACTGATACAGGCATGGGGCCATGTTCGGTTGAAGTATCTGTCTTTGACATTGTCATACTCTTACTCTCTCTCTGAAGTTTCAGACTTTGTAGGTCTATATGAGAACTGGCAGTTCATCATTACAAATTCTTTATCAACTGCAATTTGATTTGTTCACTATCATATGTTGACGATCACAAGAAAACGAGATGCGCTATGTTCTCTTTTGTCTTTCCTGAAGTCACTTTCATGAAAATATTATTTTTTTAATACTGACAGCCATCTGTATTTAAACTGAGCTGTTCATATCTCTGGAACTTAAACCTGCAATTGTTTGAAATTTTCTTTTGTTTTTATATGAAGCGTTCAAACTTAGAACAATAGTTACACCTTGAGAAAATCTATGTTAGTGTATATTCGACTAAGTGTTCTACTTCTCATTATTGTTTCTATTTATAGTATTTTTCACAATGCTGTATGCACCACATCATATGGGGTCCAGGTCTGTAAATGACTGAAGCATTTTGACTCTCTCTCTCTCTCTCTGGGAGTCTTTTACTAACTATGATGCTTTTACAATCACTTGTGGTACAAATTAGTAATAGACATACACGCTCACACAGACATGCTTGTTCACAAGAACACACACACAGACCCTCTGGCCTGTCATGCAGTACATCATGACCTGTCGTGCCCTAAGCCATGGTGAAGGTGACCGTCGCTCTGCAAGTGTCAAGCAAATGGACATTGTGTAAAGGACCACCCTACTGAAGTGTGGACTCCATTCCATGTGAATGTATCGGGAGACAGAGCTGTCAGAACTTTGGCTACCCTCCCCCCCCCCCCCCCCCCCCCCCGAGTTAAGACATGGTTAGTCGATATATCAGCATCAGTGCAAGGGGTGTTAGTGAGAGTGAAATTGGCTGCATGTATTTAATGGATAAGTTGGGGGTTTTTTGTGTGGGATTTCAGCAATCTGATTTGGTCAAATACACGTTCTAAGCACAAAATGAGAGGGCCCTTGCTAAAGCTGAAAAACTGCAACAGTGAAAGTCGATTAAATTCAACGGTTTTTTTTTTGTTAAGGTAAAGTTGGTGGTATGTGAACGTGAGAGTTGGTGATATGTGAACGTGAGAACTAGTGATAAATGTCATCCTTCATAACATTGCACAGTTCTACAGCTGTTTATGTTCTCTTCATAACTCATAGGGCAAAACACATAAGAGCAACAATTTCAGCTTAAAAGAAAGCAGCCATCAAGATTCCTAATTCCACATTCTTCTTCTGTCAATATGTCACCGGTTAACATCTTAACGCAGTTGAACTTCCGGAAGCAACAACCGTAGTAAAAGCTTTTAGTCATTATCTTCTGAAAATTAAAATCTTTCTTTGCCGACATCCAGACCATTTCTGTTCATTACATAATATACACCGGAGCTGCAAGAATGCAGTTAAAGCTGTTGATAAACAGTGATTCCTTCGGGTTATTACTCACAAGACTGTGTACAAGACTGGGACGGACTTCTCATAGAAACAATGTGAAAAATGCCAATAAAGCTGACACTGTGCAGTCTCCCCAGGCCATCATTCAATCCCCAAAGTCTAAACAAACAAACAAACAATATATTCCCAAAATTTGTACAAATCATAAAAGATGATGAGTAAATATCTGTCCTGTTGGTAACAACGTCATGTAAATTAGCTTTTTATTCTGGTACATGTGTGTAAATGGATCAACCCATAATAATATGGTTTTCGATATTTGAAAATAACATGCATACCCAAAGCCAGGTTCAGCCAGTAAGTGAATACATTTGATGTTACTGTGCATCCAAAAGAAATTACATTCCATCCTCCTTCGGAACCAACACACACAAAAAATGCAATACAAAAAGGAAGAAAAAAAATTCAAAAACCATTCTGACGATGTAGAACAGTTGGTGAAGAAAATTATTAAAATAACAACAACAAACAACGAATCAATCAATCAAGCGACTCAACAGATCTTCTTCTTCCAGATGGGGATGTTTAACCTGCCCCGTGCCCACAGTCTTCACGTAGACTATTCTGGCACACAGGTTGCATGCATTGTGTATTTCCGTGTAGCCGGTACTCACCCGTCTTAGGACATGAGCATCGGGATCTTTAGAGTCCGTGTATGATCTTAGTGCATGTGACACAGACTAGACCTCGGTTTATAGTCCCATCCGAACGACTTGTATGGGAACTAATGTTAACTCCGAGGGAAAAATCCCCTGTACCGAAACGGCCCGGCGGAGATTCGAACCCGCAACCCCAAGATTACGAGTCCGGCGCTCTATCTGTGGAAATTCGCTATTTACAAAATTATTACAGTAGAAAGAGTTTAATATATGCGTGTGTGTGAGTATGAGCAAGTGTGTTTCTGTCTTCCTCGCATTCAATAAAAGATAATTCAAGTTTTTGACCAAGCAAGCAAAAACAGTCAAGGGAAAAGAAAACACAGAAACAAACTCGGCAAAATCGTGAGACAGTTCGTCTTTTTTGGGTTTTTTTTTTTTTTGGTTTGGTTTGGTTTTTAAAAGTTTAATGAAACAAAATGTTGAGCGTCGACGTTTTTGGTGTTCGTTAGGGGCCTACCATCAATAGTAGAACTTCTCCAAGGAAGGAAACGCCACACACACACACACACACACACACACTCCCTGTCTTTCCATTCGATGCCATGTGAAGTGTAAGAAGTTCACAAAATAAATAAACCGGTCTGGACTTTGGACGGAAATTTTACATGTCATTTAGTTCTCACTGCTTGCACTGCTGAAAGCATACAGCAGCCATAAACATAGATCCAGGCATTTACCATCGTAAACTGGGATGTGTTGAGTAGGCTAAAGGCCTACTATGGGCTCACATGTGAAGACCGGTGTCACAGCCCACACTGCCCCCCCCCCTCCATCCCTCCCCCCACCCCCCACACATACTCCCTTTTACCCCTCCCTTCCTTCCACGCTGTCTTCCCGGACACCATGGGCTAGCCCACAACACCCCCCTCCCACCCACCCCCCCGCCCCCTTCCCAACATCACTACATCAGAAACACTTATTCTGTCTGTATATTTTCGGTCAGATATTCAAATGAAGATAAGTTCTTTTCAATTCTCACGCTGCGCAGATCTCGGTTGCTTGAACTGCAATTTAGTAATGGCCACTTCCCGAAACTCCAGAGAAAAGCGAGGCAAAGTTATCATGAATTTGGTATGCGACGACTAAACTGCAAAATATGTCGCCTTAGTCAGTAGACTGACATGGAAGAAATGAAAGAAAAGAAATGAAAAAGATCTCAGAGAAGAAGTGTAGCACGCCACATCGTCAGAGATTCAGAGCTCTAACTACATTAAAAACAAACACAACAGGTAAAAGTTTCGAGCTCCACCGCAGTCGGTGTGTGTGTATGTGTGTGTGTGTGTGTGTGTGTGTGTGTGTGTGTGTGTGTGTGTGTGTGTGTGTGTGTGTGTGTGTGTGAGTGTCTGTGTGTATGTGTGTGTGCGTGTGCGTGTGCGTGTGCGTGTGTGTGTGTGTGTGTGTGTGTGCACGCGCGCGAATATGCGTTTGTATGTACATGTAAAGTACAGGTAGAAACCCAACCTGTAAAATATAAACTGTAAAATTGGCCAGAGAATGTACTATTCCGCAGATCGGGATGGGTTGGGGGGGGGGGGGGGGGGGGGGAGATGGGGAGACACTCTGAACGCGACGAGACTTGTCCAAAAAGCTTGTGCATTCTGTCTGGACACAACTTACGAGAGAGGGAAGGAAGGAAGGGGTGCAGGGGGTCACTTTGGGCGGGGGGCACACTTTGGGCTGGGGGCACACTTTGGGTGGGGGCACACTTTGGGGGCACACATTGGGCTGGGGCACACTTTGGGCTGAGGCACACTTTGGGCTGAGGGCACACATTGGGCTGGGGGGACACTTTGGGCTGAGGGCACACTTTGGGCTGAGGGCACACTTTGGGCTGAGGGCACACATTGGGCTGGGGGCACACTTAGGGGGCACACTTTGGGCTGGGGGCACACTTTGGGCTGGGGGCACACTTTGGGCTGAGGGCACACTTTGGGCTGGGGGCACACTTTGGGCTGAGGGCACACTTTGGGCTGGGGGCACACTTTGGGCTGGGGGCACACTTTGGGCTGGGGGCACACTTTGGGCTGGGGGCACACTTTGGGATGGGGGCACACTTTGGGCTGGGGCACACTTTGGGATGGGGGCACACTTTGGGCTGGGGGCACACTTTGGGATGGGGGATGGGGGGGGGGGGGGGGGGGATGGGAGACACTCTGAACGCGACGAGACTTGTCCAAAAAGCTTGTGCATTCTGTCTGTACACAACTTACGAGAGAGGGAAGGAAGGAAGGGGTGCAGGGGGTCACTTTGGGCGGGGGGCACACTTTGGGATGGGGGCACACTTTGGGCTGGGGGCACACTTTGGGCTGGGGGCACACTTTGGGCTGAGGGGGCACACTTTGGGCTGGGGGCACACTTTGGGCTGAGGGCACACTTTGGGCTGAGGGCACACTTTGGGCTGGGGGCACACTTTGGGCTAGGGGCACACTTTCGGCTGAGGGCACACTTTGGGCACACTTTGGGCTGAGGGCACACTTTGGGCTGAGGGCACACTTTGGGCTGAGGGCACACTTTGGGCTGGGGGCACACTTTGGGCTGGGGGACACTTTGGGCTGAGGGCACACTTTGGGCTGGGGGCACACTTTGGGCTGGGGGCACACTTTGGGCTGAGGGCACACTTTGGGCTGGGGGCACACTTTGGGCTGGGGGCACACTTTGGGCTGAGGGCACACTTTGGGCTGAGGGCACACTTTGGGCTGGGGGCACACTTTGGGCTGAGGGCACACTTTGGGCTGAGGGCACACTTTGGGCTGCCGGCTAGCCAAAACTGTCCCATCCCGGTAGTATAGGCTGGCCTATACCCCCCCCCCCCCCCCCCCCCCACACACACACACACACACACTCCCCCTTCAACCTCCTCCTCGGACACTATGGGCAAGTCCATGCAGCGTGAAGGAGAGCTAGGGCTGGGGACAGTTCGGGCTGGGACACCGGAACCACAAGGCGAGTTTCCTCCCTTTACTGGTACGAGATGCATTTTGTTGGGGATTTTGTTGGAATTTGCTGGGCTATATTATGAGAAGAAACGCAGAGTACTATGATCCTGTCATGCGGTCCCCCGCTCCGTGAGAACAGAGCTTCACAGTATCACTCTCACACTCACCGACCATCGTGAAGAAAAGTCTCCACATGCTGTAGCTCTTCCTGCCTTGCGGTGTGACCTGTTTGGACTTCGCGTCAACTTGTCAGGACGTTGACTGGACCTGTAAGGGGAAGGACACTGTGACACCCTCCACCAGTGGAGGGACGCTCGTCCATGCTGACTTCTCAACCAACCCGTTATTACTATCATTCTACTGTCATTGGGGAGGGGAGGAGGAGGAGGAGGGAGTGGGGAAGGGAGGGGGGGGGGGGGGCATAGAATGTGGTGCCTATACTTGCTGAGACGGGGAAGGTATCACCGAACACCACGCACGTGACCCAACAGCAGTGCAGCGTCTCCTCTATCAGGTTGCCCGGTGACCACCTGATGTTGACGGCTGTAACAGGACCATGCTGGGCATGGCTGTGTGTCGGGTCGCCGCCGCAGCGAAGGACGTGGGAGTCACGCCACAGACGAGGCGAGGGGTGACTGCCCACATCGGCAGCAGCATCTCGTGCAGACCATCTTCCGCGCTAAATGTCCACGAAGGCGTGGTTCAAAACCCAGCAGGTGGGTCTGGACACACACACACACACACACACACACACACACACACACACACACACACACACACACACACACACCGATTTGAAAGAGGAGCTCCTTAGACATTCACCGTCCCTAGGCATCATCTTGAGAACGCTACGAGTGAGTAGTGCATTTTCTTTTGTTGGGAGATTAGGTCTAACTTCAGGTAGCAATATATAATTCTTCTTCTTTCTTAGCTGTCCACCTTCATTTAGTTGAAGATTCTGACACTAAAAAAAAAGGGTTTCCGGTAATAACAGAATACCTTTGAAGATGCTGCCTGGATCAACAGCTTGAAGTGGGCGGGGAAGGGAAGAAAGGTTCGGGGCCATCCACTAATATGTTCGGGCTTCTATGGGGGGTCCAAGGTAGATCCTTCTTCTTAGTGGGTGGGAAGGACAACAGGTGCGGGTGAGGGGTGAGGGGATACAAGAGAGGGGGGTGGGGTAGTTTCCACAGGTACTTCCATTTCATTTCTATTACGGTGCTCTCGTGCGAGTTGATGTTGTCAATGTTATGGTGCTAATGATTTCAATGGCCGCTGATAGTGGGTTTTTTATGTTATGAAGACAGAGAAAGATGGTCACGAAGAAAAAAAAACAAAAAAGCAAACAAAACAAAAGCGGTGTCACCCGGAAGTGACTGACGTCACAAAACTGGTCGCCTGAAGTCGTCACACAAAAGAGGGGGCTCCTAAACTTAACGCATGATATCCCCAAGAAAGTGCTGCCGCTAAAGTGGTCGAACGGGCATCATTAAGTCTTTACACAGAGACGTCACTAATCTAGTTGTGTGACGTCATCAGAAGCTAGAAACTGGACACATGACGTCACCGGGAGGCAGCGGCTCTAAAGTCATCTGGTGCTGGTGTTGATCTTTCGCACCGGATGGGAGTGAGGCAACCACCCCCTCACCTCCTTGGCCGGTTTCTTCGCTTTGGCGGGCGCCTCGTGCCAGTCTTCGTCACTGCGAGTCTGCACACAGGAACCCACAGTAAGGCATGTATGAAAGTCACCTGAGTATTACACACACACACACACACACACACACACGTACGAACGCACGCACGCACGCACACACACCACACACACACACACACACACACACACACACACACACACACACACACGCACTCACGCACGCACACGCACACACACACAAGTATGTTATATGCGATGACAGACAGCCAGACACACAGCATGTGTTGGGATGGGATTTGACTCGTATTACGTATGTGACTGAATAAGCCTCCTGTGCATAGAATCAGTTATCATGAAAATGGTCCTGTCCTGTCAACGTGCTGCTGCGGTACAAGGTGTGCTAAAACAACAATCCATTCTCACTCTCCATGTGTGTGTGCGTGTGCGTGTGTGTGTGCGTGTGCGTGTGCGTGTGCGTGTGCGTGTGCGTGGTGTGTGTGTGTGTGTGTGTGTGTGTGTGTGTGTGTGTGTGTGCGTGCGAGAGAGAGAGAGAGAGAGAGAGAGAGAGAGAGAGAGAGAGAGAGAGAGAGAGAGAGAGAGAGAGAGAGAGAACGCATGTATGAGAGAGAGAGAGAGAGAGAGAGAGAGAGAGAGAGAGAGAGAGAGAGAGAGAGAAGACAAGAGAAAACATGCATGGAGGGGGTATAGATAGGAACATCACAAAGTTGATTAACATTATCGAGTTCATGGCAACAATTATCTAGCAGCTGACGGCATAAGATAACAAACGCTAATCAATCAAAGAAAAACACCAACTGGACTGTCAAGTGAACATTGTGCATAAAGATCAGTCAGTGAAATGACACTCAAAATAGGCCATCGCCATGGGATTAAGACGTCATTGGGAAACAGAAACAAA
>CM031615.1:70984143-70996643 GCA_018398815.1 Conus ventricosus
GGCATTACACTGCTGAAGATGTCACACACGCAACAATCTCACCAAGACGAACTTCTACTGAGTTCAGAACAAGAGAGAAAGGGAGTGGGAGAAAGAGGAGGGGGCAGGGAGGAGAAGGAAAAGGAGGAAGAGAAGAAGAAAGAGGAGGCGGAACAGAAGAAGATGAACACGAAGACAGAAGAAGGAAGAAAAAGGAGAAACAGTAAGAAGAAAAGAAAGGGAAGGGGAGAAGAACAGGATGAGAAGGAGAAAGGGTAATAAGGAGACCTTAAACAATACAATAAAGTAAAATATAATGAAATACGATAAAATGAAATGAATAAAATGAAATGAAATAAAAGAAAGCAAAAGAAATTGAAATAAAACGACAAAAAATAAAATAAAATAAAATAAAATAAAATAAAATGAAATAAGATAAAATAAAATGAAATAAAATAAACTGAAACGAAATCAAACAACCTAAAAAAAACAACAACAAAATAAACAACCCTGTCACATTCGATCATCCGCCCAGAAATTCTTTCCGTGTCATCCTTTTAACAACGGACACACCGACCAACCCACTAACCAACCCACTGACCGACCGACCAACCTGTGTGGGCGTGGCTGTCACCGGCACGTAAAACACGCCGCCGTTTCCCACCTCTCGCTCCACCTCCCCCGTCCCCCGCTGACCACAGCAGCTGCAGCATGGCCGTCCACAGCAGCCGCGTTCAGAGCAGCCGGAGCCGTGGTGGTGCCCTGTAGGGGTAGACCACTTTGTCGCTTCGGCAGCTGGACACACAGGGCCATCGTTGGTGACGGGGGCACAAACCACAGACAGATGGGCTTTCACGGTAATTTTTTTAGTTTTGTTTTTTTTTAAATTTAAATTATTACAATGTCATGGAGTATACTCGTGCATGTATAGAGGTAGGCGTGTTTGTATGTGTGCGTGTTATGTAAAAAAAAAAAGAAGTTATCTGTGTGTGTGTGTGTGTGTGTGTGTGTGTGTGTTGTGTGTGTGTGTGTGTGTTGTCCCTTTTTTTTTCCTTTTCCGTGTAATATCACCAAATTATGGTGAAAACACGTTAAAGCAGAAGATACATTAATTCATTCATTACAGAAAGTTAATAGGATTCATTCTTTTCGGCTCAAAGTATTTCACATTGTGTTCAGTCAAGCGGATCAACGGTTTTTGTCGTCAGGTTGTGAAGAAAATCTTACATGAGGCTGGAACAGTAAACAGTAAATAATAAGTAGGGTAACTCATGGCAGGAAACGTAAAAAAAACAAATAGGGTAACTCTATGGCGGGGAAACAGTAAATAACAAATGGGGAAAACTCTATGGCAGGGAACAGTAAATTACAAATAAATAGGGTAACTCTATGGCAGGGAACAGTAAACAGTAAATAAAAAATTTGGGTCACTCTATGGCAGGGAACAGTAAACAGTAAATAACAAAATAGGGTCACTCTATGGCAGGGAACAGTAAACAGTAAATAACAAATAGGGTCACTCTATGGCAGGGAACAGAAAAACAGTAAAAAAATAACAAATGGGGTCACTCTATGGCAGGGAACAGTAAATTACAAATAAATAGGGTAACTCTATGGCAGGGAACATAACAGTAAATAACAAATAGGGTCACTCTAGGGCAGGGAACAGAAAAACAGTAAATAACAAATAATTAACTCTATGGCAGGGAACAGTAAACAGTAAATAACAAATAATTTTAAACTCTATGGAAAGGGAACAGTAAACAGTAAATAACAATAGGGTCACTCTAGGGCGGAACAGTAAACAGTAAATAACAAATGGGGTCACTCTATGGCAGGGAACAGTGAACAGTAAATAACAAATAGGGTCACTCTATGGAAGGGAACAGCAAACAGTAAATAACAAATAGGTCACTCTATGGCAGGAACAGTAAATAACAAATAGGGTAAACTCTATGGCAGGGAACAGTAAAACAGTAAATAACAAATAGGGTCACTCTATGGCAGGGAACAGTAAATAACAAATGGGGTCACTCTATGGCAGGGAACATTTAATAACAAATAGGGTCACTCTATGGCAGGGAAAGTAAATAACAAATGGGGTCACTCTATGGCAGGGAACAGTAAATAAAAAATTAGGCACTCTATGGCAGGGAACAGTAAACAGCAATGAACAAACAAGTGGGGGCACCCTTTGCTCCCACGATGAAAGAAACAGGCTTCAAGCCCCTCACTCCGAACGAACGCTACTTACGACACCAAATCGGCAAGCAGAAATTTCCAACACAGACCCACATGTCTGCTCGTTTGTTCTGTGTGCCGGTTGCCATATTGCATGGCTGTCTGGTGTCCTAACACATTCGTCAGGGGTGATGGGCGTGTATAGATTTCATCATGAGAGCAAGAGTTACCGTACTTTTTTGTTTCGTGTTGTGGTCATTCCAGCTGACCACACGAACCGAACCAGGGTTGAAAGAGTCCAGTAAACTGGGGAAACAAGACTGCACATGTATCATAAATATTAAGGTAACAAGGCAAGTCTTTATTCAAGTGTCGAAAGACAAGCTTGAAAATTTTCTTTGCCCTTTTAAATTTGGCCAGTGGTCACGCAGATTCTGCGGAAGAAGTGGGCTGGATGGACACACTCTCAGGAAGCCAGCATCCACACCACACGCCCTGTCCTGACATGGAACCCGCAGGGAAAAGGAAAAGAGGCCGACCTCGCAGCAGCTGGAGGCGAGACACTGAGGCAGAGATAAAGAGGCAGGGACCAACTGGGCAGGCATTCAGCGAGCAGCCCAGAACCGAGTGCGATGGCGGAGTGTTGTCGATGGCCTATGCTCACCCTTGAGCTATGGCCTAAGTAAGTAAGTTAAAAATTTGTTTTACTGGTCTCTGTTAAAAACTGAAAATTGCATCTAAAGAAATATCTCTGATGAAATCCTTTGAGAAGTAGGCTGTGTAATGCCTGAGTCTCGATAGCGCAAACCCCAGCATTCTATAAGGTGGTAAACGCAGAGTGATCATCACACACATCCATCATGTCGTGTCATGGATGAAAGTTGGGGGCGATTTCCTGAAGTCCACTGTCAATTCTATCAGTATATTTTCAAGAAAGGATTCAAAGTCAACATAAATTTTCAGCTATGTTACAGCCACTCAAACGTTTAGTTCCTTATAGTCGCTCGAATTCAAAGTTCGCTTTAGTTCCATTATAACCATTCAAATTGAGAATACGTTTTAGTTCCATTATAGCCACATCGAATATAAAGTTTGTTTTAGTTCCATTATAACCATTCAAATTCAGAATAGGTTTGTTCCATTATAGCCACTCGAATTCAGAATACGTTATAGTTCCAAACTTAACTCAAATGCAGGATACATTTTAGTTCTGTTATAGCCACCCACATTCAGAATATGTTTTAGTTCCAGTATAACCACTCCACTTCAAAGATTTTTTTGTTCAGTTCCATTATATACTCTCAAATTCAGAATACATTTCAGTTCCATTATATACACTCAAATTCAGAATACATTTTAGTTTCCATTATATACACTCAAATTCAGAATACATTTCAGTTCCATTATATACACTCAAATTCAGAATACATTTCAGTTCCATTACAGCCGCCCACATTCAGAACATGTTTTTTTTATTTCCAGTATAACCACTCAAATTTAAAGTTTTAACTTTGTTTTTCAGTTCCGTTACAGACACTCAAATTCAGAACACATTGTAGCTTTATTGTAGCCTAGCCAACCCAGGTTCCTTTCAGAGTTGTTAAGAAAACATCAGAAGAAGAAAAAAAGCATTTTCGTGATGGAAAATGCTCGCAGTATGGAGTCAAATCTCCACTATTCCAACCAATGACGTCACTATTTTGAGTGCACAGGGAAAAAATAATGGATGGAATAGAAAGATGTCCTCTTTAATCGATGACTCTTAAATAAATTCTTCATTTTCTTACCTCTAACTCTTACAGACATCTTTCGTATTCGTGTTTCTGTTTCTACCACCAATCCTTAAAGATATGTTTTGTCTTGTTTCTATTTTCATCTCTAGCCCCTGAACGCATTTCGTCATGTTGTGCCTGTTTTCACCCTCTAACCCTTAAATAGATCTTCTTATCTGTTTGTATTGAACTTTTGTAGCCGGTTTTCTCAAGGAAAAAAAGATCATTTAGAAACTAGGCTATTTAAACTTCGACTTTGTTGTTCATCGTTGTCTCCTTTGTTCATGAATATTGATATCTATGTCGATCACATCATTCGCCGAACTTTTCAAGCTTAATTACGGTTTGCCCCAAGAGCCGTCAAAATTCACTTGTATATGCGACACTCCATAGCAATGCATAGGAATTTCAAAACTTCTTCAAACAAATTAACATAGGGGGTGCTGAGTACATCAGTCGTTCTGCATAAAAGACTCGAAGATTCACGTATTTCACGACATGCCTGAAAGCGTGAACGACATGTTCTACAACCTGACGATGTGATACTGAAACCAGTCTTGATAATAAAAAAAGAACAACAACAACAACAACAACAACAAAACCTGATGTCCGATCAAGCTGCAAATAAAGCATTGAAATCTACGTGTTCGTTTCTGTGTCTCCTGAGCAAGTTTTGTCTATCTGTTTCCCGAGCTATGATCCTCTCTATATGTTTTCTGAGTAAGTTTCCTACCCATCTGTTTTCTAAACAACGTTTGCCTGCATATGTTTCCTAAACAAAGTGCGATTCCTTCTTTTTAAGCAATGTTTGCTTGGGTATTTTTTTTCTGAACAATGTTCGTTTCCATGCATTTTTTTTTAATAGCAATGTTTGTTTCCATAGTTTTCTCCGAGTCATGTTCCTCACATTTTCAAAATAATGTTTATTTCCGTATGTTTTCTGATCAATGCTTGATTCTGTTTGGTTCCAGAACAATGTTGCTAGCCTTATGTTTAGTGAGCCTTGTTCGGTGCCAATGTTTCAGCTGAGCGAAGTTCGTTTCCATGTTCTTCTAAGCAACATTCGTCCCCCCCCCCCCCCCCCCCCCCCCCACCAGCAACATTCGTTTTCATATGCTTTCGAAGCAACGTTCGTTTCTGTATGTTTTATAACCAGCGATTCATTTCTACGTAACTTATCTCCTGAGTAACGTTTGCTTCTCTACAGTTTCTTCTTCGTCGTTCACTCCGTCGGGGACAGCGATGGCTTGGATGAAGGTAACGGGCTATCGGACCTCCTCAGGTACCCCGATCAAGCCAATGATCACAGTTCCAGGGACAGGGGACAACGTTGCTGACGGTGTTCACCGTCGCTGGGAAGGTTGGAAAGGTCTGCAGGGCGGGCAGCCGTCACCGAGGTGGACCTTTGTGAACATTAGAGATCCAGGTCTGCGGTGCCCTGGTCTTCAGCCCACAGTGGTCGTCTTCCTCGGAGAGGAGACGACATGACATTCTGCTGTTGTGTTGGGATGTGGATGAAGCCATCTTTGTGGTTGGGATGTGGTTGACGCCATCTTTTACTCTTGTTCCTTCACTGGCGACAGTCATTCTGCTGTTGTGGTTGGGATATGGTTGACGCCATCTTTGTGGTTGGGATGTGGTTGACGCCATCTTTGTGGTTGGGATGTGGTTGAAGCCATCTTTGTGGTTGGGATGTGGTTGAAGCCATCTTTGTGGCTGGGATGTGGTTGAAGCCATCTTTGTGGTTGGGATGTGGTTGAAGCCATCTTTTTTCTCTTGTTCCTTCACTGGCGAACGGGCCTCCTCAAGGTGGACGTCCGGTTCTTCTTGCTTTTAGAGAGAGAGAGAGAAAGAGAGACAGAGAGAGAAGAGAGAGAGAGAGAGAGAGAGAGAGAGAGAGAGAGAAAGACAGAGAGAGAGAGAAAGACAGAGAAAGAGAGAGAGGAGAGAGAGAGAGAGAGAGAGAGAGAGAGAGAGAGAGAGAAAGACAGAGAGAGAGAGAGAGACAGACTGACAGACAGACAGACAGAGACATACAACCAGACAGAGACAAACAGAGACCGACTAACAGAGAGAGAGAGAGAGAGAGAGAGAGAGAGAGAGAGAGAAGAGAGAGAAGAGAGAGAGAGAGAGAGAGGAGAGACGGACGGACAGACGGATTGACAAACAGGCAGACAGACACAGAGAGCGGACGAGTTGGAGGGAGGGAGAGAATGAGGGTGGGAGGAGGAGAGAGAGAGAGAGAAAGAAACAGTCAGAGAGAGAGAGAGAGAGAGAGAGAGAGAGAGAGAGAGAGAGAGAGAGAGAGAGAGAGGAGTGAAAGAGAGAGAGAAGAGAAAGAGAGAAAGAGAGGGGGACAGACAGACGGACTGACAGACAGACGGACAGACAGACGGACAGACAGACGGACAGACAGACAGACAGACAGACAGACGAACAGACAGACGGACAGACAGACAGACAGACGGACAGACAGACGGACAGACAGACAGACAGACAGACGGACAGACAGATAGACGGACAGACAGACAGACGGACAGACAGATAGACGACAGACAGACAGACGGACAGACAGACAGACAGACGGACAGACAGACAGACAGACAGACAGGCCGGTGCTGACCAGAAGTAGCAGAGCAGACACAGGAAGCAGGCCAGCACGAGCAGCGCGAACAGCACTCCCACCAGCAGCAGCCACCAGTCCGCTGGAACAGTCAACGTCATGGTCACACCATCAGGAGCTTCGTCCAGCAGAAACAGCTGACCACATGGGAGGGAACAGTCAACGTCATGGTCACACCATCAGGAGCTTCGTCCAGCAGAAACAGCTGACCACATGGGAGGGAACAGTCAATGACATGGTCACACCATCAGGAGCTTCGTCCAGCAGAAACAGCTGACCACATGGGGGGGGGGGGGGGGGGACAGTCAAGGACATGGTCACACATCCGGAGCTTCGTCCAGCAGAAACAGCTGACCACATGGGGGTGGGGGTGGGGGGGGGAACAGTCAATGACATGGTCACACCATCAGCAGCTCGTCCAGCAGAAACAGCTGACCACATGGGGGGGGGGGGGGGGGGGGGGACAGCCAAGACATGGTCACACCATCAGAGCTTCGTCCAGCAGAAACAGCTGACCACATGGGGGGAACAGTCAATGACATGGTCAGACCATCAGCAGCTTCGTCCAGCAGAAACAGCTGACCACATGGGTGGGGGGGGGGGGCAGTCAAGGACATGGTCACACCATCAGGAGCTTCGTCCAGCAGAAACAGCTGACCACATGGGGGGGGGGGGCAGTCAATGACATGGTCAGACCATCAGGAGCTTCGTCCAGCAGAAACAGCTGACCACATGGAGGGGGGGGGGGAGTCAATGACATGGTCAGACCATCAGGAGCTTCGTCCAGCAGAAACAGCTGACCACATGGGGGGGGGGGGGGGGGGCAGTCAATGACATGGTCACACCATCAGCAGCTTCGTCCAGCAGAAACAGCTGACCACATGGGGGGGGGGGGGGGGGGACAGTCAATGTCATGGTCACACCATCAGCAGCTTCGTCCAGAGAAACAGCTGACCACATGGGGGGAACAGTCAATGACATGGTCACACCATCAGGAGCTTCGTCCAGCAGAAACAGCTGACCACATGGGGGGAACAGTCAATGACATGGTCACACCATCAGGAGCTTCGTCCAGCAGAAACAGCTGACCACATGGGGGGAACAGTCAATGACATGGTCACACCATCAGGAACTTCGTCCAGCAGAAACAGCTGACCACATGGAAAAGAAGGACTTTTGTCGTCAGCTTGAAAAATGTCTCGGAAAAGGTCTGTCCCTGACAACAACTAGACAGTGGCGTCAAAAGCGGGGGAGGGAGTGGGAGGGGGAGAGGGGGAGAATACACCATCCCCCTTCCCCCTATGGAATATTGGGAAAGGGGGTGTGTGTGAAAAAGGGGGGGGGGGGGGGGCAAACTACCCTCTTCAAAGCTTACCTTATTCAAAACAAAACAAAACGAAACAAAACCAAAAAAAAGAACAATGGACAACATGGTATGGTTGGTACCACCCCCCCCCCCCCCCCTCCCGTGGCATCTGGACGATGACCAAACACCCCCTCTTCAGGGTGCCACGTAAGACCTCATGGCGGAAGCTTGGCCGTGTCTGGAGTTGTACTGTCTTCACCTGTCAGCCGAACAGCAACGTGTGTGGCTGCGGGATGCATGCAGCAGTTGCTTGACGGTCGCGGTTTTTGTTGTTGTTTGTTTTTTTTTTTTGTTTCTTTTGTTGTTGTTGTCTTTTTTTTACCGTTGGGCTCTGCAGTCATGACATATGGGCTGGTACACACATGGCAATGCTCTCGTGAGGTTCTGTTTGTGTCTCATCAAGTGGCCCGACACATCTGCCGGGAATTATTATGTCCCTTGACATCTTAAAGGAATGTCCCGTGCATGAACAGAGCGCAGGTTCCCAAGGGTGGTCCAGGATTGCTCCCAGATTTTTTTTTTTTATAATTTTTTTAACGGCAGTTGAGGACAGCACTTCTCTGGGTCTCAGCCGCACCTTCGGGTGTATCTTTTTCTTTCTTATATTTGGAAAACAAGAGCGCCTCCCACCCAACACCAACACACCATCCCCACCTGCTTTTATGAAATTTGGATGGTAAATCCTAACTACCCGCCCGTGTTTATGCAAATTTTAAAGATGATCCCGCTCAACCTCCCCCTCCCCCTCCCCCACCACATCCTAACTCCACCCTGCTTTTATGAAAATTATGCACACAATTTGTAAATAATTATGGTGTTTTCAGTGTATCTTTTTCCCGGACAAGTCTTTTTTTCCCCAGTGCGAAGACAGCACCCCCCCCCCCCCCCCCCCCCCCCCCCCCCCGCACCCTTCACAAAAGCATCCGTCTGTCTAATTGGCAATAACGATAAAACTGCTTTGAAGAAAGGAAATCTTAAATGTGGCAGGAACAGTAAACAGCAGAAAACAAACAAGTAGCATGACTCTTGCTTCCACGATGAAATGAATACACGCCCATAACTCCAACGCGAATGCTGTCCACAAACACTGAATGGCGTCTGACAACACCGAGCACACAGAGGATGTATTCTAGTTTGTTCTGTGTGCTCTGTGCTGTCATAATTATCTGCTAGATGATTCGGTGTCGTAAGCAGCATTCGCTTGGAGTTATGGCGTGTGTATATTTCATCATGGGAGCAAGAGTTACCGTCCTTGTTTGTTATTCAATCTCAAGAAGACAACATCAACGTATGTCCAGAGAACAAGCATCATGTCTCCCTCTTTCGTGTCATTCCTATAACCAAAAAAAAAGAAAAAAGGAAGTCTTCTGTGATGACAAAATGTTTCGCAACACCCTTCATTCCCAAATGAAGGCGCACGCGTGCGCACGCGCAAACACACACACACACACACACACACACGGCGCGTGTGCACGTGCGCGCCACGTCGGCGGTGCTCGGAGCGCCCCCTATCAGCCAGGGAGGCCGGAATGCGTCAGCTAAGCTTCTTGTCTTCGAAACAGCTCTTTTCCCCTCTCCTGGTCTGTGGGTCTGCGAGGTGTGTGTGTGTGTGTGTGTGTGTGTGTGTGTGTGTGTGTGTGTGTGTGTGTGTGTGTGTGTGTGTGGTGTGCGTGCCTGTGTGTGTGTGTGTGTGTGTGTGTGTGTGTGTGTGTGTGCGTGTGCGTGTGCGTGCGTGCGTGCGTGCGTGCATGTGCGTGCGCGCGTGCGTGCGTGCGAATGTGTGAATGTGTGTGTGTGTGTTCTTGTCTTCGAAGCTGTCGTTTCTTTTTTTTCTCCCTCTCTGGGTTTGTGGGTCTGCGAGGTGTGTGTGTGCGTGCGTGCGTGCGTGTGTGCGTATATATATATGTGGTGTGTGTGTGTGTGTGTGTGTGTGTGTGTGTTGTGTGTGTGTGTGTGGTGTGTGTGTGTTTTCGCGTGCACCTTCACCTGGGAATCAAGAGTGTTGCAACCCATTTTGACATCCCTCCCTGGCTTTGTAATGGCCATATTTCCCTCCAAAGTGACTCAGTAGCAGCGCATCGTCTCCTCTGGTGGGTTGCCTCAGAAGATTGGGTGTGAACTGCTGGTGCTGGCTGTTGCCACAGGACGATTCCTGGATTTGGCAGAGCGTAAGGAAGAGGCGGAATGACCGTGTGGAAATGATGGAACTGAGATGGGACAGCAAAGGAGGAAAGGGTCTGAGCGGGATTCGAACTCTGAATATCTGACTACGAATTCAGTGCTCCACCGGTGAGACAACCAAGCACCCAAACAGTCAGCATGCACGGCCAGAAATAGAAAGTGCGTCATAATACGACTCACGGAAGGGCCCGAAATCAAATGGTTAGAGCCTTCGGTCGCGGAATTGACGGTCTTGAGTTCAAGTCCCTGTGGGTTGAATCTTCACGGCCTTGAAAAACCTCTGTCCACGCAAAAAGCAACTGGCGACCTGAATCAGCTCCGTGAAGGCTAAGATGGCAGAAACGTAGGACTGGACCTCGTCTATCTCATGTCTAGGCTCCATCTCTTCGGCCGCCTTAACCTACTCTGAACTGAATCAAACACTCATCACGCGGTAAATATCCAATTCCACCCAAGTGGTTCGAACTCACGATCATGTTTCGCAGCCGAAGGCCCTTGACGATAGACCTCTGGCTTCTCTTGTGAGTCGTATATAACTTATATAACACTACTGGCTTCACATCAGATAGGTTGGTAATTGGATGTATCAAAGAAAGAGAACTCGATAGACCACTGGCTTCTCTTGTGAGTCGTATATAACTTATATAACACTACTGGCTTCACATCAGATAGGTTGGTAATTGGATGTATCAAAGAAAGAGAACTGAATCTCTAACAAGTTTATTTCCGAATGCTCTATACGTTACACATAAACCACGACAGTCAGATGATGAGAGCATTCATTGTGGAACTGACTACCATGAGTTCCATGCCTGAGCAGCACGCTGGATTAATGCTCAGGTCGAGCATCGTCAAAGTCTGGTGCGTTAGACTCTCCTCTAAACTCTTTCTGTTCAGTTATTTACTTACTGGTATCTAATTGTAAACCTAGCGCACTGTGGGATCATGGCTAAGCAAGCGTAATGTAGCGTGTACGGACCAGTCCGCACGCAGTGACGCCTCCTGGATGAACAATGACACTGAACTGAAAATCTGGACGTATACGTGTATAGGTTCCTGGTTTATCAGTGATGAGAGTACCGAACCTATCACAGGCGGACTTCCTCGACAGCCATTAGGCCATGAGGTAAGGTAAGGTAAGGTAAGGTAAGGTATGGTAAGGTAAGGTAAGGTAAGGTAAGGTAAGGTAAGGTAAGGTAAGGCAACGTAAGGTAAGGTAAGGTAAGGTAAGGTAAGGTAAGGTAAGGCAAGGTAAGGTAAGGTAAGGTAAGGTAAGGTAAGGTAAGGTAAGGTAAGGTAAGGTGAGGTGAGGTAAGGTAAGGTAAGGTGAGGCAGGGCAAGGTAAGGTAAGGCAAGTAAGGTAAGGTGAGGTAAGGTAAGGTAAGGTAAGCAAGGCTGCTTACAGCCCAGCCCACATCAAAGGGATGACGGATAACAAACCTTTAAAATCCGCCCAAACCTAAAAGAGTTTTTTACCATGTTCCAGAGGCGGCCGTAAAGACGAAACAATCTTGTGCCGCTTGCACACAGGCCACTCGTTTTATACCCTTTCTTATCTTTTGAAAGGTGAAGAAGCTCTGTGGTGCATTCCATGCCATGTACCACTCACAGTGAAACATGTCCTTTTAGATTGTTGGGACATGCATGATGTGAGACATAAACACTTTACAGCAGACTCCATGAAAACCCTGTTCAGAGATGTCCCACCTGTTGTGATCTTTTTCTGAAAGAGATTGACATTTTTCATCTGACCTAAGATTTTACGGAAGAAAAGATTTTATCGAAGTTTCTGGTGTGTTTCTAGAAGGTGTATTTTAAAGACATGAGCGAAAGGCGTTCTTTTTATGACTTGTGAGTCGATGTTAACGTGGCGACAGCCCTGATATGGCCCTTTGCGGTCGGCTGGGCTATAAGCAACATTACCCATTACCCATCAGGGCTGTCACCGCATGGAAGTCAACTCACAAGAAGCCACGAGGCAATAACTTTCGAAACGACTCACGGAAGTTGTCGACGTTCACTTCGTCGTACTGTCTGATGACGCTGCAGGTGGGGGGAGTGTCCCCACGTGCCGGCGGAGCAGCTGATGCGCTTGTTGCCCGACATGCTGAAGCCGGACAGGCACTCGTACTCCACCGTGTTGCTGTCGTTGTAGTAGATCTGCCCGTTCAGGACGGTCGGGTAGGTGCCCGGGCACGTCATGGTGAGGGAGGACCACGTCGGCACGATCACCCCAGCAGGCGGCTGTGGATCAACCCAACAGGTGGCTGTGGATCACCCCCAACAGGTGGCTGTGGGTCACCCCAACAGGTGGCTGTGGATCACCCCAACAGGTGGCTGTGGATCACCCCAACAGATGGTGGCTGTGGATCACCCCAACAGGTGGGCTGTGGATCAC
>CM031615.1:71001643-71006643 GCA_018398815.1 Conus ventricosus
CTCTCTCTCTCTCTCTCTCTCTCTCTCTTTGTGTGTGCATGCGTGCGTGCGTGCGTGCGTGCGTGCGTGCGTGTGTGTGTGTGTGTGTGTGTGTGTGTGTGTGTGTGTGTGTGTGTGTGTGTGGTGTGTGTGTGTGCGTGAGTGTGTGTGAGATATGTGTGTGTGTGTGTGTGTGTGTGTGTGTGTGTGTGTGTGTGTGTGTGTGTGTGTGTGTGCGCGCGCGCGCGCGCGGGTGTCCACCGTCCCTGCGTCCACCTCTCTTACATTGGCCAGAAACGCCCCGGCCCCAACAATGCCTCAAAGAGACAGATAGAATGGTCCTCAGAATTGATCACACCTGTCTCCCCCCCCCCCCCCCCCCCCCCCCCCCGTCTCCTCCACTAGCCCCTCCTTACCTCAACATTTCCCATTATCATTTCTACTGTCCTACGGTGTCTTTAAAGATTCCTTCAGAAAGTGGTTCTGTTCTTTCCTTTCTTTTGTTTTTCTTCTTTCTTTCGTTCCTTTGTTTTCCCCCCCTTTTTTTTCCTCCTCCGTCTTCTCCCTCTTTCATTCTTTCTTTCTTTTTGTCTCTCCTCTTTTTCCAAACTTTTTTTCGCACGTTTTTTAAAAAAAAATATTTCATTGCATCATTTTCTTCCTTCTTTTCTTCTCCCTCCCCCCCCCCCCCCCCCCCCCTCACTTTCTTTATTTTCCTTTTCTTCCTCTTTCTCTCATTTCTTTGTTTCCATTTTCCTTTCTTTCTGACTTTCTATCAAGCCTTCAATTCTTTTCTTCCTTTTTTTTTCTTTCTTTCCTTCATTTCTTTCTTTTTTTTTTTTCATTTTTTTTTCTTTCTTTCCTTCATTTCTTTCTAGTTTTTTGTTCATTTGTTTTCCTTTCTTTCCTTCATTTCTTTCTAGTTTTTGTTCATTTGTTTTCCTTTCTTTCCTTCATTTCTTTCTAGTTTTTGTTCATTTGTTTTCCTTTCTTTCCTTCATTTCTTTCTAGTTTTTGTTCATTTGTTTTCCTTTCTTTCCTTCATTTCTTTCTAGTTTTTGTTCATTTGTTTTCCTTTCTTTCCTTCATTTCTTTCTAGTTTTTGTTCATTTGTTTTCCTTTCTTCCTCATTTCTTTCTAGTTTTTGTTCATTTGTTTTCCTTCCATTTCTTTCCCATCCTTTCTTTCTTTCTGTTCTTTTCTTTCCATGAAAATCTATTTCCTTTTATTCCTTTCTTTCAATCCTTCTGTCCTCCGTCTCCCCCCCCCCCCCCCCCCATTCCTTTTCATTTATTCATTTATCTATTTATCTTTTTTCTTTTAGCTTTTCTTTCCTTCCGTCCTCTTTCCTTTTCTTTCCTTCCGTCCTCTTTCCTTTTCTTTCCTTCCGTCCTCTTTCCTTTTTTTTTATCTCCCTTCATTTTCCTTTATTTCTTTCCTTTTTCCACCTTTTTCTTCGTCTCCTTCCCCCCCCCCCCCCCCCCCTTCCTTTTCCTCTTTCTGTCCTTTTTCTTCCGTCCTCTTTTTTCCCCCTCCCTCCTTTCCACCTTCCTTTCCTCATTTTTCCTCTCTTTCCTCGTTTTCTTCTTCTTTTCTTTTTATTTTTTATTTTTATTTCCTCCTCTCTTCCTTTCTTTTTCTTTGCAACTTCTTCGCATTACCCAACCAGGGTCTTGCATCTTCAACGTCTGGTCCATGAGACTGAAATCCGAAATCTGTCCTTATTTGTTTATGTATTTATGTATTTCTTCACTCGTTTAGGTATACAGTGATCTAGCGGTAGCCCTGCGCATTGCAGCCTCATGTTTAACAGACATAGTGTAGCCAAAAGGGTGAGCAGTCTGCACAGGATAAAAGCCTTCGTGACCAAACGAAAACTGTTTGCAACTACCAGTCCACGCTGGCCTTTGCCGTGGCTGGAGGGGGCCAAGAGAGGTCAGTCAGTTGCATCTCTGTATCGGTGGACAAGGTTGTTAAACTGGTCGTTGTGAGGCGCTGGACTAAAAGTGTTCTGTGAAGCTGCCCCCCCCCCCCCCCCCCCCCCCCCCTGACAGCCATCGTTGACCTTTCGAAAGGTCGCCTCTCCAAGACATGCAAGCTGAAACCGAGGCGTTTTTGAACGGGGCTTGCAAATAAGATCTTGAGTATGAGAGTGTTCTCACCAGAGAAACACACACACGCGCCCGCACGCACACGCGCACATGCGCACGCGCACACACACATACACACAGGCACACACACGCACACAGACAAACAGACAGACAGATAGCCAGCCGGAATGACAGACGAACACAGACAGACAGACAGAAAGGGAAAGAGAGACGGACAGACGCGGAGAGAGAGAGAGAGAGAGAGAGAGAGAGAGAGAGGAAACTGCGTGGCTTACGTTTAGCACGTGCTGTCAAAAGAAATCCACCAAACTTCCGTTCACACAAAAAATCCCCGCAACAAAAAAAATTCCAGAACTGAACCACAAACTGAATTGTCCTACAGGCGCACCAGCGACCTATGAATGTGACAGTTACGAATGTTTACTAAATTCATGGCAAAGAGGGGTGACAAATAACAGCAGTACATCACAGTCGAGAGCATGTCCCAACTGGAAGACAGTTTACAGCCAATATTGCTTACTTCGAAGATCAAAGTGGTTGTGACTGAATCTGATTGAAACAAATCAAACCAGAGTCGGGTCTTCCCATTCTCTCTTTGCCCTTTTTGCCGTCTTGCCTCTCTTCTATTTAGCCAGTATGTTCGCACTGAATCCGATCCAAACAAATTAAACCAGAGTCGGGTCTTGCCACTCACTCTTTCCCTTTCGCCTGCTTTCGTCTCTTCTATTTAGCCGGTAAGCATAGGGAACGCGATTCGCCAAACACTGCAGATTTTGTTCTGATTGGTCGACACCTATGTGGTGTTTCCCTGCCGAAAGAGAAGGAATCTCGACAGACGCAGGTTGGTGCCAGCACTCACTTTCAGACAGATTACAATATGGGAGGCGCGGGTTCAGTCAAGCATACACAACGAGCACGCGCACAAACGACTTGTCTTACACTGTCGCTTTTTAATTTTCGCCTTTAGCAAGGCCACCAATAGCCACCACGCTGGCTTCGGTATTTTTTCAAAATCTTAAAGAGAAGCGCGCGCGCGCGCGCGCGCGTGTGGGTGTGTATATATATGTGTGTGTGTGTGTGTGTGTGTGTGTGTGTGTGTGTGTGTGTGTGTGTGTGTGTGTGTGTCTGTGTGTGTGTGTGTGTGTGTGTGTGTTCATTTTTCAATTTAACGTCTATCCACCTAACAGTGATCTTAGACAGTATGTAAGTGTTATGTGTGTGTGTGTGCATGTGGTGTTTTAGGGTGTATGTATGCGAACGGTTGGTGTTGATTTTGGGCGTACGTAGGTATGTACAATGCAATTAGGCCTAGATTTAAAAAAAAAAAAGAAAAAAAAGAAAAAAACCACACCACATAACTGAATCTAAAACTATAAAAGAAACACTAAATAAGCAACTAACACCAAGATGGGGAAAATAACATAGACGTTAAAGTAAATGTCCAGTTGGGCTCTTAATCAGTCCTTGAACAACTTCAAAAATGTTTGATTCGTTAGAGATGACGTCTTCAAAGACTGACATCGACGGTTCAGTGTTCAACAACCAAGCAGGTAAATAGGGTTTCATTCTATCGCACAAAAAAGTAGATGGAACGGAGTGATTTGCTGGCCACAAATACAAGTCACATGTTTACAGAATTTGATTTTAAAGGCATCAAGCCTCAATCTAAAAATAAAACTTTTTAAAATCCTCTCTTGGTAGAGATTCTTGATACCTGTTTTACTGTCTGATATCTTGTTCAATAATATCCCCTTTTTGTTTTTGGTACCTTTTCCCTTATTTAAAATAGAGTTCCAGACTGCGTCTTTTAAAAGACTATATCTCTCATGTAAGGATAAAGGAATGTATATCTTTGTTAAATCAGTTTCAGTGATAGCCGCCTTTTTGCCTAATTTGTCTACCCTTTCATTAGCAGATAATCCACAATGAGATGGAACCCAACAAAAATCGACATAAGAACCACGTAAATGCAAAAAAATGAATTAAGTGGTACACTTCTGATATAAGTTCTGCTCTCACACTTGTATTCGAAAATTTTAGAGCTTGTAGGACTGATTTTGAATCAACACAAAGTGTGTGTGTGTGTGTGTGTGTGTGTGTGTGTGTGTGTGTGTGTGTGTGTGTGTGTGTGTGTGTGTGAAAGAGAGAGAGAGAGAGAGAGAGAGAGAGAGAGGAGAGAGAGGAGAGAGAGAGAGAGAGAGAGGAGAGGAGAGAGAGAGACAGACAGACAGGGACAGAGTGCGAGAGAATCTGACAGACAGACACAGAGGCAGACAAAGAAACGGATACAGAAACACACAGACAGACGGGGATACATGCGGGCACAAAGAAATGGGGGGGGGGGGGGGGGGGGGGGGAGTGTGACAGACAGAAAGAAAAATATTGCGGAAAAACAAACATGCAGATTGTCTTCCACACTAGCCCCCACCCCCCACCCCCACCCCATCCACCACCCCACCCCCACCCCCGATTTCCAATCACAATCCACTCTACTCTGTTCCCTTTTCCTTACCAGAACGGCAACGAACCGAGAAAAAAAAAAGTATATTACTACAAGTCAACACAATCGCCGACTACCTACCACACCGTCAAATAAGACAAGACGGCTATAACCTCCCTTTGAAAGGCCCTTCAGTAGGGAAACACGATTGGTATGCACATCAAAACTCTTTTTCTTTTTTTTCTTTCTTTTTTTTTTTTGGACGGCAATATCGTGCGCCATCGGAGAACTCCGAGACGGACCTATCACAGTGTCCACTAATGTGTCACGACAACCTGTCTAATCACGTTGCCCTTTTGCCGCAGGCTGGGAATTGGTGACGTAAACAGCCACGCCTGCTTTGATATTCTTCACGATTCGAAGAGACTGCTTCTAAAGGTGTCGCCCCGGGAGGGGGTGGGGGGGGGGGG
>CM031615.1:71026643-71031643 GCA_018398815.1 Conus ventricosus
CTTGTGAGGTGCACTTTCGTCGAGAACGACACACTGTGGCCGGTTTGCGCGACAGGCGGCTGGTCGGTATTCGTGGCACTCAATCGAAGAACAAAAATGGTTTGTTTTCCTCTGCCCTCAATCTTATATGAGGACAAAGTCATTTCTTGTAGCGCATTGTTGAGAGATACTTCCAGGGTAAGAGGGGAGACCTTCGACAGGCATGCTGGAAGATACTGGCAGAAATTTATCAGAGCAGATGAAACCACGTCTTGCTGGGAGCCAGGCAAGGGAAGCTACTCGAGAGAGAGAGAGAGAGAGAGAGAGAGAGAGAGAGAGAGAACGGTTACATCACAGGACCGAATTTCAACAAGACTTGGATGCACTTTATTCTGAAAGACCCCTGGCATCTGCACAAGGTGAATAAAACGTGGAAAGACGCCTTAAGACAGAAGAACAGGCCACAAAGACAGAGAGACAATGGTCCCAACCTGCCGCTCCCAAGAGAAAATGCTTCAGTGCACACGTGAACGAGCCATGGACACCGTTTTAATGAAAGAGCCATGATGAATGTTTTCACAATGTAATCAACGTTGAGATAAAACACCAGACTGAAAAAACAAAGACGACAATAATCAGTGGTGGAGCGCCGGATTCGTATTCTTGGTGGTCCTGGGGTTGCGGGTTCGAATCTCCTCTGCCAGGCTGTTTCGGTACAGGGGATTTTTCCCTCGGATGTTAACATTGGTACTGACCTATTTCCATACAGTCCTTCGAATGAGACTAAAAACCGAGGTTCTGTGTGTGAACGCACGCATAACATCTTGCACACACGTCAAATCCATCACCAACTTTCGGAAGAGAAGGCCAAGTTTGGCCGTTGGTATGGATGACATGTTACAATAGCATGCACCCTGCGTGAGAAATGGAACGAATGAAGGAAGTAAGGAAACTGTTGTGAAACGTATTGAACGATATTGACTGGATGACACGGGAAACGATGAATGAAGCGCCAGCTGGCAGCTCTTCAGTCGGCACTACCAGTAGGCAGCCCGTTGTGCAAACGGGTGTGGATTGTAAAAGTGCTTAGAGATTGGTCTCTAGCGAGGATAGGCGATATATAAGTATTCATAATAATAATAATTATAACGACAACAATAATGACCGAGGATAGGCGATATATATGTATTCATAATAATAATAATAATGATAACAACAATGATGACGATAATGATGATGATGATGATGATGATGATTATAATAATAATAATAATAATAATAATAATTAATAATAATAATAATAATAATGAACAAAATCAACAATTTGACGAGAGAACAGTTAGCAACAGTGAGGATTCTCTTCTAAGTCTGGAACCATGCCTGTCACTGGCTGCGGTGCACCCACACGTCCTTGCCTAGGACCGACAATGAATCAGAGCGCATGTACAGTTGTTTCCCTTTATTTTGACAGCAGGAATTCCATCCTCTAAGCTGAAAAAAAAAATCAATCTGTTTTCTATCCCACTCCTGACCTTGAGCTCATTGCTGTCTCTCCGCTTTGGATGCAAACAACACGCCAGTTCCATTCTAACCCAGCACACCGCATAGGACTCTTTTTACAGTGTCACCATACCTGAAACCCAGCACACCGCATAGGACTCTTTTTACAGTGTCACCATACCTGAAACCCAGCACACCGCATAGGACTCCTTTTACAGTGTCACCATACCTGAAACCCAGCACACCGCATAGGACTCCTTTTACAGTGTCACCATACCTGAAACCAGCACACCGCATAGGACTCCTTTTACGTGTCACCATACCTGAAACCAGCACACCGCATAGGACTCTTTTTACAGTGTCACCATACCTGAAACCCAGCACACCGCATAGGACTCTTTTACAGTGTCACCATACCTGAAACCCACACCCGCATAGGACTCCTTTTACAGTGTCACCATACCTGAAACCCAGCACACCGCATAGGACTCCTTTTACAGTGTCACCATACCTGAAACCCAGCACACCGCATAGGACTCCTTTTACAGTGTCAACCATACCTGAAACCCAGCACACCGCATAGGACTCCTTTTACAGTGTCACCATACCTGAAACCCAGCACACCGCATAGGACTCCTTTTACAGTGTCACCATACCTGAAACCCAGCACACCGCATAGGACTCCTTTTACAGTGTCACCATACCTGAAACCCAGCACACCGCATAGGACTCCTTTTACAGTGTCACCATACCTGAAACCTGCACACCGCATAGGACTCCTTTTACAGTGTCACCATACCTGAAACCCAGCACACCGCATAGGACTCCTTTTACAGTGTCACCATACTGAAACCCAGCACACCGCATAGGACTCCTTTTACAGTGTCACCATACCTGAAACCCAGCACACCGCATAGGACTCCTTTTACAGTGTCACCATACCTGAAACCCAGCACACCGCATAGGACTCCTTTTACAGTGTCACCATACCTGTAACCCAGCACACCGCATAGGACTCCTTTTACAGTGTCACCATACCTGAAACCCCACAACCGCATAGGACTCCTTTTACAGTGTCACCATACCTGAAACCAGCACACGCATAGGACTCCTTTTACAGTGTCACCATACCTGAAACCCAGCACACCGCATAGGACTCTTTTTACAGTGTCACCATACCTGAAACCCAGCACACCGCATAGGACTCCTTTTACAGTGTCACCATACCTGAAACCAGCACACCGCATAGGACTCTTTTTACAGTGTCACCATACTGAAACCCAGCACACCGCATAGGACTCCTTTTACAGTGTCACCATACCTGAAACCCAGCACACCGCATAGGACTCTTTTTACAGTGTCACCAATACCTGAAACCCAGCACACCGCATAGGACTCCTTTTACAGTGTCACCATACCTGAAACCCAGCACACCGCATAGGACTCTTTTTACAGTGTCACCATACCTGAAACCCAGCACACCGCATAGGACTCTTTTTACAGTGTCACCATACCTGACAAAATATATGAGAATAAAGAAAACAGCACTAGTTCACAGTGCACATATTATACACCGACCTTCTGATGGCAAATAAACTTTAGGCAAAGCTAAGCGCACCCCGTGCCGTTTCTCTACAAACTCCCTTTTCTTTTCTTTTGACATCCGGATTAAAAAAAAAAAAAACCCAAAGGGGGGGGGGGGGGGGGGGGGAGGACGCAAAGAGTGAGTGAGTTGAGTTATTTTAAGTTAGCGTTTGTTCACACTTAGTGATATTAGACTTTAAAAAAAAAAAAAAAGGAACGAGGAGAAGGGGTGCGTTTATGAAATTAAAAAAATCTATTTAATTTGATGCATGGAAAGCACTTTTCGCTATTGATGCATGGAAAGCACTTTTCGCTATTTGATGCATGGAAAGCACTTTTCGCTATTTGATGCTGGAAAGCACTTTTCGCTATTTGATGATGGGAAAGCACTTTTCGCTTTTTGTTTGCATGGAAAGCACTTTCGCTATTTGTTGCATGGAAAGCACTTTTCGCTATTTGATGCATGGAAGCACTTTTGGGCTATTTGATGCATGGAAGCACTTTTCGCTATTTGATGCATGGAAAGCACTTTTTCGCTATTGATGCTTTGGAAAGCACTTTTCGCTATTTGATGCATGGAAAGCACTTTTCGCTATTTGATGCATGGAAAGCATTTTTTCGCTTTTTGATGCATGGAAAGCACTTTCGCTATTTGATGCAGGGAAAGCACTTTTCGCTATTTGATGCATGGAAAGCACTTTTCGCTATTTGATGCATGGAAAGCATTTTTCGCTATTTGATGCATGGAAAGCACTTTTCGCTATTTGATGCATGGAAAGCACTTTTCGCTATTTGATGCATGGAAAGCACTTTTCGCTATTTGATGCATGGAAAGCACTTTTCGCTATTTGATGCATGGAAGCACTTTTCGCTATTTGATGCATGGAAAAGCACTTTTCGCTTTTGATGATGGGAAAGCACTTTTCGCTATTTGATGCATGGAAGCACTTTTCGCTTTTGATGCAGGAAAAGCACTTTTCGCTATTTGTTTGCATGGAAAGCACTTTTCGCTATTTGATGCATGGAAAGCACTTTCGCTTTTTGATGCATGGAAAGCACTTTTCGCTATTTGTTGATGGAAAGCACTTTTCGCTTTTTGATGCTGGAAAGCACTTTTCGCTATTTGATGCATGGAAAGCACTTTTCGCTATTTGATGCTTGGAAAGCACTTTTCGCTATTTGATGCATGGAAAGCACTTTTCGCTATTTGATGCTGGAAAGCACTTTTCGCTATTTGATGCATGGAAGCACTTTTCGTATTTGATGCATGGAAAGCACTTTTCGCTATTTGATGCATGGAAAGCACTTTTCGCTATTTGATGCATGGAAAGCCTTTTCGCTATTTGTTTGCATGGAAGCACTTTTCGCTATTTGATGCATGGAAAGCACTTTCGCTATTGTGCATGGAAGCACTTTTCGCTATTTGATGCATGGAAAGCACTTTTCGCTATTTGATGCATGGAAAGCACTTTTCGCTATTTGATGCATGGAACGCACTTTTCGCATTTGATGCATGGAAAGCACTTTTCGCTATTTGATGAAGGGAAAAGCACTTTTCGCTATTTGATGCAGGGAAAGCACTTTTCGCATTTGATGCATGGAACGCACTTTCGCTTTTTGTTGCATGGAAGCACTTTTCGCTATTTGATGCATGGAAAGCACTTTTCGCTATTGATGCATGGAAAGCACTTTTCGCTATTTGATGCATGAAAGCACTTTTCGCTATTTGATGCATGGAAAGCACTTTCGCTAATTGTGCATGGAAGCACTTTTCGCTATTTGTGCATGGAAAGCACTTTTCGCTATTTGATGCATGGAAAGCACTTTTCGCTATTTGTTGCATGGAAAGCACTTTTCGCTATTTGAGGGCATGGAAAGCACTTTTCGCTATTTGATGCTGGAAAGCTTTTCGCTATTTGATGCATGGAAAGCACTTT
>CM031615.1:71033855-71053855 GCA_018398815.1 Conus ventricosus
TCAATATTGGGCGCTGTTAAACCCACCACGGGAAGTTCCTGGAGAAATCATCCAGTTTCGTTCTTAGTTCAGCGCGAGAGACTGGTCTTCTGATGCTTGTTTTCTTCCTCTTCCGCTTCCCTTTGGTCCAGTTGTTCAAATACAGGAGCAAATTCTTCTCTGAGAAGGCCATAAGCGTGGTCGGATAATTGTTTCCAGATAATCCACCATTTTGTTTCACGAGAACTTGAGAATCCCCTTCAGAAACGAAACAGACTGGTTCTTCAGCCGAGGGAATATTGGAACACACACTGACTGACAAAGGAACGTGTTTTTTTCACGTACACGGTCTTAGGGTCCATCGTTTTGGGCTGAGGAAGATCATGGGCATCAAAATAGACTTCAAAATCGAACGTGGCCCGATAAGGAAAAATAAAATCAGTTCCACCAGGATGCCATTCTCCTTCAATATTTCCAGAGGGGTTGGTGATGGGTGATAGACTCCTCCGGGATAGACGTTTTGATGTTGTCTCCTTTGCAAGTCAGTTCGTGACGACGAAGCTTCCATTTTCTTTCCACAGCTTTCCGCATTTAGGACACCGAACGCGTGAGCCGCTTTATTGACGTTGGTGATGTAACAAAAATGATTTTCGTAGTTGAGGACGGACATAGTGTCGGAGTATTTTCTGGCACCGCGACGACGAGGGATGAGGCAAGGAGGCGACTCGCTTTCGTCGTATTCGAAGACATCCACGTTGACTCCGAATCGTTCTTCCAATGCTTCCAAGTCAGATAAGGTAACGCCGGAAAAATCGGACGCGTGGCGGGGTCCCTTCCACTTCCGGAACAGCCCCCGAGTCGGGGCCTGGAGTTCGTGACGACTGGCGCCTCTATGCAAGGCCAGGCACCTGAAGAAGCACAAGTTATCCTCGTAAGGAAAATGGTGGTTCTCGTCACTCACCAGGGTGTAAATGGCCTCGTTGTTCTTGATGAAGTAGGGATGGCGGAGTCGCAGCAGCCGATGGGAAAGTCAGACAACGGGTTGACATAAAAGCTGGTAGATGTCACTGCGCGGACGGTCCACTTGGAGTCTGGTCGTTGTTGTCTGGCATGCTCCAACATGTCCGTGTTGTTGAGTTCTTTTAGAAAACGATCAAAATCTTCTTGGTTGTTGATGAGGCGAGGCGCCTCGAACACCCTGGCATTATTTTGAGAGGCGTGAAAAAATCGATAGTCATCATTTTCTCGATGATGGAGAATGAAAGAATGGCTGAGGTTGATTTTAAATCGTTTTGTCTGCCTTTCAAAAATTTTCCGAGTTCATCGTTCCAGTCAGGCGCTCCTCTACTCTCCAACGGATGTTATACATGGACTGTCGCGTTCCTTCGTAATGATGGGTGCGAATGGCGTCCCAGTTGTCATCGTAGAGTTGACTCGTCTCGGGATCGACTTCCGTGGGGTCAAAATCGACGGAATCCGTAACTAGATCCTGTCGTTGTCTTTTCACGGGTGTAGTAGAGTCTCGCTTGTGCGGTATTTTCCTTTTACGTACCGTAGGACGATCGTGAGTGAGCAGGTGCCTTTGAAGATGTCCTTTTCTTCCAAATTCTTTACCACAGACATGGCATTGGAGTAAGACGACATTCTGATGTTTTTCTTTGACATGTCGTTTGAGATTATATTTGTTAGTAAAGACCACTCCGCAATCTGCATGAACTATGAAGTAACGGCCCTCCGTTGAGGAGGTTATGGTCCATTTTTCTGAAAAAAAAAAAATGTTAAAGTACTTGAAATATTGTAACAAAAAAAAAAAAAAAAAAAAAATGGTTTTAAAAAAAAAAAAAAAAAAAAAAATAAAAAACGATTGAAACTCAACTGTTTCCTTTCCATTGTCGGTTTATTAAAAGAAAATAAAATAATTTTATACAAACCCAACGTTTTTGGAAGTAAAAGAAAATTAAAAACAAAAAGCGCTGGTAAAAGTTTGGGCCTATAAGTTTGTTTTTTTTTTAAATGAGGGACTAAATATTGATTATATTTCGCACCGCAGTAAACAGAAAAAGAAAAAAGCCCCTTGTTAACCGCTCTACTACGAAAAACCTCCGTCCATCAAGCACTAAAAAAAAAGAACCAGGAGGATTCCCAAGTTCCCCACGCGCGAATGGTCCTCCTGCCTCGTGGTAAATTTTTCTCTCGGGTGACTTAAATCAAAGAAAGAATTCGGGGCCGGTTGTTATAATGTACTCGACGGACCTTCTAACTTTTATTCGTCGACGACGTCCAGCCAGTCTTTTTTTTCTTTGTGTGGTTTGTCGCTGGCTTACGATGGCGTTTTAACACTATCAAGGAACTACTCGTTTGGCAACGATGTTGTATTTTCTTTTTTTTTTCAACTCTTTTTCACCATTATTTCACACATTCACCCTCCAAAGGTTTTTTTTTTTTTTTTTTTTTTTTCTATCATCTGACAACCCACACAGATCCGTGTGTCGCCCCAAAAACGTATTTTAAAAAACATAGACATTGGTACGAAATAAAACAAACAAAAACCATGTCTTTCCGGCCTTAAAGGGTTGCTTAAATTGGTAATTTTGATGGACAAACCGGAGCTGTGTATGGCCAGTTACGCGTATGGCAGTAAGTTTTTTTTTTATATTAAGATTAAAAAAAAAAAAAAAATCATGGGGGGGGGGGGGGGGGTTTTTTGGACCTTCAAAACACTTAGATGAGGAACACCAAATAAAATCGATAGTGGTGGAAACGAAAAATCAAACGCACGTGGTATCTGTTGCGATATGCTTGATTTGAAGATTACAAACGCCACGTTAATATCAAACCATCTATTTATATGTTAAAGGACATGCCTCTCTAGTCGATCAGTTTAATTAGAAAATAATTTTTTTTATAATTGTTTCTTTAAGCGTTTTAAAAAAGCTAAGATTATTCCAAACTCTAACGAGTAAATGCTAGACCAATTATTATGTTCTTATAAAAAAGGAAATATCAAAAGTAAAAAAGAAAAAGTTTATTTAAATTTCCCTTTCAAGTCCTGACGACCTACGCGGCCCAAGTTGTAAAGAGGCTAATTCGATCCAGCGTGACTCGTGGCCTCCTACTCACTCTCTTTTTAGTAATCAACGGGTCTTTTTCTTTTTTTTCCCCCCGTCCCAAGACGGTCGCGTTAATCTCAAGCGCCTTTTTTTTTTTTCCGTGGATGTTTTTGGTTTGTTTTAAATGTGTATGAACCGCCTCATATAGCGTGTGAATGCGTTTTTTTTTTCTATTAAAAACACAAACCTCACAAAAACAATATACATAAAAACATCCTAGAACTCATTCACTGACGCTCGTGAAAAGGAAATAAGGAGACGAGCAGAAAAAAACAACACACTCTTTTCGCGTGACCCGCTGCCAAACGAATGAAAACAAGATAAACAAACTTCGTTTTTTTTTTGTTTATTTTAACTAAAGTCATATTACCTTCACAAAAAAAAAAAAAAAAAAACGAATTGTAAAAAAAACGGTTAATTCCAAGTAAAGGAAAAAATCTCTCTCCTCTCTCCTCACTCTCATCCTCTCATCCTCCATCCTATCCTCTCTCATCACCCTCCCCCACTATCAACTCCTCTCAACTCCCACTCAAAACCTCACCTCCCTCTCAATCTCTCTCTCCAATCCCTCTCTCTCATTTTCACGCAGACAACATTAAAAAAAACAAAGCGAGCGTGTAAACGCCATTATTTTTCGGTATAACAAATTGTAAAAGTTAGCTCACACCCTAGGTTACACAACGTACATCATTAACGAAAACAAACAAAAACGTACTTATCGTTATTTTATCAAAATAAAAAACTATAAAATAAAAAAAATCCATTTTAAACCATAACCAGATTCATTTCAAACATCCAAAAACGAAAAACGTATATACAAAAATTAAATTAATTGATTGAATCACGCAACATATATACGCACTTAAAAAAGTCATCATATTTTTTCCCTTCGTTTTTTTTTAAAAGTACAAACAAATATCATTCCAAAAATCATGGAACAGACATCACGCGCTCTCAAAAACTTTGTGCCAAAACACTACGGGGGCGTTTTAGTAATAGGTCCCCCAGGCGACGCCCTCATCAAAAAACCACACAAAAAAATGCTGGGGAATGTTTTTCGCTCGATGTAACGCTCCTTGGTAACGCTTCCCCAACCACCGAATGGAGAAAGTTTCTTCTTCGGTGTCCAAAGTCATCGAACACCTTCGTTTCCCCAGACAACTCTCCGAATTTATGTTGTTTGTGTTCTCGTTTTCTGTCTTAAAAAAAAAACAAGATCGACGCTATCTTCCACAAACAGCGCCAACAACAGAATTTCTCCAGAACAGTTCTTTATAACCTCCGCTATCCGCGCATCCAACCTTTAACTTTTCCTAGATATCTCTGTTCCAGAGAGCAAAAAAAAGTTCTCCATAGCGGACGTGAGTATGAAAAAATTTAAAATTTCTCCCCGTTTTTTTTTTTTTTTTTATACCTTTAAAATAAAAAAAAAAAAAAAAAAAAAAAAAAAAACACAAAGTTTAAATTTATTAATTATGAACAACAATAAATATAACACAACCAACCTGACACACATAAAATAAAATCAAGGCAAAGAAAAGAAAAAGAAAAGTTGTACACTTCTTGTTGATTGTTCACACACATTTTTTTTTTTTTGCATTTTCCCCTTTTTTTTTGGAGGCACATTTTTCTTAAATTAATAAACCTGTTTTTTTTGTAAAGTCGCTTTTTTTTTCCCTCCTTTCCCCTTCCCTTTTCCTCTATCACTGACCTGAAAACACTCCTCCTCCGTATAAAAAAGCGATTTCCCCTTTTTGGTGGGAAGGTATTTTTTTTTTTTTCTTTCCAGAGTCGGGCGTTTCATCGTCCACATGTTGTCCATTTTCTATCGTTGTTTGTACCGCCGAATTGAAACCCCAGGCGGTACGTCTTTCTCCCAAACGCATAGTTTGTTTTTTTGCACTCCATGTAGGTGTTCCTGTTCCGCGATCCGGAAGCACTGATCTCCGTTGTCTGATAAATGAAGGAGAAAAGGAAGGGGAGGAAGAGGCCAGGGCGTTTCAACTAGGTTTTTTCTTTTATACATGGGGATGACAAAAGACGAGGAAACGCTCAGGAAATCTTGTTTCCGTTTCGTCTTTCTTTATCCGAGCCAACGAGGTCCCTGGCGATAGAATCATTCGTCAAGATGAAATTAGTTTGAAACTCAACAACTGACATAAGTCTATGCCACAAATTGTTTTCTTTGTTGAACACGTTAAACGCCATCTATTAAAAATACCAGAAAAGATCGTCTACTAACTTCGTTCCATCATCATACAAGTGTCCCTCCCCGATTTTTCCCCATGTTCCATTTGAACCTACTCAGCCCTCGCAATCTCTCCTAACAACAGTTATGTCCCATATGCCGTCGCTTATTTTTGTCCAGATCAGATACTTTTTTTTAACCAAAAAAAGTTTTTCCCATGATTTTTCTCTATACCTCAAAGAAAAAAGAAACCTGGAAGTCCCACGATTTACCGATGAATGATCACGTTATGTGGGTGTCACAATTGTTCTGTTTGCGAGTGTCACAAATGCCGAAACCAAGTTTGTTTAGCCTACTTAAAATAGCAAAAAATTACGCGGTTCAGTGATGATTCAGTAATTTTCTCCGTGATGGTTCCGGCGACGGCGCTGGTATGGTTCGTCCGGTGCGGGGTTCAGCGAACAGGCTTAAGTCCGATGTTGTTTTTCCTCCGGTTCAGCGACGTGAGCTGGTCTGTTTCCGGATCTTAAGGTTCAGCGACGAGCTGGTAATGTCCGATGTTGATTGTTTTTTTTCTTCCACGTGTCAAGCGACGTAGTTGGGTATGTTCCGTTCTCCAGGTCAGCTGACGAGCTGGTATGTCCCGGCGTATGTTGTTTCAAGGTTTCAGTGACGAGCTGGTATGTCACGGTGTGTTTGTTTTCTCCCTTCAGCGATGATTCCGTAATTTTTTCCCCCTCCTTTATTGGATCTTTTTGGTCACGATGTTTGCCCTCTGGGTGTCTTCTGGTATGTTCCTCCCACTCTTTTGTTGTCGATGTTTGACGAACTTCAGTATCAGCAGTGTTCCCGTAACTCCCGGTATTTTTCCTAGTTGTTTGTTTTTTCAGTCCTCCTTCCCCCACGTTTTTAGGTGGTCCCCTGTGAATCTGCACCGTCATTGACCCCTGGCATCTCGATTTTCCCGACATCTCTTTTGTCGGTTATAATCTTCATCACCACAGTCCCCTTTTTCTTGACTTTCCAGCAGCAAACGTTCAAACTCCCCGTTGATGGAGGGGCAACGCCTCTGTTGGGTCGGTTTTAAATTTCCTTCCCTCCTTTGACATTAGTCGGTACAGCGTTATTGACGGATATGAATTATTCCCCCACCACACACGTTTCTCCCCTTCTCCTTCCCCCCCTCCTCCTCTCCAACGTTTTTTCCCCACCCCCCCCCAACCCCACCAACGGAGCGTCCACGTTTCTTCTCCTCCCAAAGGATATAAACGTGTATTTGCTGCTGACGTGTTTCATTAGAGCCTCTCTCAATGACCCCGGATCTTTTCTCCTGTCTTTTTTTTTTTATTCAAGGGGAACGGTAAAAGATGGGCGTGGTTAAAAGGGTCTGGTCTCTATTTCTTCTTCCTTCCGCCACTAAGGCTTACTACTTTTTCTGTCATTGGTTTTGGGTCCGAAAGGGGTTAAAGAAAAGATAACAAGTCGTTCGAGCGACCACCCTCTGCATTTAACAACCTTTATTACAACAACTACCAACGGGCGATGTTAGTAATATACAGGTAATAACCACACAAAACAGTGCTGGAGAGATCCCTGTAAAACCGTTCTCGAATTATAAACGATAAACTGTGAACAATGATCTGACAGAAACTGTTTTTTATTTATCTCATCGTGTAAGAACGGCTAATCCGTAACTGTCAAAATATTCCGCCTCGTCCTCGTCCATCGCACCCACACACCTATACCAGTGTTAGACCCGGGATCCGTACGTATCCGTATTAATGACGTAAAGCCCGCTGGCCTCCGTTTGGTGGTCGTGGCTCGGTAAGCTGTCTCTGCTTGGCAAACGCTCCTTTTGTATAGTCTTTTTCCAACGCGATGGTCCCGTTGTACAGACGAGACGGACAATGTCTCCCGAGCGTTCAATGATGCGGAAGTCTGTAAAGCACTAGTGTCCGGCTGCGGGTCCAATCTCCACACGAGGAAATCTCCAGAGCCCGCGTAGGCCACAACATGCACCGTTCCGCTAAAAAGAGCGAGAGAGCCCTGTGAATTTAAAATAGGCCTCCAGGCGTAGACTACCGCCTCTTCACCAGCTCCACCTGATTTCCGGTCCAGCAGAACCCACGGGGGACTGTCGGAAGAACGTACAGGCAGTAATCCCTCTGGATAGTTTCCGGTAGCTGACCCACCTCTCCCACCGAGTCACGTTTGAGCCAGACCCGTTCCGACAAAACAAGTTTGTAATTAAAACCTGACGTAAGTTCCGTTCCGGAAAGTCGGGTGTCAAGTTTTGGAACGGTATCTGCTTACCTCCATACACAGGGACAGGAAGACAAACGTTTCTGCGAGGCAAAGTTGAAAAGGGTTCCTTCCGTAGCTGCCGTTGAAAGCCTCGCTGTCCACCAGACCCCAACGAAATCGTGTTGGAAGTTGACTCCAGAAACAGGTTGTCCCATGCACTAGCGTATCCAGGTTTTCCCTCTGGGGATGGAGAACGTTTTCTGGATCCACTACCCTTCTTTTCTCCAGCGGGTACTTAGCTGTGCCCTTCTTCTTCCAGTTGCTTTAAGGCGTGAGCCAGCGCCAAAAAAAAACAAGCGGTGTTCAGTTTTAATAACATTTCCTGACAAACAAAGAGGCGTGGTAATGGACGCCTTTTGGAACGCGGATTGGGGTCCGTGACCTATCAGGTTGAAGGCGTGCTTGGACCTCACCAGCCCGAACTTGAAAAAACGTTTTACCTAACCACACACCAAAACCCACCCCCAACGACCCCCCCCCACCCCCTACCCCTCCACCCCGTTTGAGGTAATTATTCTGTCCTGAGTCATGATATGTCCGTGTGGTAGAACGCGCCCGATCATGTCCCACTTCCTCCTCGCGCGAGCCGCCAGTTCTCGACGAGCTTTCAGGGTCCTTTTCCGGTTGTCGTCTCCCTGCGTGGGCGTCCCATGTGACCCGCTGTGGTCCCCGTAGTACCCAGAAAGCTGTGGAGCTGACACTTCTTGGCCGCATCTCTCCGTAGCTGAGCGTGGATTCGATATAGAGGGGCCCGATACGGAATAGGTGTTCTTTCGGCTGGGCTGATTCTCGTGTGCCCGTTGAGACAACGTCCACATTTTTTGCGAAAACAAACTATGTAACCAGTTGATGACAGGGGCTACATCGGTATTAACCCGCCAAATTATACTAACATACATCGGCGTTGGTCACTTTTGGGGGCCCGAGATGTGAAGGAGGGTGTTTGACAACAGGTCCCAAAAATATTCCGCACCGCCCTACCGCTAACGGCGAACCATCGATGAGTCTGAAGGAAGCCAAAGGAGGCGATGAGGATGAAATTCCACAAATTGCCCTACTTCCACCGATGGTTTGAAGGAGGGTCGGTGGTAGAGTAAATAAATCTAGAACCCCGTATTATAAAGCTCTCGCTCCGAATGAGGGTGAATTAACACATATTATAATCAAATATATCAATATCCCTGCCTGTCCCTCTTCGCCGTTTGCCCTCTTTGCTTTTGAACGAACTCCCCTTTTTATTTTAACAATATATTAATTACAAAACTTTACAAACAATATTTACCGGGTTAAAATTTTAAGAGACCCCTCCTCCCCTCTATCTCCCTCTTTTTTGGTAGTCGGGGGCCCCAGCGCGCTTCCTATTGCCCGCTGTAGGATACGTTTGAAAACATTGACCGCTTGTTTTTTGGTTCTGTTAGGCCGCGGCCGATTTGATTGTTTCGCCCGGATAGCACATCTTTTGTACAATATTCCACGCCCCGTCTTAGTAAGGGAAGCCCCCCTTCTTCTCTCATAACGCTTTTCCCCTCCCGATTTTCACAAGAGAACAGCCGTCCGCGCGAAATAACCACCCAGAAACGCTTCCCACCCCCACGTTCCCCTCATCGACCCCCCCTCCTAACAAAACGGGGAGGCCTTCTACCCGACTTGAGCCCTGGTAATAAGGATGATAAGAGACGGGTCTCCTCTTGTAACGGTCGACGATGAATCATGATTGCCCTGTTCTAAGAACCCACTTCTCCCTAAAATGTGTATCGGTCAAGATGTTTTCCCCTCCGACGAATGAAAACGGGTTCCCCTTATGTCCGTGGTTTAAAAAGAATTTTCCAAACCGTAACAATTTTGCAAAACGAGCCAATGGGATGGGATGTAGTGAGTCTTTTTTAAAAAAAAATAAAAACCATTTTTTTTTAAATAACGGTACTTTTTTTCCCTAGCCGTCATTTGGGTAAAGATACCCGTAAAACGACGGTACCATCGTATCCCCCGACTGTCAGGCTTTTTATAAGATCGCAGTGCACGGGTGAATATTTTTTTTTCAAGCCACGGCATAAATCCATCATAATACGCGGTGCTGGTACGATGTACTTTCCGTAAAGAATAATTTCATCATACCCAACAGTTCCCGCATCTTTTCGCTCAATCGCACAAAAATCTTCCCATCAAAAAATGTGGCGATTGTCACTTTGCCACCCCCCCCCCCCCCCCTGCTACTTCTTCTTTCCATTTACCATAAACACTCGTATATTGGTACATTTTCGTAATTTTCTTAGTAGTGGGTCCGAATTTCGGTTATTCCACCAATTTACAAAATGTTCGGGGATTCGTATAAATCCCAGCCTCAATTTCCTATTGTGTAATATTAAACCCTCCTTCAAAAATGATCCAAAATCAGCCACAGCAGTCGTCGTTTGTTCTGTACTTTAATAAAAATAACGAGTACACCCCCAGTTGAAATTTCTGATAATCCCACTTCATAGTATATCCGCAAACCTCGATAACACCGAGTAATTTGGTATAAAAAAAAATGACCGTCCGTAGTTGCTCCGGATTACGGAACTAAAAAAGACCCGTTTACTTAAAAGAGTCAATTAGCCGACGTCCCGAGTTCTATTTCTGGCGAAAAAGACTATATAAAAAAAAGAAACCAACCCGATCGGTGGAAAAACGGACTATAATAATATCACGGTGTCATCCTCCCTGTCTTCGATAACTGGGGGTTCCAGTCCAGTCCTATGATGAGTCGGCGCGCTCCATGAACACGTTTTCGATATCAATGTTACTTCCCGACAGTAATCGTCATCCGTTGTTCCTTTTGTTTTAAAAACGATCGTCCCTGCGTCCCTGACTATGAATGGTCACCCACCACGGTTTTTCCCCCCCCCTCCCCCCCCCCCCGTCAATAAAATGAAAAGTAACGATCGTCAGGTTATGTTGTCCTTTCCGTATCCAGTTGTCAAAAGAATCTCTATAGTAATAAAAAAAACGATATCTGTTGAGAAGTATGGTATTGAGTTATGAAGATGTAATGCACAATGTGCGTTTAGTTTTTTCCCCAAAATGGTAACGACGCGAAGCAGTGGTAACCATAACAATCAACAATCAACCAACCGGTCTCGGTCGTACCAGATCCAAATATACGTACAGCCCAGGAAAAATTGCTCCATCCAGATCTAAGCATTTTTTTGCGCTGCAAAAAAGAACCGGGTCCCTGACAAGCGTATCTTCGGGCTAAAAACCGAGTTAAACTTTGTAAAAACCAACGCCCCGACTCAGTTTCAGTTCAGAATTCCCGAAGAGTATAAGAGTGACGCTCGCTCTCCTCTTGGTTTTGCTTTGGGTTTGAAGTAAAAAACTTACTTTTAATATAAAAACCCGCTATTCCTCCCTGCCTGTTTGTGTCCGAAACGGCAATTCTTTACCAACGGTGGTTCCAAAGTATGAATCAAAAATAAAAACCGGTGAAAAATCGTAAAGACCCCCCGGCAGAACAAATCCTTGCGTACTGACCCTCCCACCTATTAACAAATACACTTCTGAATTCGCAACGGCAAGTTTCCTTCTATCCACGTTAAAGTAAAGAATTTTTGTGTATTTGATATCCGATAACCCCCAACTTTCGTAGTCATCATTCAAATCAAAATATCTTGCCGTTACTTGGTGTAAAATATGACTGGCGTTATTAATAGGATATGGTCTAAAGGAGCTGGTTACTCGGAAGAGTCAGATACCTCGATCTCAACGCGCCTCATTTTTTTTCTTTCTCGTCTGCAGTTTGATTCGGGGGTAGGTAATAAAGTACCCCAAAAAGAAGCTGCTCAGTAAAGCCACCCACAAAGTTCACGAAATCCGTTTTTTGTTGGGTGCCAGATTTACAGAGACAACCGCGATCACCGTATACTATAAACCTATTTATCCTGACAGAAAAAAAAAAAACACGATTTCGCCTTCTGGGCAGACGGTGGACCGAAAACCACCACAAACAAACGCAGATTTTCCTTTTTCTTCCGCCGGTGTCAACCCCGCGGAAAAGAAACGTGATTTCTTAAACTAAAAAATAATCTTTATTTAACCGCGTGGCTTTCCATTCATCTCCGGGCTTTCGTCATCGTAGGAAATATTCCATTTTTGGGTTGGTGTTTTTTGTTGTTACTTCGGATACAATTCTAACCCCTTTTTCCTCCCTTCCCTCCTTTCCCCCTCCCCCCCCTTCTCTTTCCTCTTCTCCTCCGGAATCCGCAAAGAATCGAATGACGAAGGGTAGCCAAAAAACCTACCTCTCACTAAGTACCTTTTCTTTTTTTCCTATTCTATTGATTTTTTTTTTTTTTTTTTTTTTCGCTTTTTTTTTTCGTTTTTCTTTTTTTTTTTTCGCTGTTTCAATATGTTGTTTCTATTACGGTACATCTCCTTTTCCCCTCTCCTTCCTCTTCCCTCCGACTTTTTGCAATTCCTTGTCCTTTGGGCGTAAAAGGGATTCCCTTTTAAAAAATATATTAATATTTTCCTCATTCGACTCGTCTTTTAATGACGTAGGTTCGGTGGAAGTAGTTTTTCAATATTTTAATTTTCTCACAAGCGAAATAGTTTTCTTTCCGTCCCAAGAGGAATAACCTTTTTAAAATTAAAATTTTTTTTAAAGGCGCGTCTCGCTTTGCTAATACCGTACTCCTATCCTCTCCTTTTTTTGAATCGAGGGTCGGTAAAGATTTTTTTCTCCGGCCGAGATCCGTACAACCGCCTGCCCCACACTTCTTTCTGATTCTTTAACTAACTGTCACGTTCCGCCGGAGTCCTTTTTGGATACTTACTGCCGGTGGTACGTTTTTTTGTGATAACGTCCGTAACGAGGGGTTGTAAATATTTCAATCTTTCTACGTAACGCCTGCTTATATTTTTTTTAGTAAAATAAATATCTCCATAGTTTCTCTTTTTTCAAAGGTGCGATTACATATCTCTCTAAAGCGATTCGAAGCTTTAATGTCTTTCATTTCAGTGACGAAGAATTCAATCCCCAAAACCTGTTTTAGAAACGTTGAAAAAATTTTATTTTTCTAAATTCTGATCCGTTTTATTAATTATTATATTATTCAATTAATATTTTAATTCAATAATATAATTTATTTTATAATATTAATATTAATATATTATTAAATTAATTCCGTTTGTCAGTTTCAGGGAGGTTTTTCCTTGTTTCCCTCCCTTCCCGGTGGATAATTTTGTCTTTTTCAACAGCTCGCACCAAGACCTTATGCGCGCCCAGTCTAATTTTTTTCAAAGAATCACCCAAGCGTATTTTACTTACTTACTTTCAGCACATCGAAACAGTGAGTAAGTATTTTTAACCCCCACCGCCAACGATCTCCTTTTTAGGAGTTTTTTAGATTTCTTTCTTTTAACATCGATTAAATCAAGAGCTCCTGCCATTGATGATTCTATTCCACCCACGACCATACGGCGGACGTGGAAACTTTCCTTCTGACCGGAGGGTTTAAAATAGTAAAGAAATAAAGTATCTTGGAAACTGAGCCACTTTTTTATTTTCGTCTCCCCTTTTTTGAACCGGTAACTTTTCTTTTCTTTAAAACGCCTGTACCCCCTCACTCCACCGGTATCTTTCCCGGTTGTCCTTATGTTTGTAATAGACCTCGCGAAGTTCAACTCGAAGTGTTTGTTTTTTTCCCCATTTATTAACACACTTATCCAATTTTTTTTTTTTCTTCTGTGTCTTTTTTTAGAATCTATTTTCTTTTCTCTTTTTCGAGCTTTTTCTTGCTTTTTTTCCCTATTTTTCGGTTATAAAGGGGCTTCTGCTATATAGGGGCCTCTAATATCTTCTTTTTCCTTTTCCATCCACGTCGTCCCTTTTCCTTCGTGTCCCCTACTAACCAGATCCCTGGGGGTATGTTACCTCCTTTTTTTAAAAAAATTATTAACCGCTCAGTGCAAACACCATCCCATCCACGTGGTCAGGCTGGTTTTTTTACGATAACGCAATATATCGTTCACTAAATCCGAATATATTTCCGAATTGGCGATCGTTTTGTCCCTTGATAAAAGGAGTTCTCCCCACTCGTTTCGTTCAGTTCAAATCCGATCGCCTTTGGATGTGAGATAAACAAAAGTTGAGCCTTTACTTCACCATTCGTTTTCGGTACACTCTCCAATAACCCTCTCGCTCTAACCGTTTTGTTTCCCGTACTTTGGTTCCCTACTTTTCCTTTTCTTCTGTTCTGATTGGAGGGGTTGTGATGGTCGTATTTCTACTTTTTTTTTTTGTTTTTTTTTTCCGATCGGGTCGAATCACGAAATTGATTCATCATAGGTCAAATAGCGACGAAGACTTGATTGTACACTCGCAGCCTTTTCCTCCTGACATTCCGCCACCATTTATTTTTTTTTTTCCCCTTTTTTCTAAAATTTCTAGTCATATCACGATCCAAAGCCGGAAATCGTGCTTGATATAACGTATTTGTAAGGGGGGAGTCCGGCGTTAGTTTTTGTAAACATTTCCAATCACCGAGGGTCTACTAAACAATCATTTTTTATTTTGCCAATAAATATCTTCCCCCCAGGTTTTTTTAATCGAGACAGGATGGAACCCACACAAACCTAGTACGGGTCCGAGCAAGGCGCCCCAAGAATCCTCCTTTTTTTTGTTATGAAAGAGTTTTCTTAGCCATTTTGCCGATTACCCCTTGGCACGCTTCTAACATCTCCTCAAAACTAACGTTGTTTATTTGTATTTACCCCCTTCTCACTTAACCCCTCAAAAACGCTTTTTGTTTTGAAGACACTTGCTCAACGGCAAACTTACCCACCCACCCCTAGTAAGATTCAGACTGCATTTCCGCAGAAGTGTCGAACAGATCTTTTAATCAGGATCAAGGCCCGTTTTTAAAAAAAGCGCTCTGGCAATGGAGGGTTTGGCTTTACCCTTAACAAATTTTCAATATTTGAATATTTTTTTTTTTCTTCTCCCACTTTGGAAGACATAATTAATTCGGTTCGGTACATAAAACAATCGGTTGAGATCTTGAGAAAAAATATGACACAACCGTTCTGTGAGACTAAATGATGATCCGGTTGGGTGGTTTCTGTTTTCAAAATCAATCAAAACAAATAGCCGTGCGCCTCGGACGTCTCGCTTTTATTAAATGCTTTTTCTTGAATATATCTGATATTCCCAGGAAACTTTGTTTTTTTCGGCTTTCGCCAGATCGTTAAGCCGGTCCGTCTCTAGAATTTTTAAACATACGACCATGTAGTGGGCGTTTCAAACTGATCGTTCTTTGTTCCTTCTGTTTCGGAAAATAATTTTGGATAATTTTACATTAGCTCGCGTTTTAAACGATGAATGTACTACCTTGGTAAACAACTTTCGCGGTCCACGCGCTCGTCGTTATTCGCTCATTAAATTCGTCAATGAACCACCCAAACGTCTATACGGGTCTCCCTGCCACCGCGGTCTATACCGGTAACCCTTCCGTAAAGGTCAACCCGCCTCTCAACTCTTATCATTACGAAACGTTTGCCATTCTCCAAAACCACCATTTTAATTTCCTTCGGTTCGTACCATCATTTTCTGATACATTTTTTTAAAAAAACGTTTTCAACAAAATGAGTTTTTCCCCTCCCCTCCTTTCTCCCCTTTTCCCCCCCTGAAGCCAGTAGGAACCCGCTATACGCAAGTAAAAGGGGTTGTCCCAGCGAACATCCATCCTTGAAGAAAACAAAACCGACGCAAACCGAGGATCGTCCCACAAGACACTGATTGACCCGTCCCCACTCCACGGGGGGTTGAGACGGTCCCCCCTTCACGCTTTCCGGGGTGCTTTTCCATAAATGAACAAACCCTCCTTTTTTTTTTGTTTCCTTTGGTCACTACTACTACTCGCCCACGAACCTAATTTTTTTGTGACGCGTGGCTGCCACCTTTCCTCCCCCACCCGCCCTCTACGCTCGACTAATTTTTTTTATTTGTTGATGGTGACCGGTGGCTGCCCCTTTCCCCACCGCAACGCTCCGCTTTGCTTTCAAACCCTCTTTTTCTTTCTCTACAATCGGGGGGGAGTGACGGCCCCTTTATTTTTTAAAATAACCTAAAAAACCACACAACGTAGTCCAGAAGCGTCACGACCCTTCCGGGTCATTTTATCCTTCCCTTTTCCCCACTGATGGGGTCATTTTTCCTCTGATGACTTCCGCCCACTTCCGGAAATGATGTCACTTTTCCACGTCCGACATTTCCCCCACGGTTCCCCTTTTCCCACTGATGTCATTTCCTGTGATGATGTCACTTCCCGGGGTGGATGTCACTTCCGGTGACGTCATACATTTCCAGACATTCCAATCCCCATTCCCATGGGGGTCGTTTCCCCACCCTGCTATAAAACTACTGTGGACCCTTTCGTTTCGCTATAATAGGTTGGCCTTTTCGGGGACTAGCCAACTGGTGGGAGACGATTTGTAACAATTTCCTCCACAACTCTATGACGCCGACTCTGTCTGTCTTCTGTCTGTCGTGTCTCCTCTCTCTCTCCTCTTCTCTCTCTCTCTCCTCTTTCTTCTTCTTCCTCGCTCTCCCTCTCGTCTCTCTACCTCAATCTCTCTCTCTCATCCCGTCTACCCTCTCTCTTCTCTCCCTCTCTCTCACTCCTCACCTCCCATTCTCTCTCTCTCTCTCTCTCTCTCTCTCTCTCTACTCTCTCGCTTGGGAAAACCTGAAAGAAAAGAAAAATTAATTAAAATTATGCCGTTCGTTAATTTTAAGTTCTGTTTGCATACGCAGCACATTACAGACGTGAGAGTGCCCAGTACACCACACATTAGAACACTAATAAACCCAGACATTTTGTATCAACGCTAAAACAATTAAAAAAAAAAATCAGAAAGAATATGTCCATTTGTAAGAGACATACAGACTATGCATGGTGTGCAAGGATTGGTTGAAAAAAAAGGAAAAAAAAAAAAAAAAAAGAAAAAAAAAAAGAAAAGAAAAAAGAAAAAAAAAGTATGAAATTGCTTGGTTTTTTTTTTGATTTTTAGTTTTTTTTTTTGGCAGATTGAAGAGGACGGTGTGAAGGCACTCAAAAAATGAAGAGGGAGGATTTCGCCTTAGGTAAAAAAAAAAAAAAAAAAAACAAACAAAAAAAAAAAAAACACCGCCTTGGTGCTCCATTGATCCGATAACTGATGCCACAAAAAAAAAAAAAAAAAAAAAGAAAAAAAAAAAAAAAACTTCGTAGTAAACATGCTCCTGCTCAGTAGGTCGAAACGCTGGGTCACAATTAGCGCTTTGTTGGATTTCATCGATCTGGATTTCACGCTGTACCACTTGTAATTAACAAAGGGAGGGAGGGGGAGCAGAACGCAGTTACTTTTCGAATGTCGAATATGATATCAAGCAAGGACCAACATACACAGACACAGAAACAACACACAGCGCGCGGGCGCGCACGCACGCACGCACGCACGAACGCACACACATACAACACACACGCACACACACAACACACACACGCACGCACACACACAGCACACACACACACGACACACACACACAACACACACACACACACACACACACATACACACGCGCCGCGCGCAGCATGCACACAAGCCCGCACGCACACACGTAACACACACACTTTCACATACACACACATACACACTCTCTCTCACTCTCTTTCACTCTCTCTCACGCTGTGACACACACACACACACACACACACACACACACACACACTCACACACACACACACACACCACACACACACACACACACACAGACACTACAAACATTTTCCTTTATCATAATCGGAAAGTTTGTGTTTGGCTGATGATGGAGGGGTCCTATGTGTGTGTGTGTGGGGGGGGGGGGGGGGGGGAGGCTGAGAGAAGGAGGAGACCCCATCCCGCCCCCCCACACACACACACACCGATCGCGCTCATGCGCGAAACGCGCACGCACGCACGCACGCACCACGCACGCACGCTCGCACGCACGCAAGCACGCACGCACGCAACGCAACGCACACACACACACACACACACACACAACAACACACACACACTTTCCTTTATCATAATCGGAACGATTGTGTTTGGTTGATGATGGATGTCCTGTGTGTTTTTGAAATGTCGTGGGAGGTGGTTAGGCGGCGGAAGAAGGAAGGGAGGGAAGGGGGGGGGGAACGGAATTTGGACAGCTAGGAGAGAGTGGTGATGAGGAAACGAAGAAGGCGCTGATATATCTTTGGCCTAAAAAGATAGGCGGCAAACATACAGAGGAGAGATAGGCGGCAAACATACAGATGGAGAATAGGCGCAAACATACAGATGGAGAGATAGCCGGCGAAACATAACAGATGGAGAGATAGGCGCAAACAAACAGAGGGAGAGATAGCGGCAAACATACAGATGGAGAGAAGGCGGGCAACATAACAGATGGAAGATAGGCGGCAAACATACAGATGGAGAGGATAGTCGGCAAACATAAACACGAAATTGGAGAGGTAGGGTTGGTTTTCCTTTTTCTCCCCAATACTCGCTCTACCGTTTGTTTTCCGTACTTTGGTTCCCTAGCTTTTCTTCTGATTGAGGGTTGGTGATGGTCGTATTTCTACTTTTCCGATCGTCGATCACGAAATTGATCAGTCATAGTCAAATAGCGACGAAGAACTTGATTGTACATCGCAGCTTTCTCCGACATCGCCACATTTTCCTTTTCTAATATTTCTGTCATATCACGATCCAACGCCGAAATCGTGCTTGATAACGTATCTTGTAGGGGGAGTCGCGGTTAGTTTGTAAACATTTCCATCACACGAGGGTCTACTAACATCATTTTTTTTGCCATATCTCAGTTTTTATCGAGACAGGATGGAACCCAACACACCTAGTACGGTCCGAGCAAGGCGCCCAAGAAGCCTCCTTTTTGTATGAGAGTTTTCTTAGCCTTTGCCGATTTACCTTTGCTCGCTAACACTCTCAACGTTTTTTTGTATTTACTCAAACGCTTTTTTTGACACTTGCTCAACGGCACGTTACCCCTCAGTACATTCAGACTGCATTCGGCCAGAGTGTCGATCAGATCTTTATCAGCCGTTTTTAAAAGCGCTCTGGCAATGAGGGTTTTGCTTTACTTAACAATTTCAATATTTGAATATTTTTTTTCACTTTGAAGACATAATTATTTCGGTACATAAACAATCTGTTGATCTTGAGAAAAATACACGTTCTGAGACGTAAATGATCCGGTGTGTTCTGTTTTCAAATCAATCAACAAATAGCCGTGCGCCTCGGACGTCGCGCTTTTAAATGCTTCTTGAATATATCTGATATTCCCAGGAAACATTTGTTTCGCCAGATGCGTTATCTGCGACGCGTCTCTAGGATTTTTAAATACGACCATGTAGTGGGCGTTCAAACTGATCGTTCTTTGTTCCTTCTGTTTCGAAAATACATTTTGGATAATGTACATTACGCTCGCGTTACGATGATGACTACCTTTGGTAAACAACTTCGTCACGCGCTCGTCCGTTTCGCTCATTAAATCGTCAATGATCACCAAACGTCTACGGTCTCCCTTCCACGCGTCTATATCCGGTAACCCTTCCGTAAAGGTCACCCCTCTCAACTCTTCATACGACGTTTGCCATTCTCCAAAACACCATATATTTCTTCGGGTATCGGTACCATCATTTCTGATACATTTTTTAAAAAAACGTTTCACAAAATGAGTTTTCCCTGAGCCAGTAGGACCCGCTATGACGCAAGTAAAAGGGTGTGTCCAGCGAACATCCATCTTGGAGAAAACAACCGCGCAAACCGAGATCTCAGCACCTATTGACCCGTCCACGGGGGTGACGTCCCCCTTCACGCTCCGGGTGCTTTCATAACCCTCTTTGTTTCCTTTGGTCACTCGCTCGACTAATTTTTTGGTGACGCGTGGCTGCCCCTTTCCCACCCGCCTCTCGCTCGACTAATTTTTGGTGACGCGTGGCTGCCCCTTTCCCCCCCACACGCTCCGCTTGCTTTCAAACCCTCTTTTTCTTTCTCGACAATCGGAGTGACGCCCCTTTACCACACACGTAGTCCACGAGTCACGACCCTTCCGGGTCATTTCCCACTGATGTCATTTCCTCTGATACTTCCACTTCCGGAATGATGTCACTTCCACTTCCGGACATTTCCCACTGATGTCATTTCCTGTGATGATGTCACTTCCGGGGTGATGTCACTTCCGTGACGTCATACATTCCAGACATTCCATCCCCATCCCCATGGGGGTCGTTCCACCCTGCTATACTACTGTGGACCCTTTCGGTTCGCTATAATAGGTTGGCCTTTTCGGGGACTAGCCAACTGGTGGGACGATTTGTAACAATTCCTACCTACAACTCTATGACGCCGAC
>CM031615.1:71068855-71071355 GCA_018398815.1 Conus ventricosus
GCGGAGGTTATGTTTATCTTGGCGAGGTTATGTTTATCTTGGCGGAGGTTATGTTTATCTTGGCGGAGGTTATGTTTATCTTGGCGGAGGTTGTGTTTATCTTGGCGGAGGTTATGTTTATCTTGGCGGAGGTTATGTTTATCTTGGCGGAGGTTGTGTTTATCTTGGCGGAGGTTGTGTTTATCTTGGCGGAGGTTGTGTTTATCTTGGCGGAGGTTATGTTTATCTTGGCGGAGGTTATGTTTATCTTGGCGGAGGTTGTGTTTATCTTGGCGGAGGTTGTGTTTATCTTGGCGGAGGTTATGTTTATCTTGGCGGAGGTTATGTTTATCTTGGCAGAGGTTGTGTTTATCTTGGCGGAGGTTGTGTTTATCTTGGCGGAGGTTATGTTTATCTTGATGGCGGCTATGAAATGTTTATCTCGGCAGAGGTCATAAGATGTGTATCTTTGAGGAGATTGTAAAATATTTATCTTGGCAGACGTTATAAGACGCACGTCGCCGTGAAGATGATTAGATGTTTTCTAGGCGAAGGCTATAAGCTGTTTATCTTGGCGGTGGGTTTAAGGTGTTTATCTTGCCGGATGTGACCAGGCGCTTATTTTCGCAGAGGTTTATACGATACTTATTCTGGTGAAGGTTATGGGGTTATTTTTCTATGCGGAAGTTAGAAAACTTCTTTTCTTCTTTCTTTTCTTTCTTTCTTTCTTTCTTTTTTCTTTTTTTAAATTTCATTTTTGAGGAGGTTGTAAGATACTTGTCTCGGTAGAGATTATGTTTGTCTCTCTCCTCCTCTTTCTTCTTCTTCTATAGGTAGTTTCATGGGATCTCAAATCCATACAATCATATTTCTGCCCGTCCGTCTGTCTGTCTGTCTTTCTGTCTGCCTGTCTGTCTGTCTACCTGTCTGTCTGTCTCTGTCTCTCTGTCTGTCTGTCTGTCTGTCTCTCTCTCAATCTCTTCCCACCAACCCCTTACCGCCTCTTCCTGTGTTTTTGCTACCTAAACCTCTTCTCTCCCCATCAGTAAAGACCGAATGCTTTTTATTTCAACCTATCTTCTTTTCTTCCTTTTCACAGTCCTTTCTAACGAGGACTGAAACGAATAATGTATGTGTTACACTAATCAGTCAACCGACTCTCTCTCTCTCTCTCTCTCTCTCTCTCTCTCTCTCTTCTCTCTCTCTCTCTCTCTCTCTCTCTCTCTCTCTCCCCTCTGTCCCCCCTCTCCTCTCTCGTTTCTTAAACACCCATAAGTCACGAATAAACGACCCTCTCCTCTCTCTCTCTCTCTCTCTCTCTCTCTCTCTCTCTCTCTCTCTCTCTCTCTCTCTCTCTCTCTCTCCCCTCTGTCCCCCTCTCTCTCTCGTTTCTTAAACACCCATAAGTCACGAATAAACGACACCCCCCCCCCCTCTCTCTCTCTCTCTCTCTCTCTCTCTCTCTCTCTCTCTCTCTCTCTCTCTCTCTCGTTTCTTAAACACACACAAGTCACGAATAAACGACCCCTTTCTCTCTCTCTCTCTCTCTCTCTCTCTCTCTCTCTCTCTCTCTCTCTCTCTCTCTCTCCTCTCTCTCCACTGTGTCGCCCCCCCCCCTCTCTCTCTCATTTCTTAAACACCCACAAGTCACGAATAAACGACCCCCTCCCTCTCTCTCCCTCTCTCTCTCTCTCTCTCTCTCTCTCTCTCTCTCCCTCTTTTCTCTTCACCGTCGCTCGGGAAAGTCAGCGGAGAGAGAAAGGGGGTCGTCTATCCGTGGCAACTAGGGCAGGTGTTCTTTCACAGACTGTAACATTGCCACAAAGCGGCTCACCGTCAGAGGCCGTGAAGGCTTTGATCTACAGACTGGTTAACCCTTTCGATCCCAGCGTGAAGGCCTTGATCTACAGACTGGTTAACCCTTTCGATCCCAGCGTGGAGGCCTTGATCTACAGACTGGTTAACCCTGTCGATCCCAGCGTGAAGGCCTTGATCTACAGACTGGTTAACCCTGTCGATCCCAGCGTGAAGGCCTTGATCTACAGACTGGTTAACCCTTTCGATCCTAGCGTTCCGTGTCGCCGCAAAATGCCAGACCACATGACACATATCTGAACTAACACCAGAACATAACATAACATATGTGAACTAACAAATGAGCACTATATGATACGTGTGAAATAATACCAGAACATCACATGACAATATGTGGTGTTCTAATGTTATTTCACATACGTGTCATGTGGTGTTCTGGTGTTATTTCACATATATGATATAGTGCTCATTTGTTAGTTCACATATGTCATGTTGTGTTCTGGTGTTAGTTCAGATATGTGTCATGTGATGTTCTGGTATTATTTCACACGTATCATATAGTGCTCATTTGTTAGTTCACATATGTCATGTTATGTTCTGGTGTTAATTCAGATATGTGTCATGTGGTGTTCTGGTGTTAGTTCACATATGTGTCATGTGGTGTTCCGGTGTTATTTCACATATCTGTTATGTAGTGTTCTGGTGT
>CM031615.1:71078855-71084233 GCA_018398815.1 Conus ventricosus
TGTAAAAGAATAGTTGTATTGGAAGCAAGCTGCATTTACTTAAAAATAAGCATTCATGTGGCAAGAGGCATTCAGCTCCCAGCAAATGCGACCACCATCTTAGTTCAACCCAGAAGACAAAAAGATATGCGAGTTCTCATATATATATATATATTATATATATATATATATATATATATATATATATATATATATTATATATATATATATATATATATATATATACGTATACAACAAACTAATAAATTCCAAGGATAAGTACCGAGCACCGTTCCAGCAACTTACAGAGCAGCTTGGTGTTGCATTGACTGCAAGAAGTACTGAATTATAAACAAAGCTCGCTCTTATGAAAGAAAAAGAAACACCCGAAGGTGCTGGGGAGGACCCAGAGAAGCACTGTCTTCGCCCGCCTTTAGAGCAGTCCTGTACCACCCTTGGAGGCCTGCGCTGTGTTGACGATGGGTACAGGCACGCACAGGACACTCCATTAAGATATCAAGGGACATAACTGCTCCTGAACAGAGGTAAATTAGACTACAGGATGCAGCTCATAACAGCCTTAAAGTAGCATCCCCATGGGTGTACCAGCCCGTATTTCATGACTGCAGAGCCCACCGGCGAAAAACACCACCCTCCAGCTGCCGAGCACACCCCACAGACCCAACCACCCCTGCCCACGGACAGATGAAGACAGTGCCAAGTACTGAATTATAAACAAAGCTCGCTCTTATGAAAGAAAAAGAAACACCCGAAGGTGCTGGGGAGTACTGAATAATAAACAAAGCTCGCTCTTATGTCTTAGATTGAAGAAATATATATATATATATATATATATATATTATATATATATATATATATATATATATATATATATTATATATATATATATTGTGTGTGTGTGTGTGTGTGTGTGTGTGTGTGTGTGTGGTGTGTGTGTATAAAGACTTTCGCCCGTTAAACAAGCAAATATCGTTGGTCAGTTTATCACATCGTACTTTATCGTCCTGTATCTTTGTAAGAACATACACACTGACAAGAATGAACAGCTCTGGCAAGCACCACACACACACACACACACACACACACACACACACACACACACACACACACACACACACACGCACGCACGCACGCACGCGCACGCAACACACACACACACACACACACACACACACACACACACACACACACACACACACACACACACACACATACATACACACATTACACACACACACACACACACACACACACACACACACACACACACACACACACACACACACACACACGTACAGATGCATTGTCTTTCATGTCACGGGACGCGGACGTCACGTGGTACAGTCGGACACAAGCCATACATGACAAATTATTGAAAAAAAAAAAGAAAAAAAAAAAGGGCAGTGTATGTGATCAGTGACTTTCTGCTGGGATTTTATGTGTAAGCAGAATCATATTTATGCTGATATTTCGTTATCAGGACAAATTGCCATTTGGTCAGAATGTCTTCGGTTTTTTCCCCCCGTCTAAATTGCAAATACTATTGCAGTACAGGTTTTGTGTATGATGTGGTGTTTAGACAGTTACACTGTTTAAACTTTGAGTAGATTTTTGTTCTTATTGTGGGTTTTTTATGCTATTTTTCCACCTCCTTTTTCTACCATGATCCGTTTCCTTCTTCTTTTTTTTTGGGGCCTATTTTCACGGAATGGCACTGCAAACTTCTTTACTTCTATTAGAGAGGTACGGTGCTTTTACGCATGGATAGGGCTTTTGACCGTATTCTGATCACTCTATGAAGCCTGTGCGAAAGCTCTGACCCGACAACCCTAAAATCACGGGTGCTGTTGTATTGTGTAGCAGGTGTGATTGCCGTGACCAAGGTGATTGTATAGTGTGGAACCATTTACACACGCTGGAGGGGCAACAAGAACTGGGTGACCCACCGGGTCCTTGGTACGAATCGGTGTGGGCCTTGTGGGTCTGGATTCCTTTGAAAGGAGCAGTCTAGAGGCCTTTCATTGCGTCTGTCTGTTTAACTCGTGTCGGTTAAGGAAAGCAGATCGGCTGAATGGATCGATTTGGGAGTACATCGAACGGGACAAGTGTTTCACGTTTCACTTCTGACAGAATGTGCCGTAAAATACCACCGAGGCGCAGCGGTTTATAAGTCACAGACTGCAGCCGGGGGAGGGTCGGGGTTCGAACCCGCTTTGATGAGGTGCGCCTCCCCCTCCCTCCAAACAGGCACACATACACACACAAATACGTCACGTTTCAAAGCAAATCAGACCATTGGAGAAAAGCAGAAAAACGTATTCCTGAAAAAGAAACAAGCAACATAAACGGCGATGACGGTGTAGTGAAGCTGCTGACATCCTAAGGCATGTGTCATTGGGTTGTTTTCTGTTGACATCCTAATTCATGTGTCATTGGGTTGTTTTCTGTTGACATCCTAATTCATGTGTCATTGGGTTGTTTTGTGTTGACATCCTAAGGCATGTGTCATTGGTTGTTTTGTGTTGACATCCTAAGGCATGTGTCATTGGGTTGTTTTCTGTTGACATCCTAATTCATGTGTCATTGGGTTGTTTTCTGTTGACACCCTAATTCATGTGTCATTGGGTTGTTTTGTGTTGACATCCTAAGGCATGTGTCATTGAGTTGTTTTGTGTTGACATCCTAAGCATGTGTCATTGGGTTGTTTTGTGTTGACATCCTAAGGCATGTGTCATTGGGTTGTTTTGTGTTGACATCCTAAGGCATGTGCCATTGGGTTTGTTTTGTGTTGACATCCTAAGGCATGTGTCATTGGATTGTTTTCTGTTGACATCCTAGGGCGTGTGTCATGGGGTTGTTTTCTGTTGACATCCTAGGGCGTGTGTCATGGGGTTGTTTTCTGTTGACATCCTAAGGCATGTGTCATTGGGTTGTTTTCTGTTGACATCCTAAATCATGTGTCATGGGGTTGTTTTCTGTTGACATCCTAATTCATGTGTCATTGGGTTGTTTTCTGTTGACATCCTAATTCATGTGTCATTGGGTTGTTTTCTGTTGACATCCTAAGGCATGTGTCATTGGGTTGTTTTCTGTTGACATCCTAATTCATGTGTCATTGGGTTGTTTTTCTGTTGACATCCTAATTCATGTGTCATTGGGTTGTTTTCTGTTGACATCCTAATTCATGTGTCATTGGGGTTGTTTTCTGTTGACATCCTAATTCATGTGTCATTGAGTTGTTTTCTGTTGACATCCTAAGGCATGTATCATTGGGTTGTTTTGTGTTGACATTCTAAGGCATGTGTCATTGGTTTGTTTTCTGTTGACATCCTAAGGCATGTGTCATTGGGTTGTTTTCTGTTGACATCCTAAGGCATGTCCCATTGGGTTGTTTTATGTTGACATCCTAAGGCATGTGTCATGGGGTTGTTTTCTGTTGACATCCTAAGGCATGTGCCATTGGGTTGTTTTCTGTTGACATCCTAAGGCATGTGTCATTGGGTTGTTTTCTGTTGACATCCTAAGGCATGTGTCATTGGGTTGTTTTCTGTTGACATCCTAAGGCATGTGCCATGGGGTTGTTTTCTGTTGACATCCTAATTCATGTGTCATTGGGTTGTTTTCTGTTGACATCCTAATTCATGTGTCATTGGGGTTGTTTTCTGTTGACATCCTAATTCATGTGTCATTGGGTTTTGTTTTCTGTTGACATCCTAAGGCATGTGTCATTGGGTTGTTTTCGGTTGATATCCTAATTCATGTGTCATTGGGTAATTGTTTTCTGTTGAAATCCTAATTCATGTGTCATTAGGGTTGTGTTCTGTTGACATCCTAATTCATGTGTCATTGAGTTGTTTTCTGTTGACATCCTAAGGCATGTGTCATTGGGTTGTTTTCTGTTGACATCCTAAGGCATGTGTCATTGGGTTGTTTTCTGTTGACATCCTAAGGCATGTGCCATGGGGTTGTTTTCTGTTGACATCCTAATTCATGTGTCATTAGGTTGTTTTGTGTTGACATCCTAAGGCATGTGTCATTGGGTTGTTTTCTGTTGACATCCTAAGGCATGTGTCATTGGGTTGTTTTCTGTTGACATCCTAAGGCATGTGTCATTGGGTTGTTTTCTGTGACATCCTAAGGCATGTGTCATTGGGTTGTTTTCTATTGACATCCTAAGGCATGTGTCATTGGGTTGTTTTCTGTTGACATCCTAAGGCATGTGTCATTGGGTTGTGTTCGGAGCTCCGGGCATGCCCTGCAGTTTTCCCATACCAGATTTAAGAAATAGATAAAAGTTGGTATTCTTTTTCGTAGTAAACAATCCCTCCGACGTGAAGATAATAAAGCTGTATTCAAAACTGTTCATCGCTTTATTAACAATCTAAACGTTTTTGAAGAACACGTTTATAAAACGTTGCCTTTAGTAATGATATAAATGTCTACGATAATGAAATCTTAGAGCAGAACACACTCTCTCTCTCTCTTCTCTCTCTCTCTCTCTCTCTCTCTCTCTCTCTCTCTCTCTCTCTCTCTCTCTCTCTCTCTCTCTCCAAGGAATTTAATAAACTTGTATATTCAGAATTAAGCAGGCATCCCTTCTACATAGATTCATACATGAAAGCATTGAAATATTGGTTTAGATTATTAGACATGGGCTTCAATAGATTACCTAATCAGGCTTATCTTATGCAAGTAAATCTTGATGATCAGGGCATAAGGTGCTGGGTAACAGGGATCAGAGAAATTCTAGGCAGCACCGGATTTCATTATGTATGCCTACGGCAAGGTGTGGATAACGTAAGGTGTTCTTACCAATTTTCAAACAAAGGCTAGTTGACATGTATGTTCAAAAATGGTCGGCATCAATTAGGGATAAAACAGATACGTCTTGTACAGATCTTTACAGTGTGGTTTCCGAATTAGTCATTACTTTGAATTTCTGGACATCTTTTGCCTTAGAGTGGCTTTGGCACAGACAAGACTTGGGGTACTACCTATAAGAAACAATACCGAGAGATTTTGTGAAAATCCCGTAGCAAGATTTTGCCCATATTGTATGAATGCAGATGAGGATGACAAACATCTTATATATGTATGTCCTTTGTATACTGATTTAAGATACAGGTTTCTTGGTCTCTATCTTAATGTTCCGTTAGAAATTCTTTTGAATTGTGTAGATAAACAATTATCTCGTGCAATGGCAAAATACATATTTCACTCACTTAAGCGTAGACAAGAAACAGTTAACTGCCTTTGAAATGTATGACAGTCTTCAGTTAGATACAGCTTTGGTAATATGATGAGTTGTAGAAATGTGGTGTCTTTTCTTCTTCCAAGTCAGAACGCTCATAACAGGAGTTATGATGAGCTTGTTGATC
>CM031615.1:71086833-71096335 GCA_018398815.1 Conus ventricosus
AATCCCATCAGTCGCCCGACAACCCAACATCATTTTCTCCATCGCTCAATCCCCATCAGTCGCCCGATAACCAACATCATTTTCTCCATCGCTCAATTCCCATCAGTCGCCCGATAACCAACATCATTTTCTCCATCGCTCAATCCCATCAGTGGGTAACCACATCTTTTCCATCGCTCAATCCACATGCGCCCGCTTATACCCAACATCATTTTCTCCATCGCCAATCCCCATCAGTCCGCCCGATAACCCACATCATTTTCTCCATCGCTCAATCCCCATCAGTCGCCCGATAACCCAACATCATTATCTCCATCGCTCAATCCCATCAGTCGCCCGATAACCAACATCATTTTCCATCGCTCATCGTCCGTTAGTCGCCGATAACCCAACATCTTTCTCCATCGCTCAATCCCATCAGTCGCCGATTAACCAATTTTTCTCCATCGCTCATTCCCATCAGTCGCCGTAACCCACTTCATTTTCTCCTCGCTCCATCTCCCTCATGTCGCCGTAACCCAACATCTTTTCTCCATCGCTCAATTCCCATCAGTCGCCCGATACCAACATCATTTTCCCCTCGCTCAATCCCCATCAGTCGCCGAAAACCCAACATCATTTTCTCCATCGCTCATCCCATCAGTCGCCATAAACCACATCATTTTCTCCTCGCTCAATCCCCTTCAGTGCCCGGGTACCCAAATTGTTTGTTAAACGTGTGGTGGTATTTGGCACTTTGTATCCGGTGTCGGCTGCCGTCCGATAGTATGGATATTCTAGCACCGAGACGTTGATGATGATATGATATCGTTGCTTCTTCCCCAAAGCACCGATGACGTTACGATGGATGTCGAGCCACGCCCCTGTCGGAATAACAAATTGAAAAATTATGGGCTTTGTTATCGCCCCCTCGCCTTCTTCCCTGCCTCCACAACCCCCCCCCCCCCCCCCGCAAATCCTACCCCGCCTTTCCCCAGGGATCAGTTCAGTACAATGTCAAAATATCACCCAGGTGTGGAGCAAACCCACGTCCCCGTGCCCTTTCGGTCTGTTCGTCCAATGAAGTGCCAGTCAGATGGAAGCCATTTGTCTGTCTGGGCTGTCTGTCTGTTTCTCTGAGTCACTGTCTGTCTGTCTGTCGGTCGGTCTGTGCGGTCGTGTGTCTGTGTGTTTATCTGTCCGTTGTCTGTCTGTCTGTCTGTCTGTCTGTCTGTCTGTCTGTCTCTCTCTCTCTCTCTTTCTCTCTCTCTCTCTCTCTCTCTCTCTCTCTCTCTTCTTCTCTCTCACCGTCTGTCTGCCTGTCTGTCTCCATCTCTCTTCTCTCTCTTCTCCTCTCTCTCTCTCTCTCTCTCTCTCTCTCTTCTCTCTCTGTTAATGAGTGTGTGCGTATGTGTGTCTGTGTCTGTGTGCGTGCGTTGTGCGTGTGTGTGTGTGTGTGTGTGTGTGTGTGTGTGTGTGTGTGCGTGCGTGCGTGCGTGCGTGCGTGCGTGCGTGCGTGCGTGCGTGCGCGGTGTGTGTGTGTGTGTGTGTGTGTGTGTGTGTGTGTGTGTGTGTGTGTGTGTGTGTGTGTGTGTGCGCGACACATACCACACATGCATGCTGGCACGCATGCGCGCGCGCACAACACACACACACACACACACACACACACACACACACACACAACACACACACACACACACTGAGACTACACTGTCATGCACTTATCTATAAAAAAAGAAAAAACCAAGACAGAACAGGGAAAATAATTTACAACATTATTGTCATTAAGTCCTAATTTCTTTTATTTCTCGCATTTATAGCTTCAGTTAAATACTTAGCAAGGGCAATAATAGTTGTTTCATTATCTGTTGACAAAAGATTTATTATGCCACTTACTGCTGGCTCCCTATGAGTCATATTGTATAATGAGTATTTTTCGCGAATATCTGAAAAGAAGCAACATTGGAAGAGAAAGGACACTTCATCTTCATTATTGTGTCCACACATTGGGCAGTCAGCACTTCGTTTATTGGTCTTGAACAGTGATTTCAGCACTTGGACCATGCTCTCTTAATTTATAACTTAACCAGATCTTCTCTCATCTTTTATCAGTTTACTAAGACAAACACCCCTTACTTCAAACGTAATTTAAAAAAAACAATATCACTATATTTATCATTATCTTCAATTCAGAATGCCAGTTTTGTTTGTAATACGAAACAAGCCTTTCTTAAAATATGGTGTAAACCCCTCCTGAAAGCCAACACTTTGACACAACCTACTATCCTAAAACCATTTTTGTGGAGGTTTTCTAACTTTTGATGACACAACCATACTATCCTAAAAACCCTTTCTGTGAGAGGGTTTCTAACTTTCGATGACACAACCATACTATCCTAAAACCATTTTCTGCGAGAGGGTTTCTAACTTTTGAGCCCCGTTGTATTACCTGCTTCTAATTGTATGAACAACATATCATAGGCTTGTCGACAGATTCTGTTAGTCGGCAGTCTTGCAGTCGCAACCAGTATTTAACACATTTTACTGCTGTTCGAACGAACAGAGGATATCTTTCTGTTTCTCCCAAACTCATTTTGTTTGAAGAGTGTAGTGGTATATCCAAGAATCGTTTTAATGGCAAAAGTATGTTTTTTTTCTGTTAACCCCATATCCACTAACCCTCATATTTTGCTGTGTATGTCAATATGGGCTCAATCGTAGTATCAAAAGCTTCCAGAATAGGAAAATATCAATTGTATGTTGTTTGCTTTGTGATTTTTTAAATTTCAATAACGCCCATTTTACCTTTTCTGCTCATGTCTAACAGGACAGCACTCATACTTAATTTTGATGTAAATATCAAGCCTAAATATTCGTATGTGTTTCTTATTCTTATTTTTCGTTTCTATGTATCCATTTACCCTTATTCCAAGGTAACCACCTTCACTGAAACCATAAGATTAGTCTCATCTAGATTCACATCTACACATAACCTGAAAAACCCTAATATTAGTCTCATCTAGATTTACATCCAGACATAACCTGAAAACCATAATATTAGTCTCATCTAGACTGACATCTAGACATAACCTGCCAGCTTCTTTTTTCAGATTGTTAGCTGGTTCTGTAAACCGATAACAGTGTCTGAGAGCAAAACCTCTTCGTCTGTAAAAAGCAATAAAATAGTTCTGCGGATCCTGGTTCGTAAATGCTTAAGGAAGAGAGAGAGAGAGAGAGAGAGAGAGAGAGAGAGAGAGAGAGAGGAGAGAGAGAGAGAGAGAGAGAGAGACGAGACAGACAGACAGACAGACAGACTGAGAGACAGAGACAGAGACAGAGAGAGAGAGAGAGAGAGAGAGAGAGAGAGAGAGAGAGATTTTGTGTGTGTATGTGTGTGTGTGTGGAGAGAGAGAGAGGAAGGGGAGAGAGAGAGAGACAGACAGACAGACAGACAGATGGACAGACAGACAGAGACAGAGACAGAGAGAGACATAGAAACAGAGAGAGAGAGAGAGAGGAGAGAGAGAGAGAGAGAGAGAGGAGAGAGAGAGAGAGAGGAGAGAGAAAGAGAAACAGAGAAACAAGAAAGACAGAGACAGAGAGACCTTGAAGCAGAGAGAGAGAAAGAGACAGAGACAGAAAGAGAGACACAGACAGAAAGATCGATTGATAGAGAAACATGCGGCAGTTTACAGAAACACTGGTGACAGTATCACCTGTCCAGGGTACAGGTTCTTCTTTTTAGTGTATGTCAATTAAATATCACCACATCTTTATGATTTGATGTATGGTACTAGGTAATAGAATGTGCTTTGATTTAAGGTAACATTTTTTAAAAAACAACATAATCATGCTATGAAGTTTTCCCAACACTCCAGTAAAAATTGTTAGATGTGTTTGACATGCTGCACATGCACTGTTAAGAAGTTTATTATGAAGCTAAACGATGTTATTATTTTTTCTGACGTGCAAATGTAGTCCTTAGTCCTGTCCAATAGTAATCAAATATTGTGTAAAAAAAACATTTCTCATTCACATAATTTTTTTTCATAGTCAACTTGCAGACAAGGTGTATAACTCAGCTTCCTGCAAATGTTTTGAAATAGTAGTGTGCAAAATTTCAATATGATATTTTTAATAGTTTTTTTTTTTTAGATATCTTTGGAAAATATAAGAAAATGTTGAAATTTCGCTAACTTTTCAACCGTCAAAAAGTCAAAATGTGTCCTACCTTGCAGATGAAGTCCTAGTAGGCCCCCAGCCTAATAAGGAAATCCCTCTTGTTCTGTCTGCTGCTCATCTCTGGAATTTCTACTCCTTCGTCTGGCAATTCTCATTTCATGAGATGCTGATTTGGCCTGCCGTTGAGCATTTATTGTGCGCTCAGGGTCGATATGTGCAAAACAATTCTACGCGTGGACTCCAACTTCAATGTTCAATTTGTTCATGACTTTGCGATAAATTTGAGCTCCATCACTGAAACACCGGGTACACCTCGATAGCTCCCGACACCAATAGATCCCTAACCCTAACCCTACCCCTTTGCGGGGATCTACCGATGCGGGGATCTATCGGTGCGGGGATCTATCGGTTCGGTGCGGGGATCTATCGGTGCGGGGATCTATCGGGATGACCCAAAACACCTACCGCTAGAGAAACAGCTGTGTTCACTGTGGTCAGTCCATGATGATAACGGTGTTTGTCCCATGTCTGCATACCTCATTCTTTCTCTCCTCTCACTATCCACAGGCTTATCATAACGGTGTTTGTCCCATGTCTGCATACCTCATTCTTTCTCTCCTCTCACTATCCACAGGCTTATCATAACGGTGATTGTCCCATGTCTGCATACCTAATTCTTTCTCTCCTCTCACTATCCATAGGCTTATCATAACGGTGTTTGTCCCATGTCTGCATAGCTAATTCTTTCTCTCCTCTCACTATCCATAGGCTTATCATAACGGTGTTTGTCCCATGTCTGCATACCTAATTCCTTCTCTCCTCTTACTCCTGTGGGTGGATGAATCTGTTCACTGTCTGCTCTTCGCATTTGCATGGTCTGAATTGTGGGTACGCCATGCAGTTGCTTGCCACTGTCTACCCCGGGTGCCCCCGGTCGCTGTCCCTCAGTCCATGCAAACGTACTCTCCCAAACACACGCAGATTAAAGACAGCAACCACTGATACTATTGGCCAAAACTAAAGTTGACCAGTCAAACAAATTTCTTTGCTTTAGTGGGTGTGGAATGGGGTTGGTAAGGGTTAAAATGTCTAGCGTTTCCTTTCTTTTCTCTTCGAGGGCTGGAAAGGAACGGTTGGTGTTGAGAAGACACGTACTGAATGTAGATCTCTTGCTGTCATATGTTCGTATCTCTGCTTTTGGAAGTTTGCATGATGAAATAAAAAGACGCCCATAACTCCAAATGAACGTTGCTCCTGACACCGAATCGCCAAACAGAAATGACATGTCGGTGTCGTCAGCACCATTTGTTTGGAGTTATGGGCGTCTGTTTATTTCATCATGAGAAATGACATTTCGGTGTCGTTAGCACCATTTGTTTGGAGTTATGGCCGTCTGTTTATTTCATCATGAGAAATGACATTTCGCTGTCGTCAGCACCATTTGTTTGGAGTTATGGCCGTCTGTTTATTTCATTATGCGAGCAAGAGTTAACATACTAGTTCTTTATTAACTGTGTGCTGTTCCCTGGCTCATTTAAGGTTTCCTTTCATATCATCAATCCGAGGTTACCTGTATCTGTTACTGTTCGTCCGTGTGTTGGTTTGACTGTATTCAAGATCGAAAAGTCTGTGCCAGTCTGTTATTTGTGTTTGTGTATTTCTGCAGCTGTTGTCAATGTGTGGTATGTCAGGTACAGATTATACGGGCACGCCTAGAACATCTTTTGACGGGAATGTCTGCTGGCTTGTTCTGCATGCTGTGTGTTGTCATTTCTGCAAGGAAATTCAGTGTCATGAGCAGCATTCCTTTGGAGTAATGGGCGTTTGTTTATTTCATTATGGGAACAAGAGTTACCCGACTTGTTCGTTACTGACTGTGTACTGTTCCTGCCTCACGTAACATGTCCTGTGGAAGTTTGTTCGTTACTGACTGTGTACTGTCCCCTGCTCACGTAACATGTCTGTGGAAGTTTGTTCGTTAATGACTGTGTACTGTTCCCTGCCTCACGTAACATGTCCTGTGGAAGTTTGTTCGTTAATGACTGTGTACTGTTCCCTGCCTCACGTGACATGTCCTGTGGAAGTTTGTTCGTTACTGACTGTGTACTGTTCCCTGCCTCACGTAACATGTCCTGTGGAAGTTTGTTCGTTAATGACTGTGTACTGTTCCCTGCCTCACGTGACATGTCCTGTGGAAGTTTGGGGGGAGTTCTGGGTTTAAAGGGAGCGTGTGTTTAGAGATGGGTGGGAGATCTCAGATTACCATGGCGCTGGAACTGAAACTTGGACATTGGGAAAACAGACACTCCCCCCCCCCCCCCCCCCCAAAAAAAAAAGGAAAATAAGAATCCCACCTCGCTTTTTTTTTAAAATAAAAAATTAGTCACAATCCCCCGCCCCACCCCACCCCCTCTCATTTCTGTGCGTTTGGAAAATGAGTCATCCCACCCTATCCCCACCCACCCCAGAATTGTGAAAATTTGAGACACTGCAGATATGATTTTGTCAATTTAGGCTGGCCTCTCTTCTCTTCTCTCTCTCTCTCTCTCTCTCTCTCTCTCTCTCTCTCTCCTCTCTCTCCTCTCTCTCCCTCTCTCTCTGTCTCCCTTCATGTCCCTCCTCCCTCCTCTCTCTATCTCTGTCTCTCTCTCTCGCTCTCTCTTTACTCTCTCTCCCTCCACCCTCCCTCTATTTCCTCTCTCTCTCTTTCTCTCTCTCTCTCTCTTTCTCTCTCTCTCTCTCTCTCTCTCTCTCTCTCTCTCTCTCTCTCTCTCTCTCTCTCTCTCTCTCTGAGTGTGTGTGTGTGTGTGTGTGTATGTGTGTGTGTGTGTGTGTGTGTGTGTGTGTGTGTGTGTGTGTGTGTGTGTGTGTGTGTGTGTGTGTGTGTGCATGCGTGCGTGAGTGTGTGTGTGTGTGTGGGGGGGGGGGGGGGGTGTAAAAAGAAAGAAATGAAAACCACGAAAACTAAATGAATCAAAGAAGGAAAAACGGAACAAAAAAGCACTGAAGAAAAACAGACGTTTATACATAGAGACGGACATATACATACATAAACAATCAAGTAAACAGACGTTTATACATAGAGACGGACAAATACATACATAAACAATCAAGTAAACAGACGTTTATACATAGAGGCGGACAAATACATACATAAACATCAAGTAAACAGATGAGAACGGCAAAGAGACAATTAGAGAAGGAAGGAAGAATGAAGGAAAACTCATAGTACAAATAGACTTTTGTTTTTTCTTTTCCATGCTTATTTGTTCCTTTGTTTTGTTTTTGTTACTTTACCTGTATTTTTCTTATAATATCTTATTTTCCCCTTCTTTCCTTTTTTTCATTATTTATTTCGTTCATTCATTCGTGCTCCATCATTCATTCATTCATTCATTCATTCATTCATTCATTCATTCATTCATTCATTCATTCATTCATTCATTCATTCATTCATTCTTCCCTTCCTTCTTCCTTCCTTCCTTCTTTCCCTCCTTCTTTCTTTCCCCCGTCCTTCCTTTCTTCCTGTCTTTCTTTTGTCTTTCCTTCTTTCTTCTCCCTTTGTCCCTTTTCAATTTCACTCTTTCATTGGAACTCTATCCCCCTCTCTCTCCCTTCCTCCTTCCCTCCCTCCCTCCCTCCCTTTTTATCTACCCTCCTCCCTATGATCCTTTCCCTACTTATCCATTCATTCCTTGTTTCCTTTCTTATTACCTCCTCCCTATGATCCTTTCCCTGCTTATCCATTTCATTCCCTGATTCCTTTCTTATCTACCCTCCTCCCTATGATCCTTTCCCTACTTATCCATTTCATTCCTTGATTCCTTTCTTATCTACCTCCTCCCTATGATCCTTTCCTGCTTATCCATTTCATTCCCTGATTCCTTTTATCTACCCTCCTCCCTATGTCCTTTCCCTACTTATCCATTTCATTCCTTGATTCCTTTCTTATCTACCCTCCTCCCTATGATCCTTTCCCTACTTATCCATTTCATTCCTTGATTCCTTTCTTATCTACCTCCTCCCTATGATCCTTTCCCTACTTATCCATTTCATTCCTTGATTCCTTTCTTTGCTTTCTCCATTGTTCCTTCTTTCAACGTTTTCTTCTCTTCTTTCACATTGTTTCTTCCTCCTTTCATTCTCCAGTCTTTTATCTTTTGTTTACTGTTAACTTACGTGCTTTCAAGAGAGAGAGAGAGAGATAGATAGAGAGAGAGAGAGGAGAGAGAGAGAGAGGAGAGAGAGAGAGAGAGAGGTGAGATGAGTGAGAGAGAGATGAGAGAGAGAGAGAGAGGTGAGAGGAGAGAGAGAGAGAGAGAGAAATGCGAACGAAAGAGAGTAAGTGTGCGTGCACTCGCGCGCCCGTCACACACACACACACACACACAACACACACACACACACACACACACACACAGAGGCGCGCACGCGCGCGCCCGTGCTATTCAAAGCACTGAACTTTTATGATTTTCTCAGAAATATAGGCACATTAATTAACTCACCATGTACCGCCACTGTGTAAATGTCCTGTTCTAGAAAGGTCAAGAATTGGGCGATGCATTGTTCGCTTATGAACGTGCTTGCTGTTGTTTGTTGTGAAGTTATTTCACTATTGAGGTAGATATATTTCAATTTGTTACTTTGTTCATTATATTGTTGTGCTCGAGTTTTTTGTTCGCTTATGAACGTGCTTGTTGTTGTTTGTTTTGAAGTTATTTCAGTATTGAGGCAGATACATTTCAGTTTGCTACTTTGTTCATGATTTTGTTGTGTGCATTGTTGTGTGAAAGGACTTTCACACACCTCCCCTTTCTTCTTTCTCCCACCCCCCTTCTCCCCCTTCCTACTTCCTCTCCCATCATCCCCCGTTTCGTCTGGCGGCCATTTTTGACTGCAAGATGACTAGAAGAGCAGCTAAGTGGTTTTTTCTTCTTTGTTACTGTTATTGTTTTCCCTGAAGAAGACCCAAGAGGTCGAAATGCGTTGTGTCTAGTATCTGTTCTCTGTTTGTCTGTGTCCTTGGCGGTAACTAACAATTCTCTTTCCAATTGTGCTTCATTTTCCGCCCTCAGTCACTCTGTTTTGAAACTTAAGCCATTGAACATTCAAAACATTTTGCTCAACAGTATGCACAGATAATTTTTGATCTGACTTACGCGACTGTTGCAGATCTTCTCTCTCTCTCTCTCTCCTCTCTCTCTCTCTCTCTCTCTCTCTCTCTCTCTCTCTGTTCTCTTTTTCTGTCTGTCTTGCGTGCTTGCATGCGTGACGGTGTGCTTGTGTGCACGTGGCGCGGGTGCATCCTGCCGGGTTGTGCTTTGTGGGTGGGCAAAAA
>CM031615.1:71097335-71099835 GCA_018398815.1 Conus ventricosus
TCATTTCCCTTCCCAGGGAGCGTAAGCTCTGCTTTTCGCCAACTGTTTTCTGGGCAGGAGTCAGTCTCACGGGGCCCTTTTTTAAAATGTTGAGGGAACCCTCACTCAGGGCGTTGTTTCAAATCTGGCGAGGCCCCTTTCAGAGCCGCCTTAATAACAGCAGGCTTGGCACCACACAAAAACCCTGCAACATGGGTAGATTCCTTCTCATACGCGCCGACATGGTGGTGAAGAGTAAATTTGTTCCGGTGCAAATAACCGCGGGGTGTAGATGGCGCTCGTTTTTTAAAGACCCACAAAGTCTCCCCTGAAGGACTACCACCACGAAACGGGGAGGGGTTACTCCCAGCGTACACTGTATCAAAAGACTTCACAGTTGTGGTTATACAAGCTCCACAAACCACCCTCTCTCCCTTTCTCCACCAAAAAGAAAAATTCGTTGCGGGTAAAACATGGTATTTTTGGAAGACAAAAATCATTTCTGCCCCATACACGACTTGATGGGTTGGGGGTATAATATGTGTTCTCAGACGGAGATGATCGGGTGGTTCTCCTGACGAAGGTCAAACAACAAATAACCTTTGGGTTTGGATGTCGCCTTTTTAAAAGCTTCCTGAACGTACTTCAATCTTCCGGGATACATCTGTTTAGCTAAATGGGTGATCTGTGGGGTTCTCTTGGGTTCTTGAATCCCCACCGATAATGACTGTTCAAGCTGATGGTCCGTTGTTCTTTTTTTTCCCAAACAGTTCTGCACGATGTACATGACACTTAAGTTGCGATGATGACTACCTTTCGTAAATAATTTTGTCACCCTGTTATCCGGTTTCGCTCATCAAGTCATCCATCACCACCAAACGTCGTTTCTGAACATCCATTCTTCTACTTGGGTTAGTCCTTCGATAAAAGTGACTCCTTTCAAAGATGATATCCAACTGCCACTCTCCGTAACACCACCAATCTCATCGGGGTGGTGTCATTACTTCATGGATGTGATTTATAAACTTGTTGACCCCAAACAGTTTTTCCACTTCCGTTGGACCAGCAATCACACAGGTAAAGGGATGTTTCCACCTTGGATCCATAGCTTCTTCTGTTAGCGACCCACATTGACATTCTTTTTTATTCCTGGTCTACGGATTCCCTGTCATCATCAGCATCATCATCACTGTCACCACCACCGTCTCTGTCTAACACGCCTACGTCAGCGGACAACCACGCGGCAACGAGAAAACATTTATTTAAAACAAAAACAAAAACAAACACGGCGTCACATCGATCCGCACACGCGCGTAGCAACACGACACACCCCCATCTATTTTTAAACCATTACGTCAGCCAACAAGAAAAAACTTTTTTTTTATTATCGAGCGTGACTCACCGTGACAAGAACACAAAACAAAAATAAATAATCTTTTATTAACACATGACGCCGAGCCGAGCGTGACTTCATCGTGACCTTGACCCCGACGCCACCTGCCGCCACCTGCCGCCACCTGCCACCACCCACCTGCCACCCCCCACCTGACACCCCCCACCTGTCGCCCCCACCTGTCGCGCATGCGCAACACCGGGGGGAGATCCCGCCCGAGATCCCCAAAACAGGGGTGAAACCTCCCTGACCCTACTACTCACGTGATGACAGACAACACAAGCAGTTATAAAACACCCGGGAGCACAGACCCACCACATCCTGATGATTCCCTTGCATGAAACAGCGCTGTAGATAGTTTTTAGACCTTATCTTTTAACAAATATATATATATATATATATATATATAATATATATATATATATTTTTATATTTATATATATATATATTATATATATATATATATTTTAAGTCGACCACCAGATCCATGCTTCGCCTTTTGAAAGCCTATAAAATATACCGCAAACTGTTTTACAACGCTTGCATTCTTAGATGACATTAACAAGGAAAAGCCTGAATAGGCAAGGTCTTGCATAAAATTTTCGTGGATGAATTTGTCTTTAATATCTTGTAATTCTGGGCGAGTTTTATGCAAAATGCACTTCATCTTCTGACTGTCGACATAATGGACACAACAGATCAGAGGTATTGATATGTCCATAACGATACTGATGAACAAAAATATCAAACCCAGTAATTCTGAACTTCGTCATTACAAACTTCTGGTGTCTGTCCATACGCGTTGACATCATATTTGGAAACAATGTAGATCATTCAATTTTCTATTAAAACTAAGCATGTTACTATTTTGAACAGACTAAACGTGTTACTATCTTGCGGAGAGAAGAGAGAGAGAGAGAGAGAGAGAGAGAGAGGAGAGAGAGAGAGAGAGAGAGAGACGCTTATTCATCCAGGTCTTGGCTCTTCATGTATGGGTACCTGAACAATATACAGAGCATTTCATAACATACCCAAGGACAAAAAAATTAATAATGACAAATTCATGCACTATCAAAAACCAGCCGTTAGAGAGAGAGAGAGAGAGAGAGAGAGAGAGGCAGAGAGAGA
>CM031615.1:71104835-71137335 GCA_018398815.1 Conus ventricosus
TACTTAATTTTGATGTAAATATCAAGCCTAAATATTCGTATGTGTTTCTTATTCTTATTTTTTCGTTTCTATGTATCCATTTACCCTTATTCCAAGGTAACCACCTTCACTGAAAACCATAAGATTAGTCTCATCTAGATTCACATCTACACATAACCTGAAAACCATAATATTAGTCTCATCTAGATTTACATCCAGACATAACCTGAAAACCATAATATTAGTCTCATCTAGACTGACATCTAGACATAACCTGCCAGCTTCTTTTTTTCAGATTGTTAGCTGGTTCTGTAAACCGATAACAGTGTCTGAGAGCAAAACCTCTTCGTCTGTAAAAAGCAATAAAAATAGTTCTGCGGATCCTGGTTCGTAAATGCTTAGAAGGAAGAGAGAGAGAGAGAGAGAGAGAGAGAGAGAGAGAGAGAGAGAGAGAGAGAGAGAGAGAGAGAGAGACAGACAGACAGACAGACAGACAGACTGAGAGACAGAGACAGAGACGAGAGAGAGAGGAGAGAGAGAGAGAGAGAGAGAGAGAGATTTTGTGTGTGTATGTGTGTGTGTGTGAGAGAGAGAGAGGAAGGGAGAGAGAGAGAGAGCAGACAGACAGACAGACAGATGGACAGACAGACAGAGACAGAGACAGAGAGAGACATAGAAACAGAGAGAGAGAAGAGAGAGAGAGAGAGAGAGAGAGAGAGAGAGAGAGAGAGAGAGAGAGAGAGAAAGAGAAACAGAGAAACAGAGAAAGACAGAGACAGAGAGAGACCTTGAAGCAGAGAGAGAGAAAGAGACAGAGACAGAAAGAGAGACACAGACAGAAAGATCGATTGATAGAGAAACATGCGGCAGTTTTACAGAAACACTGGTGACAGTATCACCTGTCCAGGGGTACAGGTTCTTCTTTTTAGTGTATGTCAATTAAATATCACCACATCTTTATGATTTGATGTATGGTACTAGGTAATAGAATGTGCTTTTGATTTAAGGTAACATTTTTTAAAAAAACAACATAATCATGCTATGAAGTTTTCCCAACACTCCCAGTAAACAATATGTTAGATGTGTTTGACATGCTGCACATGCACTGTTAAGAAGTTTATTATGAAGCTAAACCGATGTTATTATTTTTTCTGACGTGCAAAATGTAGTCCTTAGTCCTGTCCAATAGTAATCAAATATTGTGTAAAAAAAAACATTTCTCATTCACATAATTTTTTTTCATAGTCAACTTGCAGACAAGGTGTATAACTCAGCTTCCTGCAAATGTTTTGAAATAGTAGTGTGCAAAATTTCAATATGATATTTTTAATAGTTTTTTTTTTTAGATATCTTTGGAAAATATAAGAAAATGTTGAAATTTCGCTAACTTTTCAACCGTCAAAAAGTCAAAATGTGTCCTACCTTGCAGATGAAGTCCTAGTAGGCCCCCAGCCTAATAAGGAAATCCCTCTTGTTCTGTCTGCTGCTCATCTCTGGAATTTCTACTCCTTCGTCTGGCAATTCTCATTTCATGAGATGCTGATTTGGCCTGCCGTTGAGCATTTATTGTGCGCTCAGGGTCGATATGTGCAAAACAATTCTACGCGTGGACTCCAACTTCAATGTTCAATTTGTTCATGACTTTGCGATAAATTTGAGCTCCATCACTGAAAACACCGGGTACACCTCGATAGCTCCCGACACCAATAGATCCCTAACCCTAACCCTATCCCTTTGCGGGGATCTACCGATGCGGGGATCTATCGGTGCGGGGATCTATCGGTTCGGTGCGGGGATCTATCGGTGCGGGGATCTATCGGGATGACCCCAAAACACCTACCGCTAGAGAAACAGCTGTGTTCACTGTGGTCAGTCCATGATGATAACGGTGTTTGTCCCATGTCTGCATACCTCATTCTTTCTCTCCTCTCACTATCCACAGGCTTATCATAACGGTGTTTGTCCCATGTCTGCATACCTCATTCTTTCTCTCCTCTCACTATCCACAGGCTTATCATAACGGTGATTGTCCCATGTCTGCATACCTAATTCTTTCTCTCCTCTCACTATCCATAGGCTTATCATAACGGTGTTTGTCCCATGTCTGCATAGCTAATTCTTTCTCTCCTCTCACTATCCATAGGCTTATCATAACGGTGTTTGTCCCATGTCTGCATACCTAATTCCTTCTCTCCTCTTACTCCTGTGGGTGGATGAATCTGTTCACTGTCTGCTCTTCGCATTTGCATGGTCTGAATTGTGGGTACGCCATGCAGTTGCTTGCCACTGTCTACCCCGGGTGCCCCCGGTCGCTGTCCCTCAGTCATGCAAACGTACTCTCCCAAACACACGCAGATTAAAGACAGCAACCACTGATACTATTGGCCAAAACTTAAAGTTGACCAGTCAAACAAATTTCTTTGCTTTAGTGGGTGTGGAATGGGGTTGGTAAGGGTTAAAATGTCTAGCGTTTCCTTTCTTTTCTCTTCGAGGGCTGGAAAGGAACGGTTGGTGTTGAGAAGACACGTACTGAATGTAGATCTCTTGCCTGTCATATGTTCGTATCTCTCTGCTTTTGGAAGTTTGCATGATGAAATAAAAAGACGCCCATAACTCCAAATGAACGTTGCTCCTGACACCGAATCGCCAAACAGAAATGACATGTCGGTGTCGTCAGCACCATTTGTTTGGAGTTATGGGCGTCTGTTTATTTCATCATGAGAAATGACATTTCGGTGTCGTTAGCACCATTTGTTTGGAGTTATGGCCGTCTGTTTATTTCATCATGAGAAATGACATTTCGCTGTCGTCAGCACCATTTGTTTGGAGTTATGGCCGTCTGTTTATTTCATTATGCGAGCAAGAGTTAACATACTAGTTCTTTATTAACTGTGTGCTGTTCCTGGCTCATTTAAGGTTTCCTTTCATATCAATCAATCCGAGGTTACCTGTATCTGTTACTGTTCGTCCGTGTGTTGGTTTGACTGTATTCAAGATCGAAAAGTCTGTGCCAGTCTGTTATTTGTGTTTGTGTATTTCTGCAGCTGTTGTCAATGTGTGTATGTCAGGTACAGATTATACGGGCACGCCTAGAACATCTTTTGACGGGAATGTCTGCTGGCTTGTTCTGCATGCTGTGTGTTGTCATTTCTGCAAGGAAATTCAGTGTCATGAGCAGCATTCCTTTGGAGTAATGGGCGTTTGTTTATTTCATTATGGGAACAAGAGTTACCCGACTTGTTCGTTACTGACTGTGTACTGTTCCCTGCCTCACGTAACATGTCCTGTGGAAGTTTGTTCGTTACTGACTGTGTACTGTCCCCTGCCTCACGTAACATGTCCTGTGGAAGTTTGTTCGTTAATGACTGTGTACTGTTCCCTGCCTCACGTAACATGTCCTGTGGAAGTTTGTTCGTTAATGACTGTGTACTGTTCCCTGCCTCACGTGACATGTCCTGTGGAAGTTTGTTCGTTACTGACTGTGTACTGTTCCTGCCTCACGTAACATGTCCTGTGAAGTTGTTCGTTAATGACTGTGTACTGTTCCCTGCCTCACGTGACATGTCCTGTGGAAGTTTGGGGGGAGTTCTGGGTTAAAGGGAGCGTGTGTTTAGAGATGGGTGGGAGATCTCAGATTACCATGGCGCTGGAACCTGAAACTTGGACATTGGGAAAACAGACCACTTCCCCCCCCCCCCCCCCCCCCCCAAAAAAAAAGGAAAATAAGAATCCCCACCTCGCTTTTTTTTTAAAATAAAAAATTAGTCACAATCCCCCGCCCCACCCCACCCCCTCTCATTTCTGTGCGTTTGGAAAATGAGTCATCCCCACCCCTATCCCCACCCCCACCCCAGAATTGTGAAAATTTGAGACACTGCAGATATGATTTTGTCAATTTAGGCTGGCCTCTCTCTCTCTCTCTCTCTCTCTCTCTCTCTCTCTCTCTCTCTCTCTCTCTCTCTCTCTCTCTCTCTCCTCTCTCTCTGTCTCCCTTCATGTCCCTCCCTCCCTCCTCTCTCTATCTCTGTCTCTCTCTCTCGCTCTCTCTTTATCTCTCTCTCCCTCCACCCTCCCTCTATTTCTCTCTCTCTCTCTTTCTCTCTCTCTCTCTCTTTCCTCTCTCTCTCTCTCTCTCTCCTCTCTCTCTCTCTCTCTCTCTCTCTCTCTCTCTCTCTCTCTCTGAGTGTGTGTGTGTGTGTGTGTGTATGTGTGTGTGTGTGTGTGTGTGTGTGTGTGTGTGTGTGTGTGTGTGTGTGTGTGTGTGTGTGTGTGTGTGTGTGCATGCGTGCGTGAGTGTGTGTGTGTGTTGTGGGGGGGGGGGGGGGGGTGTAAAAAGAAAGAAATGAAAACCACGAAAACTAAATGAATCAAAGAAGGAAAAACGGAACAAAAAAGCACTGAAGAAAACAGACGTTTATACATAGAGACGGACATATACATACATAAACAATCAAGTAAACAGACGTTTATACATAGAGACGGACAAATACATACATAAACAATCAAGTAAACAGACGTTTATACATAGAGGCGGACAAATACATACATAAACAATCAAGTAAACAGAGAGAACGGCAAAGAGACAATTAGAGAAGGAAGGAAGAATGAAGGAAAACTCATAGTACAAATAGACTTTTGTTTTTTCTTTTCCATGCTTATTTGTTCCTTTGTTTTGTTTTTGTTACTTTACCTGTATTTTTCTTATAATATCTTATTTTCCCCCTTCTTTCCTTTTTTTGATTATTTATTTCGTTCATTCATTCGTGCATCCATCCATTCCATTCATTCATTCATTCATTCATTCATTCATTCATTTCATGCATTCATTCATTCATTCATTCATTCATTCATTCTTCCTTCCTTCCTTCCTTCTTTCCCTCCTTCTTTCTTTCCCCCGTCCTTCCTTTCTTCCCTGTCTTTCTTTTGTCTTTCCTTCTTTCTTCTCCCTTTGTCCCTTTTCAATTTCACTCTTCATTGGAACTCTATCCCCCTCTCTCTCCCTCCCTCCCTCCCTCCCCTCCCTCCTCTTTTATCTACCCTCCTCCCTATGATCCTTTCCCTACTTATCCATTTCATTCCTTGATTCCTTTCTTATCTACCCTCCTCCCTATGATCCTTTCCCTACTTATCCATTTCATTCCTTGATTCCTTTCTTTGCTTTCTCCATTGTTCCTTCTTTCAACGTTTTCTTCTCTTCTTTTCACATTGTTTTCTTCCTCCTTTCCATTCTCCAGTCTTTTATCTTTTGTTTACTGTTAACTTACGTGCTTTCAAGAGAGAGAGAGAGAGAGAGAGAGAGAGAGAGAGAGAGAGAGAGAGAGAGAGAGGAGAGAGAGAGAGAGAGAGAGAGAGAGAGAGAGAGAGAATGCGAACGAAAGAGAGTAAGTGTGCGTGCACTCGCGCGCCCGTACACACACACACACACACACACACACACACACACACACACAACACACACACACACACACACAGAGAGAGAGAGAGGCGCGCACGCGCGCGCGCGTGCTATTCAAAGCACTGAACTTTATGATTTTTCTCAGAAATAAAGGCACATTAATTAACTCACCATGTACCGCCACTGTGTAAATGTCCTGTTCTAGAAAGGTCAAGAATGGGCGATGCATTGTTCGCTTATGAACGTGCTTGTTGTTGTTTGTTGTGAAGTTATTTCACTATTGAGGTAGATACATTTCAATTTGCTACTTTGTTTATTTATATTGTTGTGTTCGAGTTTTTTTGTTCGCTTATGAACGTGCTTGTTGTTGTTTGTTTTGAAGTTATTTCATTATTGAGGCAGATACATTTCAGTTTGCTACTTTGTTCATGATATTGTTGTGTGCATTGTTGTGTGAAAGGACTTTCACACACCCTCCCCTTTCTTCTTTCTCCCCCCCCCCCCCCCCCTTTCTCCCCCTTCCTACTTCCTCTCCCATCATCCCCGTTTCCGTATGGCGGCCATTTTTGACTGCAAGATGAACAGAAGAAGCAGCTAAGTGGTTTCTTCTTCTTTGTTACTGTGATTTGTTTTCCCTAAAGAAGACCCAAGAGGTGGAAATGTATTGTGTCTAGTCCTGTTCTCTGTTTGTCTGTGTCCTTGGCGGTACCTAACCACTTCTCTTTCCAAATTGTGCTTCATTTTCCGCCCTCAGTCACTCTGTTTTGAAACTTAAGCCATTGAACATTCAAAACATTTTGCTCAAACAGTATGCACTGATAATTTTGATCTGACTTACGCGACTGTTGCAGATCTGCTCTCTCTCTCTCTCTCTCTCTCTCTCTCTCTCTCTCTCTCTCTCTCTCTCTGTGTTCTCTTTTTCTGTCTGTCTTTGCGTGCTTGCATGCGTGCACGCGTGTGCTTGTGTGCACGTGTGCGCGTGTGTGCTTACCTGCGCGTGTGCACACGGTGCAGGAAATGTGTGATGCCACGATCGTAATGTGTGGATTAGGTCTGGAAATTATCATACATATTATATCATCCACTGAAAATCTGTACTTGGACGGCAACAGGACCAGCTGCAAGGGAAAGTCGAACAGCAGCCAATCGCTTGCATGGAGATTTCTTTTCGGGGGTGGAGCTAACCAGACGACGCACTTCAAACTAATAGCTATATAATGAGGCGAGCGGCAGAGTCCAGTCTGTGTTGCCATGCGCTTTTAGTGTTGATCGATTTCATCTGGGCGAAGCGTAAATAGAACGATACTACAGGCAGCTCCAAGTTTGCACCGTTCGTTTGTTCATTGTGCAGAGCACAACCTGTGCAGGTGTGCCGGCACTGAACTGACCCTTGACCATGATGTGGAGCAGCAAGCCTTGCTGCTTCAGACAGGAGATGAAGGAGAGAGGTGCCAGACACGGGCACCGCCGACCGTTAATGTTCATGGTTATATTATGCGTCCTCATTAATCACGTCTGCACTCAGGATGAACCTGTCACGAGGAACAGCAAGTCTGATACAGCAGTCAGTCTTACGACCTGGCCCCCTTCAGTCCTTGAAGGATCCAAAACAGCCCCTTCAACCCTGGCTGGATCGGATACAACCCGAACCCCTTCAGCTGTTGTGGGACGGATACAACCCGACCCTTCAGCTGTTGTGGGACGGATACAACCCAACCCCCTTCAGCTGTTGTGGGATCGGATACAACCCAACCCCCTTCAGCCCTGACAGAATATGATACAACCCAGTCTGTCAGCAGTCTGCCTCCCTCAGACACAACCATTCGTGAGGCACACTCTCAACCCCCTGCACCAGCTGATGAATCAGCCAGTGAAGAAAGTCCACCTGTGTCAGTAGTCATGGAAACTGAGACACCAGTGAGGGAGCCTCTTTCATCGACAAGGAGCTAGATGCAATCAAGGAGAAAAGCACTGACACCTCCGCAGTAGCGAGTGAAATCGTCGGTGACCAAGATCACCTTCTCTCAACTGTGTAGGATCTGGCACGCCTTCTGCGGCCAACCCAACTCTCCCTGACATGCCTGCATTGAACGCATTGCCAGAAAAACGTTCTGAAATCCCTTCGGTGGCAGATCATTTGGTGGACAATAACACGCAGTTCCCCGCTGCCATCACGAGACTGATCCAGCCATCACGTCCTCTTTGCCTGATTCGGACCCGGCAGACTTCAATGCAGCTCATGACATTACCCCCACAAGTCATCTACCAGCAACTGATGGAACGGTCAGTCCTGTCAGTCAGTCTCTGTCAGCTACCACTGAATCTGAAACAATGGATTCGACTGGTTCCCCCGACATAGACACAACTGAACAGGACAGAACTGATGAGACAACCTCCCCAAAGAATGGAAGGGAAGACGATGCAGGGTGTACTTTCCCGCAGCTGGCTGACGTACAACAGACAAACTTATCATGACTCCAGTACCGGTCACGTGCAGGGTCTGACCAGCCAGAACTTGCAGCTGTGTCAAAACATCTGCAATATTCATCGCTGCCGAGAACCAGGGAATAGGTCTGCACTCTCAAACTTCACTTTGAAATGTAAAGAAATCTGCCGGACGATGAAATTCACCAACCAAGAGAACCATGCTGTGCAAACCTGGCTTGACCACCTGTTCTCCTGTTACTTCAGCGAAATACGGTGAGAGTCGAGCCTGCCATGGCCATTTCACCGTAGAAAATGAACCTCCAGCTTCAGCCTCAATACCCACCATCCCTGCACTCTCCTCTCAGGATACGTGTGGGTCGGATGCCCCCTTCGTGAAGACCTGTTCAGTCTCCTCCTGCACCTGTGGCACGGTCCCTGAGTCGGTGGCCCTCACTGCAGACAAGAACCTGTACAACTGTTCCTCTGGCACCATCCCTGACTACATCCGTTGTGACAAGGTGCAGCAGTGTGTGGGGGGAGAGGACGAACCCGCTGACTGCCCGTACAGGTCTGTACAGTGTTGTTGTACCGGGCTGTATACCATTGTACTATTCTGACGTCCTAGTGGTATTGTATTGTATAATATTATTGTGTCGTTTCGTGTTCTAATCCGTATTCGTAACGCAAAGGGGAGGGGGAAGTGGAGTAATGTGGTCTTATTCACAATACACAATTGCATGCACGTATATAAATGATATACATACATAGTGTGCAGTTTGACTCACGCTCACTCCTCTTAAACACACAGCCACAGACCGACATACAACACAGAGCTCCCTCTAAACAACTTGCTTTGCTTATTCACTTACTCATGAAGCCACTCCCGACTGATGAGTAAATGTGAGTGAAAGAGAGTAATATGTGTGGGAAGTGTGTTGTTGTTGTCTTCAATTTAACGTCTATCCACATAGTGATATTAGACGGGGGGGGGGGGGGGGGGGGGGGGTAGGGAGGGGGAGGGGAGGGCGTATTGGGAGAGGACGAGGGGAGATGGGACCGTTTAGTGTGTTGTATTATGTATCAATGTGGGAGTGTGTGTATGTGTGGTGTGTGTGTGTGTGTGTGTGTGTGTGTGTGTGTGTGTGTGTGTGTGTGTGTGCGCGCGCGCGCAAGTAGATTTTGCAGTATATGCTTTGGAGTGGTTTCACAGTGTGAGTCCGAGTCAACTCTCTTAACAACCAAACTCTGAATGCCAAACTTTATAGGTCAAATTTTCTATTAAGAATTTCAACAACTTGGTGATTTTTAAAAATCAAAATTTGTTACAAGTGACACGGATTTAAGTTGTCAAGGGGGATAACCCTTGAGAGTCGGAAAAACACAAGTGCACTGAATGTTGAGAAAATACAACAGCTACTTAGTTCTCCTATAGAATTTGTGCAGTTGATCAGTGTTTAATTCGAAATAAATAGCATCTTATATGGTTAACGATAAAAAAAATCATTACAATGTACGGTGAATTAAGATATATGAATATGATGAATTTGACTAAAGAAGACATAACAATCACGTATATTCTCATAACAACACCTTGCTGAACTTTGATATGTAAATTGAACTATTGTGGGGGCTATAATTCTCTTCATCAAAATAAATATTTACTTTCAATTATTCAAAACTCTATCATTACTACAAACAGTAGTTTTAAGGCAATTGGTTATATAATACAAGTAACCTGTTAATGGTATGGGTGACCATTTTTTATTTGACCAAAAAATGATGTCTCAACAAACCATTACACGAAGGATTTCTCTCACTCTGAACACACTTTTTTCTTTTTTTTTTTTTTTTTTGAAAGTAAATTTTGGAATCAAAGTCATATCCTTTATAACAAAGATAATTGAGTAACGTTATAAAAACAAAGCACTACACAATGATCCTGGGGCAAGATGCTTTCGCAATTTCCTAACTTGTTAGCAGAATCTGATAATGTATCATATACAACAAAAATTCTGCATTCACTCTCCATCTATCACATGGAAATGTTCACCCCGAAAAGGACATTCCCATCCACATAACACCCAGATTAGTGAGAGCATTAAAGCGACCTCTCATAGTAGTTTCATCAATATAAGTTACAAACATGCAGAACACACTAGGAACAAGTGTTTAATGAGGTATATGTGGACATGTTTCTCCAGAAGTTTGGGCACAGTTAGTACAACAGATATTGTTCTTGTTGTTTTTAAACCTCTTAGGTCTCTTGATTTTGGTAGCAGAATTACTTCCGCTTGAGAGAGAGAGAGAGAGAGAGAGAGAGAGAGAGAGAGAGAGAGAGAGAGAGAGGAGAGAGAGAGAGAACATTATTAGAAAACAATAGACTTTTTTCTAACAAAAGCTTTTAGAAGAATACTAGAACGTGGCATGCATATTTGACTCCTGTAAACAGTAAAAATAATTTAAAAGCAATGGAACGGGATAATACTTCTTTGAAATAAACTTTTCTCAAAGATTCTGATACCCAGGACATGTCATATTCACATTTAGGTCAGATTTGGTGTACATTTGGGCAAAGACACACAAAACATATTTTCACACGCTTGAGAATATCTTCAGCGATCTATTTACTTTGGGGACACGCAGTCAGACAAGTAAGAACTCCGCGTAAAACAGGATTCTCAATATTTATTTGTGGTGGTTGGACATGCAGTTGTCTGACCATTGTATACAATCTGAATTTATCGCGTGACAAGATACTGCTTTCCAAGTCTGTCATATGACAATCAAATTATTATTCTATGTCAAAATTAATCATCTCTGAGTCAAAATTAATCATCTCTATTGAAAATGTGCAGAAAATAGTCATACATATAGCCAAATCCATAGGCGTACAATGTAAAATAAATGCATAACACTCAATCACTTTTATTCTTACAGTGAAGTTCATAGAACACCCATATGCCTTGAGTGGAATACGATTTTCTTGCATTGTGCTAATGGTGTGCATCCTACAATTTTGAGAGAGAGAGAGAGAGAGAGGAGAGAGAGAGAGAGAGAGAGAGAGAGAGAGAGAGAGAATTATTCATTAAAGGCCATAGCCCCTTTTAAAGGGGGAGGGAGGGAGGGGGTGAAATCGCAAACAGTATACGATAACGAACAAAACACAGATATACAAGATCAAAGCAAATAACAGACACCACTGTGCTGGCCTCTTTTTTCAATAGATCAATGGAAAGAGCTGTACAGAAGAGCAAGATTTGTTATAATCCCATTGAAAAATTTGTGTCTCTCAAAACGTTTATAGAGGTATAAGCTCATGTTTTTCAAAATGTGTTTGTTCTGGTTGGAAATCAGCAGAGACGCACGGAACAGACATAGATGTGCATAAAACCCTACGAGGAATATATTCTTTTATCAGGTCACTGACAGCAGGACAACAAAGTAAAATGTGTAATTTGTCTTCCTTTGAGCTTTTACACATTGGACAGCTTAATCGTCTGAATGTTCTTTTAATGAGATTGCCATGTATTGTCATATCAGGAACTCTTAGTCTAAACTTCGTCTAATACCGTTTAATGTGTCTGTCTACATCTAGCAGAAGATAGCTTTCACAGTTTCTAGAAGATCTAAAAGTACTGCACCAAGAGAATCTTTCACTTTGCTGAATGTGATCTTCCCAGTTTTGCCATCTGCAACCAATCTGCCTTTGACGAAATTCACCCAAAAATCCCTTCACATCTTTCACTCCCTGTTTTTGACCATAGCAACCAAATCCATTTTGAGAGAACATTTGCGAACATTATAAACCATGTTTGTTTGCCGTCAGACTCTGAATTTAACAATATCTGTAAGCTTTCAGTGGCAGCCTACTTTCATACACACGTAATATTATTAACAAGTGTCCAATGCAACGAATGTTTGACTCAATATATTTAGGGTGGCGTCCAGTATTCCCTTAAACTAACTCATTTGGGGTTTTGGCATGAACACCAGTGAATTTCTTTAGTGCATACAAGTGAATCTTTTCGACATGTGTAACTGCTTTATCTAGTCTCCATGACTCTGCGCTATGCACAGCAGAGATGGAACTCGAGAGTCAATATCTGAAGAAACGCATTTAAAGAATGACTTTAAGCGAGAATACCTTAAGGACAATGCACAATGCAGCCTTCTTTGCTCTACTTGCCAGCTCTTGGCAATCAACTACAAACCTACGACAAGTGGTAAAGTGTATGCCAAGGCATTTTTAACAGTTTATAACGGAATTCTTTCACCATTTAGGAACCACCTCTCTTTTGCTCCTGAATATCCACCTTTTCTAAACACCACAATGTTGCTTTTGTCATATTGATTTTGAGTTGATGTCGAGACGCTGCATCGTTAAAGATTGTTTGGTTGATTTTGGAGACCAATGGGTTTCAGAGACCAATGCAATATAATCCTCTAACAATAAAATGAATAATTCATTAGGACTAGAAGTGAGTGAAGTGCCATGCTTTCCATTCTGAATTATAGCTTAAGCTAATTCAGTTATAAGTAAGGAGACCAGGACAAGGCTACAGGCGTCACCCTGTTTAAGACCCCTTGTATACATGATATAATCAGTAAGAATCAGCACCACATCTTACCTTTGCTTTAACACAGTTATACATACTTAAAATTGCATTTATAAATTTTACCTTTAATTCCATTGTTATATAGAAGAGACCACAGCAGTTTTCATGAAAACAGAATCGAAAGCCTTTTTAAATTCTATAAAAGCTATGCAAAACTTACAAATCCAAGAAAACTGTTTTTGGACCTTTGCTAAAAGAGTGAACATTTAATCAATACTAGAATAGCCTTCCTTAAAACCAGCTTAGTGTTCAGCTAAGATATCATTCTGCTGAACCCACTCTTGCAGTCTGAAATTAATGATGGAACGACAAAGTTTATTGCTTACATCACACAAAGATATGCTCATATAATTACCTGGGTTGTTTAGCGACCCCTTCTTAAACAATAGCAATATGATTGGCCCTGTCCGTCTTTCAGGAAATATTCCTTGATCAGTGCATTAAGAATTTTAATAGGACGTCAACCAGAAATTTACCCCGTGTTTGTTTTTTTCACCAATAATTCTATGCGGGTTACTGATTTTCTGTTCTTCAGTTTTTCTGTAACTATTAATACCTCTTCTTTCGAAACTGTGTGATTAAAAGTATCTATGTTGTCTTCCGTATCAATGATTTCTTCTTCAATATCTACGAAACGTTCTTCATCGTCTTCTTTTTTTAAAACATTTCTGTAAAATGTTGATGCCATTTATCGGCACTGACATTTCTTCACTGATATCTTTTGCATATTTTTTCAAAATTTGCGCTGAACATCTATGGACTTTACAAGACTGTCTTATAACATATAATCATTATGTTCTTTCCTTTTCCTCTGCAGCATCTTTTTGTATTGTTTTCGTGCTCGACAAAAAGTGCTACTGAATGTAATCTTCGTTTTTCGAGAAATCGTTAAAAGTTTCCTTGCTTTTCTTTTAGCTAAAGGGCATTCCATATCGTACCATTCATTTTTTTCTCTCATCTATTTTCATTTGTTCCCATCATACATTCAGCGTCATTCGTAACATTGGTATTAAACACATCCAATGCAATATCAACATCAACATGTATCAGACTAATCACTCTAGCTATCATTGATAGAGCAGACTCACTGTTCATTTGAACACAAAATGTATCAGCATACATCTTACCACACAAGCTTCTCAACAATCTCTTTTTTTTCTTTGCATTCTGTGTAGGCATATTACCGGCTTTAAAATAGACATTAAATTCTAGAGGTAGTTGATCTCATTCGATGCGTCACTAACAAAGAGAGTGCATGAGGAATGTATGTGAGCAATTAAGTCAGATGAATCTATGTAATAGTCTTTACACTATTCCCATTCTCAGAAATGTATGTGAAATGACACTGGAGGTCACCGTTACATACATCATTTAATATACAAGATCCAGTGCTGTACACATGTTTAACAAGAATTTCCCACACTTGTTCAAAATTTCATCTTCGGTGCGTTTGTTTGTGTTATTTGCAAAACTTATCTGCATCAATGTAAAATCTCTTTGTATCAGAACATAAATGCTGGGAAATGCCAGCCGTTCTACCGTTTAAATCGCCAGCTAGCCGTATATGTACATCATGCATGTCAAGCATGACATTGGGAAGACAGTTCACAGATCATACGACTGTCAATATCAGAAAAAGAACAGTATGGTGAATTTTCTGGTTGCAAATATGCACATATAAGACATTTATCAATAAGCGGACAGATATTTGCAAATAGATAACAGAAAGATGTTATTACGATCAGTATGCACTTCTTGCACATATATTAAAACTTCTTTCTTTATCAAACACACAGTCAACCTGAACGCCTTCTGTGTTGTGTTATCTTAAACGCAGGTTTACAAAATACTTTATGAGCATTGAAAACAGTAGAAGCAAAACTTCCCACAAGGGTTTCTACAAGGGATACAAAATTGAATGACGCTGTATACGAAACGAAATCCCTATCACGTCTATTTGACAAGCCATTAACTTTCCAGTGTAAAAACATACACATTGTTTATTCAAGCGACTTGTTTTTATGCTGAACTTTGTTCGTGCCATCACTGACATCCCCCAAAAGATACCTGGATGTGTTATTCTCCATCTCCACCCATTATATTGTTGTTGTTTTTAGTTCAAAGCATTATTATACAAAGGATTGACATGTGCGTAGCTTCCAGACAAACATCCACCACATCCATCTACAAAATCTTGTTTATCAGACATCACACTATTTACACACAGACTCATTTCATCCCGCAAATCATTAAAAAAAAACAACAAACAAACACACAAACAAACTTTGTCGTCGACTAAGCCGCTCTCTGAACGAGAAATGTTTTTGAGAACCATTCTTTCATCCTGAATAGATACATTATAGTCAAACAAAATGGTATTCGAGGTTTTATCCACATTGAGATCATTCTGGTCAACCGTAGTACCATTTGAGGAGTAGTCGTATTTGTAGTACTTAATAACACATCATCAATGAAAGTATCACAACATTTTTTAAGTATTTATGTGGGGACACATGAAAATCAAAAAAACGCATGCTTTTGAATTCTTAATGACACATCATCAATGAAATATCAAAAATTATTTAGTATTTTATGTGGTGACACATGAGAATCAGAGAAACACATGCTTTGAATTCTTAATAAACACATCATAAATAAAAAATATCAACATGATTTAGTTTTATGTGGGGACACATGAAAATCAAGAAACACATGCTTTGAATTCTATTTTCAATGTAGAGAGAAACACATGCTTTGAATTCTGTTGTCAATGCGTAGTGCGGGCAGGGCTGTGTCGACCGCCTCATCCGAACTGCGCGCGATATTTCAACCTCGTGTTCAGGAACAGGCCATGTCCGATTTCTTCATGTTGCCTCTTTTACCCACGTCAGTTTGAAGGATATTTCATAACTATCTTTTACCACCATGATATTAAATAGCTTACCTCACCACGCCGGCCATTTTCCAAAGCATCTTTTTATGATTTCCAACTTAATCTACAGAGAACTATTGTACGTCAATGTTTAAAATGATTGAAAGACCATGGACACTCTCTTGTTCATTTTTGACTTCTTATAGGTGAGCATCGACTTTTTTCCAAATATCCCTGACCCACTGAGAAAAAATCACCCCTTTGAATATTTTCGGTTCCTTATAATTTGCACCTGGCATTTAGTATTTTTTTCTTTATGCTAAAAAGGTGCAACATCCAATGATAGGAAAAGACTGATCAGTCAGATCCATTTTGTCCGTTGTCAGATCCTGAATTAAAGCCTCACACTCTTGCCTAGTTTCATTCTGTCTTTGAGGAACGCCATGAAAAAATGACATTATTCCTTTTTAAAACGGCATTCAAAGATATCTGCCTTTTGTTCTAATTTCTCCCATTTTCAGTCAGTCTTCGTTTTGTTCTCTGAGCCTTTCATTATCATATTTGAGGTCTGTAATCTCCTGCTTTAACAAAGACACATCCTCACGTAAAATCGCTTACCGTCTCATTCTTTTCTCTCATGTCGGCCTTCGTTCCATTGAACTTACAGTTCCCAAGACGTGAAGACCCCGACATGACATCTCCACAGAAGGTTCCACAACATGACATCTGCCACGAAGGTTCCACAACATGACATCTGCCACAGAAGGTTCCACAGACATGACATCTGCACAGAAGGTTCCACAGACATGACATCTGCCACAGAAGTTCCACAGACATGACATCTGCCACAGAAGGGCCCCAGGCATGACCATCTGCCACAGAAGGTTCCACAGACATAACACTGCCACAGAAGGTTCCACAGACATGACATCTCCACAGAAGGTTCCACAGGGTATCGGGACGGCGAGTCACTGGCTGCAGGCAAAGATCCACTGGCACTGTTCAGTCTTGCTGCGTGAGACTCTCTCCCTTTCTGCCTGGTCTGAGTCCCGGGTTAAGTTCAAAGTTCTCACAAAACTGAAATAAAATTCCGTGAATTTTAATGTAATTAAAAAGCGAACCACCAAGAAAACGCAGACAACGAATCACAAGACAAAACACGACGCGTTTCCGACCTCATAGGTCTTCTTTAGGCAAGATACAAAACACTCAGGACAACCAAATGAACGAGCAACCACTTACCCTCATTCACTTCAGCACAAGATGTAAAATAGATCTAAAATTCCCCTCATTCACTTCAGCACAAGATGTAACTAGATCTAAAATTCCCTCATTCACTTCAGCACAAATGTAACTAGATCTAAAATTCCCTCATTCACTTCAGCACAAGATGTACTAGATCTAAAATTCCCTCATTCACTTCAGCACAACATGTAACTAATTCTAAAATTCCTCATTCACTTTTAGCACAAGATGAAACTAGATCTAAAGTTCCCTCATTCACTTCGGTACAAGATGTAACTAGATTTTAAAATTCCCTCATTCACTTCAGCACAAGATGTAACTAGAAACTAAAATTCCCTCATCACTTCAGCACAAGATGTAACTAGATCTAAAATTCCCTCATTCACTTCAGCACAAGAGTAACTAGATCTAAAATTCCCTTTATTCCCCTTTAGCACAAGATGTAACTAGATCTAAAATTCCCTCATCACTTCAGCACAAGATGTAACTAGATCTAAAATTCCCTCATTCACTTCACACAAGATGTAACTAATCTAAAATTCCCCCATTCACTTCAGCACAAATGTAACTAGATCTAAAATTCCCTCATTCACTTCAGCACAAGATGTAACTAGATCTAAAATTCCTCAATCACTTCAGCACAAGAGTAACAGATCTAAAATTCCCTCATTCACTTCAGCACAAAAATGTAACTAGACTAAATTCCCATCATTCCACTTTAGCACAAGAAAGTAACTAATCTAAAATTCCCTCATTCACTTCAGCCCCAAGATGTAACTAGATCTAAAATTCCGTGAAACAAAAACGACAGGATCAACCTAAAGCGACACCATCTTGCCATCTTGGAGCTTCCATGTCCTACAAAAAAAAAGAGACTTTCTTTGCCGACCGGTGAAACATAAATGCAACGAACGAAACATGAAACACCACAAACCGAAGGAAAGGATAAAAGGGCACTGATGACATTTCCATGACTGCACCATAGGAAATACCATTAAAGGCATTAAAAATTAAAACAATTAACTTCGTAGTCAGAGTGACTGGGCAGAGGCTTTTCTACACTTTGTAAGCAAAGGGCAAACCCCGAGAGAGAGAGAGAGGGGAGAGAGAGAAGAGAAAAGAGAGAAGGGGAGAGAGAGAGAGAGAGAGAGAAGAGAGAGAAAAGGAGACAAGGGCAAGACAAAATTCTTTATCTACGAGGGTAATAGATAAGCACTGTCCCCACTTTTTTTTACATCCAGTCCTCGCCCTGAGTAGGGACTACAACATGCAGTGAAATGAAATAATGTGAGAAAGCAAACAAGGCAAACAAGAGAGAGAGAGAGAGAGAGAGAGAGAGAGAGAGAAGAGAAAAGAGAGAGAGAGAGGAGAGAGAGAGAGAATGGAGTCTTTTGCTGGCGGAAATCATACAGGGCGAATCACTAAGTTTTGCTTGACAAGGATGGAATGACTCTCATTTAATGGAACGTAAAGGTGATACTAGAGCTGCCTACAACCCCCGCCCCCACCACAACCCCGCCCTATCAGCCCCCCCCCCCCCCTCTACCCCCTCCTCCCATAACAAACAAGCAACAACAACAAAAGAAAAAGAAAAACAAAATGCGAAGCATATAAACGTACCCCCCGTTTTCCAAACCGCTTATAAATCAGCCAAGTGCTTTATGAGTAAGAAAAAAGGCGAAATAACGGTTTTAACGGTTATTTAACCGATGTACACTTTTGAAAAATGGTATTTAGTCCTCACTGGGCTAAAGCCTGTGTACATACCAAATTCATCCAAATCGGACATTATGTCAAGAATAACGGTTTTTAACGGTCAGATTTTGAAACACTGCATGGAAGTGCCATTTGTGTGTGATGACCTTTCTATATACAAAATTGCATTAAATCCACCAATATATAAAAAAAAATAACGGCAAAATAACGGTTTATCGTTATATAACCGATATACACTTTTGAAACCGGTATTTTAGTCCTCACTGGGCTAAAGCCTGTGTACATACCAAATTTCATCCAAATCGGACAATATGTTAAGAATAACGGTTTTTAACGGTCAGATTTTGAAACACTGCATGGAAGTGCCATTTGTGTGTGATAACCTTTCTATATACAAAATTGCATTAAAACCCACCAATATATAAAAAATAACGGCAAAATAACGGTTTAAACGGTTATATACCCGATATGCACTTTTGAAACCGGTATTTTAGTCCTCACTGGGCTAAAACCTGTGTAGATATCAAATTTCATCCAAATTGGACAATATGTCAAGAATAACGGTTTTTAACCGTCAAATTTTGGAACACTATTTAGAAAGTGCCATTTGTGTGTGATAACCTTTCTATATACCAAATTTCATTAAAATCGACCCATATATAAAAATAACGGCAGAAAACGTTTTTAACGGTTGTTTAATCCATTTTCAGCATTACATCAGTTACATATGGACAGACGATCCGATTTGTCACAAGATCATCCATACCGCTTATAAATTGGCCAAGTACTTTCTGAGATATTCCATAAAGAAGAAAAACCGTTACAAGCTGTTACAACCGTTAGTAACGGCTATAACGGGGCAAACTAAAACATCAGGCATCATCCGTGACCCATAATGAACACACCTGCTAATTTTCATAAAGGTCGGCCAAGTACTTTCTGAGATATTCCATAAAGAAGAAAAACCGTTACAGGCCGTTACAGCCGTTAGTAACGGTTATAACGGTAAACTAAAACATTGTGCATTATTTGTGACCCATAATGAACATACCTACACATTTTCAGAAAGATCGGCCAAATACTTTCTGAGATATTCCATAAAGAAGAAAAGCGTTACAAGCCGTTACAGCCGTTACTAACGGCTGTAACGGTAAACTAAAACGTCGGGCATCATCCTTGATCCATAATGAACACACCTACAAATTTTCAGAAAGATCGGCTCAGTAGTTTTGTCTGGAGCGAGTGGAACACATTTTTGACCACGGACACACACACACACACACACACACACACACACAAACACACACACACACCCCACACACACACACACACACACACACACACACACACACACACACACACACACACACACACTCTAAACGGCTGTAACGGCCTGTAATGGTTTTTCTTCTCCATGGAATATGTCAGAAAGTACTTGGCTGATCTTTGTGAAAATTAGCAGGTATGTTCATTATGGTCACGGATGATGCCCGATGTTTTAGTTTACCCCGTTACAGCCGTTACTAACGGCTGTAACAGCCTGTAGCGGCTTTTCTTCTTTACAGAATATCTCAAAAAGTACCTGGCCGATATTTCTGAAAATTTGTAGGTATGTTCATTATGGGTCTCGAATGATGACCAATGTTTTAGTTTACCGTTACAACCGTTACTAACGGCTGTAACGGCCTGTAACGCTTTTTCTTCTTTATGGAATATCTCAGAAAGTACTTGGCCGATCTTTGTGAAAATTAGCAGGTATGTTCATTATGGGTCACGGATGATGCCCGATGTTTTAGTTTACCCCGTTATAGCCGTTACTATCGGCTGTAATAGCCTGCAACGGTTTTTCTTCTTTACAGAATATCTCAAAAAGTACTTGGCCGATCTTTCTGAAAATTTGTAGGTATGTTCATTATGGGTCACGGATGATGGCCGATGTTTTAGTTTAACGTTATAGCCGTTACTAGCGGCTGTAACGGCCTGTAACGGTTTTTCTTCTTTATAGAATATCTCAAAAAGTACTTGGCCGATATTTCTGAAAATTTGTAAGTATGTTCATTATGGGTCACGGATGATGCCCGATGTTTTAGTTTACCATATATACTGTTACTAGCGGCTGTAACGCCTGTAACGCTTTTTCCTTCTTCATGGAATATCTCAGAAAGTACTTGGCTGATCTTTGTTAACATTAGCAGGTATGTTCATTATGGGTCACGAATAACGCCGGATGTTTTAATTTACCGTTATAGCCGTTACTAACGTCTGTAACGGCCTGTAACGGTTGTTTTTTTATGGAATATCTCAGAAAGTACTTGGCTGATCCTTGTGAACATTAGCAAGTATGTTCACTTTGGGTTACGGATGATGCCCGATGTTTTAGTTTACTGTTATACCGCTACTAACGGCTGTAATGGCCTGTAACAATTTTTCTTCTTTATAGAATATCTCAGAATGTACATGGCCGATCTTTGTGAAAATTAGCATGTATGTTCATTATGGGTCACGGATGATGCCCAATGTTTAATTTACCGTTATATCCGTTACTAACGGCTGTAACGGCCTGTAACGGTTTTTCTTCTTTATGGAATATCTCAGAAAGTACTTGGCCGATATATCTGAAAATTTGTAGGTATGTTCATTATAGGTCACAGACGATGGCCGATGTTTACCAGAATAGCCATTACAAACGGTTACACCAGGCCAAGACGGTTTTTCCTCTTTATGGAATATCTCACGGGTTTTCAGGATAAACTGGGAGTACGTTTATATGCTTTGCATCTTGTTATTTTATCATTTGTCTATTTATTTATTTCATCATTTATCTATTTTCATTTATTCTTTTAACAGAACATGGCCAGGACGAAATCCCTTGTGGTCATCGCCTTCTTCTGTCCCGTTCTCCTGTGCTGACCCGTGGTTTCACCTCCATCACCGCTGCCTTCAAGTTATCACAACCTCTTCCAGTCAGGACCCGAGGCAGTCTTGTCGTCAGCGGTCTGGTGGGAACCTGGCCATATTACCAGAGCCTGCGGCACGGAAGTTGCTGGGAATGGTCATTGCACGCACTGGCATCCCCAGAATGTGTCTGGCTGTCGGCTTGAACAGCATGGCAGTCAGCACGAAATCTAATGAGATGAAAACACAATACCAACACGTTCTACAGTGGGACGGAGGGATTATGAACCATGGAGATCCATTGCCACGCCGATCCAAACCCGATTCGAAATTCGCTCTTCTCTTCTCACATGGAGAGATAGCAACAACCGTACTTGGCGAACCAGAGTGCCAGCTCAACAGCGTCACTGGGCTGTTGTGTATGAAGACGGGTGAATACCTTGATGACCGAGGTCTGAACAACACACGCATGTTCAATCTTTCCACCAACTCCAGCCCGGCATTCCCTTATGCTCTGACAAACTCCACCCACGTCCTGAAAGACTGCCAAGACGGCTCCGTCGTCCTGCAGTTTCAGCCATGCCCTGAAGAATACGATCAGCCCCTGTCTACCAACAACTTCAAGCTGTTTGACTGTACTGTACAGGGACAAGTGCACTATTCCTTGGTGTGTGATGGACACAAGGATTGTGAGGATGGCGGTGATGAGATAGACTGTGAGAAGACTACAGGACCCAAATCAACCCCGTCCCATTTCTACTGTGCTAATGGCCAGAAAATCGCTTCGTCAAAGAGGTAAGAGTCAAAGATCTACATTACTTGTTTGTTTGTTTGCTTGTGGATTTGATTATATAATATTAGTTTTGGACAAGAATGGGGGAGTGAATTACTCCTCACACACACACACACACACACACACACACACACACACACACACACACACACACACACACACACACACACACGAACGCATACACACGCGCGCGCACACAGAGTATATATATATTGTGTGTGTGTGTGTGTGTGTGTGTGTGTGTGTGTGTGTGTGTGTGTGTGTGTGTGTGTGTGGTGTGTGAGAGAGAGAGAGAGAGAGAGAGAGAGAGAGAGAGAGAGAGAGAGAGAGAGAGAGAGAGAGAGAGAGATACAGACATGCCTTCCTGATAACAATAAACAGTAAAGAAGTAGGGTAACTTTTGCTCCCATAAGAAAACCTAGCACAGAGTAACTTTTATTCAAGATTGGCACAGCCTTTTAAACTTGAATAAAGTCAGACAAATACAAATCCGAACAATCTTATTGTGGGGGGGGGGGGGGGGGGGGGGGGGGGGGGGGGGGAACAAGCGCAGGCCAACAACTCAACTGTCTTCATAGTAATGACTTGAAGATAGAAGAAACAGGGAAAATGAAATTAAGAATATATACTATAGATAGGAAAACTCTTCACTAGCTGCATGAGGAACCATCGCTATCCCTTCTGAAGGCAGATCTATTTGTATTGCCTGCTCCGAGGCCTTTCGTCCACTGGATCGGAACTCATCACGGAGACACGGCTGGTTGTGTCTGTGCTCCTGGCGTCAAATCGAGACACACCACAGTCCATAATACTGTGGTGTTCTCACCACCAACAGCACCCCAAAAGCAGCCAGCGAAGGGTAGTAAATGAAACCAAACAAAAGTGTGGGGAGGAAAAAAGTTGCTGAAAAACTAAAGACATTATGCAAACAATGTAAAATGTAGGGGACAATCTTTGAGCCTACGCTTGAGGATCCACCCAAGGATGCAAGGGAGATCAAAAGACAAACACAAAGACGGGCAGAAACAAATACAAGTAACCTCGATTTAATCGAAACGAAATTGAAAATAAAATGAGGCAGGGAACAGTAAACAATAAAGAGTAAACAAGTAGGGTAACTTTTGTTCCCGTAAGAAAACCTAACACAGAGTAACTTTTATTCAAGACTGGCACAGCCTTTGAAACTTGAATAAAGTCAGACAAATACAAGGAAGGACAATCTAATAGTGTGGGGGGGGGGGGGGGGGGGAACAAGCGCAGACCAACAACTCAACTGTCTTCATAGTAATGACTTGGCAAAATTTGGACTTGGTGGGAGTTGAAGATGAAGAAACTGGGAAAATGAAATTAAGAAAATATATTATAGATAGGAAAACTCTTCACTAGCTGCATGAGGGAACCATCGGAATCCCTTCTGAAGGCAGATCTATTTGTATTGCCTGCTCCGAGGCCTTTCGTCCGCTGGATCGGAACTCATCAGGGAGACATGGCTGGTTGTGTGTCTGTTCCTTGCGTCAAATGCACCACAGTATTATGGACTGTAGTGTCAAATGCACCACAGTATTATGGACTGTAGCGTCAAATGCACCACAGTATTATGGACTGTAGTGTCATATGCACCACAGTATTATGGACTGTAGCGTCAAATGCACCACAGTATTATGGACTGTAGCGTCAAATGCACCACAGTATTATGGACTGTAGTGTGCCTTTAGTTGACGCCATTACTATGTCGTTACTATGAAGACAGTTCAGTTGTTGGCCTGCGCTTGTTTCTTCCCCCACTATTACATTGTTCGTCTTTGTATTTGTCTGACTTTATTTCAAGTTTCAAAGGCTGTGCCAGTCTTGAATAAAAGTTACTCTGTGTTTGGTTTTCTTACGGGAGCAAAAGTTACCCTACTTGTTTACTCTTTATTGTTTACTGTTCCCTGCCTCATTTTATTTTCAATTTCGTTTCGATTAAATCGAGGTTATTTGTATGTGTTTCTGTCCGTCTTTGTCTTTTGATCTCCCTTGCATCCTTGGGTGGATCCTCAAGCGTAGGCTCAAAGATTGTCCCCTACATTTACATTGTTTGCATGTCTTTAGTTTTTCAAACACTTTTTTCCTCCCCACACTTTTGGGTTTGGTTTCATTTACTACCCTTCGCTGGTTTGCTTTGGGGTGCTGTTGGATTTTTTTTTAACCCTTGGTGGTGAGAACACTACGGTGTTATGGACTGTGGTGTGTCTCTATTTGACGCCAGGAGCACAGACACAACCAGCCGTGTCTCCGTGATGAATTCCGATGCAGCGGACGAAAGGTTTTGGAGCAGGCAATGCAAATAGATCTGCCTTCGAAGGGATTGCGATTGTTCCCTCATGCAGCTTAGTGAAGAGTTTTCCTATCTATAATATATTTTCATAATTTCATTTTCCTAGTTTCTTCATCTTCAAACCACCCCCCCCCCCCCCCCCCCCCCCCCCTGTTAGTCCAAATTTTTGCCAAGTTATTACTATGAAGACAGTTGAGTTGTTGGCCTGCGCTTGTTTTTTTTCCCCAACTATTAGATTGTTCGTCTTTGTATTTGTCTGACTTTATTCAAGTTTAAAAGGCTGTGCCAGTCTTGAATAAAAGTTACTCAGTGTTAGGTTTTCTTATGGGAACAAAAGTTACCCTACTTGTTTACTCTTTATTGTTTACTGTTCTCTGCCTCATTTCAATTTCATGTTCCCAGTTTTTTCATCTTCAACCCCCCCCCCCCCCCCTTAAGTCCAAATCTTTGCCAAGTCATTACTATGAAGGCAGTTGAGTTGTTGGCCTACGCTTGTTTTCCCCCCACTGTTAAATAGTTCGTGTTCGTCTTTGTATTTGTCTTACTTTAGTCAAGTTTAAAAGCTGTGCCAGTCTTGAATAAAAGTTACTCTGTGTTCGGTTTTCTTATGGGAGCAAAAGTTACCCTGCTTCTTTCTTTACTGTTTATTGTTACTGTTCCCTGCGTCATTTCATTTTCAATTTCCTGATAACAATTCACTTGGTTGGAGACACGTAGACCATTGTGCTGCTTTTCATCTGATATTTCACTTATTTCAAAACACCAAGACTGACATAGAATGCTGAATTGCCTTTCATCGCTATAGTTTGTCTTCCTTCAGGCCACTTTTCGAATAAAAGACAAATCATGTGTAATATATTCTACTTCTACACAACAAAGAGAAATTACATTTAATACTTACTCTATAAGCTCTCTTTTCAACAAACAGACAAGTAAGACTTGATATAATTTTCCTTCATAGAGTTTTGAAATAAAGATAAGTCAGATTTAACATATGCTCTTCGGCCCTCTTTCAAACAGACCTGTATCTACTCTTTCAATCAGTTTTCAAAGACACATCACTATGATAGCTACGCTCGGTCACACTGTTCAAACAACAACATATCAATTTTATATCCACTCCTTCATTTCAGCTTTTAAAGTAAGACAATCTTATTCAGGAGTTACACCTCGAGTTTCTAGCAAAAGACAAACAACTATCAAATTTTATATCCACTCCTTCATTTCAGCTTTTAAAGTAAGACAAATCTTATTCAGGAGTTACACCTCGAGTTTCTAGCAAAAGACAAACAAGCAGACATTAAGAAAAGGAAGGGAAGGGGGGGGGGGGGGGGGTAGGGGTAGACAAAATGAGAATGAAAAATCAGGGAGATATGAATAACAAATCCTTTGCTAGCAGCTTATGGGGACCTTGTCACCCATCTTGAAGACAACCATTCATATTACCTGCTCTGAGGCCTTTCGTCCTCTGGATCGGACTCGTCAGAGAGATATGGCTGATTGTGTCTGTGTTCCCTGGCCACAAATGGGAAATATACCACTGTCTACGATTCTGTGGTATTCTCATCTCCAAGGGTTCACAAATGAAATCCAACAGCACTGCAAAGCAGCCAACAAAGGGTGGAGAAGCAAAACGGACGGAAAGTGTTGTAAGAAATAAGTTGCTAACAAACTGAAATCATTATATAGACGGTATAAATGTGTGTGTGTGGGGGGGGGTTATGTTTTTAGCTTGTTTTGTGAGGATCCCTTTAAGGATACAAGGGAGGTCAAGGGTGTCATGTGTCAGAGTGGTCAGCTTTACCGTTAAATAAACCAGCATTGTCAGTCACATAAGGGCTCACAGCTGCTAAGAATTGTGCAGAACAGCCTTTACTTGGACCTCCTGGAGACATGCATCTGCTACCGATAACCAACAAATAATATGTTGAGCAATTTAGTAGTGTTGGGGAGAAAAGAAGTGCAGGCTAACAATTCCTCCATTGTCCATTTGTGATTTGACATAGATTTAATAGTAAAAGATGTAGAAAGAAAAACAAGGTGGTGGTGGTGGTGGGGGGGGGGAGGGGGTGCTGAGGAAAATGAAAGATAGGGAATTTTGTTTTAAGTATAAAAAGTCTTCGGTATCATCAAACATATGGGGACAGTCAAACCCATCTTAAAGACAGAACCATTCATATGCCCGGTGGGTCAGACTTGGAAGGGAGACACGCCTCTCTCTCTAATTCATAGGCATATTTACATACTCACTGTCTCATTAATTTCGTAGTGGGGAAAACCAGTGTAGGACTATCCATTCTTCCCTCATTACTTTAAAGACTTCGCAAAGATGTAAATAGGAAATGAACAGAGGGTGGGAAGGGAAGAAAATAAAATCAGAAAATTATAGTAGATAAACAGTAAACAAGTGTTGTAACTTTTGCTCCCATAAGAAAACCTAACACAGAGTAACTTTTATTCAAGACTGGCACAGCCTTTTAACTTGAACAAGTCAGACAAATTACATAGACGAACATTCTAATAGTGGGGGAAAAAACAAGCACAGGCAACAACTGAACTGTCTTCATAGTAATGACTGGCAAAGATTTGGACTTAAGGAGAGGGGGGTGGGGAGGGGGGGGGGGGAGGAGTTTGAAGATGGAAAAACTGGAAACACGAAATTAAGAAAATATATTACAGATATGAAAACCCTTCACTAGCTGCATAAGGGAACCATCGTAATCCCTTTTGAAGGCAGATATGTTTGTATTGCCTGCTCCGAGGCCTTTCGTCCGCTGGGTCGGAACTCATCAGGGAGGACACGGCTGGTTGTGTCTGCGCTCCTGGCGTCAAATAGAGACACACCACAGCCCATAATACTGTGGTGTTCTCACACCAAAGGTGCAAAAAAGAATCCAATAGCACCCCAAAGCAGCCAGTGAAGGGTAGTAATGATAGTAGTGATGACTTTATACTATTTGCATAATGTCTTTAGTTTTTCAGCAACTTTTTTCCTCCCCACACTTTCGTTTGGTTTCATTTACTACCCTTCACTGGCTGCTTTGGGGGTGCTATTGGATTCTTTTTTTGCACCCTTGGTGGTGAGAGCCCCACAGTATTATGGACTGTGGTGTGTCTCTATTTGACGCCAGGAGCGCAGACACAACCAGCCGTGTCTCCCTGATGAGTTCCGACCCAGCGGATGAAAGGCCTAGGAGCAGGCAATACAAACATATCTGCCTTCAAAAGGGATTACGATGGTTCCCTTATGCAGCTAGTGAAGTGTTTTCATATCTATAATATATTTTCTTAATTTCATGTTCCCAGTTTTCCATCTTCAAACTCCCTCCCCCCCCCCCCCCTCTCCCCCTAAGTCCAAATCTTTGCCAAGTCATTACTATGAAGACAGTTCAGTTGTTGGCCTGCGCTTGTTTTTCCCCCCACTATTAGATTGTTCGTCTATGTATTTGTATGACTTTGTTCAAGTTTAAAGGCTGTGCCAGTCTTGATAAAAGTTACTCTGTGTTAGGTTTTCTTATGGGAGCAAAACTTACCCACTTGTTTACTGTTTATTGTTTACTGTTCCCTGCCTCATTTCATTTCCAATTTTATAGTAGATAGTTAACCCTTTACTATAGCTTAGGAGAACCATTATAAACTCTTCAATTTATGTAGATCTATTCGTATTGCCTGCTCAGAGGCCTTTCGTCAGGTAGATCGAATAACCAGGGACACACCACTGGTATTATCTGTGCTCCGTTGGCATCAAATAGAGATGCGCTACAGTCTAGAATTCTGTGGTGTTTTCACCACCAAAGGTTGAAAAAAAAAGAATCTAACAGCACCCCAAAGCTGCCTTGGAAGGGTAGAAGTAAAACGAAAAGAAAGTTTGGTAAGGAAATAAGTCGCTAAAAATTTTAAAATCATAAAATGTAGGGGGGGGGGATCTTTGAGCCTATGCTTGAGGATCCATTTAAGGATGCAAGGGAGGGAAAGATGTGAAACTGTCCGAGTAGTCAAGGTTCAGTGTGTGTGTGTGTGTGTGTGTGTGTGTGTGTGTGTGTGTGTGTGTGTGTGGTGTGTGTGTGTGTGTGTATGTGTGTGTGTGTGTGTGGTGTGTGTGTGTGGTGTGTGTGTGTGTGTGTGTGTGTGTGTGTGTGTGTGTGTGTGTGTTTGTGGAGATAAACAAAAAGTGGAGGAAGAGGCGCATGGGTATTTCAGTTCATATGCAGTTTTATAATTTACTTGATCTCTCCATGGTTTATGTTGTATTTATGTATATGGCACTGATCAGAGTGGCCTACTTTTTCATTTGCCATATTACATTATAAAGCGATTTAGAATGCTCACATAATGATTTATTACAGTCTTTTATGACGTCATTTGTTGTGTGTGTGTGTGGTTTTGTTTTGCTGTTGTTGTTGTTTTTTTTTTGTTTTGTTTTTTGGAGGGGGTCTAGATTTAATTTGTTTGTGCATTACTACTTTGGTATTTTTGTTATGTTAGTACGTTTTTGTCTGCTTCTCTGTATTTTGACTTTATCTTCAATCTTACCAGATGACCTCTTTTTCAGTTGTTTGTCTTAGAAATTATTTAGAGAGAGAAGATGAAGAAGCTCGATGCTGAGTGCTAAGCCTTCAGTGCGTCTTGCTCTTTCCAGTCAGGGATTAACAAAGTTGCAATTCTGTTGTGAACATTGTATTGCCTAGAGCTAAAGAACATTTCTCCATTTGCAGTTTTTCTAGAGGGTTTTTTGTCGCAGTCTCTATCATTGTTCGTGTGACCTTTAGCTGAACAGTCTGTCTACTTTCAATAATTCATCATCGCGATTGTACCAGCCAGAGGTTTCACGCCTGTTTTGTAAGCGTAAAAATTCCCAAAGTCGTCAAAAAAACGAGAGAGAGAGAGAGAGAGAGAGAGAGAGAGAGAGAGAGAGAGACAGACAGACAGACAGACAGACAGACAGACAGACAGAGAGATGGGGGTGGAGAGAGAAAGGGGGAGGGAGGGAGGTGGAGAGAGAGAGAGAGAGACAGACAGACAGACAGAGAGATGGGGGATGGAGAGAGAGAGAGGAGAGAGAGAGAGAGAGAGAGAGAGAGAGAGAGAGGAGAGAGAGAGAGAGAGAGAGATATCATGTGGATATTTGATGTAAAGAAAAAAGGTATCTGCTATTTTTAAGGGAAAAAAATGTCACTAGTGACCTCCCTTTGAAACTGTCAATGGAAGTGTTCTGAAGTTGTACTGGACTTCCATTCCTTAACTAAACTGTCAATGGAAGTGTTCTGAAGTTGTACTGGACTTCCATTCCTTAACTAAACTGTCAATGGAAGTGTTCTGAAGTTGTACTGGACTTCCATTCCTTAACTAAACTGTCAATGGAAGTGTTCTGAAGTTGTACTGGACTTCCATTTCTTAACTAAACTGTCAATGGAAGTGTTCTGAAGTTGTACTGGACTTCCATTCCTTAACTAAACTGTCAATGGAAGTGTTCTGAAGTTGTACTGGACTTCCATTCCTTAACTAAACTGTCAATGGAAGTGTTCTGAAGTTGTACTGGACTTCCATTCCTTAACTAAACTGTCAATGGAAGTGTTCTGAAGTTGTACTGGACTTCCATTCCTTAACTAAACTGTCAATGGAAGTGTTCTGAAGTTGTACTGGACTTCCATTCCTTAACTAAACTGTCAATGGAAGTGTTCTGAAGTTGTACTGGACTTCCATTCCTTAACTAAACTGTCAATGGAAGTGTTCTGAAGTTGTACTGGACTTCCATTCCTTAACTAAACTGTCAATGGAAGTGTTCTGAAGTTGTACTGGACTTCCATTTCTTAACTAAACTGTCAATGGAAGTGTTCTGAAGTTGTACTGGACTTCCATTCCTTAACTAAACTGTCAATGGAAGTGTTCTGAAGTTGTACTGGACTTCCATTCCTTAACTAAACTGTCAATGGAAGTGTTCTGAAGTTGTACTGGACTTCCATTCCTTAACTAAACTGTCAATGGAAGTGTTCTGAAGTTGTACTGGACTTCCATTCCTTAACTAAACTGTCAATGGAAGTGTTCTGAAGTTGTACTGGACTTCCATTCCTGAACTAAACTGTCAATGGAAGTGTTCTGAAGTTGTACTGAACTTCAATTCCTTAACTTTATTCTTTTATCCACGATAAGAAGTAAACGAAAGTAGATTCAGCATAACTCAGGTGTTGGCTCTGCTGAGTTTAGTCGAGGTGAATGAATTAATGTGACTCTCCATTACAAAAAGAGTTGCTTGTCACCAGGGAATAATTTTCAAACAGTATACTTTTCTAAAGACATTCCATGTTCTTTTAAGAAGTGAGAACCGTTTTGTAATAAGGTATTAGCTTTGTGAATTGTAGGCTTTATAAGTTGGTAACCCTCTGACACGTCCTTCGTGAAAATATACGAAAGCTGACGCAAATTGTATATTCAACAATGACATTTCTTATATCCAAGATCCAATCTACCATATAATTTTACACACATAGAAATGATGTAGGATAAGGTGTATTCACATTTGTAGTCATCCATACAAGAATTTCTTCCTAAAATGTAACATTTTAATGATATTAGTTTCAAAACGAGGCGACTATGGACGGAAAATGAATTGCATTTTAAAAAGAAACTGTGTTAGTTCCACCTCGCCATCCAGACAAACAGATCACAGGAAAAACACAATGTGTTTTGACTTCTTGGGTCTTCCTCGGGCAAAAAACAAACAAACATTTAGGACAATGAAAACCAAGAACGATCGAACGAACATATTCGGCGCAAAATGGCTTTTGGATGAAAACGAGGCGGTTAAGAAGGGGATCATGGGAGTTGAAAAATAATGATAACAAATAATAATGATAATAAATAATAATGATAATAAATAATAATGATAATAAATAATAGGGATAATAGTGGCCATGATGAAAACGTAAATAATAATGATAATAAATAATAGGGATAATAGTGGCCATGATGAAAACGTAAATAATAATGATAATAAATAATAGGGATAATAGTGGCCATGATGAAAACGTAAATAATAATGATAATAAATAATAGGGATAATAGTGGCCATGATGAAAACGTAAATAATAATGATAACAGATAATAATGATAATAAATAATAATGATAATAAATAATAGGGATAATAGTGGCCATGATAAAAACGTAAATAATAATGATAACAAATAATAATGATAATAAATAATAATGATAATAAATAATAGGGATAATAGTGGCCATGATGAAAACGTCAATAATAATGATAATAAATAATAGGGATAATAGTGGCCATGATGAAAACGTAAATAATAAGAGGTTTGCTTTTGTTTTTGTCTTTTTGTTTGTTTTGATCATACGACGATAATAGTTGTAGTGTTGATAGAGACTAAAACACTCAAGGGGAAACAGAAAATGAAAGGGGGTGGAGGGTGGTGAAACAGTAGGGTTTGGGGTTTGTTTGGTAATTATTGTTTAATGGTATGATATATTAGTGATGGTAGTGATTATGGTCAATTGATGATAGTAGTGGTAAGGACTAGAAGTGACACGTGAAAAGAAGAAAAAGAACTAATGGGTGGTCACTATGATGATAGTAGTTATATGGGGATGTGGGTAATGATAAAAATAATTAGCAAAGAACGAAAGTGATCAATGGGTGAAGGGCTAGTGTTGTTGCTGGGGGGGGGGGGGGGGGAGGGCAGGGGGTAGGGAAAGCTCATATCTCTCCACTACATGTACGTATGCATAGGGAGGAAGGGATGAGAAACTCATCCACACAGTATTATTGGAAAAGAAAACAGTACTGGTGGATGGTGTTCACTGTTGTAAGCGAAATAATGTGTTGGCATTAATAGAATGATATTGGCTGGGGAGAAATGGTAAAGGTCAAAGAGGAAAGGGTAACATATCTTATAAAAACAAAACACTTATATACGAGGGGAGGGGGTGGGGCATGTAAACAGTATTATGGATGGATGATGATCATAATGAGTCCAACTGTGAGGGGTGACATAGTGTTGATATTAGGCTAATAGTAAAAGATGATGATACTGGTTGGAAAGAAAATGAAGGGAAATGATCAATGAGAAAAGTGTTGACATGCCAACAACAACAACAACAGCAACAACTACAACAACAACAACAACAACAACACACACACACACACACACACACACACACACACACACACACACACCACCACCACGCACGCACGCACGCACGCACGCACACACCCACGCACGCACCACG
>CM031615.1:71144835-71153019 GCA_018398815.1 Conus ventricosus
TACAGAGGAGCAGGATGGAAAACTAGCTGAGTGATGAAGATCACAGACCTACAGAGGAGAAGGATGGAAAACTAGCTCAGTGATGAAGATCACAGACCTACAGAGGAAAAGGATGGAAAACTAGCTGAGTGATGAAGATCACAGACCTACAGAGGAGAAGGATGGAAAACTAGCTGAGTGATGAAGATCACAGACCTACAGAGGAAAAGGATGGAAAACTAGCTGAGTGATGAAGATCACAGACCTACAGAGGAAAAGGATGGAAAACTAGCTCAGTGATGAAGATCACAGACCTACAGAGGAAAAGGATGGAAAACTAGCTCAGTGATGAAGACCACAGACCTACAGAGGAGAAGGATGGAAAACTAGCTCAGTGATGAAGATCACAGACCTGCAGAAGAGCAGGACAGAAGTGACAAGGAAGAGCGATGAGGAGTGTAGGAACTAAATCGTCTGTTGTGTGCTGGGAAAATAGATATGCTTGCAGACTGCTGATGAGAGAAGAAGACATTTACTTTTTATTGCAAGGAACTCAAGCATCTATTATTACTACCATTCATTGACTTTAAAGCTGGAGATATCTCATGAAGTCTTGACACAAAAAAATGCTACCTTCCGGCCCTGTTCGTTGGAGATGCAACGCATATAAACGTACTCCCAGTTTATCCTGAATACGCGTGAGGTATTCCATAAAGAGGAAAAACCGTCTAGGGCTGGTGTAACCACTAGTAATGGCTATTCTGGTAAACATCGGGCATCATCTGTGACCTATAAGGAACATACAATCGGTCAAGAACTTTCTGAGATTTTCTATCAAGAAGAAAGCCACTATGGGCCGTTAGTAACGGTTATAACGGTAAACTGAAGCATCGAGCATCATCCGTGACCCATAATGAACATACCTACACATTTTCAGAGAGATCGGCCACGTACTCTCCAAGGCATTCCATGAAAAAGAAAACCGTTACAGGCCGTTACAGCCGTTAGTAACGTCTATAACGGTCAACTAAAACATCGGGCATCATCAGTGACCCATAATGAACATACCTGCTAATTTCACAAAGATCGGCCATGTACTTTCGGAGATATTCCATGAAGAAGAAAAGCCGTTACAGTCGTTACAGTCGTTAGTAACGGCTATGACGGTAAACTAAAATATCGGGCATTATTTGTGACCCATAATAAACATACCTACATATTTTCAGAAGGTCGGCCAAGTACTTTCTGAGACATTCCATAAAGAAGAAAAACCGTTACAGGCCGTTACAGCCATTAGTAACGGCTATAACGGTAAAATCACACAACGGGCATCATCTCTGGCCCATAATGAACATACCTGCAAATTTCAGGAAGATCGGCTCAGAAGTTTTGTCTGGAGCGAGTGGAACATATTTTGACCACGGATGGACGGACAACACACACACACACACACACACACACACACACACACACACACACACACACACACACACACACACACACACACACACACACACACTTTTTCTTTGTTCCCATTCTGAAGTACTCCCTGTTCTATAAGAACTGGGAGTACAAAAAGTTCAGTTCAGTTTCATCAAGGAGGCGTCACTGCGTGCGGACTAGTCCATATACGCTACACCACATCCGCTAAGTTTTGAGACCACGCTACGCATGATCAGAAGCTAATGGATAAATGAACTAACAACAAAGATGAGACAATTGAAGAAGAGGGTCTCGTGGCTACGACTCAGCGGATGTCTGACCTACGCATTAGCCCAACGCGCTGGTCAGACCTTGAATAGCTACCTACCATTGTGTGTGTGTGTGTGTGTGTGTGTGTGTGTGTGTGGTGTGTGTGTGTGTGTGTGTGGTGTGTGTGTGTGTGTGGATATACACGTGTGTGTATGATGTGTGGGCATGGGCCCATGTGTGTGTGTGGGCGCATGGTGTGTGTGTGTGTGTGTGTGTGTGTGTGTGTGTGTGGTGTGTGTGTGTGTGTGTGTGTGGTGTATGTGTGTGTGTGTGTGTGTGTGTGTGTGTGTGTGTGTGTGTGTGTGTGTGTGTGTGTGTGTTGTGTGTGTCTGTGTGTAATTTGTGGGTTTGTGTGAGCACACGTATCTGCATAATAGCTATATGTGTACATATCTGTGTGTATGTGTGTGTCTTTGTATGTGGGCGGCGCATGTGCGTGTGTGTGTGCATTTGTGCGCTTATGTGTATGAGCATGTGTGCGCGCGTGTGTCGGTGTGGACGTGCAAATGCACACATGTGTATAAATGTGTGTGGGGTAAGAGCAAGCGAACGTACCCACACACGTCGTATGTGTGTGTGTGTGTGTGTGTGTGTGTGTGTGTGTGTGTGTGTGTGTGTGTGTGTGTGTGTGTGTGTGTGTGTGTGTGTGGATACGCGCATGCGTGTATGTGTGTGTGTGTGTGTGTGTGTGTGTGTGTGTGTGTGTGTGTGTGTGTGTGTGTGTGAACGGGAAATGACTGTTAAATGGTCTGTGTCAATGGGAAATGACTGTTAAATGGACTGCGTCAATGGGGAATTGACTGTTAAATGGACAGTGTCAATGGGAAGTGACTGTTAAATGGACTGTGTCAATGGGAAATGACTGTTAAATGGACTGTGTCAATGGGAAGTGACTGTTAAATGGACAGTGTCAATGGGAAATGACTGTTAAATGGACTGTGTCAATGGGAAATGACTGTTAAATGGACAGCGTTAATGGGAAATGACTGTTAAATGGACTGTGTCAATGGGAAGTGACTGTTAAATGGACTGTGTCAATGGGAAATGACTGTTAAATGGACTGTGTCAAGGGAAATGACTGTTAAATGGACTGTGTCAATGAAAATGACTGTTAAATGGACTGTGTCAATGGGAAATGACTGCTAAATGGACTGTGTCAATAGGAAATGACTGCTAAATTGTCTGTGTCCAATGGAAATGACCGTTAAATGGACTGTGTCAATGGGAAGTGACTGTTAAATGGACTGTGTCAATGGGAAGTGACTGTTAAATGGGCTGTGTCAATGGAAATGACTGTTAAATTGGACTGTGTCAATGGGCAATGACTGTTAAATGGACTGTGTCAATGGGCAATGACTGTTAAATGGACTGTGTCAATTGGAAATGACTGTTAAATGGACTGTCTCAATGGGAAATAACTGTTAAATGGACTGTGTCAATGGGAAATGACTGTTAAATGGACTGTGGCAATGGGAAATGACTGTTAAATGGACTGTGTCAATGGGAAATGACTGTTAAATGGACTGTGTCAATGGGAAGTGACTGTTTAAATGGACTGTGTCAATGGGAAATGACTGTTAAATGGACTGCGTCAATGGGAAATGACTGTTAAATGGACTGTGGCAATGAGAAATGACTGTTAAATGGACTGTGTCAATGGGAAATGACTGTTAAGTGGACTGTGTCAATGGAAAATGACTGTTAAATGGACTGTGTTAATGTTCAATGACTGTTTAAATGGACTGTGTCAATGGGAAATGACTGTTTTCCGAACTGTGCGAGACTCAGTAAAGAGTGTGGTATGTTTGAGGATGGACAGTATCCCCCCTCCTCCCCCCCCCCCCCCCCCCCCACCCCCCCCCCCCCCCCCCCCCCCCCCCCCCCCCCCCCACCCCCTGGCTCCCCTCCTTCCTTCCGACATCCCCATTCCCTCCCCCTCCCACCCCTTCCGCACACATACTAACTACATACCAGACACATTTCTCCGCTTTTCATCATTTCCCTCGTCCTGCCTGGCTGAGTAGTTTGTGTGAGCATTGCAAAGGAGCATTCATTTTGCATCTGATCTGCAGTCTGTACGCAGGAGTATTACAGTTTGAATGAACTAGGCAAAAACTGCACAGGGTAAGAAGTCATTTGTAATCACGACGCAGAAGCAACAAATAATGAACCTTTTTCCAGTTAGGAACGTGACACTGTAATGTAAGCACTAGTGTAAAAATAGAAAAACAAAAAAAACCGTCGACATTTTTTTTAGCACAAAAAGAAACCAATCACCTCACGGTGCCGATGGGACCCAGAGAAGCACTGTCTTGAACTGCCAAGCCAACCAACTGGGAGCAATCGTGCACCACCATTGGAAATCTGCGCTGTGTTGACATGCGATGCAGGCAGGGCATTCCATTAAGATGTCGAGGTTCACATGCCATCGTGTGAAGGGTCTGGACGTGAAGGAACAGAACCTACGTGACAGCGTGCACATGGGTGATCCAGCCGTATTTCGTGACTGCAGAGCCCACCAGCTCAAGACGCCGCCACCCAGACACTGCCATGCACCACCACCAGAAAACACTGCCATGGCCCACCACCAGAACACACTGCCATGCGCCACCACCAGACACACTGGCCATGCGCCACCACCAGACACACTGCCATGCGCCACCACCAGATCACACTGCCATGCGCCACCACCAGACACACTGCCATGCACCACCACCAGACACACTGCCATGCGCATACCATGCTGTTTGCTGTCCTTCCCTCCACTACTGCAGGAATCACTAATTGCTACAGATGTGATGGTCACTTCTTTGATTGTAGGCGTCTGATGTCCTTGAGGCCCTGGTGAGAGATTCCCTGTTCACAGGGACCGCACCCTAGCAGCACTGAAAGAGCCAGACCTGCAGGAACTCTCCAGTCGCCTGTCGTCAGCAGCTGAAGCCTCCGGACTGTCCATCGCCTGCGGAAAACAGAAGTGATTCTTCAACCTGCTCCAGGCCCAGTCCGTCCAGACCCTAGCACTGAAATGGAGGAACAAAGGTGAACAGCACGGAGAGCGTCACCTGCTTGGAAGTATCATGCAGACTTGCGAGGGTCGGTGCTTCTTTTGACAGGCACGGAAGAGAGTGTGGGATAAACATGGCGTGACACTGACTGTCCACGATGTGGTAATCATTACATCGCTGCTGTATGGCTGTGAAGCATGGACATCGTCCTAGAAGGGTTGAACGGTTGAAAGGTAGCACTCTAAGATGAAGGGATCATGCCTACTGTCGTGAAACCTTAGGAGAGATTACTGTATAGTAGAGACTAATGGATCATTTCCACGACTGTGAACACTTAGAAGGTAGCATTTCAAAGATCAGCATGTCGTTACCACGTCTGCAAATGGAAGGAAGAGAGAGACATTTTGAAGACCAGGAGGTCGTTACCACGTCTGCAAATGGAAGGAAGAGGAGACATTTTGAAGACCAGGAGGTCGTTACCACGTCTGCAAATGGAAGGAAGAGGAGACATTCAAAAATCAGCATGTCGTTTCCACGTCTGCAAATGGAAGGAAGAGGAGACATTTCAAAGATCAGCATGTCGTTTCCACGTCTGCAAATGGAAGGAAGAGGAGACATTTTGAAGACCAGGAGGTCGTCACCACGTCTAAAACATAAAAGTATGGTCTACTGACTCGGTGGAAAAACTGCAGGGCTGTTTAGATTGCACAGATTGGGATGTGTTTTTGATTCATGTACTGATGTTAATGAGGCCACTGGTGTGATTACAGATTACATAAAATTCTGTACTGATCTCATTGTTCCCAGAAAATCTGTCAAATTATTCCCTAACAATAAGCCATGGGTATCGAAAGCGGTCGAAACAACATTAAATGAAAAAAAGATAGCATGCTGTCAGAAAGATCGTGCTTTGTGTGATGATATTCAAAAGAAACTAACAAAAGAAATAAAAGAAGCAAAGATAGATTACAGAAAAAAGATTGAACACAAATTTCAGTCTGGAAACATGAGAGAGGCCTGGAAAGGTATCAAAACGTTAGCAGGGGAAGACACGTTTAAACCTACCTCCAGTGGTATGATCCCTCATGACGAAAAGGAATTCTGTGAAAAATTAAATTCCATTTATTGTCGTTTCGAAACGATCGTGGTAGAAGAAATTGAAGAGTATGAAGTTCGTTCTGTCCTTTCAAAGATAAAAGTGCAAAAAGCGGAGGCCCTGATGGCTTGGAAGGTTAAACTCCTAAAGTCATGTAGTTCGCAGCTTGCAGGTCCTTTTACCAAGCTTGTTAACGTATCTTTGCAACAACACATTGTCCCTGTGATTTGGAAAACGTCTGTGATATGTCCTGTACCAAAAAAACGCAGTCCCCAAACTCTTAACGATTATCGACCTGTTGCTTTAACGTCTATTCTTATGAAATGGTTTGAACGGATTCTTATTAAAAGACTGTTAGTGCAGACTCGGGATCAGCTTGATTCCCTACAGTTTACAGTTTGCATATAAACACAACAGAGGCACTGAAGACGCCACACTTTTACTTCTCCATCATGTTTTTACACACTTAGAAAAGCCCAAGTCGTTCGCACGTATTCTGTTTGTTGACTTCTCCTCTGCCTTCAACACTATACAGCCCCATCTTTTGGCCAGTAAACTAAAGCAACTTGGCATCTCCTCTTATCTCATTCTCTGGATTATCGATTTTCTGGTAAATCGCCCCCAGTGGGTTCGCTTTCATAACTCTGTTTCATCCGTTTCTTATACATCAACGGGTGCTCCCCAAGGTACTGTTCTTTCTCCTTGTCTGTTTACTCTCTACACTAATGACTGCAGAGGTAATAATGACAGCCTTATCATCAAATTCTCTGATGATACTGCAGTCACAGATCTCTCTAACTCAGATAGAGCTTTTAATGAAATTGTGAACAGTTTTACACAGTGGTGTGACACCAATTTCCTTGATCTTAATGTCCAGAAAACAAAGGAGCTGATCATTGACTTCCGAAGAAATGCTGATCCTATTCCAGATTTACTGATCTCAGGTAGCAAGGTTGAAAGGGTGACTGAATATAAGTACTTAGGTTCTGTTATCGATGACAAACTTACATTCACTTCTAATTCTCTCTCTGTGTATAAAAAATGTCAGTCAAGAGTGTATTGCTTACAGAAATTGAGATACCTTGGAGTGAACTGTGACGTTTTAAAAGCATTCTACAGAAGCAATATTGAATCTGTGATCACTTTTTCATTTTTAGTGTGGTATGGTGGATTAAATGTGAAAAACAAATGCTTGCTGGAAAAGATCGTGAAACGGTGTGGTAAGATTATTGGTGTTAAGCAACAAAGTTTAGGAGAAATGTTTGAAATAAGAGTGCCTAAGAAAGCTCAGAAGATTGTATGGATGAAACCCATCCTCTGTTCCCCTTTTATGAAAAGATGCCTTCAGATAGACGATTCCGGCAATTGAAATGTGAAACCAACAGACTGAATCGTAGTTTCTTGCCTATTTCAATCCGTTCATTGAATAATCACTGACCTGACCATCCTGAGTAAATGTTTAATGCTGTCGTTATAAAGATAGAGGAGAGGGTGATGGCGAGACTTGGATAGAGAGAGAGAGGGGTGGGGATGGGGGGGAGGGGGGGAGAGAATGAGAGTGTAGATGTTTTGGGGAGGGGGATGATAATCAAGTGACAATGATTTTAAAATTACCTCAGTTCTCATCCCGTGTAGTGTGTGTGTGTGTGTGTGTGTGTGTGTGTGTGTGTGTGTGTGTGTGTGTGTGTGTGTGTGTGTGTGTGTGTGTGTGTGTGTGTTGTGTGTGTGGCCCTTTTTTACGGTTTATTTTAGCGTACAGCTGTTTTTATTAAATTGACTGGATGTAAAATGGAGTGTATGTTGGGTAGAGTTATTGATTAGTTTTATGTGAAAATAAGCCTTACTTTATTTATATTGTTTTTAAACTTGTGGGCATGTGCAGGTGTGAGTGCATTTGCACATTTTATATTATTCAATGTTGTGTACTCATATTGTCATGTGTTTATGTGCTCCCACCACAACACAAAGTTCTTATGAAAGAAAATAAAGTGTCTTGAATTGAATGGTAAGAACGTAGCACTCTGATGACTAGTAATTGGTTTTTTTGCACGTCTGTGATCGGTAGCTGAAGAGTGTTTTTATTATCACCATATAACACTTCTTTTTTTCAGATAAAGCACACAGTAAATATCAACTCCATGCGCCTTTTCCTTTCACATGTAAGTAAAAAGTAATAATTGAGCGCGCACGCACGCACGCACACACACACACCACCACACACACACAACCCCACCACACACACACCACACAGCACCACACACCACACCACCCCCGCCGCACACCCACTGCACCACGCTCATACTTACAAGCATCCCACATTCTAGACAGAAGACACCCCCTGTTAACCAGCAC
>CM031615.1:71154019-71166519 GCA_018398815.1 Conus ventricosus
GTCGTAGGGAAGAGCTCAGGAGGAGGCTCTAGCGCAGACAGAGGAGACTGAGCAGAGCTCTAGGAAAGCTGGAACTAGGGAGGAGGCTCTGCGCAGAGAGGAGACTGACAGACAGGAGATTCGCAAGGAAGAGGCTTCAGCGTAGAGAGGAGGCTGCCAGACAGGAGCCCTCCGTCGGGAAGAGTTGGATCAGCGTAGAGAGAGGCTGCCAGACGGAGGCCTACGCAGGAAAATGGAACAATTCTTTCGCGGCCTCCCGCTTCTGTAAACAGGGGGTTAATCACCAGGCAGGTGATAGAGTTAGAGGCCCAAAGTTAAAGCTTCCAGAGTTCAGACCTAGTGAGGACATTGATATGTTCCTAGAGCATTTTGACAAGGTTGCTAGTTCATACCAATTGTCTGAGGAACAAAAGGCTATGCACCTTTTTTCTGGATTGTCTGGTGCTGCAAGGGAGTGTGTGCTCACTCTAAATGAAGGCGCGTCTTATGCAGACATGCAGTTGGCTCTGCGTAAGCGTTTCCACCTTACCCCAGAGACGTACAGGAGGAAGTTCAGGTCCATGAAGAAGAATAATGACGAGACCTTCGTGCAGTTTGGTGATAGGCTGCGCAAAACGCTAGGGTACTGGCGTCAGTTGGCTAAGTTGGAGCTGGAGGATCTGATCCTCATTGAACAGCTCACCAACACTGTGTCCCCGAGTTGAGGATCCGGATAGGCGAGACAGCACCTCAGGATTTCGCGGCTGCGATTCACACCGCTGAGGTGTTTGCTGAAGCTCGCAGGGCTTATGGGCATCGCCCAGATATGGAGAGGAAGCCCTCCACAGGATTTAGTAGCAATAAGGCGCCGACAACTGCTAGTGGGGTGAACAAGGCAGGCAGTTCATCGGGGATTTCAGCGCCCCGACTGTGTTTTCTTTGTGGTCGTCCTGGCCACATTAGGAAAGATTGTCCTAAAGCCGCTGGTAGTCGTGGGGCTGGTCCTTTCCCACGTCCTCGTGCCTCGGCTAACGTGGGTTCCATCCCAGCTTCTGGTGATTCAGAGTGCCCAGTGTTTCTCTCTGTTGTTGGTTCCTCCTTGGTCGACACCATCAGGGATTCGGGAGCATCAACGATCTTTGTGGATAAGAATTTGGTTTCCCCTGAGGCCCGGCGGGGCGCTAGTTATGATGTGTGCGGGTTGGAGGCTGGTTTTACCTCCACCCGTCCTTCTGTACTTATTCCTATCTCCACCCCCTACTTCTGTGGCGAAGTATGGGCCATCGCGGTGGAGCGACCTCTGTATTCCCTTATCATAGGGAATACTATCACCTTTGCGACGGACGCAGTCAGTCCGTGTCTACGGATCTGCCCGTACAGGCGTGTGTGGGAGTCACCACACGCGCCAAAGCTAAGAAGCAGGAACAGGAATTGCGTCCCGTTCTACAGCCGATCTCTGACGAGGTTCTGCAAGGCCGATCCTGCTACCATGTCCGTCTTCAGGCCAGGGACTTGGATGTCCAACGCCTGCGACAACTGGTGAATCGTCCCGCTCAGTCTGCCCGACACGCCAAGGTGAGCTTAAGCTCCACAAGGGGATCCTCTTTAGGGTTTTCACTGAGGCAGATCGTGTGGCCAAGCAGCTTGTCGTTCCCCAAAGCTTGAGAGATCTGTTCTCCGGCAGGCCCACGATTCCCCCATGGCAGGTCATATGGGCTCCAAGCGGACTCTCGAGCGAGTAAGACAGGACTTCTTCTGGCCAGGGATGAACTCGCAGGTTAGGCAGTACTGCCGCAGTTGCGATGTCTGCCAACGGACAACGCCTAAGGGTCGCTTGAAGCGTGTTCCCTAGGGTCAGTGCCTCTGGTTGGGGAGCCATTCAGCAAGGTTGGGGTCGACCTGGTGGGACCATTAATCCTCCATCCGATCGCGGTCACCGCTACATTCGGTAGTGGTAGAATCTGCGAGTCGATACCCAGAGGCTGTCCCGCCTAGGACTATCGATGCCCCTACTGTTGCTGAGCTCCGGCAGATTTGGACGCGCACTGGCGTGCCCAAGAAGAAATACGGCCGGAAGTTTGTACTGGAGAGCGATCATCATCCTCTCCAGTGCCTGGACCGGATCCGGCCAGTCAGTCGTCGACTCATGAGTTAGGCAGTGGAACTGCAGAGTCATGCGTTCACTTTCCGTCATATCAAGGGTTCCTGTAATACGGATGCTGACTATCTTAGCCGAGCTCCGTAGTTCAGCACATTGGAAAATCAGTCAGAGGGACACTTCCCCTCAACCAGGGTTATATCCCCTTTTGGTCTCTGTATCAGGTGTAGTGACAGTTTTCACTTCAGTGATGTTAACGGTAGTGAATCATCATGGTTCGGATTGTTACTTTCATGGTTGGAAGGTTGCTTAGTTGTTTGATAAATGTAGTATTATGTATTTCCCCTGTATGATTCTATCGTGAGAATGTTTGTATTGGATTCTTCGTACTCTGTCGAGCACAGAGAGTTGGGTTCGGTCCCATTGTTGTGAATTTGCACATGCGTCAAGGTTCAAAGGAGCACTGTATCTCAGAGAAACAGATGCTTTTAGAAGGGGGGTTTGTCACGAGTTTGTCACGAGGCCTACGACGTTTGACCCATCTAGGGTGGCGGAATTATTCATTTGTTTATTGTCGTTGTTGTTGTCGTGTATCCGTCCCTTAATGTGGCTTGTGGTGCGGTTGCACCTTGGTGTAGTTCAGCTCAACTTCGGTTTGCTTTCTCTCTCTCTCTCTCTTATTCCACTGCCCGTGCTATTCGTCCTGTAGGTTCACGGGTGGCTGGTACCTTTCTCTCGAACTTGCTGTCTATCGGCCTCTCGCCTGTCTTTTTACCTGTCGCACGTGCTTCATTTCTTTTAGTTTGAAGTATGCTCACTCTGTGACGCAGCATGGCATGTTGGCCGCCATTGCTGAGGGAGGTTAGCTCTTCACTCGAGCGGAAGATGTCTCTGGGAGCGCCTGCTCCAGTCTTGGTTCTTCACCGTATCATCGAAAGTACAGTCTGTACTTTCAATTCCTGCAGTCGGCCTGTAGGAGAGGGACATCACTTCTTCGTTCTCCGCACCTGTGCCTCTGTCCTCTCGACTGGACAGAGGGCAGAGAGAGTCGTTTGACCCGCCTCTTCTGGGTCACCCACGGGTAGCTGGTAAGCATCAGTTTCGTGGTTTGTTTGTTTTGGTTTGTTGTTGTTAGTCGGCTTAGTCTCCTCTTTTGCGCAATTTTCTTTTGTTTTCGAAATTGTAAGAGAAATATTGTTTGAGACCTTTTCTCTGGTTAATTCAATCTTTAACCTGGCCATTCTAAATTACTTCCAAAATTCTTTCTCCTGTTTATGCATCTGGTGATGCGGTAGTCGGTGGGGATGGGAGAGAACCTGGTGATTCAGGGTTGGAACTTGCTTGGTCTCGCTCGTCCGCCCCTGTCACGTTCGCCGGACTCTTATCCTTCGGCCACCGTCTGTTTGTGTGTGTGCAAGGAGAACGAGTTTTATGTTCGCGAGCGTGCGTACGCATGATTTGTCGTTTGGATGCGTGGTTGGAGATTTGTGTTGTTTTGAAATGTGGCTATAAAATGTAACAATTATGCCATTGAAGTATTATTTGCAAATGTGGTGGCAGGTATAAAGCGATGGTCGCTGTGTTGGTTATTTCCTAAGAAAGGCAAATGTTAAACGTGAGTGAAAGAAGGGTGAAGATAATTCATATTTGTTTTATAACCTGTTGATTTAATGCAGTCTTTTACCTGCATCGTGTGAGAAGACCTGATTCGATGGGTTTACTGTGTGCGTTTAGTAGACTTCCCCTCGCCCATCATGCGAGTGGCTGTTAAGATTTGACAGCATGGGTCAGACTGTACTGACGGCGGGGTTCCAGTACCCTTCTTCCTTCTTCCTTCCTCCTTCCTTCTTCCTTCCCTCCCTTTCTTCTCTCCTCCCAGCTACGTTTCCCCTCCCCCTCCCGGGGGCTTCACCTGAGTACGGACTGGATGGTGCTACGTGCTGGTTTAGGCCACGCTCTGGCTGAGACCACGGACTGGATGGTGCCACGTGCTGGTTGAGGCCACGCTCTGGCTGAGACCACGGACTGGATGGTGCCACGTGCTGGTTGAGGCCACGCTCTGGCTGGAACCGCGGACTGGATGGTGCCACGCGCTGGTCGAGGCCACGCCCTGGTCGGGACCGCGGACTGGTAGAGGAGCCCGCCGTCTTGACTGGCCGGCCCTGACCCCGTCCAGGACCTCCAGTAACAGCGCCTCGTTTTCCTTTCCCCCCCCCCTCTCCGGGATGCGCTCTTCACTGCCTGCTTGTGAGTCGAGGGTGTCGGCTTTGAGCGACTCCCTGCGAGAACCGACCCGGCTCGGAGCACCTAGTGCGACAGGGTGCTCCCAGTAGACTTGACAGGGGCAGGGGTGTGGACGCACTCCATGGTGTTAGAAGGGATCGATGCTGGAAATGTTTCTTTATAATTGTGTATATGTCATACGTGCTGAAATGCTGTAATTGTGATTGTGTTCGTCGTATGGTGAAATGTTTGTTTATAATCGTGCATGTTGTATGTGTTGGAGTGCTTGATTGTGATTGTGCATGTTGTGTGCGTTGGAATGCTTGATTGTGATTGTGCATGTTGTGTGTGTTGGAATGCTTATTTATTATTGTGTGTGTTGTGAATAAATGGGGTGTTGTATCGTAATCTTTATTGTGTAGTCTCTTGCGGGGCGTGTGAGGTCAGTCACTCCCTTCACTCCTACCTAGACCGATCCTGTCAGGGCAGACCTCCAGGGGTCGGTCGTGACAGCTATTAATTGTGTTGTAATCCCAGTTTGCCTTGACAATTTTTTTTCTTATTCGTTCAGTCAAACCTTACTTGTTAGTCTGTAAGAGCTTTGTCTGCTGTTATTATCATTGTGTGTTAAGTTTGTTATAGTATTGACTATAATAGATATGACAGAAGACAACAACCTTGGCTGAAAAGAGATGGACTTAGAGTTGGGCATCTCAATGTCAACCATGCGATTAACAAAATGACTGAAATACCATCAGTCATATCAAATTGGGGAAAAAAAACTTTCACATATTTGGATTTTCGGAGTCACATCTGTCCAGTATAATATCAAATAACGACATGCAATCCCAGGTTATAATGTTGTTCGTAGAGATCCTAAACAAAACATGGAAACTGGTATTATTGTATATCTTCATCAGTCAGTAAAATTTCAGAGGATCCATTTTTTTAGAACAGTTTAATGTAGAAACAATCTGGATTGAGATCCAGCTTAAATTTAATAATCCTATACTTATTGTTTTCTGTACAGAAATCCAGCTGAACATGTCGACTGGGTTGACCGTTTCATGTTAATGATGGAAAACGCACATGACGAATCGAAAGACATCATGATATTAGGGGATTTTAATATAGATCTACTAAAATTAAATAAACAGTGGAACTATGTTTTTGAGTCACTTGGTCTCACTCAGCTAATCAACACTCCTACAAGGGTCACTGAGATTTCTGAAACACTGATAGACCATTTATATGTTACAAATCCAGAAACCATTCTTGAGACAAGTGTACCTGTTTATGGATGCAGTGATCACTTCCCGATTTGTTGCACTTGGTCAAAAAAGGGTATCAAAATTCCAAGGTTAAACCATAAAACGATTACCTTTAGAAACTTTTCAAAAATTTGATCGTGACAAATTTATCTCTGACCTTTTAAATTCACCTCTAAATATAGTGTATCAATATACAGAACCAAATCAGGCTCTAGAAGCTTGGTACTCCATCTTCTATAGTATATACAACAAACATGCCCCGCTCCAAACCAAAAGAGTCAAATATCGGATAAAACCTCCTTGGCTAACAAATGAGATACAGAACGCTATTTACCAAAGAGAGTACCTGTTAAAAAATGGCCCTCATGAAGAATATAAAAAACAAAGAAATAAAGTAACTTCTCTCATTAGAGCAGAGAAAAAGAAATATTTTTCAAACTTAATTCGTGAAAGAAAGACAGCAAGTCCGTATGGAAAGCCATCCATGGATTAACAAATAAACATGTTTCCTCGCTCCAAATATTATGAATGATATATCTGCCAGTAAACTAAATCACCATTTTACAACAGTAGCAGATCAAATAATTCATGATGATAAATCAAATGATAATGACCTAGAAGAATTACAAACATACTGCAGGGGAAAAAATATCCATTCAGATTTAGATATCAGCCATCTAGATGTTCATTCTGTTTTCGTGTCACTTAGGCGATTGAAACAGACAGCCACTCGTGGAATTGACGGTATAGACGGTAAAATTCTAAAGCTCTCCGCACCCGTTATCGCAGAAACGTTAACTTACATTTACAACCTCTGTATAGATAAACAATGCTTTCCAGATACCTTAAAAAAGGCAAAAATCATACCAATACACAAATCAGGAAACACTACTGATCCATCAAATTATAGACCTATTTCGATTCTATCAGTTCTTTCCAAGCCATTAGAACTCCACATCAATAAGTGTCTCCATTCCCATGCAGTAAAATACGATTTAATCCACCCAAATCAATCAGGGTTCAGAGAAAACCATTCATGCCACACAGTGCTAACTAGACTAATAGATAGATGGCTATTAAACATGAACTACAAACAATTTTCAGGAATTCTCTTCGTAGATTTCGCAAAAGCCTTCGACGTTATAAATCATGAACTTTTACTCAGAAAACTAACTTTGTATAAGCTATCATACAAAACACTGAAACTGATTTCATCTTTTCTGTCCACCGACAACAAATTGTGTCCGTAAATACATACAAATCTAATTTTCTTCCCAACAAATTTGGAGTCCCACAAGGGTCAGTATAGGTCCTCTGTTGTTTTCATTTTACATCAATGATCTGCCATTGTACTTGAAAATAAACAGCGAAATGTTCGCTGATGATACAACTTTAGACACAAGTAATTCTGATGCCCAACAGGTTTGCAGTGACATCCAAGAAAACATCAATCTTTTGGTTAAATGGACACGATTTAATCACATGGCTATCCATCCTCAAAAAACTAAATTCATGATGATAACTACTAGACAGAAGCGTCAAATTCTAAGCCAGAATCTGCCAGTACTTTGTATTTCTAATGAAACCATCGAAGAAGTATCCAGTCACAAAGTCTTAGGAATAACAATAGATAATAATCTAACTTGGTCAAAACACTTAGAGTCTTTATCTAAAAACGTTGCAAGAAAACTACATCTTCTAAAAAGGATTAAGAACTTCTTAAATTTGCATGCAAGAAAACTATTTTTTCACTCTTATATTCAGCCTATTATCGACTATGCCTCAACACTTTGGGACTCAGCGAGCAAGAATTCACTCAAACCACTAATTAGCCTTCACAAAAGAGCTGTCAAAGTAACATTAGGTCATCCATCTTCACTGGTAGATTCAGACTATAAGCAATCAGGCATTCTCCCATTTAAAGCCAAACTTCTATAAAATAAAGGACTCTTTATGCATAAGGTACTCCATGGAAATGCTCCACTCTCTCTAACAAATATGTTCACTTTTAACGACTATCGACATTCACATAAAATAAACCTCCCGTTTGCCATGATTAATCTATACAAGTCTAGTCTGGCGTATTCCGGGGGTTGGCTATGGAACCATATTCCTGAAGAACTTAAAAATCAATCAAACTTAAAAAGTTCAAGTCTAATTTTCACAAATATCTTATGAATGTCTCAGATTTGACTGCACTATACCCGAAAATGTATTGATAATTCTCAATTCAGATTCAATTTAACAAACATGTGATGTTCGAAGTTGACTTAATTCTACGCAAATTGCAGTGATCATCCTGTGCCATTAATGTGTTTTTTCAAAGTTTTTTGTAGGTGATTATCTATAGCTGCTTTATTGTCTTTCTCTTCCTTTATCTCTGCCTTTCTTTCGCCAGTCGGTCGGTCGGTCGGTCGGTCGGTCGGTCGGTCGGTCTCTCTCTCTCTCTCTCTCTCTCTCTCTCTCTCTCTCTCTCTCTCTCTCTCTCTCCTCTCTCTCCTCTCTCTCTCTCTCTGTCCATTCACACTCCCCCCTATTGCCCTGATCATCTTTTCTCGTTGTTGTTGTTGTTGTTGTTGGTGGTGGTGGTGGTGGTGGTGGTATTCACTGGTTTCTTTTTCTTCTATCTTCTTTTTTGTCAAGGTTCCCATGCAAGGAATTGTTGCATTTTTTTCTGATTTGCTTTTTACTATATATTGATTTTTTTCCCCCAGAGGGCTGGATGTAAAAAAGTATTCATGCTTAATCCACTACCCTCTTAAAATAAAATTCGTTCGTTCGTTCGTTCGTTCGTTCGTTCTTCCCCCCTAAACGACAGGCCCTCCTACCCACCCCTACACGCCACACGTCTCATGCTACCAACAGCGCACGATGCCACAGATCCCCCCTCCTCCCTCCCCCATTCACCCTCTCAGAATTCCCAAACCTCCCGTCAGGTTTACGCACTTCACTATCGTCTCCCCCTCCCCCCTCCAGGAAGCCCCTCCACCACCATCCAGCTCACTTGTGCGTACACAGAGTGACCACAAGAACGTCCAGCCAGCCTCTCGCTCAACTAGGCCTACCCCAAATAACACCAACACTAGGCTTATTGACACATCCTTCCCCACCGCACCCACCCCCCTCCAGCAAGATCCTCCAAGACCACGCCCACCAGATGTGTGTACGAGCAGTGACAGCATCCCTGGTCCAGTCACTCGTCTCCCAGACAACCGAAGTTACCGCCCACTATGTGTTCCGCCAGGCGAGAGCGCTCTTCTCCATCTCCCTGGTTCAACAGGTCTGTCCCTCCCCCACCTGTGCCTGTTCCTCCACCCTTCAGTTACTTTCCACGGACCATGTCTCCTTCACATCATCCATGGTACTGGCCACTCTTCCTACCTCCCCAGCACCCCATGCTCCCCCCACACTTCTGATTCAGGTTCCAGTTTTGTGTGTGTGCGAGAGAGCACAAATGTTTAATTGTTTTTGCATTTGTATGGCCGCGGATTAAGTTTTTTACGAATGGTAGCAGTTTCCGTTTGAGTGTGTATTTGTAGGGGGGATTAAGTGTGTGTGTGTGTGTTGTGTGTGTGTGTGTGTGTGTGTGTGTGTGTGTGTGGTGTGTGTGGTGTGTGTGTGTGTGTGTGTGCGCATGTGTTTTGTATGAGTGTGCTGTTTGTATATGTGTGTGTGTGTGTGTGTGTGTGTGTGAGAGAGAGAGAGAGAGAGAGAGAGGAGAGAGAGGAGAGGAGAGAGAGAGAGAGAGAGAGAGAGAGAGAGAGTGCGAGCACGAGTGCAAGAGCGCTCATATTTGTATGTATGTGTATGTATGTGAATGTATTGTTAATTTGTGCCGTATGAATTGTTAATGTTGTGTGTGTGTGTGTGAGTGTGTGTGTGTGTGCGCGCGCACGCGCGTGTGTGTGTGTCTTATATGAGTGTATTCTGTGTCTCTGTGTGTATGCTGTGTGTGTGTGTGTATGTGTGATTATGCGTGCTATAGTGCTCATGTCTGTATGTGTATGTATGTAGATGTACCGTTAACTTTTACCGTTCGTTATATTTCCGTGGAGCCAGAAATGCAACAAAAACACCTCCTCTGCAACAGAAGACTGTGCTGCGAAGTGTAGACCAAGGTACTGTGGTACACAAGGCTTCACCTGGTGGTTTTCCTCACATCCTACACACGTTTCTTATTCTATTCTTTTTTTTTTCATGCAAAATTAACTTGCGATGCTTGGTTTCCTTGACCTTACTATGTGTGTGTGTGTGTGTGTGTGTGTGTGTGTGTGTGTGTGTGTGTGTGTGTGTGTGTGTGTGTGTGTAACTTTTACCCTGTGCCGGCAGTGCTCATTCCATGTTATCTAGTGAACTTTACCACGTATATATAAGAAGTTTTCGTAAAAGTGCGAGACTGTGAGCCTTAGAAAAGAGACTGAACAAAGCCTCTGCAGCAGGAGACTCCCAGAAAAACTGCTATTTACTGCGAGCGAGGCAATTTGTGCATAGCCAACTCGCACTTTACAAGTGCGGCTTTGTGACTTGTGAAATTATAAGTGACTTTTTTCCCTCTCTTTTTTAAAAATTTGTTCTCGTTTTGAAGTGTTGATTCTTTGCATTTTTTGTCTTCAGTTTTACTTCTTTTTTTTCCCTCTCCTTCTATCCCCATATTTGTAATTTTGCTTCAAATTTACTTCCTTTATGAGTGACTGTATATTTTCCTTTCAGAAAAGTGTATCCATCAGTACCATCTGATCGAGGAGCTTACTGACATAATACTGTGAAGATTTTCTTTTCTTCTCATACTTTTTTGGGTTTCCCAAAGTTGTCACAGTGTGTAAACCAAACCCATTTTCCCTCCCTTTTATGTGATCTTATTGTGTTCCTTGATCATACAAACCCCAACGTCAGTTAACGTGCGAAATCGTCTCCTACTATCATCACATCAGTGCACAACTACAAATGAGCAAGAACCAGTCTGTATGGCCATGCAAAGAAGGACTTCGAATCTGTCACCTTAATATCCAACATGCAGTTAACAAGACATCAGATATATCAACACTGATTTGGAACCATGGTAAACCTTTTCATATTTTAGGGCTCTCTGAATCCAGATTAACTACACACATTACCGACAATGATGTAGCTATTCCAGGATATAACGTAATCCGGAAAGATCCTGCACAAACGAAAGAGACGGGTCTTCTTATCTTCATCAGCGAAACCCTTAGCTTCAAACGACTTCTACACCTAGAACGTAACGGTGTAGAATGTGTCTGGATAGAAGTTAAGCTGAAAAGAAACCCTTCCCTTTTGGTTGGATTCTGCTACAGGAACCCATCTGAAAGAGTAAACTGGGTCGACAAATTTATTCCGATGATGGATGCAGTCTCACTAGAATCCAAGGAAATTATTTTACTCGGAGACTTTAACACAGACCTTCTGAAAGCACAAAATCAATGGACGCAAGCATTCAATCTGTTTAACCTGCATCAACTCATCGAATCTCCAACGAGAGTCACACCAAACTCTAAGACACTTATCGACTATATTTATGTTTCAGATAAAACTCACATAGCAGAAGCCTGCGTCCCTGTTCTAAACTGTAGTGATCATTACCCAGTGTGTGTCACATGGTCCAAAAAAGGAGTAAAAATTCCCAAAACGGGACACAAGACAATAACCTACCGTTGCTTTACAAACTTTAACAACCAAGATTTTCTACATGACTTGCTTAGCTCAAATCTCTCATCCGTTTACAACATAACTGATCCAGATGTTGCTGTGGGATTTTGGATCAGAACATTTACAGAAATATATGATAAACACGCCCCTCTAAAAACGATTAGAGTACGACATAATCCCAAACCGGCATGGTACACCCAAAAGAGTTACAGGAGGCAGGTTATCTTAGAGATCTGCTTAAACAACATGGCTATGAAGAGGAATCTAGAATACTGAGAAATTCAATAAATTCACAGAAGCGCAGAGAAAAAAACGAAATATTATCGAGAACTAATTTAATCAAATCAGAACCCAAAATTGGTATGGAGAGCTATTAACGAGCTTACAAACAATCAATCTTCTTCAAAATCAACTATAGTTAAAGACATCTCTGTCGAACAACTGAACACCCACTTTTGCACTATAGCCAATAAAGTTGTCACGGCTGATTCTTCAAGATCAAACGACCTTCAAAAACTGAAACAATATTGCCATGATAAAAACATCACGTCTGAACTTTATATTCCACCAATAACAGTATTAGAAGTCTATCACTACCTAACACACCTAAAACAGTCAAGTACCTGCGGGATGGATGGCCTAGACGGCAAAATTCTCAAACTATCAGCTCCAGCAATTACAGATACGTTGACATACGTCTTCAATCTATGTATCGACAAAAATCATTTTCCCAATAGTTTCAAAAAAGCAAAAGTCATTCCTATCTACAAAGCAGGTGACAGCTCAGACCCTGCAAACTACAGACCAATCTCAATCATTTCCACTCTTTCCAAACCTTTGGAAAAACACATAAACAAACACACATTACACCACCTTAAACATACCACTTGCTTCATCCAAGACAGTCCGGGTTCCGACACAACCATTCATGCCACACAGCACTAATCAACCTGGTTGATGACTGGCTAAACAGCATTAACAACAACAAATATTGTGGTGTCCTATTTATTGATTTCAAAAAAGCATTTGATGTGATAGACCACAACCTTCTTCTTAGAAATTAAAATTGTATGGCTTATCCACAGGAACTCTTACGCTTTTTCACTCATATCTCACAAATAGGCAACAATGTGTGAAAATTAATACAACCTTCTCTTCATTTCAAACACTTTCCTATGGCGTCCCACAAGGCTCTATCTTGGGTCCCTTATTATTCACAATTTACATCAATGATCTCCCTCTACATATCACATCCACCTGTG
>CM031615.1:71174019-71178638 GCA_018398815.1 Conus ventricosus
TACAGGCCACTCCTTTTACTCCCTTTCTTATCTTTCAAAAGGTGAAGAAGCTCTGTGGTGCATTCCATGTCATGTGCCCCACACAGTGAAAGATATTCTTATAGGGTGTTGGGACTTGCATGATGTGAGACATTACCCATTAATGCCTGAATTTTTGTTTTTGACAAAAATAGTGAAAATGTGTTACATTTAATGTAGTTAAAGGTTGTCAACTGCATTTTTTGCAAATGTGTAGTTGCGAGGATGCTGTTGTAGGTGATCATACTGTCCCAAAACTGGGACGCTAGGCACGAGAGGGTAGGGTTTTTCATATACATGACAATAATCTCCACTGCAAATAATGGCTAGCTTTTTTGGTTTCTATCATTCTTTGACAATGAACTAAGATGCAAAACACATCGTTACCAAAAATGCATCTGAAAACATGAACTGAATCCGTTCCGCAAACACATCCGTTTGTATTTGCAACAGAAAAGTGGAAGAGGAGAGGGCCAGAATGGCGGAGAAAAAAAAATTCAATGGAAAGGAAGAAAGAAGATCCTATCTCCCCTAGTCATTACCAACGACTTTACCCCGCTTCCGAATCCACGCCTAAGATACATAAGAAGGACGCCCCCTCCGCCCCATTGTGTCCAGCTGTGGCAGTGTCATGTACAATGCCTCCCAATTCCTGACACAGATATTGGGACCTTCAGTCGGGCAGACCGAGCACCACATTGTCAACAGTACAGACTTTGTACAGAAGATGGAAAACCAGCAACTGGCTCCAGGGGAAAAACTTGTCTCCTATGATGTATGTGCACTCTTCACGAGCATCCCTGTACCCAAGGCTCTCCATGTCATTCGGGAGAAGATTGAGGATGACTACCACCTTCGTCACGGTGTGAACTCACTACAGAACAGGTGCTTGAACTGTTGGAACTGTGCCTCACTAGCACCTACTTTTCTTTAACCATGAGTTCTACCAGCAGAAACAAGGAGCTGCCATGGGTTCGCCAGTATCTCCAGTGGTAGCCAACCTGTACATGGAACATTTTGAAAAAGTGGCCCTTGAGACCACTGCCAACCCTCCCAGCATGTGGTACCGCTGTGTGGATGACACCATGACCCGCATACAGGAGACGGAGGTTGACAGCTTCACCACTCACCTGAATTCCATCGATGACAGTATCCTGTTCAACTCCGAAACTGAATCAGAAGGCAAGATCCCGTTCCTGGACACTCTCATCTCCCGAACCCCTGACGACAGGGTGGAGACCAGCGTCTATAGGAAACCCGCCCACACTGACCAATATCTGAACTTTCACTCCAACCACCCCTCCAGCACAAGAGATCTGTGGTTAACACCCTCATGCACAGAGCCTCTATACTGTGTTCCACTAAGGAGGAAGAGCTGAAAGAAGAAGAACACATCAAGACTGCCCTTTCCGCTAATGGATACCCTGCATGGAGTGGGACAACCCTCGAGTTCTCTACCCTTCTTCTACAGATACGGATAGTGTGAAAGTGGGGATCCCTTACATTAAAGGAGTTTCAGAGCGTCTGGCCAGGACCTTCCAACAACATGGATGCAAAGTGTTCCACAAACCCACCAACTCCCTACGCCAGCAACTAACCCATGTCAAAGACAAAACGGACCCCTGCAAGCTGTGTGGTGTAGTGTACTAAGTAGGGTGTCAAGACTGCGCCAATACCTACATTGGCGAGACAGCAAGACCACTCACCACCAGTCTACAGGAACACCAAAACCGATCTACTTCTGCCATACACGAACACCTACAAGCCACAGGCCACAGTTTCAGCCCCCAAGAAACCAATATCTTATCTACAGAGCCCTTAATCACAAAAAGAAAACTTAAAGAAGCCATCGAAATCAAGACTAGACGCACCAGCCTGAACGGGGATAAAGGCTTTGAACCCCCCCCCCCCCCCCCCCCCCATCACAATCGATCCTGACAACCTTTTTCCCCCCACACAAAGTGTCCCCCCGGGCCTCGCTGCCACAACAGCAACGTGAGTGGGGAAGCAGGGCGCCCCTGTCGAAATATTCTAAAAGTAAGTTTTTGTTTGAGTCTAAATTTTTCAAATTTATCTTCATTGTTCAAATGGGGCACGCACCGCAACACACACACACCCCCGAAAACACCCCACCCCACACACACACACACACACGCCGCACGCACGCACGCACGCCGCAGCACTCACGCACGCACGCACGCCCCCGCACGCACACACACCCAACACACCCCACCACACACAACCACACACCACCACAAAAAACACCACCAACGCAAACACACAACGACAAACACACAACAACACACACCACACACACACACACCACACACACCACACGCGCCGCAGCACGCCGTAGACCCCGAAAACGCACACACGCACGCACGCACGAACACACACCACCCCAACCCACAACACACACACACGCACGCACGCACGCACGCACGCACGCACGCACGCACGCACGCACGCCGCACACCCCACCCCCCACCCACCACACCACACACAACACACACACACCACAACACACACACACCCACCACAAAAAACCCCTGTTGTTTACATTAAAAAAGTAACGATTCCCGGGACAAAATTTTTTAAACTCAACTTTTGAAAAATTCTTGGGGAGATTGCAAATTGTACAAAATTGTCGAAGGGGGCGATAAAAAACAGTAATTAAAACGCTATGTTGATCTACAACTTCCACCACAGATGTTTTGTCGGTGGGGAAAATAAATTCAATGGTAAAATACATCTATTGAAAATTCACCGTTGACCAAGAAAATTTCTGTTCGCAGAACGGTGAAAGTAAAAATCATAGCCATCGTACCCAGTGTTTTCACTCTGCCGATTTGGAAAATTTAAAGTGCACAGAGCATGTATCTGTCTTGTTATATTCAAAAGGGAAAAATGGACGACAGCAGGCTGGAGAAACTCAAGGTACCATGTCATGAGATGAACTAGAAAAGAGAATTTGTTGAAACCCTTGTCAATTCAAACAGTTGTCTTTGCAGGGGCTATCCATTTTGGTGGTGAAATATGATGGGCCCGGTTAAAAAGACCATAAGGCCGATCCGCACGTTTCGATGAACCTTTTCACTGCGAAATGTTGCCTTCAGTTTCAATCAATTTTTACCCGACCGTGATAATCTATGACAACATCAGGGCAATTCTGTGACTTCTGGCGACGGATCCAAAGTATCCTATCTGGAAAAAAAGGAAAAAAGGTAAGTTAACGAAAAACACAGAGGCTTCGGATTACAAGAGAAAGAAGACCCAACACGTAACACGCTCAACCTACACTTCGTCGCGCGTGCACACACACACACACCCACACACACACACAACACACACACCCCACACCCCAAAAACACACCCAAACAACACACACACAACCCCCACCACCGGTTAGGTGCGGGACATACGAATTTTGCTGTTGTGGAGTTGTTCTATTGTTTAGTTCTGTGTGTCTGGAAAAACAAGCAGAGAGTACAAAGAGGTGTGTTAAACAACAATCACGCACACACAAAAACGACAACTTGACACGATAGACAAAAAAACGAGAGGAAAACGGCAGTTTTAATCAAGCTGGTTTCAAAAGGGGGTGATGGAGGCAGCATGGGAAAAATAAAAGCGAAACTAGAAGTATCGGACTGCCCCAACGAGGTGCAAAAAAATGGGAAAACTGACATGACGATTTCAAAAAAGGGGGGTCTTCTTCAGGGTCAAACACACTCAAACAACAAAAGACCACAGACAGTGCTTTCAAACCCAAAAACTCAAAAACAACAAGAGACCCAACAGAAGTGAGACCCAAAACACTCACAACAAAAGAGACCAAAAGACAGTGCGTACAAAACATCAAAACAAAAGGCCCAAAAGACAGGCAGTACAAAAAACCTACAACAAAAAGAGACCAAAAAGCGTGCAGTACAAAAACCTCACAACAAAAAGAGACCAAAAACGGCGTCAAACAAACTCACAACAAAAGAGACCCAAAAGAAAAAAACAGTAAAACAAAACTCCAACAACAAGAGACCCCAGACAGTGCAGTACAAACAACATCACAACAACAAGAGACCAACAGAAAGTCGTACAAAAAAACACTCCAAAAACAAGAGACCCCGACGTACAGTCCCATCACAACAAAACCAACAAACACTTCCTCTCCATCCATCTTCTCTCTCACTCTCTCTCATCATATCTTTATTCTCATCATCATCATCATATCTCTCCTCCTGTCTCTCTCAAAAATCATCTTCATCATCATATCATCATCATCATCATATTTTCATATCATCATCATTACATCTTTCATCTAAACATCATCATCATATCCATCATCATCCATCATCCATCATTTTAATCTCATCATCACCCTTTTCTCATCCCTCTTCATCATCATCCCTTCCCTCCCTCATCCCTTTCATCATCCCATTTATTTTCAAATTTTTCATTTTATTTATTTTCATCACACATCCAATTTTCCTTCATCATTTTATCATCATCCAAAGGCAGCCCGGGGAGCAGCGTCCCGCAGGGAGCATCAAACAGCGCCCCCCCCCCCCCACCTCATCAAATTTAGCCACAGCATTATCCATTCA
>CM031615.1:71179638-71192138 GCA_018398815.1 Conus ventricosus
TTACATGAGACCAAGTGCATCAAACATGTTCAATGTTATGTTATATTTTAGTAGATCTATATTAAAATCCCTAATATCATGATGTCTTTCGATTCGTCATGTGCGTTTTCCATCATTAACATGAAACGGTCAACCCAGTCGACATGTTCAGCTGGATTTCTGTACAGAAAACATATAAGTATAGGATATTAAATTTAAGCTGGATCTCAATCCAGATTGTTTCTACATTAAACTGTTCTAAAAAAATGGATCCTCTGAAATTTTACTGACTGATGAAGATATACAATAATACCAGTTTCCATGTTTTGTTTAGGATCTCTACGAACAACATTATAACCTGGGATTGCAGTGTCGTTATTTGATATTATACTGGACAGATGTGACTCCGAAAATCCAAATATGTGAAAGTTTTTTTCCCGAATTTGATATGACTGATGGTATTTCAGTCATTTTGTTAATCGCATGGTTGACATTGAGATGCCCAACTCTAAGTCCATCTCTTTTCAGCCAAGGGTTGTTGTCTTCTGTCATATCTATTATAGTCAATACTATAACAAACTTAACACACAATGATAATAACAGCAGACAAAGCTCTTACAGACTAACAAGTAAGGTTTGACTGAACGAATAAGAAAAAAAAATTGTCAAGGCAAACTGGATTACAACACAATTAATAGCTGTCACGACCGACCCCTGGAGGTCTGCCCTGACAGGATCGGTCTAGGTAGGAGTGAAGGGAGTGACTGACCTCACACCGCCCCGCAAGAGACTACACAATAAAGATTACGATACAACACCCCATTTATTCACAACACACACAATAATAAATAAGCATTCCAACACACACAACATGCACAATCACAATCAAGCATTCCAACGCACACAACATGCACAATCACAATCAAGCACTCCAACACATACAACATGCACGATTATAAACAAACATTTCACCATACGACGAACACAATCACAATTACAGCATTTCAGCACGTATGACATATACACAATTATAAAGAAACATTTCCAGCATCGATCCCTTCTAACACCATGGAGTGCGTCCACACCCCTGCCCTGTCAAGTCTACTGGGAGCACCCTGTCGCACTAGGTGCTCCGAGCCGGGTCGGTTCTCGCAGGGAGTCGCTCAAAGCCGACACCCTCGACTCACAAGCAGGCAGTGAAGAGCGCATCCCGGAGAGGGGGGGGGAAAGGAAAACGAGGCGCTGTTACTGGAGGTCCTGGACGGGGTCAGGGCCGGCCAGTCAAGACGGCGGGCTCCTCTACCAGTCCGCGGTCCCGACCAGGGCGTGGCCTCGACCAGCGCGTGGCACCATCCAGTCCGCGGTTCCAGCCAGAGCGTGGCCTCAACCAGCACGTGGCACCATCCAGTCCGTGGTCTCAGCCAGAGCGTGGCCTCAACCAGCACGTGGCACCATCCAGTCCGTGGTCTCAGCCAGAGCGTGGCCTAAACCAGCACGTAGCACCATCCAGTCCGTACTCCAGGGGAAGCCCCCGGGGGGGGAGGGGAAACGTAGCTGGGAGGAGAGAAGAAAGGGAGGGAAGGAAGAAGGAAGGAGGAAGGAAGAAGGAAGAAGGGTACTGGAACCCCGCCGTCAGTACAGTCTGACCCATGCTGTCAAATCTTAACAGCCACTCGCATGATGGGCGAGGGAAGTCTACTAAACGCACACAGTAAACCCATCGAATCAGGTCTTCTCACACGATGCAGGTAAAAGACTGCATTAAATCAACAGGTTATAAAACAAATATGAATTATCTTCACCCTTCTTTCACTCACGTTTAACATTTGCCTTTCTTAGGAAATAACCAACACAGCGACCATCGCTTTATACCTGCCACCACATTTGCAAATAAATACTTCAATGGCATAATTGTTACATTTTATAGCCACATTTCAAAACAACACAAATCTCCAACCACGCATCCAAACGACAAATCATGCGTACGCACGCTCGCGAACATAAAACTCGTTCTCCTTGCACACACACAAACAGACGGTGGCCGAAGGATAAGAGTCCGGCGAACGTGACAGGGGCGGACGAGCGAGACCAAGCAAGTTCCAACCCTGAATCACCAGGTTCTCTCCCATCCCCACCGACTACCGCATCACCAGATGCATAAACAGGAGAAAGAATTTTGGAAGTAATTTAGAATGGCCAGGTTAAAGATTGAATTAACCAGAGAAAAGGTCTCAAACAATATTTCTCTTACAATTTCGAAACAAAAGAAAATTGCGCAAAAGAGGAGACTAAGCCGACTAACAACAACAAACCAAAACAAACAAACCACGAAACTGATGCTTACCAGCTACCCGTGGGTGACCCAGAAGAGGCGGGTCAAACGACTCTCTCTGCCTCTGTCCAGTCGAGAGGACAGAGGCACAGGTGCGGAGAACGAAGAAGTGATGTCCCTCTCCTACAGGCCGACTGCAGGAATTGAAAGTACAGACTGTACTTTCGATGATACGGTGAAGAACCAAGACTGGAGCAGGCGCTCCCAGAGACATCTTCCGCTCGAGTGAAGAGCTAACCTCCCTCAGCAATGGCGGCCAACATGCCATGCTGCGTCACAGAGTGAGCATACTTCAAACTAAAAGAATGAAGCACGTGCGACAGGTAAAAAGACAGGCGAGAGGCCGATAGACAGCAAGTTCGAGAGAAAGGTACCAGCCACCCGTGAACCTACAGGACGAATAGCACGGGCAGTGGAATAAGAGAGAGAGAGAGAGAAAAGCAAACCGAAGTTGAGCTGAACTACACCAAGGTGCAACCGCACCACAAGCCACATAAGGGACGATACACGACAACAACAACGACAATAAACAAATGAATAATTCCGCCACCCTAGATGGGTCAAACGTCGTAGGCCTCGTGACAAACTCGTGACAAACCCCCCTTCTAAAAGCATCTGTTTCTCTGAGATACAGTGCTCCTTTGAACCTTGACGCATGTGCAAATTCACAACAATGGGACCGAACCCAACTCTCTGTGCTCGACAGAGTACGAAGAATCCAATACAAACATTCTACGATAGAATCATACAGGGAATACATAATACTACATTTATCAAACAACTAAGCAAACCTTCCAACCATGAAAGTAACAATCCGAACCATTGATGATTCACTACCGTTAACATCACTGAAGTGAAAACTGTCACTACACCTGATACAGAGACCAAAAGGGGATATAACCCTTGTTGAGGGGAAGTGTCCCTCTGACTGATTTTCCAATGTGCTAACTACGGAGCTCGGCTAAGATAGTCAGCATCCGTATTACAGGAACCCTTGATATGACGGAAAGTGAACGCATGACTCTGCAGTTCCACTGCCTAACTCATGAGTCGACGACTGACTGGCCGGATCCGGTCCAGGCACTGGAGAGGATGATGATCGCTCTCCAGTACAAACTTCCGGCCGTATTTCTTCTTGGGCACGCCCGTGCGCGTCCAAATCTGCCAGCGAGCCTCAGCAACAGTAGGGCATCGATAGTCCTAGGCGGGACAGCCTCTGGGTATCGACTCGCAGATTCTACCACTACCGAAATGTAGCGGTGACCGCGATTGGATGGTGGATTAATGGATCCCACCAGGTCGACCCCAACCTTGCTGAATGGCTCCCCAACCAGAGGCACTGACCCTAAGGGAACACGCTTCAAGCGACCCTTAGGCGTTGTCCGTTGGCAGACATCGCAACTGCGGCAGTACTGCCTAACCTGCGAGTTCATACCCGGCCAGAAGAAGTCCCGTCTTACTCGCTCGAGAGTCCGCTTGGAGCCCATATGACCTGCCCTGGGTGAATCGTGGGCCTGCCGGAGAACAGATTCTCTCAAGCTTTGGGGAACGACAAGCTGCTTGGCCACACGATCTGCCTCAGTGAAAACCCTAAAGAGGATCCCCTTGTGGAGCTTAAAGCTCACCTTAGCATGTCGGGCAGACTGAGCGGGACGATTCACCAGTCGTCGCAGGCGTTGGACATCCGAGTCCCTGGCCTGAAGACGAGCGATGGAAGCAGGATCGGCCTTTGCAAGAACCTCGTCAGAGATCGGCTGTAGAACAGGGCGCAATTCTGTTCCTGCTTCTTAGCTTTGGCGCGTGTGGTGACTCCCACACACGCCTGTACGGGCAGATCCGTAGACACGGACTGACTGCGTCCGTCTGCGAAGGTGATAGTATTCCCTATGATAAGGGAATACAGAGTCGCTCCACCGCGATGGCCCATACTTTGCCACAGAAGTAGGGGGTGGAGATAGGATAAGTACAGAAGGACGGTGGAAGTAAAACCAGCCTCCAACCCGCACACATCATAACTAGCGCCCCGCCGGGCCTCAGGGGAAACCAAATTCTTATCCACAAAGATCGTTGATGCTCCCGAATCCCTGATGGTGTCGACCAAGGAGGAACCAACAACAGAGAGAAACACTGGGCACTCTGAATCACCAGAAGCTGGGATGGAACCCACGTTAGCCGAGGCACGAGGACGTGGGAAAGGACCAGCCCCCCCACGACATACAGTGGGCTTTAGGAAAATCTTTCCTAATGGGGCCTGGACGACCCACCAAGAAAACACAGTCGGGGCGCTGAAATCCCGATGAACTGCTGCCTTGTTTTACCCCACTAGGCTGTTAGTCGGCGCCTGATTGTACCTAAATCCTGGGGAGGGCTTCCTCCCTTATCTGGGCGTTGCCCTTAAGCCCTGCGAGCCATTCGCTAAACTCCTCAGCGGTGTGTATCGCAGCGCGAAATCTGTGGGCTGTCTCGCCTATCCGGAATCCTCAACTCCGGGAAACAGTGTTGGTGAGCTGTTCATTTGAGGTAGTTCCTCCAGCTCCAATCTTAGCCAACTGACGCCTGTACCCTAAGGCGTTTTGCGCAGCCTTTCACCATTACTGCACGAGGTCATCGTCTTTATTACTGTTCAGGGACCTGAACTTTCATCCTGTGTCTCTGGGGTAAGGTGGAAAGCTGACGCAGAGACAACTGCAGTTGTTAAGACGCGCCTTATTTAGAGTGAGCACACATTCCCTTGCGCACCAGACATCCAGAAAATAAGGTGCTTAGCCTTTTGTTCCTCAGAACAATTGGTTAAGAACTAGCACCTTGTCAAAATGCTCTAGGAACATATCAATGTCCTCACTAGGTCTGACTCTGGTAGCTTTAACTTTGGGCATTTCTAACTCTATAACCTGCCTGGTGATTACCCATGGTTTACAGAAGCGGTAGGCCGCGAAAGAAATTTGTTCCATATCTTCCCTGCGTAGTGCCTCCTGTCTGGCGCCTCCTCTCTACGCTGATCAAACTCTGACACGACGGAGTGCTTCCGGTCTGGCGGACTCTCTCTGCGCAAATAGCTCCTTAACTATGCAGAAGCTCCTGTCTGTCAGTCTCCTCTCTGCGCAGAGCACTCCATCCGATCTAGCTCTTACCTACGGAGCCTTGCAATCTTCCCTAACGAAGGGCTCCTGCCTAGAAGCTCTTCATACGCTGGGCTTCCTGTCTGAAACCCTCCTCTCTATGTAGGGCCTCATCCTCCACGTCGCTGACGCTCTAGTAACATCAGGACGGATGTGATGTCTGGGCGGGTTCACCACTCCACGACACGGGAGGAAGACCCCGTCTGACCCGTCCATTGGGTTCTCGACCTTCCCATAAGGAACAGTCTTCTGGGGCTGCTCCTACGAGGGGGTGAAGACTGGAGAGGATGATGGTTTCGGTCTCTGCGACCCAACAGAAGCCCACAGTTGCTTAGTATACTCTGCGCTTCGAGGGAAGTGCCAGTCGGGGTCTCCAGGACAGACGACCACCCGCGAAGAGGTAGTAAAAGTACCCACTAGGACTACCTGCTACAGCACTGGATAGTTGAATTTACGTAGTCGAAGTAGGGTACAATAGTAGGGATACAGTAAACATTTTGAATACCTTCTTCTTCGACGCACGCGTCGCCACACCACCAGCGCGGGACGTAGCTCATGCAACCATAGATCCTACGCGTTTTCAAACACAGGGAAAGCAATTACACTGAAAAAAAACAAATATTTTAGGGGTGTGTGTTTATGTGAGTTGTGTGTGTGTGAGTGTGTGCGGGCAGGACCAAACAAGTTCCGGCTGCTCAAACTCTGGCAACACCGCGCTCCACAGCACGTGCAACAGTGCGGTGGGGCCTCACCAAAAAAAAAAAAAAAAAAATACTATGTCCAGCTGCACCCACTCTGGCAACATCCGCGCTCCATCGGCATGAGCAACAGTGGCGGTGGGGCTGGCCGGGAAAAACAAACAAACTGGCAGACGGAATCCGGATGAGAGGAAAAAAAAAGAGACACTAACGTACGATACAACCCCCTTACTCAATGACCGGATAGAGATAAAAAAAACAAAAATGTCTAAATACAAAACAGAATGGATGACTGAGCGGCAACAGAAAGGCAGACTTACGGCCGTACTGCGTGAGTTCGGCGGATGGAGGTATTGGACGCGGTCGACTCCCCTCGGTCTCACTCGACTCCCGAGCACACCGGATGTTCCTCAGGCCACAAATGACTCCCTGCACTCTAGACGTCAACCCAGCCTACCACCCACGAACAAACACGACAACCTGACTAAAACATATACAGAATCAACAAAACTAAACAGGTACTACGCGAAACGAGAGAGAAGCAGAGCCTACTCCCGTACGAGCCCCCACAACCTGTCACGACCGACCCTGGAGTATGCCTGACAGGATCGGTCTAGGTGGGAGTGAAGGGAGTGGACTGGACCTCACACGCCCCGCAAGAGACCACACATATAGATTACGATACAACACCCCATTTATTCACACAAACACAATAATAAATAAGCTTTCCTACACACACAACATGCAAAATCAAATCAAGCACAAAATTTTTTTTTTCAACGCATCACAAACATGGCACAATAGCACAATCAAAGCTCTCCAAACATACAACATGCACGATTATAAACAAAATTTTCACCTTACGACGAATCAATCACAAATTACAGCTTTTCTGCACGTTATGACATATACTCACATTATAAAAGAAACATTTCCAGCATCGATCCCTTCTAACACCAGGGAGTGTGTCCACACCCTGCCCTGTCAAGTGCTACTGGTTGAGCACCCCTGTGCAATAAGGTGCTCCGAGCCGGTGTCGGTTCTCGCAGGGAGCTCGTTCAAAGCAGACACCCTTGACTCACAAGCAGGCAGTGAAGAGCGCGTCCCGGAGAGGTGGAGGGGGGGGGGGAAGGAAAAGAGGCGCTGTTTTTACTGGGTCTGGACGGGGGTCAGGCGGCAGTTCTAGGACGGCGGGATCCTCTTACAGTCCGCGGTCCCGACAGGCGTGGCCTCGACCAGGCGTGGCACTTACAGTCCGCGGTTCCAGCCAGTGCATGTGCCTCAACTGCCGTGGCACCATCCAGTCCGTGGTTCAGCATGAGCGTGGCTCAACCTGGCAGTGCACCTTCCACGTCCGTGGTCTCAGCCTGAAGGTGGCCTCAACAGCACGTAGCACCATCAGTCGTATACTCAGGAGAAGACCCGGGAGGGGGGAGGGGAAACGTAGCTGGGAGACGAGAAAGTATGGGGAGGGAGGAAGAAGGAAGGAGGAAGGAAGACGGAAGAAGGGTACTGGAACCCCGCGTAAGTACTGTATGACCCAAGCTGTCAAATCTTAACAGCCACTCGCATGGTGGGCGAGGGGAAGTTAATTAAACGCACACAGTAAACAATCGATTCAGGTTTCTTCACTCGTTGCAGGTAAAAGACTGCATTAAATCAACAGGTTTATAAAACAAATTGGAATTATCTTCACCCTTCTTTCACTCACGTTTAACTTTTGCCTTTATTAGGAAAAAACCAACACAGCGTCCATCGCTTTATACCTGCCACCACATTTGCAAATAATAATTCAATGGCTAATTGTTACATTTTATAGCCACATTTCAAATAACACAAATCTCCAACCACGCATCCAAACGACAAATCATGCGTACGCACGCTCGCGAACATAAAACTCGTTCTCCTTGCACCACACAAACAGACGGTGGCGAAGGATAAGAGTCCGGCGAACGTGACAGGGGCGGGACGAGCGAGACCAAGCAAGTTCCAACCCTGAATCACCAGGTTCTCTCCCATCCCCACCGACTACCGCATCACCAGATGCAATAAACAGGAGAAAGAATTTTGGAAGTAATTTAGAATGGCCAGGTTTAAAGATTGATTAACCAGAGAAAAGGTCTCAAACAATATTTCTCTTACAATTTCGAAAACAAAAGAAAAATTGCGCAAAGAGGAGACTAAGCGACTAACAACAACAAACAAAACAAACAAAACCACGAAACTGATGCTTACCAGCTACCCGTGGGTGACCAGAAGAGGCGGGTCAAACGACTCTCTCTGCCCTCTGTCCAGTCGAGAGGACAGAGGCACAGGTGCGGAGAACGAAGAAGTGATGTCCCTCTCCTACAGGCGACTGCAGGAATTGAAAGTACAGACTGTACTTTCGATGATACGGTGAAGAACCAAGACTGGAGCAGGCGCTCCCAGAGACATCTTCCGCTCGAGTGAAGAGCTAACCTCCCTCAGCAATGGCGGCCAACATGCCATGCTGCGTCACAGAGTGAGCATACTTCAAACTAAAAAAATGAAGCACGTGCGACAGGTAAAAAGACAGGCGAGAGGCCGATAGACAGCAAGTTCGAGAGAAAGGTACCAGCCACCGTGAACCTACAGGACGAATAGCACGGGCAGTGGAATAAGAGAGAGAGAGAGAGAGAAAGCAAACGAAGTTGAGCTGAACTACACCAAGGTGCAACCGCACCACAAGCCACATTAAGGGACGGATACACGACAACAACAACGACAATAAACAATTGAATATTCCGCACCCTAGATGGGGTCAAACGTCGTAGGCCTCGTGACAAACTCGTGACAATAGCAATTAAAAGAAAAAAGCTTCAATTGTAGATCAGTAAACAATGGCGAATCCACGAAAGGACGAAAGCAAAAAAGCTGAAAATTCAAAGGCAAGTGTATATAAAATTAGAATGACTTCAAACTCCAGCAGAAATCTACCATATTCCAATACGTTTCAGTCAATCAATTTTCTCGGGTGAGATCACAACTATAAATACATGCAGAGCCGGCAATTTCCACACCACACACACACACACACACACACACACACACACACACACACACCGCACGCACGCACGCACGCACGCACGCACGCACGCACGCACGCGCGCACGCGCATGCACACACATGCATGCAAGCACACACACACACACACACACACACACACACACACACCACAACACACTCACTCACTCACTTCACTCCACACACAACACACACACACACACACACACACACACACACAACACACACATACACACACACACACACATGTGCTCGCGCACGTGCGCGCGAGCCTTTTAACACTATTCACAGGAACAACTTAATTCAAATCATGCTGTGACAATAGCTGCGATGCCATCTGCACAGTTCAAGAGCATAGGCATTTACAACATTTCCTCAGGAGCCGGATGATTAGACCTTTGACCGGTATTATTTTGTGGGTATGTTGGGTTTTGGAGGGGAGCGGAATATTCATTAGAATAATCACGTTGGTGACTTAAATGGCTAGATGGAGGTGGGATTCGCTCTGCTCTGTTTACATTACTGGGGAGGGGTCTTTTTGGAAGAAAGGGGTCTGCAGAACATGGATCCCTCGGAGTTGGACGGGGATTCAAAGATGGATAGTGAAAAAGAGATGAAGGATTTGGGTAATTTGGGGGGTAATGTGCGGTATTCCTTTGGGAATTGCAATGGAGGGAATTGGCTTGAGAAGCATCATTACTGTCAGAGAATAAATTCCTTGGTGTCTCTTGATGTGGCACACTCTGATAATAGTCCCTTGACGGATTATTTCTGACTGGCGGCTTTCTCTGCGACACATCCGGGAAAGCCGGGGACACGTTTCCAAAGTCTGGTTGTGTAGTCTGCCATGTGGTTTTCAAGTCTGCCGCCAGTTTTGCTGTGCCTTTGACGCTTGGGTGGAGCAGGTCTTGGTAAAACGCAAGACGAGGGGCTCCGGTTGGAGTGGTGAACGTAGGATCATGGTCGATGTAAGTTGCACCCACACTTTCACACACAGTTTGAAGATTATAGTTGGATGGTCGGATGATATTGTTCAAATGATGCCGACCTCTGGCAGGGATGATGGAGCTGAAGGTCAGTTTGGCATTTGGGAATGTTTTGCAGCACAGGGAAATAAGGTTCATCCAGTCTTCCTTTGGAATGATCCCTGAACGACAGGAGTTCACCCGATGTGGACAGTGACATGTCTCTGCTTCGGCAAGGGCTGGAGTGACAGCAGCCAGGAAATCAGGTCATGTACTGTCATCCCCGGCACGCAGATCTTGTACATGAACTCACTCCTTGGGGCCAGTCTTCTTGGATTTATGTATCGGAGAATGGAGTCTCCAATTAGTAACATTGAAGCTCTTTCCGGAATAGAAAGGGTTTTCAAAACGTTCATGGGGGGTGGGCTGGTTGGTTTGGGGGGGGTCCTCTTTGGAGGTTCTTGATAGCTCTGGTGCGATGTTTTCATTCGTTTCACCCACGTTTTCCAGCACAGAATACGTGTTTGTGACAGATATGGCGTACTTTAGGTCGCAGTTTTCCTTTTCATCACGTGTTTTCTCTGGCTCATCGTCAGAGGGGATGTAATCCTGCTGGGGATGTGTATCTGTCACTGATTTTGTGAGGATATTTTCAACACTGACCTGAGGGTCAGTTGACTGGAGTGACAGTGTGCCAGGTTCAGACCGACGCAAATCTTTGTTTTCAAGTGAACTGCGGGACGAGGGAAATTCTGTAGATGTGGATTGAATTCCGATGGTTTCTGTTTGCTTTGTTTTCTTTAGTCTCTTTATCTCGGATTGCAGTGTCCCTAACTGAGTTTTGCAAGAGTGTACTTCTCTGTCTAGGCGGCTATTTTCCTCTTTTAGACTGGTTATTTGTGATTTGAGTTCATTAATGTTGCTGTTCATTGTTTCAGTTATGTCTTTACAAAAAATGCCAATTTCATTTTTTGCACAAATTCTTGCATCTTCTATGTGCGTAGACGTTCTGTTGTCCAGTTCTCTTTGCATTGTATGAAGTTCTTCCAGCTCTCGTTCAAAGTGCTCCCAACGAGTTTTGCAGAGGGGGGATAGGTGTTTTGGAGGACAGATTAGACGTTTTGGAGTCAGACACAAAGCTCGTCTGCGCATATTATTTTTTCCCTTTTTGTTCTTCAAACCAAGTTTGGGGGTTTCAGTCTTTGTGTCGGGCTTTATTTGACCAACATCACCTCCATCTGGATTTTGTGAAAGTTGTGCAGGACATGAGGAAAGTGAAGACAAACCCTTGTCCTGTTCATCACTTGCTTCCCTGGGCAGTGATGGGGTTGGAGGGAAAATAATTACTTTGTTTGTTAAATCACAATCGGAATGAATGTCATCAGACAACAAGGAAGTTGAAAAGCAGTGCAATGGGGAAGCAGTGTGCACGGAAGTACAGACGGTGGGAGAAGAGGTTTTGCGTCACACGTTCCACTCCCTTCCTGCTGGGTTGTGTAGAGTTGTAGTACAACGCCAGTCTCGGGGCACCGCGCTGGGTGGTGAAGGTGGCACAATGGCTGATGAATTTAACCCCCATTGCTGAACAGGCCTCCTGAAGGTGGTCGTTGCTGGGGCGGATGATGGTGTTCAGAGGGTGCCGCCCTCTTGCCGGGATAATTGCAGAGGCCTGAAGTTGGGCTTTGGGGAAGACTCGGTGGCACTGCATAATGAGCTCTCGCCACTGCTGCGTTGATATTGCACCAGCTGGCTGTGATGCTAAGAGCTCGCTGCAGTCACCAGCCCCCACATGGAAGGTAGCCTGCATCACGGTGTGGGTTGGTGTCTGCTTTGCAAGCCACTGAGTCAGACTGGCGACCGTTAGATCGTTGGCACACTCCAACTGAGCGCTGGCCCTAGGGATATGAATATATCTCAGGGTGCAGTCACTCAGCAGTATTGTTGAGGTCCGTCTATCAATGGAAACCTTATGAAGGGGATGGGGAGGGACACGTTGAGGAGATAATTTTTCAGGGATAGGTTTTGCCTGACAAAGGGGAGGTGGTTGGATATGGGAGTCAGAGGATTTGTCACATTGGGGGGATGGGCTGTCCTGTACTTTGTCACTGTGAGTTGTGTTGGTAGGGCTGAAGGGGGGTGGTGCACCCTGTATACAGTGTGCAGTGAGAGAAGGTGGGGTGTTTTGTGTCTGGGGAGGATGGAGAGATTGCTTTTGTTGGGTGGCGGAGGAGTTTGAATGTGATTTACATTTAGATTTTTTATTGGTTGTTATGTTTTTGCGTGAGGATGATTTGTCGTTGTCAGATGAAGACATGTGACAGTTGTGTCGATAGGGCGTCGATTTCTATTTGAAGGTCTGTCT
>CM031615.1:71210074-71217574 GCA_018398815.1 Conus ventricosus
ATTCTGTGATTTTCAATAAGTATAGCATCTGACTATTTCTTCACAAGTTATGTGCTAGTTTAAATTTCCTGTTGCTTTTCAGATCAAATTTTAGTTAAGAATCATTCGAAGGATGACAAGCTATATTTGAAGAGACTGATACAGAGTCGTTTTTAATGGACTCATTGGCATCGCATGAGTTTCTTAGAATGTTATTAGTCCCTGAATTCTAATGTTGAACATGTGAACAAACACATGAGAACAAATACTGACATATGAGAGCCGTTTAGTAGGTCAGACTGTGGAACATAAAAGGTCAAGTCATTAACGTTTTACAGAATAGTCAAACAGGTCGCATTGAATGTAGAAACATGAAAGGTAGATAGATAGATAGACAGATAGATTGATTGATAGATATGATAGATAGATAGATAGATAGATAGATAGATAGATAGATAGATAGATAGATAATAGATAGATAGATAGATAGATAGACAGACAGTCAGTCAACACACACACACATGGATAGATAGATAGACAAATAGATATGTGGACAGATAGACAGACAGACAGATACACATCTATTATTGTAGCAAACATGTGAATGACTTTTTTTTAAAGTACAGCAGCTTATTTTATGCCTTAGCATGTTCATCAAATAAAGTTTCAAAAAGCTCAATTAGTCATCGAATGCAATATGATTTTAAACAAGTTTTGGGAAATAGAAAACAAAAAAGGCTTGGCGAAAAGTGCGGAATGGTTTGTCGTTGACATTATTGTAGGGTTCTCTCAGCCTTGCTTCACAAAGATTGAGTCCAAGGCACGTGGAAGTAAGTATGTCTTCTTTATGTAGAAACGGATGTGGACATTTTATTCAGCTAACGTAATTGCATTATCACATCAGTTATGAAATATATTGTCGTATAGCAGGCTCCGTCAGTCATAGCTGCAATGATAGGTATATCGCTAGATTTAGAGTTTCTGTCCGCGCTATTTGCTGACCGAGCAGCGATGTTATGCTGTAAGTCCGATCGAGAGTGACTTTGTATTTGACAGGGTTCTGCTGTCACTTTTTGTCTTCGCCGATCTGCAGCTGTTGTCTTGAGAGTGGTCAGCAGCGTTCTGAGAGTGGTCAGCAGCTGTTTCTAGAGTGTTCAGCACTGTTTTTGAGTGTTCAGCACGTTTTTTTGGGTGTTCAGCCGTTTCTGAGATGTTCAGCAGCTGTTTCTTGAGAGTGGTTCAGCAGCTGTTGCAGTCTGCTGTGAAGTCCTCTCAGGACTCAGCGTTGATCTCAAGCGCTTTCATATCTCTTTTGCAAATGTCTTTGTATCTCAGCTGTAGGAGGCCAATTCTTCTCTGCCCTACGGCAAGCTCTCCATAGAGGACGTCTTTTGGGATGGGACCATCCTCCATGCGACGAACGTGGCCCAGCGAACGCAGCCGACAGTGTCTCAGCAGGGTACACATGGTAGGGAGGCCAGCACGAGACACAACTTCGGTGTTGGTCACCCTGTCTTTCCTGTAGATGTCGGATAAACGCCGGAGGCTTCTGAGGTGGAAGGAATTGAACATTTTCTCCTGGCGAGCATGCGTGGTCCATGTCTCACTGCCATATAGCAAGGCGTTGAGAACGCTGACGTTGTACACGGCCATCTTGTCATTTGTCAGACCAAAGTCTTTACAGGCCTGAAAGAAGAGGTCCATCAGCGACTGCTATTCCTGCTAGGTGTGGGTCGCAGCAGCGGCATCATCAGCAAACAGCTATCTCTGGTGGGGGCTTCGCGGATATTTGTCCTTGTTCTTAGGTGGGCGAGATTGAAAAGCCTGCCATCTGAACTGGTCCGCAGAAAGATCCCCTCTTGAACTTGCTGAATGCATGGCTCAGGTGTAGAGCAAAGAAGATCCTAAAGAGGGTGGGGGCAAGGACACAGCCTTGTTTGACACTGCTCGTCGAAGGGCTTGGAAAGGTTGCCATTAAACTGCACAGTTCCTTTCATGTTGGAGTGGCAGGACTCAATTAAGCTGTGCAGTTTAGGGTGGCAGCCGATCTTTCGGAGAGCCCTGAAAAGACTGCCTCTGCTGACTAGGTCGAAGGCCTTGGTGAGGTCGATGGAAGCAACATACAGGAGCATCCGCTGCTCTCTACACTTATCCTGGAGTTTGCGAAGGCAGAAGACTGCGTCTACCATGATTCCGGGTAGACACGGTCAGCCAGCTTCTGCAGACGGATCAGGAGGACGGAGCGTAGACTTTGCCGACGATGCTAAGAAGAGAGATGCCTCTCTCCCTTGTTTTTGTACATGATGATAATCTTGGCATCCCTCATGTCCTGCCGTGCATTCCCCCTTCATTTCAGCACTGACAGAGGGCTGCGGGTAAGGGCTGCAGAAGGGCATCTTGCAGTGTTTGATAAGGTCTGGAGGAATGCTGCCACTGACAGGTGCCTTGCCTGATGCCAGGCTGTGAATGGCCTCGCCGAGTTTGTCCATGGTCGTCTCCTCCATGACTGGCATACATTTGACGGCATCAAGGGCTGAGAAGGTCACTGTGTTCTCTCTGGAGTAGAGGTCGGAGTAGTGCTCCACCCATCTCTCCATCTGCTGGGGTCATTGGTTACTTCCCCAGTGGAGGATTTGAGGGGAGCCATCTTGCTCTGCGTTGGTCCCCCTACCGTCTTGATGTCGTCATACATCCCTCTGATGTTGCCTCTTTCAACGGCTGACTGTATCTCCTAGCTGAGCTCTGTCCAGTACTCGTTGACACAGCGCCTGGCATTAAGCTTAATCTTGCTCCTGGCAGCCCTGAGGATCTGCAGGTTCTTCTCACTGGGTGACCGCTTGTGCTCAATGAGTGCGGTGCGCTTGACCTCAACAATGGGCGTCATCTCTAACGATTTGGCCTCAAACCAGTCGTGAAAGCCTCTGCGAACTGTTCCACAAGATGTGGCTGAAACATCTTACAGACCTCAATACAGAAGCTTTCTTGTTTCTTTGAGCGGTGAAACTTCTTTGGTAGCAGCCTGATCCTGCAGCATGCCAGGGAGTGGCCCATGTGGCAGTCCGTGCTGTGGTAATAGCGAGTGTGGAGAAGGTTTTTGACAGTGGAGCGTCTTACGTGGACCAGATCCAGTTGGTGCCAATGCTTTGATCGCGGTTGTCCACAGGAAGGCTTTAGTTGAGGCTTCGTCTTGAAGAAGGAGTTAGCGATGCACAGTTCGTGACAGGCACAAAACTCGAGCAGTCGCTGTCCGTTCTCATTTATTTTCCCCACTCCAAAGGAACCAAGGCAAGAGGGCCACGAGTCGTCTGCACTCACTTTGGCATTGAAGCTGCCCGGAAGAAGAAGTTGTTCTTTGCTGGGGATGTTCCTTATGGTAGATGCAAGATTTTCATAGAACTCATCCTTGGCATCGGGAGTGGCAGACAGAGTCGGAGCATATAGTTGACAAGGGTGACAACACCTTCGGTGGTGCTGAGGCGGAGAGTCAGGAGTCGCTGTGCGCCGCCGCTGCCTGGTTCTATCATACTCAGCAGGCTGGGTTTTTTTTTTTTTTTACTGCAAAACCTACTCCACACTCTCTTGGGGCATCAGAGCTCTTTCCTTGCCAGAAGAAAGTGCAGTCCTTCTCCTTCAGTGTGCCTGTGTCAGCCAGCCGTGTTTCCTGCAGGGTGGCGATGTCCACATTCAATCTCTGGAATTTGTTGTTTATGACAGCATGATGATTTAAAGCATCTTTTTTTTACAGGTAATGTACCGCAATATTATGGTGTCCCTCAATACATTTTAGAAAATGAAATGAATTGTCGTTGTATTCATTTTGAAAATGTATTTAGGGAAACCATACTATTGCAGTACATTACCTGTTTAAAAAAGATGGTTTAAATCACATGTCATTTGTTTCCTTTGATAATATGAGCTTTCTTTTGACCTATAATTCCTATCGATTTTCAGAACTATCTAAGTTGAATCAGATGGAAAATTCTTTGGATTGTGTTCATTAAAAAGAATCAAATGAAGAGTACAAGAGTGTCAAAGCATGGAGAATATTAAAAGTGATCAGCCTATCGCGGTAATGGTATGTAAGATGCTACACAAGGCAACGTGTGTAGTTCATTCATGTCTTTGCAGTTTATGCATGGTCATCGAGCAGGTTAGTTCTATTTTGTACTTTTTAATTGGCTACTACCTGATGACATGCTTCTATGACCAGAAATCACAGCAGGCCTTTATTGAATGCTGTAAAATTGTGTGTGTGTGTGTGTGTGTGTGTGTGTGTGTGTGTGTGTGTGTGTGTGTGTGTGTGTGTGTGTGTATGCGTGTGTGTGTGTATGTGTGCGTGTGCGAGTGTGCGTGCGTGCGTGTGTGCGTGTGTGCGTGTGTGTGTGTGTGTGTGTGTGTGTGTGTGTGTGTGTGTGTGTGTGTGTGTGAGTGTGTGTGTGTGTGTGTGTGTGTGTGTGTGTGTGTGTGTGTGTGTGTGTGTGTGTGTGTGTGTGTGTGTGAACCTGTTTCATCCTCTGACTGAAATCATTTATTGTCAGATTTACCGTTGGTTGTACTGACTTGTTAAAGAAAATAAATAGTACAAATAGTAAATTAAAAATAAATACATTAAAAAGATTCTGTTAATTTCTTATTTCAGAGATGAGGAAATTGTAAACACTTGATATATGATACTTTAATAGAATTGTAAGGTAACCAGAGTCCAATGAACATACAAATATCACTCTCTTCCTCCCTCTCTCTATACTCCACTCCTACTTATCCCCATCCCGAGAACCATTCTTTCACCTTATTTTATCCGTAATAAAGTAATAAGGAATTGCCATTATTTTCTCTCTCTCTCTCTCTCTCTCTCTCTCTCTCTCTCTCTCTCTCTCTCTCTCTCTCTCTCTCTCTCTCTCTCTCTCTCATCTGGGTAAGTACTCGTCTCATAAATGGTTGACTCTGTATAAAGATACAATTATATATACAACAAATAATAACGAATTGGGCCGTCAGTTTTCTCGTCTACTTAATGTTCGTGTCTCTCCAATCAAAAATGACTATAAGTGCTTAACTGTTGTGTTCATATCAGTGATGCTAATAAATAACTGCTTCGTGTTCTAAAATATTGATGCTTTCTGTTTGGGTTCAGATGGATCCCTTAAACCTCTGGCGGACGTGAGCGCTGATGGTGAGTTGGTTGTTGTTTGCGCATCTCTCGTTCTCTTCTTATTTCTTTGCTTTGTACGCTTTTATTCTCCAAGACAAGATTACAATCTTTGTTCATTGATGACAAAGTGACTTACTTTTCATACCACTTTCATCTCACTCATTTGCAGGTTGGTATGTCTAACGGCAGTATGCATACTGTGGTAATACAGTGAAGTAGCTTTGCGCGTCAACGTTTTATACTCAATCAAGAATGAGGCAAGAGACAAGCAGAAGAATTAAAGATATAACGCAAAAAAACGAAAACCTGTAATTTGTGTGTGTATAATGAACATTTCTATCTATGTATCTATGTGTTTATGTGTCCATCTATCAGTCTGTCTGTCTGTCCGTCCATCTATCTATTTATCTATCTGTCTGTCTATCTACCTAGCTATCTATAGAAGTCCGTCTATCCCATCCATCGGTTCCTTTCTCTCAATCGTTATGTACACCCTCTAAGACTTTTACAACACCAGATACAAGCCACTCCTGCTCAGAGGTCAGTTTTACTGGAGTAGAGAGACGACTTGTTAACACGAACGCGAACTGTTCCACAAGATGTTGCTGAAACATCTTACAGACCTCAATACAGAAGCTTTATTGTTTCTTTGAGCGGTGAAACTTCTTTGGTAGCAGCCTGATCCTGCAGCATGCCAGGGAGTGGCCCATGTGGCAGTACAGTCCGTGCTGTGGTAATAGCGAGTGTGGAGAAGGCTTTTGACAGTGGAGCGTCTTACGTGGACCAGATCCAGTTGGTGCCAATGCTTTGATCGCGGTTGTCCACAGGAAGGCTTTAGTTGAGGCTTCGTCTTGAAGAAGGAGTTAGCGATGCACAGTTCGTGACAGGCACAAAACTCGAGCAGTCGCTGTCCGTTCTCATTTATTTTCCTCACTCCAAAGGAACCAAGGCAAGAGGGCCACGAGTCGTCTGCACTCACTTTGGCATTGAAGCTGCCCGGAAGAAGAAGTTGTTCTTTGCTGGGGATGTTCCTTATGGTAGATGCAAGATTTTCATAGAACTCATCCTTGGCATCCGGAGTGGCAGAGTCGGAGCATATAGTTGACAAGGGTGACAACACCTTCGGTGGTGCTGAGGCGGAGAGTCAGGAGTCGCTGTGCGCCGCCGCTGCCTGGTTCTATCATACTCAGCAGGCTGGGTTTTTTTTTTTTTTTACTGCAAAACCTACTCCACACTCTCTTGGGGCATCAGAGCTCTTTCCTTGCCAGAAGAAAGTGCAGTCCTTCTCCTTCAGTGTGCCTGTGTCAGCCAGCCGTGTTTCCTGCAGGGTGGCGATGTCCACATTCAATCTCTGGAATTTGTTGTTTATGACAGCATGATGATTTAAAGCATCTTTTTTTACAGGTAATGTACCGCAATATTATGGTGTCCCTCAATACATTTTAGAAAATGAAATGAATTGTCGTTGTATTCATTTTGAAAATGTATTTAGGGAAACCATACTATTGCAGTACATTACCTGTTTAAAAAAGATGGTTTAAATCACATGTCATTTGTTTCCTTTGATAATATGAGCTTTCTTTTGACCTATAATTCCTATCGATTTTCAGAACTATCTAAGTTGAATCAGATGGAAAATTCTTTGGATTGTGTTCATTAAAAAGAATCAAATGAAGAGTACAAGAGTGTCAAAGCATGGAGAATATTAAAAGTGATCAGCCTATCGCGGTAATGGTATGTAAGATGCTACACAAGGCAACGTGTGTAGTTCATTCATGTCTTTGCAGTTTATGCATGGTCATCGAGCAGGTTAGTTCTATTTTGTACTTTTTAATTGGCTACTACCTGATGACATGCTTCTATGACCAGAAATCACAGCAGGCCTTTATTGAATGCTGTAAAATTGTGTGTGTGTGTGTGTGTGTGTGTGTGTGTGTGTGTGTGTGTGTGTGTGTGTGTGTGTGTGTGTGTGTGTATGCGTGTGTGTGGTATGTGTGCGTGTGCGAGTGTGCGTGCGTGCGTGTGTGCGTGTGTGTGTGTGTGTATGTGTGTGTGTGTGTGTGTGTGTGTGTGTGTGTGTGTGTGTGAGTGTGTGAGTGTGTGTGTGTGTGTGTGTGTGTGTGTGTGTGTGTGTGTGTGTGTGTGTGTGTGTGTGTGTGTGTGTGTGTGTGTGTGAACCTGTTTCATCCTCTGACTGAAATCATTTATTGTCAGATTTACCGTTGGTTGTACTGACTTGTTAAAGAAAATAAATAGTACAAATAGTAAATTAAAAATAAATACATTAAAAAGATTCTGTTAATTTCTTATTTCAGAGATGAGGAAATTGTAAACACTTGATATATGATACTTTAATAGAATTGTAAGGT
>CM031615.1:71222574-71225074 GCA_018398815.1 Conus ventricosus
GATAATATAATGCTGAACAATTAAGTAGTGGGGGAAAACAAGTGCAGGCTAACAATTCTCCAGTCACCATAGTAGTGACTTGGAAAGATTTGAACTTTTAGAAAAAAAAAATGAAGATGAAGAAAATGGGGGGAAGATATAATATGAGAAACCCTTCACTAGCTGCCTGAGGGAACCATCGTAATCCCTCTCGAAGACAGATTTATTTGTATTGCCTGCTCCTAGGCCTTTCGTCCGCTGGATCGGACTCATCAGGGAGACAAAGGCTGGTTGTGTCTGTGCCCTTGGTGTCAAATAGAGACACACCACAGTCCATAATTCTGCGGTGTTTTCACCACCAAGGGCTCAAAAAAAAAATCCAACAGTACCCCAAAGCAGCCAGCGAAGGGTAGTAAAATGGAATAAAACGAAAGTGTGGAGAGGAAAAAAGTTGCTGAAAAAACTAAAAAGCATTATGCAAACAGTATAAAATGTAGGGGACAATCTTTGAGCCTATGCTTGAGGATCCATTCAAGGATGCAAGGGTGATCAAAAGATTATGGAACAGCTTGAATGGTCAGTTCTGCTGTTCAATAACCCAAGCATTGTGAGTGGCTAAGAATTGTACAGAACAACCTTTACTTGGATCTCCTAAGAGATGCAATCTCCCACTGATTGACCAAACAATATAATGCTGAAACAATTAAGTATGGGGGAAAACAAGTGCAGGCTAACAATTCTCCAGTCATCATAGTAGTGACTTGGCAAAGATTTGAACTTTTAGAAGAAAAAAAAAAAAAAAAATTGAAGATGAAGAAAATGGGGGGAAAATATTATAAATATGAGAAAACCCTTCACTAGCTGCCTGAGGGAACCATCGTAATCCCTCTCGAAGACAGATTTATTTGTATTGCCTGCTCCTAGGCCTTTCGTCCGCTGGATCGGACTCATCAGGGAGACACGGCTGGTTGTGTCTGTGCCCTTGGTGTCAAATAGAGACACACCACAGTCCATAATTCTGCGGTGTTCTCACCACCAAGGGTTCAAAAAAGAATCCAACAGTACCCCCAAAGCAGCCAGCGAAGGGTAGTAAAATGGAATAAAATAAAACAACTCTGATAATACTGAGAATCTGAGTTCATTATCAAGTTTCTGAAGCTTTCGTCCGAAGTTTTGTTTAGAAGAATATTGCATTCTGTTAAATCCAAAGGAATATTAAGGGGAATTGAACCCTCAACATTTCGAACTGCCTTTCTTGCAGCCTGATCGACTCTCTCATTTGCTGAAATGCCACAATGAGAGGGGACCCAGCAAAAACTAACTGATGTGCCTTTATCGGATAAAAGATGTATAACATGATTTATTTCTGTTATTATCTCCAAACGGATTTTTTAATTTGAAGACCGGATTGCTTCAAGAGCAGATCTAGAATCAGCACATACTAGTACGTGACTGACATGTAGATGGAAATAAAGAATATGATTTAAGAACATTAGGATGGCGGCTAGCTCGGCACTGAAAATCGAAAAATTTCTGCCAAGATGGTACATTTTCTCCGCGTTTAAGTCAGGTATTACAAAAGCTGCCCCTGTCCTACTGTCTTCTAGCACTGAGCCGTCTGTGAAAATTTTTAGGTGGTTCTTGTACTGATTTTCCAGGTGTAAGCATACTGACATTTTTAGTATGTTGGGTGAATCTTTTTTTGACAAATCTGAACGAGTCGTATCAAAGCAGGCCTTCGTTTGTTCCCATCTTGGTACTGGTGAAAAGGATGGTTCAACAGCGATTTCATTTCTATTTATGTTGGAATCTCTGATAAGGTGAGAAGTATACGAGTAGATTGAGTTTGTAGATTGTATTCCTCTAGCTCGTTTTCCAAAATCTTTTTCAGAATTTAAACAAACTTCTTTTGCACAGAAATTTTTCTGTGTAAAACTCTTCAGAACGAACTTCGACGCAGCTACTTTTCGAACCTCGCTGAGAGGTAGCACTCCAATCTCATTGTATGTTCCTAAGTTGGATGTATGTATGGGAACACCAAGAGCGAGTTTGTAAGCCTTGCAATCAATGCTCTGCAATTTATTTAACAGATGTTGTGGTGCGCTGAAAAAAATACTTCCTGAGCATAGGTTAACCTAGATCGCACAAGAGCGGTTGATGGAGGTATTAAAGTCGACGCATCTTGGCCACATGATTGCTTGTTTATAATCTTAAGAAAGTTTAAACTTTTCCGTGCTTTATTTAATATGTGGTCAATATGCTGGTTCCATGACAGTTTAGAAGTTAAGATTATACGTAGGAATTTGACATATTTAACATATTTCAGTGCCATCTAAAGTGAAAACTGGGAGCTTTTCTGGGTCATACCCTGAATTGAAAAGCATTATATGTGTTTTTTCTAAGGAAAGTGCAGGCCCGTTTTCTTGTAAAAATACATTTATTTTATTGAGTTCTCGCTGGTATAAAGCGACCTCAGCGTTCAACGACCTCGAAGAGGTTACTCGTTTCATGGTTACTCTCA
>CM031615.1:71227574-71304293 GCA_018398815.1 Conus ventricosus
AGGATTCCTCGTTTGCCAATTCCAAAAGGCCGAGATGTTGTGTCACATCCTGACATGACTGGAAGAAGATGGCGCAAATCAAAGTCAATGTTGAGAACCCTCTTTGTGTGTTGAATGTACCAACTCTTCAGGACCTCTGTCACGAGTTTGTTACGAGGCCTATGACGATTGACCCATCTAGGGTGATGGAATTGTTCATTTGGTTATTGTCGTCGTTGTTGTCGTATATCCGTCCCTTAATGTGGCTTGTGGTGTGGTTGCACCTTTGGTGTGGTTTGGTTCAGGTTGGGTTTACTTTCCCTCTCTCTCTCTCTGATTCCACTGCCCGTGCAATTCATCCTGCAGGTTCACGGGTGGCTGGTATCTTTTTCTTGTACAGGCTGTCTCTATCGGCCTCTCTCCTGTCTTTTTACCTGTCGCACGTGCTTCATTTCTTTTAGTTTGAAGTATGCTCACTCTGTGACGCAGCATGGCATGTTGGCCGCCATTGCTGAGGGAGGTTAGCTCTTCACTCGAGCGGAAGATGTCCCTGAGAGCGCCTGCTCTGTTTCTGGTTCTACACCTCGTCGTCGAGGGTACGGTCGGTACCTTCATCCCTACGGTCGGCCCGTAGGGGAGGGACATCACATCACATCCCATCTTTTTCCGCCCTGCGCTGCTGTCCTCTCAACTGGACAGAGGGCGAAGAGATCGTTTGACCCACCACTCGGGCACCCACGGGTAGCTGGTAAGCATCAGTTTCGTGGTTTATTTTGTTGTTTTTTTCTTGTTAGCCGCTTATCTTTTTCTTTGTGCGCAATTTTCTTTTTTTTCGAAATGTAAGAGAAATATTGTTGAGACCTTTTCTCTGGTTAATTCAATCTTTAACCTGCCATTCTAAATTATTTCCAAAATTCTTTCTCCGTTTATGCATCTGGTGATGCGGTAGTCGGTGGGATGCAGAGAACCTGGTGATTCCAGGTTGGTACTTGCTTGGCCGCTCGTCCGCCCCTGTCAACGATTGCCGGGTCTCACATTCTTCGCCACCGTCATTTTGTGTGCAAGGAGAACGATTTTATGTTCGCGGGTGTGCGTAACGCATGATTTGTCGTTCGGATGCGTGGTTGGAGATTTGTGTTTTTTTTGAAATGTGTTTAAAAAAAAGTGGACAATTATGCCATTGAATTATTATTTGCAAATGTGGTGGCAGTTAGCGATGGTCGCTGTGTTGATTTAATTTTCCTAGGAAGGAAAGTGAAAGCATGAGTGAGAGAAGGAGAAGATGATTCATATTTGTTTTATAACCTTTTGGGTTTAATGCAGTCTTTACCTGCATCGTGTGAGAAGACCCTAGTGAACACCTTAATTCGATGGTTTACTGTGTGCGTTTAGTAGACTTCCCCTCGCCCATCATGCGAGGGGCGGTTAAGATTTGACAGCATGGGTCAGACTGTACTGACGGCGGGTTCCATCCCCCTTCTTCCTTCCTCCTTCTTTCTCCTTCCCTCCCTTTCTCCTCTTCTCCCAGCTACGTTTTCCCCCCTCCCGGGGCTTCAACCCGGAGTCTGGACTGGATGGTGCCACGGCGGTTGAGGCCACGCTCGGGCTGAGACCACGGACTGGATGGTGCCAACGTGCGGGGTGAGGCCACGCTCTGGCTGAGACCACGGACTGGATGGTGCCACGTTCTGGTCGGGACCGGGGGACGGGTAGAGGAGCCCGCCGTCCTGACGGGCCCGGGCCCTGACCCCCGTCCAGGACCTCCAGTAACAGCGCTACGTTTTCCTCCCCCCCCCCCCCCCCCCCTCCGGGACGCGCTCTTCACTGCCTGTTTGTGAGTCGAGGGTGTGGGCTTGGGCGACTCCCTGCGAGAACCGACTCGGCTGGGAGCACCTAGTGCGACAGGGTGCCCTAGTAGACTTTGGAGAGGCAGGGTGGGAGGCACTCCCATGTGTGGGAAGGACGGATGCGGAAATGTTTATTATGATTATGTTTATGCATAGGGTGTCGAAATGTTGTGGTTGTGTACGTCGTATGGTGAAATGTTTATTTATAATTGTGCATGTTGTGTGTTTGGAATGCTTGATTGTGAATTTGCTGTTTGTGGTGTGGAATCTTTATACTGTATTTGGGTGACTAAAGGGGTTGTATCGTAACATTGTGGGGCTCTGCGGGGCGTGTGAGGTCAGTCACTCCCTTCACTCCACCTGACCGACGTAGGGCGACCCCAGGGTCGTCGTGACAATGGGGGGGGCTCGTCCGGGATGTGAAGGCTCTGGCTGCCTCTCTCTCGTTTCGCGGAGTACCTGTCCAGTTTTGTTTGTTTTGTATACTTTAGTCAGTTTGTCGTGTTTTTTGTGGGGGGTTTTGCTGGGTGACTCTAGAGTGAAGGGAGTCTTTTTTGTGGCCTGAGGGAACATCCGGGTGACCTCAGGAGTCGGGGTGAGACCGGGGGAGTCGACCGCGTCCCAGACCTCCTTCCGCCGGGGTACCTCACGCAGGACGGCCGTAAGTCTTGCCCTTCTGTTTGCCACTCATTTCTGCCATTCCGTTTTGTATTTAGCCAGTTTTTGTTTTTTTTTCTGCCGGTTATTGAGTAAAAGGGGTTGTATGGGACGTTAGTGTCTCTTTTTTTCCCTCTCTCCGGATTCCGTCGCCAGTTTTTTTTGTTTTTTTTTTTTTGGGGCCAGCCCCACCGCACTGTTGCTCGTGCTGGGAGCGCGGTGTTGCCAGAGTGGGGCAGCCGGACGTATTTTTTTTTTTTTTTTTTTTTTCCCGGTGAGCCCCACCGCACTTTTGCTCGTGCTGTAGAGCGCGGTGTTGCCAAAGAGTGGAGAAAGCCGGAACTTGTCCGCACACACGCACACACACACAACACACATAAAACACACGCCCCTAAAATAGTTGTTTTTTTTTTTCTAGTGAATTGTTTTTTCCCCTGTTTTTGAAAACCGAGATATTGTTGTCATGGCGACGTCCCCGGGGCTGGTGGATGGCGACGCGGCGTCGAAGAAAAGGGTATTCAAAATGTTACTGTGGTCCCTACAATTAGTACCAGTACTTCGACTACGGGAACTTCTATTTACCTATTCCAATGCTGTAGCAGGTAGTCCGGTGGTACTTTTACTACCTCTTCGTTGGGGGTCTTCCTGTCGAACCCCGACTGGCACTTTCCGCTCGGGGAAACGCCAGAGCATAGCGAAGCAACTATGGGCTTCTTTGGGTCGCAGAGACCGAAAACCCTTTTCCTCTCCAGCTTCCCCCGAAGGAGCATGCCCCAGAAGGGCTTTCTTAGGAAATCGAGACCCAAGGGACGGGGCAGACGGGTCATCCTCCCTGCGGGTGGAACCCCGCCAGGATATCCCTCTGGGCCTTATGTTTCTAGAGCGCAGCGGGAAGAGGCTGCCAGCATAGGGACAGGCCGCAGAAAACTAGACAGATGGAGGCTCTGCGGAGAGGGACTGACAACAGGGGATTCGCGTAGGAAGAACTATGCTGGCGCAGAGAGGAGGCTGCTAAGCAGGAGGCCTGCGCAGAGAGAGGCGGGCAGAGCTCTGCGCAGAGAGGAGGCTGCCAGACAGAGCCCCTCCGTTTGGAAGATTAGCCCTACTAGGGAAGAGATGGCAACAGCTTCTTTCGCGGGGTCCCGAATCTGTAAGTCAGGGGGTTAGTCACCGCAGGTAAGAGTAGAGGCCCAAAGTTAAAAACTTCCGATTCAGGACCTATGAGGAATTGATATGTCCTAAGCATTTGACAAATTGCTAGTTCAACCCAAAATTTTCGGGAAAAAAGGCTATGCACCTTTTTTCTGGATTACTGTGCGGCAAGGAGTGTGTGCTCACTCTAAAGAAGCCCGTCTTATGCAGACATGCGTTTGGGATGCGTAACGTTTCCACCTTACCCCAGAGACGTACAGAGGAAGTTCAGTCCATGAAGAAAGACATGACGAGACCTTCGTGGGAGTTTTTGGGGATAGGCTGCGCAAAACGCTAGGGTACTGGCGTCAGTTGGGTAAGTTGGAGCTGGAGGATCTGATCCTCATTGAACAGCTCACCAACACTGTGTCCCCAAGTTGAGGATCCGATAGGCGAGACACACCTCAGGATTTCGCGGCTGCGATTCCACACCGCTGAGGTGTTCGCTGAAGCTCGCAGAGCTTATGGGGATCGCCCAATACGGACAAGAAGCCCTCCACAGATTTAGCGGCAATAAGCGCCGACGACTGCTAGCGAGTCGAAAAAAGGCAGGCAGTTCATCGGGGGCCCCCAGCAACCCCGATTTTGTTTTCTTTGTGGTCGTCCTGGCCACATTAGGAAAGATTGTCCTAAAGCCGCCGGGAGTCATGGGCTAGTTCCTTTCCCCGCATCCTCGTTTCCTCGGGTAACGGTTTTCCCTCCCCGCTTCTGGTGGGAAACCCAGTGCCCAGTGTTCCTTTCTGTTGTTGGTTTTTTTCCTTGGTCGAACACCACAGGGATTCGGAGCATCAACGCTCTTTGTGGTAAGGATTTGGTTTTCCCCTGAGGCTCGGCGGGGCGCCAGTTATGATGTGTGCGGGGTTTGGGGGCTGGTTTCAAACCCCCACCCGCCTTCTGTACTCATTCCGATCTTCCCCCCCTATTTCTGTGGCGAAGTATGGGCCATCGCGGTGGAGCGACCTCAGTATTCCCTTATCATAGGGAATACTACACTTTTGCAGATGGACGCAGTCAGTCCGTGTCCTAACGGATCTGCCCGTACAGGCCCCGTGTGGAGTCCCCCACACGCGCCAAAGCTAAGAAGCAGGAACAGGAATTGCGTCCCGTTCTTCAGCCGATCTCTGACGAGGTTCTTGCAAGGGCCGATCCTGCTTCCATCGTCCGTCTTCAGGCCAGGGACTTGGATGTCCAACGCCTGCGACAACGGGTAGATCGTCCCGCTCAGTCTGCCCGACATGCCAGGGTGAGCTTCAAGCTCCACAAAGGGATCCTCTTTAGGGTTTCCACTCAGGCAGATCGTGTGGCCAAGCAGCTTGTCGTTCCTCAAAGCTTGAGAGAATCTGTTCTCCGGCAGGCCCACGATTCACCCATGGCAGGTCATATGGGCTCCAAGCGGACTCTCGAGCGGGTGAGACAGGACTTCTTCTGGCCGGGGATGAACTCTCAGGTTAGGCAGTACTGCCGCAGTTGCGATGTCTGCCAACGGACAACGCCTAAGGGTCGCTTGAAGCGTGTTCCCCTAGGGTCAGTGCCACTGGTTGGGGAGCCATTCAGCAAGGTCGGTGTCGACCTGGTGGACCCATTAATCCACCATCCGATCGCGGTCACCGCTACAATTTGGTAGTGGTAGAATCTGCGAGTCGATACCCAGAGGCTGTCCCGCCTAGGACTATGGACGCCCCTACTGTTGCTGAATCTCTCAGGCAGATTTGGACGCGCACTGGCGTGCCCAAGAAGAAGTACGGCCGGAAGTTTGTACTGGAGAGCGATCATTATCCTCTCCAGTGCCTGGACCGGATCCGGCCAGTCAGTCGTCGACTCATGAGTTAGGCAGTGGAACTGCAGAGTCATGCGTTCACTTTCCGTCATATCAAGGGTTCCTGTAATACGGATGCTGACTATCTTAGCCGAGCTCCGTAGTCAGCACATTGGAAAATCAGTCAGAGGGACACTTCCCCTCAACCAGAGTTATATCCCCTTTTGGTCTCTGTATCAGGTGTAGAGACAGTTTTCACTTCAGTGATGTTAACGGTAGTGAATCACCAATGTTCGGGTTCTTACTTTCATGGTTGGAAGATTCGCTTAGTTGTTTGATAAATGTAGTATCATGTATTTCCTTGTGTGATTCTATCGTGGAACGTCTGTATTGGATTTATCGTACTCTGTCGATCACAGAGGGTTGGGTTCGGTCCCATTGTTGTGAATTTGCACATGCGTCAAGGTTCAAAGGAGCACTGTATCTCAGAGAAACAGATGCTTTTAGAAGGGGGTTTGTCACGAGTTTGTTACGAGGCCTATGACGATTGACCCATCTAGGGTGATGGAATTGTTCATTTGGTTATTGTCGTCGTTGTTGTCGTATATCCGTCCCTTAATGTGGCTTGTGGTGTGGTGCACCTTTGGTGTGGTTTGGTTCAGGTTGGGTTTACTTTCCCTCTCTCTCTCTCTGATTCCACTGCCCGTGCAATTCATCCTGCAGGTTCACGGTGGCTGGTATCTTTTTCTTGAACAGGATGTCTCTATCGGCCTCTCTCCTGTCTTTTACCTGTCGCACGTGCTTCATTTCTTTTAGTTTGAAGTATGCTCACTCTGTGACGCAGCATGGCATGTTGGCCGCCATTGCTGAGGAGGTTAGCTCTTCACTCGAGCGGAAGATGTCCCTGAGAGCGCCTGCTCTGTTTTTGGTTCTACACCTCGTCGTCGAGGGTACGGTCGTACCTTCATCCCTACGGTCGGCCCGTAGGGGAGGGACATCACATCACATCTCCATCTTTTTTCCGCCTCTGCGCTGCTGTCCTCTCAACTGGACAGAGGCAGAGAGAGTCGTTTGACCCACCACTCGGGTCACCCACGGTAGCTGGTAAGCATCAGTTTCGTGGTTTATTTGGTTGTTGTTTTTTTCTCTTGTTAGCCGGCTTAGTCTTCTCTTTTGCGCAATTTTCTTTTGTTTTCGAAATTGTAAGAGAAATATTGTTTGAGACCTTTTCTCTGGTTAATTCAATCTTTAACCTGGCCATTCTAAATTATTTCCAAAATTCTTTCTCCTGTTTATGCATCTGGTGATGCGGTAGTCGGTGGGGATGCGAGAGAACCTGGTGATTCAGGGTTGGTACTTGCTTGGTCTCGCTCGTCCGCCCCTGTCACGATTGCCGGTCTCACATTCTTCGGCCACCGTCTGTTTGTGTGTGCAAGGAGAACGAGTTTTATGTTCGCGAGTGTGCGTACGCATGATTTGTCGTTCGGATGCGTGGTTGGAGATTTGTGTTATTTTGAAATGTGTTTATAAAATGTGACAATTATGCCATTGAATTATTATTTGCAAATGTGGTGGCAGTTAAGCGATGGTCGCTGTGTTGATTTATTTCCTAAGGAAGGAAAGTGTAAAGCATGAGTGAGAGAAGGATGAAGATGATTCATATTTGTTTTATAACCTGTTGGTTTAATGCAGTCTTTTACCTGCATCGTGTGAGAAGACCCTAGTGAACACTCTTAATTCGATGGGTTTACTGTGTGCGTTTAGTAGACTTCCCTCGCCCATCATGCGAGTGGCGGTTAAGATTTGACAGCATGGGTCAGACTGTACTGACGGCGGGGTTCCAGTACCCTTCTTCCTTCCTCCTTCTTTCTTCCTTCCCTCCCTTTCTCCTCTTCTCCCAGCTACGTTTTCCCCCCTCCCGGGGGCTTCACCCGGAGTCTGGACTGGATGGTGCCACGTGCGGGTTGAGGCCACGCTCTGGCTGAGACCACGGACTGGATGGTGCCACGTGCTGGGTGAGGCCACGCTCTGGCTGAGACCACGGACTGGATGGTGCCACGTTCTGGTCGGGACCGCGGACTGGTAGAGGAGCCCGCCGTCCTGACTGGCCGGCCCTGACCCCCGTCCAGGACCTCCAGTAACAGCGCTACGTTTTCTCCCCCCCCCCCCCCCCCCTCTGGGACGCGCTCTTCACTGCCTGTTTGTGAGTCGAGGGTGTCGGCTTTGGGCGACTCCCTGCGAGAACCGACTCGGCTCGGAGCACCTAGTGCGACAGGGGCTCCTAGTAGACTTTGGAGAGGCAGGGGTGTGGAGGCACTCCATGGTGTGGGAAGGGACGGATGTTGGAAATGTTTATTTATGATTATGTGTATGCCATATGTGTCGAAATGTTGTGGTTGTGTACGTCGTATGGTGAAATGTTTATTTATAATTGTGCATGTTGTGTGTGTTGGAATGCTTGATTGTGATTGTGCATGTTGTGTGTGTTGGAATGCTTATTTATGACTGTATGTTGGTGTGAATAAATGGGGTGTTGTATCGTAATCATTGTGTGGTCTCTTGCGGGGCGTGTGAGGTCAGTCACTCCCTTCACTCCCACCTAGACCGATCCTGTCAGGGCAGACCTCCAGGGGTCGGTCGTGACAACCTCACTCCTACTCTTATGACTCCGTTGCAAAAAGACGTCGTGGTCTTTTTCAGTGACTTGGTGGCACAACAGCACTAGAATGTCAGTGCCATCTGCGATCACAATTGTTGTTTTCTGTTTTGCCCTTTCCAAGGTCATCGCAATGATCATCATTTCGGCATCACCATCAGCACAGACGGTCGTGCAAGAGTTTCTGGACAGGGCATCGCTAAGCAAATGAATGAAGCGATGCTTTGTTATTATTGTTTGTCAGGAAAATCTCTTTGCGGATGTTCAGTGTCATTCCCAGTTCAAATTCCACATCTGTGCAGGCCTTTGTCTTTAGTCTTCAGAGGTGAGTCTGATCTTTCGTTGATGGCCCAGAGAGGTATCCATCGAAGACAACTGTAGCACCATGGAACTTTCTCGTGATCTAATTCACGTATAACTGATAATGGAAGCAAACCTGGCTCCTTTTGACCAGGGAATCAGATGCAAGAGAGCTCCCCCATCAATAACAAACTGCACGTCTTCACCCTCTTGTAGCGAAGGCATGTTGACACTGGCAGACTTCCAAACTTCGTCTGCCAGATCAGACTTCTTTGATTAAAAGCAGAAGAAGTGGTGATTCAAACAAGGAAGTTGGATATGCGCTCAGCTCATGTTTGAAAACATCGGCCTTCACTCCTACTTGAGCCCAACCTGGAACATGCAGGGACATGCGCTGAGACAGCAGCTGTGGGACAACGCTGGCAACATCTTCGCTAATTTGGAAGGCGTTGCTTGAGTGTTGACCATAGTGTGGCTTGGTCACAACGCCTGAAAGTTAAATCTGGATTGTCTGACCCAACATCCTCTGTAGAATGTTGTTTTCCCACTTCCAATGCTTGGTGTGCATTGACTGATGGATGAGCAACTTCGCCTGTGACTATGTTTTTCAGTCTTTCAGACTTTTCAAACGGGTCGCCACTCTCGAGGAAACGCACCATCTCCCTGACGTTTTTTTCATCTTTTTTCCTTGCCGTTCATCTGTGAGGTCCACATGCTGCTCCCTTGTGGCATACTGGATCCCTGCACACCCTTGCATGGCACCATTTACAGCAGCACAGGCAGGCGTTCCCAGGAGCCATACAGTTCACTGCACCTCGGACATTCCTCGTCCCCTTGTCAGTCCTCCTGTCGACTTCACACTTCTCATGAGGACTTGTTCTAAAACAAAATCAGAAGAAAGGGCCCCCCCACAGCCGATCAGATCGGCGTATAACATGATGCCCTAGTTGGAAGCTTGCATAGACGTGTGGATGAGTCTGTGTACGCTGCATCATGTCCTGCAGATACAGATGGAGTGCTATGGTGTACAGTTGTGTCCTGCTGCTGACATGAAAGGCATCATTCCACGAACTGTGGTCAGGTGCAAGTTCCAAAATTCCCAGTACGTTCTGCTTTGATCAGTCGCCTCAAAATGGCCACTAAGTACATGAATTGAGCCACAAATCAACGGTTGAATAGCATTTCAGATCTAACATTTTCAGCTGGATTTTTTGTTGGATCAGAGAAATGTTTTCATTGTCGCAAAGATCAGTTGCAGCTATGTCACCAGTCAGTAGCTGATCAAACCTCTCAGCTGCAAGCGAAAGATCTCCATCCGGACTCAAGCTGTGCTCTTGGGACACAAGCTGTGTAGCTGTAGATGGTGCTACATCTTCGAGTGCAATAACGTCAAGGACATCTTGTGGCAGATCTTCAGGGTTTCACCTATTCAACCTGTATGCCATCATGAAGATCAAGGAGGGGACCAGGTAGAGAGACTTCAAACACTTTGGATGTGATGATGCATTCAGAGCAGAGTCGGCCAGATTGAGTCCTCGGAATGCTCTAGAAACAGCCTTTCCCTGCAGCATATGGATGCCAGCAATTAGGAGCATATGCTAGCTCGAGGACCTCTTGCAGTCCACTGCCTTGCAGAAGGCGTCCGATGCATCCCATGAAACTCATTTCCATGTGGAAAACGCCCAGTCCTCAGAACAATGCAGTTCAACTCTTGCTCATCAGGCGGCTATGAGCAATAAATTGCGAAAGGCCAGCAAGAATGGAATTAAAAGGTCAAATTTGGACCTTTGTAATTATTATACAAACGTTATGTTTTGCACATTTATAAATAATCTAGTTGGACATGTTCCTGTCAATTTAGACGGGAATCGCAAGATAACCACAAAAGTTATATATCGAGGGTACACATTTGTTTGTTTTTTAGACAAAAGTCTCCGTCGTGACCTTGACCTTTGACCGACAACCTTCATTTGCGGTAAACATTATGTTATCAGTTGATACACAGTGCATATGATAAGTATCCTGAATATAATTACTAAACCAATTTTTTTAGGGCTAAATTTATCTTGACCCCACTACCTCCATTAACACCAGCCCACAGCCCGGTCGATCAGTCTCCGACTGCCGTGAGGCAACCCGCAACAGAAGAACGCCCAGCTGCTGCTATGTGACTTTGGTATACGATCAATGTTTCTTGTTGTGATCCAGCATACATAGACCATCACTCATTGAGTCTCGGCATGACAACAATGAATACATAGTCGCGAACGAGCATCCGCTTCCGACGGGCACCACCACCTCCACCCATCCATGGTCACCATGAAGGGCACCACCACATCCACCCATCCATGGTCACCATGGCGGGCACCACCACCTCCACCCATCCATGGTCACCATGACAGGCACCACCACCTCCACCCATCCATGGTCACCATGACGGGCACCACCACCTCCACCCATCCATGGTCACCATGACGGGCACCACCACATCCACCCATCCATGGTCACCATGACGGGCACCACCACCTCCACCCATCCATGGTCACCATGACGGGCACCACCACACCCAACCATCCATGGTCACCATGACGGGCACCACCACATCCACCCATCCATGGTCACCATGACGGGCACCACCACATCCACCCATCCATAGTCACCATGACGGGCACCACCACACCCAACCATCCATGGTCACCATCACGGGCACCACCACATCCACCCATCCATGGTCACCATAACGAGCACCACCACATCCACCCATCGATGGTCAGGCACCACCACATCCACTCATCCATGGCCACCATGACTCGCTGCTGCTGACCACTGTGTGGGATTCATCATGGGCATGGACCTGGAGAAGGAATGGAAACTGAGCTCATGATTCAATCATAACTAGTGGCAACAGGATGTAGAAAATAATGCCATGGATTTGATTCTCGTCACAGAGAGAGGGTTGTACTGCCAATGTCCTTTCTTGTTATGTCACAGCATCAACGTGGCCTAGGAGATGAAGACACCAGCAGGTTCTGTCAGGAAATCTGAGAAATACTTCCATTGAGTGCAGCCTCCGCCGTGCGGTTCCAGTCTTCCTGTTGGAACCCATAACACGCTCAGCTGTTGATAGGAATAAGTTGAGGCCGAAAATTCCACAGCAAATGCTTTGATGGGAATCAGTCCCCCGACCTCCCAATCATCAACTCCCCGACCCTAACCACTTTAGCACAGCGGCTAATATCGTGTCTGTTTCTGCAGCCTAGGTCTGGTCATATTGCCCTGTTCAGGATAACAGTAATGTGAATGCACATCAAACCTCTTTCATTTCCGCACCTCTGTCAACCATTCCATTTTCAGGCTTGCAGAACGATGGCCTGTGGAAGCGAGAGTGGACCTACCCAGATGCGTATAACGGGACTACAGTGGGCGGCTCCACGGTGTATTCCTCACCTGTCCGACAGCGGATTATGGATCTGTTGGGATCTTTTGACATTGAAGAAGTCATCCTCACTGGACAGCATAATGGTCAGTTCCGATGCATTTAAAACCAAAGCTGTGCTTGCTATTCATGCAAAAAGATTGTAATGGGGACGGTGTGTGTGCGGGTGTGTGTGTGTGTGTGTGTGTGTGTGTGTGTGTGTGTGTGTGTGTGTGTGTGTGTGTGTGTGTGTGTGTGTGTGTGTGTGTGTGTGTATGTGTGTGTGTGTGTGTGTGTGTGTGTGTGTGTGTGTGTGTGTGTGTGTGTTGTGTGTGTGCGTGTGTGTGACTGCGTGCACCTTTTATTGTTTGTGGGAAATGAATGTTCAGAAGATGACTTAGGATCAAGAACAAAAACATCAAACACAACATACGTGTGCACGTGCACGCAAACACACACACACACACACACACACACACACACACACACACACACACACACACACACACACACACACACACACATACGCACGCACGCACGCACGCACGCACGCACGCACGCACACACACACACACACACACACACACACACACACACACACACACACACACACACACAAAATCGAAAAATTTCTGCCAAGATGGTACATTTTCTCCGCGTTTAAGTCAGGTATTACAAAAGCTGCCCCTGTCCTACTGTCTTCTAGCACTGAGCCGTCTGTGAAAATTTTTAGGTGGTTCTTGTACTGATTTTCCAGGTGTAAGCATACTGACATTTTTAGTATGTTGGGTGAATCTTTTTTTTTTTTTGACAAATCTGAACGAGTCGTATCAAAGCAGGCCTTCGTTTGTTCCCATCTTGGTACTGGTGAAAAAGATGGTTCAACAGCGATTTCATTTCTATTTATGTTGGAATCTCTGATAAGGTGAGAAGTATACGAGTAGATTGAGTTTGTAGATTGTATTCCTCTAGCTCGTTTTCCAAAATCTTTTCAGAATTTAAACAAACTTCTTTTGCACAGAAATTTTTCTGTGTAAAACTCTTCAGAACGAACTTCGACGCAGCTACTTTTCGAACCTCGCTGAGAGGTAGCACTCCAATCTCATTGTATGTTCCTAAGTTGGATGTATGTATGGGAACACCAAGAGCGAGTTTGTAAGCCTTGCAATCAATGCTCTGCAATTTATTTAACAGATGTTGTGGTGCGCTGAAAAAAATACTTCCTGAGCATAGGTTAACCTAGATCGCACAAGAGCGGTTGATGGAGGTATTAAAGTCGACGCATCTTGGCCACATGATTGCTTGTTTATAATCTTAAGAAAGTTTAAACTTTTCCGTGCTTTATTTAATATGTGGTCAATATGCTGGTTCCATGACAGTTTAGAAGTTAAGATTATACGTAGGAATTTGACATATTTAACATATTTCAGTGCCATCTAAAGTGAAAACTGGGAGCTTTTCTGGTCATACCCTGAATTGAAAAGCATTATATGTGTTTTTTCTAAGGAAAGTGCAGGCCCGTTTTCTTGTAAAAATACATTTATTTTATTGAGTTCTCGCTGGTATAAAGCGACCTCAGCGTTCAACGACCTCGAAGAGGTTATTCGTTTCATGGTTACTCTCATCCATACGCATATATCATCGGCAAATTGAGCTAACTCTGTGCCTTTCGATAAGCCTTTGTGTGTGTGTGTGTGTGTGTGTGTGTGTGTGTGTGTGTGTGTGTGTGTGTGTGTGTGCGTGCGTGCGTGTGTGTGTGTGTGTGTGTGTGTGTGTGTGTGTGTGTGTGTGTGTGGTGTGTGTGTGTGTGTGTGTGTGTGTGTGTGTGTGCATAAGACTAGGTTTGGGCCATAATTTGCATTCATTCCCTTTGCCTAAAGGCTGTAGTATTATGGGCAATACAATGCATTCATTCCCTTTGTCTAAAGGCTGTAGTGTTATGGGCAATACAATGCATTCATTCCCTTTGTCTAAAGGCTGTAGTGTTATGGGCAATAAAATGCATTCATTCCTTTGTCTAAAGGCTGTAGTGTTATGGGCAATAAAATGCATTCATTCCCTTTGTCTAAAGGCTGCAGTGTTATGGGCAATAAAATGCATTTATTCCCTTTGTCTAAAGGCTGTAGTGTTATGGGCAATAAAATGCATTCATTCCCTTTGCCTAAAGGCTGTAGTGTTATGGGCAATAAAATGCATTCATTCCCTTTGTCTAAAGGCTGTAGTGTTATGGGCAATAAAATGCATTTGTCGTCTTCATTGTCTCTCCACCTCTCTGTCCACCTCTCCCTCCCCCCTCCCCCCCTTTTCTCTCTCTCTCTCTCTCTCTCTCTCTCCTCTCTCTCTCTCTCTTCTCTCTCTCTCTCTCTCTCTCTCTCTCTCTCTCTCTCTCTCTCTTGTCTGTCTGTCTGTCTGTCTGTCTCTCTCGCTCTCTTCAAGCCCACTGTACCTCCCTTTCACTTCCTCTTCCTCCCCCTCTTCCTCCCTCCCTTTCTCCCTCTATCTCTCTCTTTCCCTTCTTCCCTTCCTCTCTCACTCTCTCTTTCTCTGTCTCTCTGTCTGTCTTCTCTCTCTCTCTCTCTCACTCACTCACTCTTTACACACACACACACACACACACACACACACACACACACACACACACACACACACACACACACACACACACACACACACACACACACACACTATCTCCCCCCTCTCTCTCTTATTTCCCTGACAGTAAGGTAGCGTTACTTTGAGTATGCATGCAGTGTGTATAAGGTCTGTCTTTTCTTTCTTTTCTTTGTTCCGTCTGCTGTGCCCCCTCCTCTCCTCTCCCCTCCCCCCCCCCCCCCCCCCCGCCCCTCCCATTCCCCAATGGCATTACTCCCACTCCGCTCAGTCCCGCTCGTTCATACAAATTCTACTGCCTGCACAGTGCCGTCCCATCCCCAGCATCGGCACCCTAGTGGAGTCAATCCACACAAATGAACCCTTTGACCGAAAAAATTGCTATAGAATTTTTGTTGTCAAATAATGGTAATTTGATGTTTGAAGCATCTTTTGCTCAACGTTTACCAAAATATACCCTAACGTAAAAACGTTATAGTAGTGTGGCTGCGCCTATCCCTGTCCGTCCGTCAGTCAGTCTTCGAAAACTTTACCGTTGGGTTTTCTCAAAAACTATAATAAATGAAAGCTTGAAACTTGGCGTGAAGTAAGGAGGTAACAAGTCCGTTTGATACACATAACATTTGCTGAACTACTCTTAAGGTCAAGGTCACAGGAGTTCTTCGAAAGGTCAAAATACTTGATTTTTGTTAATGATAACCTGCGTGAACTTCATTTTAGGAATATTGGTAGTTGAAGCTGTATCGTTTTGACAACATCCATGGTGATAAACATCTGTAAAGGTCAAGGCAAATAGGTACGTACCCTGGAAGTGTTAAAATTTGGCATGTATGGAGCATTACATTATTCAAGTTTTCACAGACACTGTGCGCACACTCTCGGTAGAGGCCGAAAACTGTTGGTTGTTTTCATTTCTACTCTGGTTCTGGGCTGATTCGCTCTGATATCGAGCACTGAACTCCCTACACTCATCACAGGCTGGTGAACACCAAAAGCACGTACACCGCTGGGTGTCACAACCAGTTTAGCAACCACATCTGATGACAGAAAGGAGTTTAGGTGGCGCAGTAGGGAGATCAGTTATGACAGGAACAAGACGCTTGTCCACTTTCTTCCAGCCCCAGTCTAGTTCCTTGAGCTTGCTGTTTCCAAGCCATTCTTGGACGTAGTAGTAGACCCGAAGGCTGTGGTACTTTGCCGCAGCAGATGTTGGTGGCATAGAGTGAACTTTCAGGAACACACTGCCAGTCGCAACCTTTGTGCAAAACATTTGGAAGCGTAGCTCGTCCAGGGTTCTCTCGCCAGCCTGTATGACTTTCTCCTGCGTGATGTCGTCTGGGTCAGCGGTGAACACAACACCTGCCTCTCTCAACTCTGCAGACTTCTTGAACTGGTTGAGGATTCCTCGTTTGCCAATTCCAAAAGGCCGAGATGTTGTGTCACATCCTGACATGACTGGAAGAAGATGGCGCAAATCAAAGTCAATGTTAGAACCCTCTTTGTGTGTTGAATGTACCAACTCTTCAGGACCTCACTCCTACTCTTATGACTCCGTTGCAAAAAGACGTCGTGGTCTTTTTCAGTGACTTGGTGGCACAACAGCACTAGAATGTCAGTGCCATCTGCGATCACAATTGTTGTTTTCTGTTTTGCCCTTTCCAAGGTCATCGCAATGATCATCATTTCGGCATCACCATCAGCACAGACGGTCGTGCAAGAGTTTCTGGACAGGGCATCGCTAAGCAAATGAATGAAGCGATGCTTTGTTATTATTGTTTGTCAGGAAAATCTCTTTGCGGATGTTCAGTGTCATTCCCAGTTCAAATTCCACATCTGTGCAGGCCTTTGTCTTTAGTCTTCAGAGGTGAGTCTGATCTTTCGTTGATGGCCCAGAGAGGTATCCATCGAAGACAACTGTAGCACCATGGAACTTTCTCGTGATCTAATTCACGTATAACTGGATAATGGAAGCAAACCTGGCTCCTTTTGACCAGGGAATCAGATGCAAGAGAGCTCCCCCATCAATAACAAACTGCACGTCTTCACCCTCTTGTAGCGAAGGCATGTTGACACTGGCAGACTTCCAAACTTCGTCTGCCAGATCAGACTTCTTTGATTCAAGCAGAAGAAGTGGTGATTCAAACAAGGAAGTTGGATATGCGCTCAGCTCATGTTTGAAAACATCGCCTTCACTCCTACTTGAGCCCAACCTGGAACTGCAGGGACGATGCGCTGAGACAGCAGCTGTGGGTCAACGCTGGCAACATCTTCGCTAATTTGGAAGGCGTTGCTTGAGGTGTTGACCATAGTGGTGGCTTGGTCACAACGCCTGAAAGTTAAATCTTGGATTGTCTGACCCAACATCCTCTGTAGAATGTTGTTTCCCACTTCCAATGCTTGGTGTGCATTGACTGATGGATGAGCAACTTCGCCTGTGACTATGTTTTTCAGTCTTTCAGACTTTTCAAACGGGTCGCCACTCTCGAGGAAACGCACCATCTCCCTGACGTTTTTTTCATCTTTTTCTTGCCGTTCATCTGTGAGGTCCACATGCTGCTCCCTTGTGGCATACTGGATCCCTGCACACCCTTGCATGGCACCATTTACAGCAGCACAGGCAGGCGTTCCCAGGAGCCATACAGTTCACTGCACCTCGGACATTCCTCGTCCCCTTGTCAGTCCTCCTGTCGACTTCACACTTCTCATGAGGACTTGTTCTAAAACAAAATCAGAAGAAAGGCCCACCCACAGCCGATCAGATCGCGTATAACATGATGCCCTAGTTGGAAGCTTGCATAGACGTGTGGATGAGTCTGTGTACGCTGCATCATGTCCTGCAGATACAGATGGAGTGCTATGGTGTACAGGTTGTGTCCTGCTGCTGACATGAAAGGCATCATTCCACGAACTGTGGTCAGGTGCAAGTTCCAATTCCCAGTACGTTCTGCTTTGATCAGTCGCCTCAAAATGGCCACTAAGTACATGAATTGAGCCACAAATCAACGGTTGAATAGCATTTCAGATCTAACATTTTCAGCTGGATTTTTGTTGGATCAGAGAAATGTTTTCATTGTCGCAAAGATCAGTTGCAGCTATGTCACCAGTCAGTAGCTGATCAAACCTCTCAGCTGCAAGCGAAAGATCTCCATCCGGACTCAAGCTGTGCTCTTGGGACACAAGCTGTGTAGCTGTAGATGGTGCTACATCTTCGAGTGCAATAACGTCAAGGACATCTTGTGGCAGATCTTCAGGGTTGACCTATTCAACCTGTATGCCATCATGAAGATCAAGGATGGGACCAGGTAGAGAGACTTCAAACACTTTGGATGTGATGAGTGCATTCAGAGCAGAGTCGGCCAGATTGAGTCCTCGGAATGCTCTAGAAACAGCCTTTCCCTGCAGCATATGGATGCCAGCATTATGCTATGGAGCATATGCTAGCTCGAGGACCTCTTGCAGTCCACTGCCTTGCAGAAGGCGTCCGATGCATCCCATGAAACTCATTTCCATGTGGAAAACGCCCAGTCTCAGAACAATGCAGTTCAACTCTTGCTCATCAGGCGGCTATGAGCAATTAAATTGCGAAAGGCCAGCAAGAATGGAATTAAAAGGTCAAATTTGGACCTTTGTAATTATTATACAAACGTTATGTTTTGCACATTTATAGATAATCTAGTTGGACATGTTCCTGTCAATTTAGACGGGAATCGCAAGATAACCACAAAAGTTATATATCGGAGGGTACACATTTGTTTGTTTTTTAGACAAAAGCTCCGTCGTGATCTTGACCTTTGACCGACAACCTTCATTTGCGGTAAACATTATGTTATCAGTTGATACACAGTGCATATGATAAGTATCCTGAATATAATTACTATACCAATTTTTTAGGGCTAAATTTATCTTGACCCCACTACCTCCATTAACACCAGCCCACAGCCCGGTCGATCAGTCTCCGACTGCCGTGAGGCAACCCGCAACAGAAGACGCCCAGCTGCTGCTATGTGACTTTGGTATACGATCAATGTTTCTTGTTGTGATCCAGCATACATAGACCATCACTCATTGAGTCTCGGCATGACAACAATGAATACATAGTCGCGAACGAGCATCCGCTTCCGACGGGCACCACCACCTCCACCCATCCATGGTCACCATGAAGGGCACCACCACATCCACCCATCCATGGTCACCATGGCGGGCACCACCACCTCCACCCATCCATGGTCACCATGACAGGCACCACCACCTCCACCCATCCATGGTCACCATGACGGGCACCACCACCTCCACCCATCCATGGTCACCATGACGGGCACCACCACATCCACCCATCCATGGTCACCATGACGGGCACCACCACCTCCACCCATCCATGGTCACCATGACGGGCACCACCACACCCAACCATCCATGGTCACCATGACGGGCACCACCACATCCACCCATCCATGGTCACCATGATGGGCACCACCACATCCACCCATCCATGGTCACCATGACGGGCACCACCACACCCAACCATCCATGGTCACCATGACGGGCACCACCACATCCACCCATCCATGGTCACCATAACGGGCACCACCACATCCACCCATCGATGGTCAGGCACCACCACATCCACTCATCCATGGCCACCATGACTCGCTGCTGCTGACCACTGTGTGGGATTCATCATGGGCATGGACCTGGAGAAGGAATGGAAACTGAGCTCATGATTCAATCATAACTAGTGGCAACAGGATGTAGAAAATAATGCCATGGATTTGATTCTCGTCACAGAGAGAGGGTTGTACTGCCAATTTCCTTTCTTGTTATGTCACAGCATCAACGTGGCCTAGGAGATGAAGACACCAGCAGGTTCTGTCAGGAAATCTGAGAAATACTTCCATTGAGTGCAGCCTCCGCCGTGCGGTTCCAGTCTTCCTGTTGGAACCCATAACACGCTCAGCTGTTGATAGGAATAAGTTGAGGCCGAAAATTCCACAGCAAATGCTTTGATGGGAATCAGTCCCCCGACCTCCCAATCATCAACTCCCCGACCCTAACCACTTTAGCACAGCGGCTAATATCGTGTCTGTTTCTGCAGCCTAGGTCTGGTCATATTGCCCTGTTCAGGATAACAGTAATGTGAATGCACATCAAACCTCTTTCATTTCCGCACCTCTGTCAACCATTCCATTTTCAGGCTTGCAGAACGCTGGCCTGTGGAAGCGAGAGTGGACCTTCCCAGATGCGTATGGCCGGACTACAGTGGGCGGCTCCACGGTGTATTCCTCACCTGTCCGAGAGTGGCATGTGGATCTGTTGGGATCTTTTGACATTCAAGAAGTCATCCTCACTGGACGACAGCATGATGGTCAGTTCCGATGCATTTAAAACCAAAGCTGTGCTTGCTATTCATGCAAAAAGATTGTAATGGGGACGGTGTGTGTGCGGGTGTGTGCATGTGTGTGTGTGTGTGTGTGTTGTGTGTGTGTGTGTGTGTGTGTGTGTGTGTGTGTGTGTGTGTGTGTGTGTGTGTGTGTGTGTGCGTGTGTGTGACTGCGTGCACCTTTTATTGTTTGTGGGAAATGAATGTTCAGAAGATGACTTAGGATCAAGAACAAAAACATCAAACACAACATACGTGTGCACGTGCACGCAAACACACACCACACACACACACACACACACACACACACACACACACACACACACACACACACATACGCACGCACGCACGCACGCACGCACACACACACACACACACACACACACACACACACACACACACACACACACACACACACGCACGCACGCACGCACGCACGCACGCACACACACACACACACACACACACACACACACACACACACACACACACACACACAGCACACACTCAGTCACTCTCTCTCACACACACTCACACACCAAAGTCTGCACACTCACGTTCGTGGACTCTGATAAAAACGCCTGCATCACCCCACTGATGAACAGACACCAGCGCACACACGTCTGCAGTATACGCTGGGGTTCCTGGGAGATTCCAAGTCCTATCTCAGTTAACATGTGTTTGATCATTTGTGTCTGTTATTAGAAAGGCCAAGTATATGCTTGCCCCAGTTTCTAGGATATTCACAGTGTTGGCCTCCACGTTATTCCAATGTTTGTTTGGTTGGTGATATTTCTTGCTCTTCCCTTAAGTCTGGGTGTGCGGCCACTTCCTCTCTTGATCTTTAGATCTGCAAGATGGTCTATGGTCTAGTAGCTTGGCTCTTGTTTGCAAATGCGTCGACTCCTTCCTCGAATAGACTTGTTTCGGTAAAAACTCTGGGGAAGATGACGCCTATCTTTTGATTGCAGATAGAATTACCTTTCCTCGGTGCATGGGTCAAAACATTAATCTAAGGAGTCAAACTATTCTATTTGCAGCACGCGCCAGACTAACGATCGGATGAACTGTCTGTATTACTACCCCAGGTGTACTCTCCCTCTCTCTCTCTCTCTCTCTCTCTCCTCTCTCTCGCTCTCTCTCTCTGACTGAACGGTTAAGCTGATTGGAGCGTAATTGCAGCAATATCTGTTCCATGAAAAAAGCGGGATTACGCTCGTTGAACGCGAATTCTAATACACATTACCTCCCTTGCAGATTTTCGAACTTCGTCTATGTCTTGCCAGTCGTGAGATGGTTCTGGTGGTCGCTATGCGATAAAAACATATTGAGTTCTTGAACTGATGCTAGATAATATTCTCCTGTTACGTTCATATCTTGGGGTCTGCCCATGCGTAGCAGCTGCCTCAAGTTCTCTGTGTCTCTTTTACCCTACCCATCTGATGAAGTTTTTGAAGAAAAAAAGCTTTTCTTTCATTTCATAATTTTGATTATATTTCTTTTCAGAATGTCGATCCCTGTAATTGTCAGAACATCCATTGCCAAACCATGGCCTCTTTCTGCACATGTGATGCCCGAGGCACTGTCCATGGTCTTTGTCATGTGACCCACATGCTTTACAGGCGTCCCTTCTGTTTTCCAGCCGCAGGCCAATTCTGTTATGCTTTTTGATTTAGTTCATGTTTTGCTTGATGCACTATCACGGGAACAACAAGAACCACCAAAACAACAATTACTAGTACTACTACTACTACTACTGCTGCTGCTGCTGCTGCTGCTGCTGTTAATACTACTATTACTACTAAGGCTACTACTTACTACTACTACTACTACTACTACTACTACACTACTACTACTACTACTACTACTACTACTACTACCACTACTACTACAACTACTACTACGACTGCTGCTGCTGCTAAAACAACTACTATTGCTGCAACATATGAAGGCCGCCACTTAGCAAGCCTCCAACCGACAAAAACAGTATAGTAATGAAGGCAGTTTTAGTACCCCTTCAGAGTACGCCTCCCCCTGCGCCCAACGACATTCCTCACGATCTTGCTGATCCCAGAGCCTTTAACACGAACTCACCAAGGGCATACATGTGGAGAAAAAAATCGAAACTCAGGTCAATCTAAGAGCAGGGCATGGAGGACCTCGAAACTTGAATTTTGTATATTGATTGCTTAGGTTGAGGATGACGGAGATGATGTTTAGAGATCTATACCGCTAAGAAACTTTGTAACATTAGTATACTCTACACTTCCCTATGTGATATGTCCTGGCACCAACCAGGCCCGAGAGAAAAAGACACCATCAGTTGAAATTTGAAGATTGTGTTCCAGTTTCTCCATATAAGCAACAGAACTGTCTGAGTGAGACCCGGTCAGGACAAAAAAAAATCTCACAAATTACTCTTTGTACGGAATCGAACCCACGATCTCCCGTCCCTCCAGCTTCCAACAGTGGCTGTTGTAAAAAGGAGACTTTCCTGATGACTTTCAAAAACAGTCCAATACAGTTACAGATTCGAAAGATTTCTGGTAGCTACGTCTTTCGTTCCTAACTAATATCTCATATGAACTTGATTGCATGTGCATGGTCTGCGTGCTGGCTATATTTGAAACACCTGACCAACTCACCAAATCTTCATGAGGCATACGCCCGCATCATCTTAATCCTTCCTACACCCGCATTACGTGGCGATTTGCCCGTTTCCATGCAGAGGCCGCTATGTCCGATATTGTGTTATTAACCCGTAACTACAGATGTAGCCGTTTGGGGGACTCCAGTGTTTGGTAAGCAGCTTGATAATGTGATCTACATGTGATGTTCAACCTTTCATGTACACGTACCATGTCAAATGTTATCATGGGTGTCGAGCAGGTGACTATTCTTTGATCTGAATTTTCGATGGAAAGAACTCAAGTGTTGTTACGTTCTTGTCAACAACGAAAAAAAAAACCTGCCCAAAGTCCATAGTCGCCTTGGCTTAAAGACCTAGATAGCATGACCGGTGGTACGTCCATGAAACACCGTGCATTGTATGAACGTTACTGGGGAAAATCCTGATCTTTTTTAGACGGGTGTGATTGTGGTCAGTGACTGTTGAAAACAGTCAGTGTAGGTCAACATGATGTCAGTGTAGGTCAACATGATGTCAGTGTAGTCAACATGATGTCAGTGTAGGTCAACATGATGTCAGTGTAGGTCAACATGATGTCATGTAGGTCAACATGATGTCAGTGTAGTCAACATGATGTCAGTGTAGGTCAACATGATGTCAAATGGAAAAGACAAGCGAGTAAATCAAGGCAGTGATTTGCATGTGAGCACAAGAGATATTTTTCCCTCATGCGTAACTGAAAGTTAATTTTGTTGAGAGAGAGAGAAGAGAGAGAGAGAGAGAGAGAGAGAGAGAGAGAGAGAAAAGAGAGAGACTCAAGACTCAAGACTCAAAAACTTATTACTCAAGGATAGAGATTTTAGGCAGTGCCTATTCTTCCAATCTGTCCTTGCTATTCTACAACATTCAACTAAACAGACTGCACATATTAATAATGACAGAAACAATGAAGAATATAGCAACATTATAATATTAACAATAACAATAGTAATAAGAATAATAGTTATTTATATTTATAAAAAAAATCCATTACAAAATTACACAAACACAGTCAGACACGTACGCGCGCGCGCTCACATGCATGCACACGCCCACACATACACGCACGCATGCGCATACCCACATCCACACCCGTACCACACACACACACACACACACACACACACACACACACACACACACACACACACACACATTTTCATTAGCTAATATAGAGGCAAGCATAAAAGTAGGCGTTGAGACTATGATCAAAAGGTTAGATTTATTGTTCAAGTAAATGTTTAAGTACTGCTGATTTGAAGGACGGCAGTGATTGACATGTTTTGGCAGACAGAGGAAGAGAGTTCCACACAGATGGGCCAAAATATGCAAAACTAGATTTGAACAAATCAATGCGGACACGTGGTAAAATGTAATTATTTCAATCATATCGCGAAGAGAGAGAGAGAGAGAGAGAGAGAGAGAGAGAGAGAGAGAGAGAGAGAGAGAGAGAGAGAGAGAGAGAGAGAGAGAGAGCAGACGTATAAGTATTGTTTTTCAGTGCATCGTTTTGTGTTTATACACATTGTACTGTTTTCACTGTCTTTGTTTTCCTCGTATTCGGATAGAAATCTTTCCACTCCACACTTTGTTTTCTCTTTTTGAGCTGCTCGCCTACCCTTACTGTCCGCTTTAAATGTGTGGCTTTGCTGTCTTCCAGCTGCCTGTAAATCATGACATAGCTTCCACCCCTTCTCTTCCCCTCTCCTGAAAGTCTCTTCATCCCCTTCCTCCCTCCCCTTCCTCCCTCCCCTTCCTCCCCTCCACTTCCTTCCTCCTCTTCCTCCCTCCCCTTCCTCCCTCCCCTTCCTCCCTCCCTTCCTCCCTCCCCTTCCTCCCTCCACTTCCTCCTGTCCCCTTCCTCCCTCCTCATTCCTCCCTCCCCTTCCTCCCTCCCCTTCCTCCCTCCCCTTCCTCCCTCCCCTTCCTCCCTCCCTTCCTTCCTCCTCTTCCTCCCTCCCCTTCCTCCCTCCCCTTCCTCCCTCCCCTTCCTCCTCCCTCCCCCTCTCCCTTCCTCCCTCCTTCCCTCCCCTTCCTCCCCCCCCTTCCTCCCTCCCCTTCCTCCCTTCCCGCCCTTCCTCCCTCCCCTTCCTCCCTCCCCTTCCCCCTTCCCCTTCCTCCTCCCCCTCCCTCCTTCCCTCCCCTTCCTCCTCTCCCCTTCCTCCCTCCCCTTCCCCCCCCTTCCTCCTGTCCCCTTCCTCCCTCCCCTTTTCCTCCCTCCCCTTCCTCCCTCCCCTTCCTCCCTCCCCTTCCTCCTCCCCTTCCTCCCTCCCCTTCCTCCCTCCCCTTCCTCCCTCCCCTTCCTCCCTCCCCTTCCTCCCTCCCCTTCCTCCTGCCCCTTCCTCCCTCCCCTTCCTCCCTCCCCTTCCTCCCCTCCCCTTCCTCCCTCCCCTTCCTCCTCCCCTTCCTCCCTCCCCTTCCTCCCCCCTTCCACCCTCCCCTTCCACCCTCCCCTTCCTCCTGTCCCCTTCCCTCCTGTCCCCTTCCACCCTCCCCTTCCACCCTCCCCTTCCTCCCTCCCCTTCCTCCTGTCCCCTTCCTCCTTCCCCTTCCTCCCTCCCCTTCCTCCCTCCCCTTCCTCCTCCCCTTCCTCCTGTCCCCTTCCTCCCTCCCCTTCCACCCTCCCCTTCCTTCCTCCCCTTCCTCCCTCCCCTTCCTCCCTCCCCTTCCACCCTCCCCTTCCTCCTGTCCCCTTCCTCCCTCCCCTTCCCTCCCTCCCCTTCCTCCTGTCCCCTTCCTTCCCTCCCCTTCCTCCCTCCCCTTCCTCCCTCCCCTTCCTCCCTCCCCTTCCTCCCTCCCCTTCCTCCCTCCCCTTCCTCCTGTCCCCTTCCTCCCCCCCTTCCTCCCTCCCCTTCCCCCCGTCCCCTTCCTCCCTCCCCTTCCTCCTGTCCCCTTCCTCCTGTCCCCTTCCTCCCTCCCCTTCCTCCCTCCCCTTCCTCCTCCCCTCCTCCTCCCTCCCCTTCCTCCCTCCCCTTCCTCCTGTCCCCCCCTTCCTCCCTCCCCTTCCTCCCTCCCCTTCCTCCTCCTTCCCCTTCCTCCCTCCCCTTCCTCCCTCCCCTTCCTCCCTCCCCTTCCTCCTGTCCCCTTCCTCCCTCCTCTTCCTCCCTCCCCTTCCTCCCTCCCCTTCCTCCCTCCCCTTCCTCCCTCCCCTTCCTCCCTCCCCTTCCTCCCTCCCCTTCCTCCTGTCCCCTTCCTCCCTTCCCTTCCTCCTGTCCCCATCCTCCCTCCTCTTCCTCCCTCCCCTTCCTCCCTCCCCTTCCTCCCTCCCCTTCCTCCCTCCCCTTCCTCCCTCCCCTTCCTCCCTCCCCTTCCTCCTGTCCCCTTCCTCCCTCCCCTTCCTCCCTCCCCTTCCTCCTGTCCCCTTCCTCCCTCCCCTTCCTCCCTCCCCTTCCTCCTGTCCCCTTCCTCCCTCCCCTTCCCCCCTCCCCTTCCTCCCTCCCCTTCCTCCTGTCCCCTTCCTCCTGTCCCCTTCCTCCCTCCCCTTCCTCCCTCCCCTTCCTCCCTCCCCTTCCTCCCTCCCCTTCCTCCTGTCCCCTTCCTCCCTCCCCTTCCTCCTGTCCCCTTCCTCCTGTCCCCTTCCTCCCTCCCCTTCCTCCCTCCCCTTCCTCCCTCCCCTTCCTCCTGTCCCCTTCCTCCTGTCCCCTTCCTCCCTCCCCTTCCTCCCTCCCCTTCCTCCCTCCCCTTCCTCCCTCCCCTTCCTCCTGTCCCCTTCCTCCCTCCCCTTCCTCCCTCCCGTTCCTCCCTCCCCTTCCTCCCCCCCTTCCTCCCTCCCCTTCCTCCCTCCCCTTCCTCCCTCCCCTTCCTCCTGTCCCCTTCCTCCCTCCCCTTCCTCCCTCCCCTTCCTCCTGTCCCCTTCCTCCCTCCCCTTCCTCCTGTCCCCTTCCTCCCTCCCCTTCCTCCCTCCCCTTCCTCCTGTCCCCTTCCTCCCTCCCCTTCCTCCTGTCCCCTTCCTCCCTCCCCTTCCTCCCTCCCCTTCCTCCCTCCCCTTCCTCCTGTCCCCTTCCTCCCTCCCCTTCCTCCTGTCCCCTTCCTCCCTCCCCTTTCCTCCCTCCCCTTCCTCCTGTCCCCTTCCTCCCTCCCCTTCCTCCTGTCCCCTTCCTCCCTCCCCTTCCTCCCTCCCCTTCCTCCTGTCCCCTTCCTCCCTCCCCTTCCTCCTGTCCCCTTCCTCCCTCCCCTTCATCCCTCCCCTTCCTCCTGTCCCCTTCCTCCTGTCCCCTTCCTCCCTCCCCTTCCTCCTGTCCCCTTCCTCCTGTCCCCTTCCTCCCTCCCCTTCCTCCCTCCCCTTCCTCCTGTCCCCTTCCTCCTGTCCCCTTCCTCCCTCCCCTTCCTCCCTCCCGTTCCTCCCTCCCCTTCCTCCCTCCCCTTCCTCCCTCCCCTTCCTCCCTCCCCTTCCTCCTGTCCCCTTCCTCCCTCCCCTTCCTCCTGTCCCCTTCCTCCTGTCCCCTTCCTCCCTCCCCTTCCTCCCTCCCGTTCCTCCCTCCCGTTCCTCCCTCCCCTTCCTCCCTCCCCTTCCTCCTGTCCCCTTCCTCCCTCCCCTTCCTCCCTCCCCTTCCTCCTGTCCCCTTCCTCCCTCCCCTTCCTCCCTCCCCTTCCTCCCTCCCCTTCCTCCTGTCCCCTTCCTCCCTCCCCTTCCTCCCTCCCCTTCCTCCTGTCCCCTTCCTCCCTCCCCTTCCTCCCTCCCCTTCCTTCCTCCCCTTCCACCCTCCCCTTCTTCCTGTCCCCTTCCCGTCAACTACACATACGGGTTGGTATGTAGGCAGTTGGTAGGCGTGTAGTCTAAACATACATTTACCTACTGTTTTCACTGTGTTATAAAAAAAATCCTTTTGTTTCCACTGTAATGTTTTCAATGAATTCATTTCCCTTGTACTGTATTTCTTCTGACTGATGTTGTTTTCATTTGATTGTTTTCGTGTATTTGTTTTCATTACATCGTTTTGACTGTTTGTGATCATACTGTGCCGTGTGTGTCGTATTTCTTTGTTTGATTCTTTTCAATGTATTTGTTTTTATTAAATTGTTTTGACTGTTTGTGATCACAATGTTCTGTTTTTGTCGTATTTGTTTTCAAATTTCACTGTTTCACTTTCAATTTCTACCACCTTTTTTCATCATATTTGTTTTCATTTTCTCTGTATTTATGTTCCCTGCACTGTTTTGGGCGAGTTTTGTTTCATGTACTGCCCCTTTTTATTGCATTATTTTTTATTCATTTATTTCCTCTGCATTTTCTTGTTCCCGTTGTTTGATTTGGCCACGTGGCCACTGTTTTCGCTCTTTATGTTTCCAGCTTAGTGTTTCCCTTATGACGTTTACAATGCATTGTGTTTTTTTCTGTATGTGTTTATACCTCACTATATTTGTTGTTTTCAGTTTACTGTTTGCAGTATTCTGAGTTCACCATGTTGATTTCACTGCATTGTTTCACTGTGTTTGTTTCCACTGTTTTGTTTTCACTTGTGCATCTATAAGTGCGTAGAGCAGAAAGAGCCCTTGATCCTTGACCATAGATCTTCCTGGAAGGACACCTGAACACGTAGACTGTGATTCCAGGAGCCTTTCCACATGTGGTAGTGCCTGCACCTGTAGAGCGTTCAACATTCTCTCTCTCTCTCTCTCTCTCTCTCTCCTCTCTCTCTCTCTCTCGTCCCTCTCTCTCTCTCTCTCTCTCTCCTCTCTCTCTCTCTCTCTCTCTCTCTCTCACACACACACACACACACACACACACACACACACACACACACATACAAGCACACACACACACACACACACACAACACACACACACACACACACACACACACACACACACACACACACACACACACACACATACAAACACACGCGCGCGCCACACACACACACACACACACACACACACACACACACACACACACACACACACACACACACACACACACACACACAACACACATTTGGTCAAATATTGACCGTTTTCCTACATTATATTGCATGTCTGGTAGTAGAACCGGAAAAAAAATGAAAATGATACGTTTGTGTAGGTACTTCTTTCTAATATACATCTGTTTGTTCACATCTAGTATAAAATATTAGAATATTCATATTATGAATAACTTGTTGTTCAATAAGTATTTCTAAAAACACTTTTCTACATGGCCGTACGATTTCATTTTCTTTTTTAATTTTGACCTGACGATTGAATATTTTTGACATTAGGTGACCCCACGTCGTGGATTCCATTTTCAGTTTACCCGGACTGTTGTTACATTGACCATAATAATCTCTCTCTCTCTCTCTCTCTCTCTCTCTCTCTCTCTCTCTCTCTCTCTCTCTCTCTCTCTCTCTCCTCTCTCTCTCTCTCTTTTTAATATTTGGAGCTTTGGTGTATTTCTGTATAATGCCATGAAGTCAAGGCAAACCTTTGTTGACAGTCTCACGCTAGAAAGCTGACTGGTTGTAATGCGTGTGTCTTTTAGTGACGTGTTAACTTGACCTCTTTTCTTGGGGCTTGAAGAAATAAAAAAAATGTTCGTTGTTCTTTGTTTTTCTCTCTCTCTCTCCTCTCTCTCTCTCCTCTCTCTCTCTCTCTCTCTCTCTCTCTCTCTCTCTCTCTCTCTCTCTCTCACCACTCCAACACCACCACCCATCCCTTCACCTTCCTTTCTTATTGGTTTTCGTTTGTTATTTTTTGTTTTGTTTTTTTGTTGTTGTTGTTTTTTTCCAGAACAAGTATATCATATGGTCTACTCATGGACACTTGGTTTTGTCCAAACTGCGGACCATCCAAAACTGGATGTCTCTGATATGGCATTTGACCCTATTCTGGACGCTGAAATTACAATAGAGGAAGTAAAGAAAGCCATCCAGAGTCTTAAGTGTGGCAAAGCAGCTGGTCCTGATTCTTTGATAAGTGAAGTCATCAAGGCCTCAGGAGATTCAATAGTCCCCTTTCTAGTTAAATACTTCAATAAACTTTTCAGAGATGGTGTATTCCCTGAAGAATGGACTAAATCAATAATTATTCCGTTGCATAAAAAAGTGATGTGAACGATACGAACAATTATCGGGTGTTTCCTTGATTAATCATTTGTGTAAGATTTTTACGCACATATTGAATAAACGGCTCATTTCCTGGCTGAAAACAACGAAGTTTATTTCTGATGCTCAAGCTGGGTTTAGAAAATCTTATTCCACTACTGATCACATTTTCACCTTGTATGCTAGCATAGAAAAACATTTATCAAGAACAATAAATTTTATGTAGCATTATCGATTTCCAGAAAGCGTTCGATATGGTACAACATAGTCTTTTGTTTAATATACTACTCAAGAATGGCGTCAAAGGAAACCTGTTTATATTTTGAAAAGTATGTACAGCACCATTAAATCATGTGTCAATGTGATAACTCTTACACTGATTATTTTGAATGTTTGCAAGGTCTAAAACAGGTTGCTGTCTTAGTCCTACCTTATTTTCTATATTTATTAACGAGCTTGCACGTGACATGTTTCACGTGCAAGCATGGAATACAATTCATCCCTAACGATGTAGAAATCTTCATATTGTTATTTGCTGATGACATCGCTCTCATGTCGTCGACTATAGCAGGTCTGCAAAATCAACTTAATGTCCTATTTGAGTGCGCTCAAAGACTATGTTTAAAAGTTAATCTGGAAAAAACTAAAGTCATGGTTTTTCGGAAAGGTGGCTATTTAAGTAGAAAGAATTTGGTTCTTTGGGATAACGTTAGATGTTGTAAATTCTTATAAATATCTAGGTGTTACTTTTTCAACAAAGCTTAGTTTCGATCATTGCATTAAGGTAAGAAAGCTACCATAGAAATTCTGAAAGTGTTAAAAAACTCAGCTGCTTTTCACCTAAACTGTTCTTTAGGATTTTGATGCCCAGGTTGTTCCTTCTCTTTTATACGGGTCCGAACTATGGGGTTCAAACCACGAGAATCCATCGAAAAAGTTCATTGCAGCCTGTAAGCTATTGCTGAACGTCCCTCCATTACACCTAATGATATGGTTTATGGAGAACTGGGGCGTTTTCCGTATTATATTACTTCAGCAACGAGATGTATTCAGTTCTGGTTCAGACTATGCAGGCAACCACTGACAAGGTATTTCAGAAAAGCCTAGATATGCTTTTTGATTTACAAAATGAAACAAAAAGATGAAAAACTGGGTCACACATATTAAAACGCTGCTTTGTTCAAACGGTTTTGGTATGTCTGGATGTTTGGAGAGGTAGGCGACGAGAAACACGTTATACAGATATTCAGAGAACGCCTACAGAACTGTTTTGCCAACGTTGGTATGCTCATGTATCAGAGAGCAATCGGTTTGAATTATACTACTCATTTAAAAGCATCTTTGAACGTGAAAAGTATTTTGAATTCATTAAGAACAGGCAATTTAAAACTGCCCTCGTGCGTTTTAGAATGGGAGTTTCGAGCATAAACAGCCATGTTTTCCGCTTTTCGGCAATAGATCAACCTGGTTGTCCCCTATGTCAGGCGGACGATGAGGACGAATTCCATGTACATTCGAATGCCAACAATATAGTGACCTACGAGCTAAATATTGCATTCAAAGTGCAGGACCTACCTTACCAAACGTGACCAATGCACAAGGATTTTGAGTAGTAGCCTTGATACTCAATTGAATTTGTCTAAATTCCCCTTTTTGGCTTTGAAACGCAGAGCACGTTTTGCTTTAATGAACACATTTTCTGAGATTAATTGCGGTTGATATGGGATTTCTGGCAATGTGTTGAATGTTACGTTTGTTTGTCTCGTTTCCAATTTAACAGTTGTTTGCCTTCTCTTCATTGTAACGGGCCACAGGCCTATACACAATAAAACATTTGTCATTGTCATTGTCATTGTCTCTCTCTCTCTCTCTCTCTCTCTCCTCTCTCTCTCTCTCTCACCACTCCAACACCACCCCCCCATCCCTTCAACCTTCCTTCTTATTGGTTTTCGTTTGTTATTTTTTGTTTGTTTTTTTGTGTTGTTGTTGTTTTTTCCAGAACAGTATATCATATGGTCTACTCATGACACTAGGATGTGTGAACACTCACTTATTTCTGCTTCTGTTTGTGCTCAGAACAATCGGATTGTGTTTATTGTGCTGTACTTCCGATCTCTCGTTTTGTGGACTGAGAAGAAACTTGGCCAGCCTCCTGACATTGGGACCAGACTACTTTCTCACCGCCAAAAACTGTTCGTGAATCACAGATATTAAAAAAAAAAACTTTTTTTTTCCTTTTCTTCTTTTTCTTTTGGCTTTGTTGTTGTTGTTTGTTTGTTTAATTGTTTGTTTTTGTTTGTTTTGTCTTTTTTGTGTGCTTTGTTTGCCTTTTCTCCATCTACACTTTTTAAACCTGCTCTAAAGTGGATTGTGCTCATAGCACTCATCGCATCCTCTTTATTTGCACCGCTGTAAAGTTCTTTTTGTGTGTGTGTGTGTGTGTGTGTGTGTGGTGTGTGTGTGTGGTGTGTGTGTGTGTGTGTGTGTGTGTGTTGTGTGTGTGTTATCGTCCATTCATTGCTTTAAACCTGATACTTTTTCTTTCTTTCTATTTGTTCGACATTGTGCATCAACCATTGTTCTTTTTGTTGTTTGTTGTTTTACTGACTAATTGAATTTTCTAAAGATACATCCTGTTATCTGTTTTAGGCATAATAGTTTAACCTTTAAATTCTTTGTGTGCGCTTGTCATTATTGTGCGTTATCCCCAAACGTTACTTTTCTCACCTGTATTCTGTTGTTGTTGTTGTTGTTGCTGTTCTTGTTGTTGTTTTAACCTATAATTCTCTGTTCTTTTTTGTGAAAACTGTCTTCCTCGTCGATTTGTGCCTCTGTTCCCTTACTACCCATGCCTTCTCATAATCCCACTGTCCCAGGACTTCAAGTTGGACATCTCAATGTCTATCATTTATTTAATAAGGTCCATGAAATCTCATCACTCTTAAACAGTCACCCCATCCAGTACAAGTATTTGGCATAAGTGAAACAAGGTTAGACTCTCGCATAACAGATAACCTTATTAGCATCCTGAATACAACATAGAACGACGCGACAGTGATCAACCCCAACATACTGGCCTTGCCGTATACATTCATCAATCAATTGCCAACATTACCCGACGCAGAACTGATCTTGAAACTAATACTATCGAATGTATCTGGATTGAAATAAAAAAACTCCAAATCACCGCCATTAATAATCGGACATTTATATAGACACCCATCTTCCACATACGAATGGTATGACAACTTTGTACAAATGATGGATTGGATCTGTCACAACAATTCAAATATACTACTGTTAGGGGACTTCAATATTGATATGTTAAAACAACAACCAGCTTGGACAAGTACACTATCACTTCATGCACTCCATCAGTTAGTACAAACCCCAACGAGAATAACTAAAACAACTGCGACACTTATTGATCATGTATACACTAACAACAAATCCGCAATACTAGATGTTTCAGTGGTACATTCTGGTATTAGTGATCACTGTCCAGTCTTCTGCACGTGGTCCTGAAAGCTCCCAAAACCACCACCCAAAGGTCACACAACCATCCAATACCGCTCTTTCAAAAGTTTAATGAAGCAGCATACCTCTATGACTTAAACGTTTTCCCATTTCACTTAACTTATAATTACTCAGACGTCGATGATGCACTGTCCTTCTGGTACCAAACATTCCTCACCATCATAAATAAACACGCGCCGTTACATCAAAAAAGAGTTAGGCATCCGCAGATGAACCCGTGGTTAACTCCAGAACTGCTGCAAGAAATGGTAATACGTGACCAACTCAAGGCAGCAAATTTGTTTGACGAATACAAAGAGCAGAGAAACTCTCTCTCTCTCTCTCTCTCTCTCTCTCTCTCTCTCTCTCTCTCTCTCTCTCTCTCTCTCTCTCTCTCTCCTCTCTCTCTCTCTCTCTCTCGTGGGTGGGTGGGTGTACGCGCGCGCGCGCGCGCGACGAATCCAATGTTCCATGATATCTCCCCCCATTGAAAGGGGCTGTGGCCTATTCAATAAACTAGTGTCAGTGTCAGTGTCAGTGTCTCTCTCTCTCTCTCTCTCTCTCTCTGTCTTTCTTTTCAGACAACTGGAGACCACCCAGATATACGCAGCCCCCAGCTGTGGTGCAGATGGACGGTGCGGGGATGTCTACAGCACGACCTTTCAGGGAGGGAGAGGACTCCTGTCCAGACACACACTTCCAATGCTCTGAAGGCTTCTGCATCGCTACTTACCTGCTCAACAACGGGATCAAAGACTGTCCGTTAGGGGAGGATGAAGACATCGCTGACCTGACCTGCCCTGGATTCTTTCGCTGTGTGGACAGCGGTGTCTGTCTCCATGCTGACTACCTCTGTGATGGCGTCAGCCACTGTCCCTTCCATGACGATGAACGGTATTGTGGTGAGGAACAATGTCCCCAACACTGTGTGTGTGAAGGCCTAGCTTTCCACTGCCAGTCAGACATTGATTACCACGTTCACCGCAAGCTGCTCTATCTTAGTTTGTCTGGAACGAGCCAGCCAGATCTGAAGCGCATTGGTGTTCTGAGACACCTGCGGTACCTGAATCTCTCATTTTGTCAGTTGAAGAACGTGACTCTTGACTCGTTAAGCAGTCTCCATATTCTGGATTTGAGTCACAATAACATCACAAGTTTGGACTTTTTAAAGCTAGGCCGTTTAGCAGAGTTGGTTCAGCTTGATTTGTCCTACAACCAGTTTTTACATGTTTTGGATTCCACGTTTTCCAACTGTGTCAGGAGAGCTGGTGTGGTTAAACTGGAGAATTTATCGTTGGTTGGCGTAGGACTTGAAACAATTACAACCAAAGGGTTGGATACACTACAGCTGTTGTCAGTGCTTGATATCCGAGAAAACCCAGTCACCAAATTGCAGCCAGAGGTTTTCGGACAATCTCTGCGAGTGCTGTACACCGATAAGCCAAAGTGGTGCTGCAGGTATTTCCGTGTGTCTGACTTGATAGATTGTCAGGCTCCAGTGGATGAGCTGTCCTCGTGTGACGACCTTCTGAGGTCGGATGTCTTGCGGGTGTTGCTGTGGTTCCTGTCCATCATGGCACTGACAGGCAACGTGGGGGTCTGGGTCTTCAGAATGTTCGTAGAGAAGCAAGGCACCTCATCATCCTACAGGATACTGGTCCTCAACCTCAGCACCGCTGATTTTCTCATGGAGTGTACATGGCCATCATTGGATCGGCAGACATCAGCTTTCACGGTGTGTACGTCCAGAAAGAAGAGGAATGGAGACACAGTGTGACATGCAAAACGGCAGGCTTTCTGGCAGTGCTGTCCAGTGAGATGTCAGCTTTTGTCATGTGCCTCATCACCCTGGATCGTCTTCTTTTACTGCGCTTCCCCTACAGTCCCCGTGTTCGTCCCACCAGGCTGTCATCGTCTGTGGCCTGCAGCCTGGCCTGGCTCAGTGCTGCCGCGCTGGCCGCCTTGCCTCTCTTCCTGCCTCACTGGAGCTTCTACAGTCACAACAGCATTTGTCTGCCCCTGCCAATCACTCGCCAACAGTTCTCTGGCCAGCAGTACGCCTTTGGTGTCTTCATCATTCTCAACTTTCTCCTCTTCCTGGTCATTGCCACCGGCCAGCTGGTCATCTATCACACCATCCGTCAGTCCTCCAGAGCTGTGCGTAAAGATACCCAGAAGCAGGAAGTCACCATCGCACGACGTCTGTTTCTGATTGTCTTCACCGACTTCTGCTGCTGGTTTCCCATCGGCCTCATGGGACTGCTGGCTGCACGTGGCATCCACATCCCCAGCGTTGTGAACGTGTGGGCCGCCGTCTTTATCATGCCCCTCAACTCTGCCATCAACCCCTTCCTGTACACACTGAACACGCTCCTGACTCGACAGGCGGAACGGAGGAAGGAGAAACAGCTGGAAAAGATGTTGCTCAGACTGAAAGAGGACATGCGAGCATGGCCAGCGGAGAAAGCGATGGAACTCATTCAGATGTGGCTAGGGCTGGCTCAGTATCGAAGAGGGAAGTTTTCAAGCTGATTGTCACCAAGGAAGACTGGGAGAATCTGGAGCACATTGAAAAGCACCTAGAGCGGGGACCAGTGGAGGAAGCTTTGGAGCAACTGTGTCTTTTCTTGGAGTCTTTCAAAAAGAGCACAAAAGACACACAATGCAAAGAGGAGCTGTCTGACATCTGTCACACATCTGCTGACACCCACAAGGAGCTGTCTGGCATCTGTCATACATCTGCTGACGTCCACTAGGAGCTGTCATCTGTCATACATCTGCTGACGTCCACAAGGAGCTGTCTGGCATCTGTCATACGTCTGCTGACACCCACAAAGAGCTGTCTGGCATCTGTCATACATCTGCTGGCACCCATAAGGAGCTGTCTAATATCTGTCATACATCCGTGACACCGACAAGGAGCTGTCTGATATCTGTCATACATCTGTTGACACCCACAAGGAGCTGTCTTGCATCTGTCATACATCTGCTGACAACCCACAAGGAGCTGTCTGATATCTTATACATCTGCTGTCATCGATATGAAGCTGTCTGATATCTGTCATACATCTGCTAACATCGACACCTAGCTGTCTGACATTATTCACGCACCTGCTGACAACCACAAGGACAGTGCGTCGACATCCTCAAACAGCAAAGTCCCCCCTCAGTCAGTGAACACGTTAGACTTGTCAGTGAACACGTTAGACTTGTCAGTGAACACGTTAGACTTGCACCATGCCTGCCGTGACAAGTAAGAAACCGCTAAGCCAAAAGTTGTCGACATACTTGATAATTTAGAAATTCCGGCGATACTCTACAAAGTGAACTTTCAGAATTTAAAAAAAAAAAAAAAAAAAGGAAAATTATATGCGCAATATTTCAGACTCTGACATATGATACTGATTTTCACACCGAACGTATCGTTGGAGATTCCCTGATTTCCAATGTCTGTATTCCACTGATGACTCCGGTCAAGGACAAAAGTAGACTCTGGATCGATGGCAGAAATGGTCTTGTTTCCAATGCAAACTTTGATGGCTGCCATTCCTTCAGGTTTAATGTCTGCATTTTTACACCTCTTTTTCCTCCCAGATGTCTTTCTCCCTCTCCTCTCCACCAGTTTTCATGGACTCCGTAATTGTTTGTCAGATCATTAACTTCATGACTTGGGGAAAGTTACAGGCGGGTCTATTCCCTACATCTGTATTTAAAGACGAAAACGTGTGAGGATTCATCGTTTTAATTTTGGTAGTTTGAAAACAAATTCAGCAATTACAGGACAAAAATAATACTGGGTTAGAGCTCGGTTTGGAATCTACCCACAAGACAGTCAGCATTCACTGAGATGCATAGTGAGACATATTCTGTCTCTTCTTCAGCTTTTTCTACATTCCATTGAGATGCATAGTGAGACAGATTCTGTCTCTTCATTCAGCTTTTTCTACATTCACTGAGATGCATAGTGAGACATATTCTGTCTCTTCATTCAGCTTTTTCTACATTCACTGAGATCATAGTGAGACATATCTGTCTCTTCATTCAGCTTTTTCTACATTCACTGAGTGCATAGTGAGACATATTCTGTCTCTTCCTTCAGCTTTTCTACATTCACTGAGATGCATAGTGAGACATATTCTGTCTCTTCATTCAGCTTTTTCTACATTCAACTGAATGCATAGTGAGACATATTCTGTCTCTTCCTTTCAGCTTTTCTACATTCACTGAGATGCATAGTGAGACATATTCTGTCCTTTCCTCAGCTTTTTCTACATTCACTGAGATGCTAGTGAGACATATTCTGTCTCTACATTCAGCTTTTTCTACATTCACTGAGATGCATTATGAGACATATTCGTCCTTCATTCAGCTTTTTCTACATTCACTGAGAGCATGGTGAGACATATTCTGTCCTTTCCTTCAGCTTTTTCTACATTCACTGAGATGCATAGTGAGACATATTCTGTCTCTTCATTCAGCTTTTTTCACATTCACTGAGATGCATAGTGAGACATATTCTGTCTCTTCCTTCAGCTTTTTCTACATTCACTGAGATGCATAGTGAGACATATTCTGTCTCTTCATTCAGCTTTTTCTACATTCACTGAGATGCATAGTGAAAATATCTGTCTCTTCATTCAGCTTTTCTACATTCACGAGATGGATAGTGAACATATTCTGTCTCTTCATTCAGCTTTTCTACATTCAATGAGATGCATAGTGAGACATATTCTGTCTCTTCATTTCTAGCTTTTTCTACTTCACTGAGATGCTAGTGAGACATATTCTGTCTCTTCGTTCAGCTTTTTCTACATTCACTGACTTGCATAGTGAGACATATTCTGTCTCTTCGTTCAGCTTTTTCTACATTCACTGAGATGCATAGTGAGACATATTCTGTCTCTTCGTTCAGCTTTTTCTACATTCACTGAGATGCATAGTGAACATATTCTGTCTCTTCATTCAGCTTTTTTCTACATTCACTGAGATGCATAGTGAGACATATTCTGTCTCTTCATTCAGCTTTTTCTACATTCACTGAGATGGATAGTGAGACATATTCTGTCTCTTCATTCAGCTTTTTCTACATTCAATGAATCATAGTGAGACATATTCTGTCTCTCATTCAGCTTTTTACTACATCACTGAGATGCATAGTGAGACATATTCTGTCCTTCATTCAGCTTTTTCTACATTCACTGAGATGCATAGTGAGACATATTCTGTCTCTTCTTCGCTTTTTCTACATTCACTGAGATGCATAGTGAGACATATGTTCTGTCTCTTCATTCAGCTTTTTCTACATTCACTGAGATGCATAGTGAGACATATTCTGTCTCTTCATTCAGCTTTTTCTACATTCACTGAATGCATAGTGAGACATATTCTGTCTCTTCTTCAGCTTTTCTACATTCACTGAGATGCATAGTGAGACATATTCTGTCTCTTCATAGCTTTTTCTACATTCACTGAGAGCATAGTGAGTACATATTCTGTCTCTTCATCAGCTTTTCTACATTCCTGGATGCATAGTGAACATATTTCTGTCTTCTTCAGCTTTTTCTACATCACTGAGATGCATAGTGAGACATATTCTGTCTCTTCATCAGCTTTTCTACATTCACTGAGATGCATAGTGAGACATATTTTGGGCTCTTCATTCAGCTTTTTCTACATTCACTGAGATGCATAGTGAGACATATTCGTCTCTTCATCACTTTCTCTACATTCACTGAGATGCATATGAGACATATTTTTGTCTCTTCATCCAGCTTTCTCTACATTCACTGAGATGCATATGAGACATATTCTGTCTCTTCATCCCGCTTTCCTACATTCCTGAGATGCATAGTGAGACATTTCTGTCTCTTCATTCACTTTTTCTACATTCACTGAATGCATAGTGAGACATATTCTGTCCTTCCCTTCAGTTTTTTCTACATTCACTGAGATGCATAGTGAACATATTCTGTCTCTTCGTTCAGCTTTTCTACTTCACTGAGATGCATAGTGAGACATATTCTGTCTCTTCGTTCAGCTTTTTTTACATTCACTGACATGCATAGTGAGACATATTCTGTCTCTTCGTTCAGCTTTTTTACACCGAGATGCATATGAGACATATTCTGTTCTTATTCGCTTTTTCTACTCACTCAATGCATATAGACAATTTCTGTCTCTTCATTCAGCTTTTTCTACATTCATGAGATGCAAGGAAATTTCTGTTTTCTTCATTCACTTTTTCTACATTCACTGAGATCATATGAGACATATTTGTCTCTTCATTCAGCTTTTTTTTAATTCACTGATCATAGTGAGACATATTCTTCTCTTCTTCAGCTTTTTTTACTTCACTGAGATCATAGTGAACATATTCTGTCTCTTTTTCACTTTTTCACATTTTACTGAGATGCATATTAACATATTCTTTTTTCTTTTATTCACTTTTTCTAAAATTCATTTAGATGCATAGTGAGACATATCTGTCTCTTCATCCCGCTTTCTCTAATTCACTGAGATGGATAGTGAATATTTTTCTCATTCACTTTTTCTAATTCACTGAGAGCTAGTAGACATATTCTGTCTCTCATTTTAGTTTTCTCATTCACTGAGATCATAGTGGAATATTCTGTCTCTTCTTTTAGCTTTTCTACATTCACTGAATGCATATGGGGGAGACATTATCTGTCTCTTCATTCACTTTTTCTACATTCACTGAGATGCATAGTGAGACATATTCTGTCTCTTCATCCAGCTTTCTCTACATTCACTGAGATCATATGAGACATATTTTGTCTCTTCATTTAGCTTTTTCTACATTCACTGAGATGCATAGTGAGACATATTCTGTCTCTTCATTCAGCTTTTTCTACATTCCCCTGAATGCATAGTGAACATTCTGTCTCTTCCTTCAGCTTTTCTACATTCACTGAGATGCATAGTGAGACATATTCGGTCTTCATTCAGCTTTTTCTACATTCACTGAGATGCATAGTGAAACATATTCTGTCTCTTCATTCAGCTTTTCTACATTCACTGAGATGCATTGTGAGACATATTCTGTCTCTTCGTTCAGCTTTTTCCCACATTCACTGAGATGCATAGTGAGACATATTCTGTTTCTTCGTTCAGCTTTTCTACATTCACTGAGATGCATAGTGAGACATTTTCTGTCTCTTCGTTCAGCTTTTTCTACATTCACTGAGATGCATAGTGAGACATATTCTGTCTCTTCATTCAGCTTTTTTTACATTCACTGAGATGCATAGTGAGACATATTCTGTCTCTTCAATTCAGCTTTTTCTACATTCACTGATGCATAGTGAGACATATTCTTCCCCTTCATTCAGCTTTTTCTACATTCACTGAGATGCATAGTGAACATATTCTGTCTCTTCATTCACTTTCTACATTTTACTGAGATGCATAGTGAGACATATTCTGTCTCTTCATTCAGCTTTTTACATTCACTGAGATGCATTGTAGACATATTCTGTCTCTTCATTCATCTTTTCTACATTCACTGAGATGCATAGTGAGACATATTCTGTCTCTTCATTCAGCTTTTTCTACATTCACTGAGATGCATAGTGAGACATATTCTGTCTCTTCATTCAGCTTTTTCTTTCATTCACTGAGTTTCAAGTGAACATATTCTGTCTCTTCATTCAGCTTTTCTACATTCACTGAGATGATAGTGAGACATATTCTGTCTCTTCATCCAGCTTTTTTTTCTACATTCACTGAATGCTAGTGAACATATTTTGTCTCTTCATTCAGCTTTTTTTACATTCACTGAGATGCATAGTAGACATATTCTGTCTCTTCATTCAGCTTTTCCACATTCACTGAGATGCATGGTGAGACATATTCCCGTCTCTTCATTCAGCTTTTTCTACATTCACTGAGATGCATAGTGAGACATATTCTGTCTCTTCATTCAGCTTTTTCTACTTCACTGGAATGCATAGTGGGGACATATTCTGTCTCTTCCTTCAGCTTTTTCTACATTCACTGAGATGCAATAGTGAGACTATTCTGCTCTTTATTCAGCTTTTCTACATTCACTGGATGCATATGAGACAATTCTGTCTCTTCATTCAGCTTTTCTAAAATTCATTGAGATGCATAGTGAGACATATTCTGTCTCTTCATTCCAGCTTTCTCTACATTCACTGAGATGGATAGTGAAAACTATCTGTCTCTTCATTCAGCTTTTCTACATTCACTGAATGCATAGTGAGACATATTCTGTCTCTTCATCAGCTTTTCTACATTCACTGAGATGCATTTGTGAGACATATTTCTGTCTCTTCATTCAGCTTTTTCTACATTCACTGAGAGCATAGTGAGACATATTCTGTCTCTTCATTCAGCTTTTTTACCTTCCCCTGAGTTTCATAGTGAGACCTTATTCGTCTCTTTATCCAGCTTTCTTACATTCCTGAGATGCATAGTGAGACATATTTGTCTCTTCATTCAGCTTTTTCTACATTCACTGAGATGCATAGTGAGACATATTCTGTCTCTTCATTCAGCTTTTTCTACATTCACTGAGATGCATAGTGAGACATATTCTGTCTCTTCTTTTAGCTTTTTCTACATCACTGAGATGCATAGTGGACATATTCTGTCTCTTCATCCAGCTTTCTCTACATTCACTGAGATGCATAGTGAGACATATCTGTCTCTTCATCCAGCTTCTCTACATTCACTGAGATGCATAGTGAGACATATTCTGTCTCTTCATCCAGCTTTTCTCTCATTCACTGAGATGCATATGGACATTTTCGTCTCTTCATTCACTTTTTCTACATTCACTGAGATGCATAGTGAGACATATTCTGTCTCTTCATTCAGCTTTTTTTTACATTCACTGAGATGCATAGTGAACATTTCTGTCTCTCGTTCAGCTTTTTCTACATTCACTGAGATGCATAGTGGACATATTCTGTCTCTTCGTTCAGCTTTTTCTACATTCACTGGGCATGCATAGGAACATATTCTGTCTCTTCGTTCAGCTTTTTCTACATTCACTGAGATGCATAGTGAGACATATTCTGTCTCTTTTGTTCAGCTTTTTCTACATTCACTGAGATGCATATGAACCCTATTCTGTCTCTTCATTCAGCTTTTTCTACATTCACGGGGATGCATAGTGAGACATATTCTGTCTCTTCATTCAGCTTTTTCTACATTCACTGATGCAAGTGAGACATATTTGTCTCTTCATTCAGCTTTTTCTACATCACTGAGATGCATAGTGAGACATATTCTGTTCTTCATCAGCTTTTTCTACATTCACGAGATGCATAGTGAACTTTTTCTGTCTCTTCCTTCAGCTTTTCTACATTCACTGAGATGCATAGTGAACATATTCTGTCTCTTCATTCAGCTTTTTCTACATTCATTGAGATGCATAGTGAGACATATTCTGTCTCTTCATCCCGCTTTTCTACATTCACTGAGATGGATAGTGAGACATATTCTGTCTCTTCATTCAGCTTTTTCTACATTCACTGAGATGCATAGTGAGACATATTCTGTCTCTATTCAGCTTTTTCTACATTCACTGAGATGCTAGTGAACATATTCTGTCCCCTTCATTCAGCGTTTCTACATTCACTGAGATGCATAGTGAACATTTTCTGTCTCTCATTCAGCTTTTTCTACATTCACTGAGATGCATAGTGAGACTATTCTGTCTCTTCATCCAGCTTTCTCTACATTCACTGAGATGCATAGTGAGACATATTCTGTCTCTCATTCAGCTTTTTCCATTCACGAGATGCAATGGAGCTATTCTGCTCTTCTTCAGCTTTTTCTACATTCATGAGATGCATAGTGAAAACATATTTCTGCTCTTCTTCAGCTTTTTTAACTTCACTGAGATGCATAGTGAGACATATTCTGTCTCTTCATTCAGCTTTTTCTACAGTCATTTAGTGCATGTAGACATTATTCGTCTCTTCATCAGCTTTTCAAATTCACTGAATGTAGTGAACATATTCTGGGCTCTTTGTTTACTTTTTCTACATTCACTGAGATGCATAGTGGGGACATTCGTCTCTTCGTCAGCTTTTTCTACATTTTACTGAGATGCATAAATGAGACATATTCTGTCTCTTCGTTCAGCTTTTTCTACTTCACTGAGATGCTATGGGGACATATTCTGTCTCTTCATTCAGCTTTTTCTACATTCACTGAGATGCATAGTGAGACATATTCTGGGCTCTTCATTCAGCTTTTCCATTCCCCTGAGATGCATAGTGAGACATATTCTGTCTCTTCATTCAGCTTTTTCTACATTCACTGAGATGCATAGTGAGACATATTCTGTCTCTTCAAATTTACTTTTCTACATTCACTGAGATGGATAGTGAGACATATTCTGTCCTCTTCATTCAGCTTTTCTACATTTTACTGAGATGCATAGTGAGACATATTCTGTCTCTTTATTCAGCTTTTTTCTACATTCACTGAGATGCATAGTGAGACATATTCTGTCTCTTCTTCAGCTTTTTCTACATTCACTGAGATGCATAGGAGACATATTCTGTCCCCTTCATTCACTTTTTCTACATTCACTGAGATGCATAGGAGCATATTCTGTCTCTTCTTCAGCTTTTCTACATTCACTGAGATGCATAGTGAGACATATTCTGTCTCTTCTTCAGCTTTTTCTCCCTTCCCCTTTTGAGATTCAAAAGTGCATATTTCTTCCTTTCATTTCCCCTTTTTCTACACCAGGCAAGTTCATCTGCTTTCTAGTTCAGCATTTTACTTGCAATAATCTTAATAAGCATTCTTTTATTGTCTTCCACCTATTGTATCATACTTTCAATAAACTCATTACATTTCATCCATTTTTATGTAGTCTTTTACATATCTTCAATAACTGCATTACATGGTTCATTCGTCTGTTTCCACGTAGTCTTGTACATAATCTTCAAAACTTTCATTACATGGTTCACTCGATTGTTTCTATGTAGTCTTGAAAATTAAACTTCAATAACTTCATACTGGTTCATTCTCTGTTTCAACGTAGCTTTGTACAGTTATAATCAATAACTGGGATTACATGGTTCATTCGTCTGTTTCCATGTAGTATTGAAAATTTTCAATAACTTCATTACATGGTTTCATTCGTCTGTTTCAGTGGATTGTACAGTAGTATTCAAAAAACTGCTTTAAAAATGTTTATTCGTCTGTTTCCCCAATTGTTTTCTCCATTTGGTTCATTCCTTTTTTCCCAAACCCCCCAAACCCCCCCCCCCCCCCCCTTTCCAATCTTCTTCACTTCAACCCCCCCCCCTCCCCCCCCCCACATTAATTTTAAATCTTGCAAAACCATTTCTGCAGATTTAAAGGAGGCTGTTTCCCGTCTTTTTTTCCCCAATTAATTGTTCTCTTTGGTATTTGTCGGATTTTCAAGTTTAAAGGTGGCCCTTGTTTAAAAGTTACTCTGTGTTATTCCTTATGGTTTCAAGAGTTACATTGTTTATTTTATTGCTTACATTGTTCATTCGTCGTTTCCATGTAGTCTTGAACAGTTAAAATTCAATAAAATTTCTTACATGATTCAGTCCCGTTTCCAGTAGTTTACTTGACAGGTTTCAACAAACAGTTTAAAGTTTCCCGTTCTCCCATGTTCAATTCTTCAATTATTTTCAAATTCAACCAAGTGTTTTTCAGTATACAAACACTTCTCATATTTTTCATTCCCGTGTTTTAAGTTTAAATCCACTTATTTTTGTAAAAGGTTAATTCTGGAATTAAAGTTTCATCCAGCTGTTTTTAGTTAAAATCCTCTAGCTTTTTTATATTCATGGGCCCTTACATTTTCATTCAGCTGTCCCAAGTTAAGCCCAAAGGTCTGTACATTATTTATTATTTACCTGTCTCTTTCCCCGTGTCTTCTATTTTAGTCCACACTGTTTGCTGCATGGATTATATATATTTCAATATTTTTTACATTTTTATCAACCCCATTATCTTTACAGCTAGTTTTTTATGTTTTAATCCCATGAAACGATCTTTCCTTTTTCAAGGGTGTCTTCTTTATCAATGTTTTAAAAATCTTCATAATTTTTCCTCAACTGGTTTCACAGATGTTAATCATTTTTAAAAGTCTATGTTTTTATTTAAGCGTTTCAATCTTTAATCACATTGCTTCATAGCAATGTTTCTAATATACCTTAATGTTTACATTGTTCAAACTGTTTTCTATTATTAATGTTTCTCATGCATCATAGCATGTTTTCTAATATACCTTATAATTTTTTCATCATTGCTTCAATAGCAATGTTTTCTTAATATACCGTATAATGTTTCATCATTGCTTCAATAGCAATTTTTTAAATATCCGATATTAATGTTTCATCATTGCTTCAATAGCAATGTTTTCTATATACCGTATAATGTTTCATCATTGCTTCAATAGCAATGTTTTCTAATATACCGTATAATGTTTCATCATTGCTTCAATAGCAATGTTTTCTAATTATACCGTATAATGTTTCATCATTGCTTCAATAGCAATGTTTTCTAATATACCGTATAATGTTTCATCATTGCTTCAATAGCAATGTTTTCTAATATACCGTATAATGTTTACATTCCATTGCTTTCAATAACTATACTTGCTTCTTGCATATTTTATACCGTATAATGTTTCATCATTGCTTCAATAGCAATGTTTTATTATACCGTATAATGTTTCATCATTGCTTCATAGTTTTATCATATGTTTATCTTCTTCATAGCATTTCTATAACCGTATAATGTTTCATCATTGCTTCAATAGCAATGTTTTCTAATATACCGTATAATGTTTCATCATTGCTTCAATAGCAATGTTTTCTAATATACCGTATAATGTTTCATCATTGCTTCAATAGCAATGTTTTCTAATATACCGTATAATGTTTCATCATTGCTTCAATAGCAATGTTTTCTAATATACCGTATAATGTTTCATCATTGCTTCAATAGCAATGTTTTCTAATATACCGTATAATGTTTCATCATTGCTTCAATAGCAATGTTTTCTAATATACCGTATAATGTTTCATCATTGCTTCAATAGCAATGTTTTCTATATACCGTATAATGTTTCATCATTGCTTCAATAGCAATGTTTTCTAATATACCTTATAATGTTTCATCATTGCTTCAATAGCAATGTTTTCTAATATACCGTATAATGTTTCATCATTGCTTCAATAGCAATGTTTTCTAATATACCGTATAATGTTTCATCATTGCTTCAATAGCAATGTTTTCTAATATACCGTATAATGTTTCATCATTGCTTCAATAGCAATGTTTTCTATATACCGTATAATGTTTCATCATTGCTTCAATAGCAATGTTTTCTAATATACCTTATAATGTTTCATCATTGCTTCAATAGCAATGTTTTCTAATATACCGTATAATGTTTCATCATTGCTTCAATAGCAATGTTTTCTAATATACCGTATAATGTTTCATCATTGCTTCAATAGCAATGTTTTCTAATATACCGTATAATGTTTCATCATTGCTTCAATAGCAATGTTTTCTAATAACCGTATAATGTTTCATCATTGCTTCAATAGCAATGTTTTCTAATATACCAGTATAATGTTTCATCATTGCTTCAATAGCAATGTTTTCTAATATACCGTATAATTTTTCATCATTGCTTCAATAGCAATGTTTTCTAATATACCGTATAATGTTTCATCATTGCTTCAATAGCAATGTTTTCTAATATACCGTATAATGTTTCATCATTGCTTCAATAGCAATGTTTTCTATTATACCGTATAATGTTTCATCATTGCTTCAATAGCAATGTTTTCAAATATACCTATAATGTTTCATCATTGCTTCAATAGCAATGTTTTCTATATACCGTATAATGTTTCATCATTGCTTCAATAGCAATGTTTTCTAATATACCGTATAATGTTTCATCATTGCTTCAATAGCAATGTTTTCTATATATACCGTATAATGTTTCATCATTGCTTCAATAGCAATGTTTTCTAATATACCGTATAATGTTTCATCATTGCTCAATAGCAATGTTTTCTATTAACCGTAATGTTTCATCTTGCTTCAATAGCAATGTTTATACGTATATGTTTCTGCTCAATACATTTCTATAACCGTATAATGTTTCATCATTGCTTCAATAGCAATGTTTTCTAATATACCGTATAATGTTTCATCATTGCTTCAATAGCAATGTTTTCTAATATACCGTATAATGTTTCATCATTGCTTCAATAGCAATGTTTTCTATATACCTTATAATGTTTCATCATTGCTTCAATAGCAATGTTTTCTAATATACCGTATAATGTTTCATCATTGCTTCAATAGCAATGTTTTCTAATATACCGTATAATGTTTCATCATTGCTTCAATAGCAATGTTTTCTATATACCGTATAATGTTTCATCATTGCTTCAATAGCAATGTTTTCTAATATACCTTATAATGTTTCATCATTGCTTCAATAGCAATGTTTTCTAATATACCGTATAATGTTTCATCATTGCTTCAATAGCAATGTTTTCTAATATACCTTATAATGTTTCATCATTGCTTCAATAGCAATGTTTTCTATATACCTTATATTTCATCATTGCTTCAATAGCAATGTTTTCTATATACCGTATAATTTTCATCATTGCTTCAATAGCAATGTTTTCTATATACCTTATAATGTTTCATCATTGCTTCAATAGCAATGTTTTTATATACCTATAATTTTCTCATTGCTTCAATAGCAATGTTTTATATACGTATAATGTTTCTTGCTCAATAGCAATGTTTTCTATATACCGTATAATGTTTCATCATTGCTTCAATAGCAATGTTTTCTAATATACCGTATAATGTTTCATCATTGCTTCAATAGCAATGTTTTCTAATGTACCTTATAATGTTTCATCATTGCTTCAATAGCAATGTTTTCTATTATACCGTATAATTTTTCATCATTGCTTCAATAGCAATGTTTTCTATTATACCGTATAATGTTTCATCATTGCTTCAATAGCAATGTTTTCTAATATACCGTATAATTTTTCATCATTGCTTCAATAGCAATGTTTTCTAATATACCGTATAATGTTTCATCATTGCTTCAATAGCAATGTTTTCTATTATACCGTATAATGTTTCATCATTGCTTCAATAGCAATGTTTTCTAATATACCGTATAATGTTTCATCATTGCTTCAATAGCAATGTTTTCTAATATACCTTATAATTTTCATCATTAGCTTCAATAGAATGTTTCTCTATTATACCGTATAATTTTTCATCATTGCTTCAATAGCAATGTTTTCTATTATACCGTATAATGTTTCATCATTGCTTCAATAGCAATGTTTTCTAATATACCGTATAATTTTTCATCATTGCTTCAATAGCAATGTTTTCTAATATACCGTATAATTTTTCATCATTGCTTCAATAGCAATGTTTTCTATTATACCGTATAATGTTTCATCATTGCTTCAATAGCAATGTTTTCTAATATACCGTATAATGTTTCATCATTGCTTCAATAGCAATTTTTCTATTATACCGTATAATGTTTCATCATTGCTTCAATAGCAATGTTTTCTATTATACCGTATAATGTTTCATCATTGCTTCAATAGCAATGTTTTCTAATATACCGTATAATTTTTCATCATTGCTTCAATAGCAATGTTTTCTATTATACCGTATAATGTTTCATCATTGCTTCAATAGCAATGTTTTCTATATACCGTATAATGTTTCATCATTGCTTCAATAGCAATGTTTTCTATATACCGTTATAATGTTTCATCATTGCTTCAATAGCAATGTTTTCTAATATACCTTATAATGTTTCATCATTGCTTCAATAGCAATGTTTTCTAATATACCGTATAATGTTTCATCATTGCTTCAATAGCAATGTTTTCTATTATACCTTATAATGTTTCATCATTGCTTCAATAGCAATGTTTTCTAATATACCGTATAATTTTTCATCATTGCTACAATAGTCAATGTTTTCTTATATACCTTATAATGTTTCATCATTGCTTCAATAGCAATGTTTTCTATTATACCGTATAATGTTTCATCATTGCTTCAATAGCAATGTTTTCTATTATACCTTATAATGTTTCATCATTGCTTCAATAGCAATGTTTTCTAATATACCGTATAATTTTTCATCATTGCTTCAATAGCAATGTTTTCTATTATACCTTATAATTTTTCATCATTGCTTCAATAGCAATGTTTTCTAATATACCGTATAATTTTTCATCATTGCTTCAATAGCAATGTTTTCTAATATACCGTATAATGTTTCATCATTGCTTCAATAGCAATGTTTTCTAATATACCTTTTAATGTTTTTCATCATTGCTTCAATAGCAATGTTTTCTAATATACCGTATAATTTTTCATCATTGCTTCAATAGCAATGTTTTCTAATATACCGTATAATGTTTCATCATTGCTTCAATAGCAATGTTTTCTAATATACCGTATAATTTTTCATCATTGCTTCAATAGCAATGTTTTCTATATACCGTATAATTTTTCATCATTGCTTCAATAGCAATGTTTTCTAATATACCGTATAATTTTTCATCATTGCTTCAATAGCAATGTTTTCTAATATACCGTATAATTTTTCATCATTGCTTCAATAGCAATGTTTTCTAATATACCGTATAATTTTTCATCATTGCTTCAATAGCAATGTTTTCTAATATACCTTATAATTTTCATCATTGCTTCAATAGCAATGTTTTCTAATATACCGTATAATTTTTCATCATTGCTTCAATAGCAATCTTTTCTAATATACCGTATAATTTTTCATCATTGCTTCAATAGCAATGTTTTCTAATATACCGTATAATTTTTCATCATTGCTTCAATAGCAATGTTTTCTAATATACCTTATAATTTTTCATCATTGCTTCAATAGCAATGTTTTCTAATATACCGTATAATTTTTCATCATTGCTTCAATAGCAATGTTTTCTAATATACCGTATAATTTTTCATCATTGCTTCAATAGCAATGTTTTCTAATATACCGTATAATTTTTCATCATTGCTTCAATAGCAATGTTTTCTAATATACCTTATAATTTTTCATCATTGCTTCAATAGCAATGTTTTCTAATATACCTTATAATTTTTCATCATTGCTTCAATAGCAATGTTTTCTAATATACCGTATAATTTTTCATCATTGCTTCAATAGCAATGTTTTCTAATATACCGTATAATGTTTCATCATTGCTTCAATAGCAATGTTTTCTATTATACCGTATAATGTTTCATCATTGCTTCAATAGCAATGTTTTCTAATATACCGTATAATTTTTCATCATTGCTTCAATAGCAATGTTTTCTATTATACCGTATAATGTTTCATCATTGCTTCAATAGCAATGTTTTCTAATATACCGTATAATTTTTCATCATTGCTTCAATAGCAATGTTTTCTATTATACCTTATAATGTTTCATCATTGCTTCAATAGCAATGTTTTCTAATATACCTTATAATGTTTCATCATTGCTTCAATAGCAATGTTTTCTAATATACCGTATAATGTTTCATCATTGCTTCAATAGCAATGTTTTCTATTATACCTTATAATGTTTTCATCATTGCTTCAATAGCAATGTTTTCTAATATACCGTATAATTTTTCATCATTGCTTCAATAGCAATGTTTTCTATTATACCTTATAATGTTTCATCATTGCTTCAATAGCAATGTTTTCCTTTATACCGTATAATGTTTCATCATTGCTTCAATAGCAATGTTTTCTATTATACCTTATAATGTTTCATCATTGCTTCAATAGCAATGTTTTCTAATATACCGTATAATTTTTCATCATTGCTTCAATAGCAATGTTTTGTATTATACCTTATAATTTTTCATCATTGCTTCAATAGCAATGTTTTCTAATATACCTTATAATTTTTCATCATTGCTTGAATAGCAATGTTTTCTAATATACCGTATAATGTTTCATCATTGCTTCAATAGCAATGTTTTCTAATATACCTTATAATTTTTCATCATTGCTTCAATAGCAATGTTTTCTAATATACCGTATAATTTTTCATCATTGCTTCAATAGCAATGTTTTCTAATATACCTTATAATGTTTCATCATTGCTTCAATAGCAATGTTTTCTAATATACCGTATAATGTTTCATCATTGCTTCAATAGCAATGTTTTCTATTATACCGTATAATTTTTCATCATTGCTTCAATAGCAATGTTTTCTAATATACCGTATAATTTTTCATCATTGCTTCAATAGCAATGTTTTCTAATATACCGTATAATTTTTCATCATTGCTTCAATAGCAATGTTTTCTAATATACCGTATAGTTTTTCATCATTGCTTCAATAGCAATGTTTTCTAATATACCTTATAATTTTTCATCATTGCTTCAATAGCAATGTTTTCTAATATACCGTATAATTTTTCATCATTGCTTCAATAGCAATGTTTTCTAATATACCGTATAATTTTTCATCATTGCTTCAATAGCAATGTTTTCTAATATACCGTATAATTTTTCATCATTGCTTCATAGCAATGTTTTCTAATATACCTTATAATTTTTCATCATTGCTTCAATAGCAATGTTTTCTAATATACCTTATAATTTTTCATCATTGCTTCAATAGCAATGTTTTCTAATATACCGTATAATTTTTCGTACAGCTGTTTTTCAAATGTCAGCCTACATTAGTTTGTGTGAAAAAATGTAATAACATACTGATATTTATCATTCAACTGTTTTTAGATTTTCAAATGTTCATAATACTATTACAGTTGAATGTCTTTTTACGCTATCTAATAATTCACACCGCTGTACAGTATTGAATACGCGCACGTACAAATGTCGGCACTCAATAAAGCACATTGAGGCGTATACCCACCATGAAGAAGTTCGAGGTAGTACAGCCGATAAACCAAATGCTTTCCCACTGGATTTTTCTGTCTGGAATGTTAGAGCAGGACGCAGCCTGTGATCAGCAGAGGAGCAGACAGACCTCAGAATGGAACGCCAAACAACCAGTCACACAAAACAGACAGAGACCAACATGGTGCAACTCAGACCTCAGAACGGAACGCCAAACAACCAGTCACATAAAACAGACAGAGACCAACATGGTGCAGCTCAAAGCAAATGGCAACATGGAGACAAAGATAGGAACTGTTGTCCTTTATTCTTTGTTGACCAGGGAGTCAATGGATTTCCCTAGGTACGAGACACAGATGATGTGCTGTGTAGAGGATCCTGGTGGAACCAGTTCATAAACACAGCCACAAAACTGCTCAGTAGACGTGTACACTGCAGACACTGCACTGGTTGATATCCGCGGTCTCCCTGCCTCTCACAGCAGTGTTTGTCGTGAATGTCCAAAGTACATCTCACATTTGGATTCTTATAAGCATAACATCTAATATCAGGAATTCAGAACTCACAATTTTATTCCTTTGTCAATGAATATAAATACACCTGTTCTTAACTGTATGTGCTTTGTGTGATGTGTGTACTTAAAATATATAGTAATTGACAATCTTTGTGATGACTGGATTTGAGCGTTCTGATTTCACTATCTGCTTCCTTAGCGTGTATTTGAACATAATATGCTTCGTGTGTTGTGAGAACTGAAACATACTGTTGTGTTGGCAATATTTTTTTCTGAAAATTAAACGTCTTAACGTACATAGATGTATACGTAGTAATATTCAACACTGAATTAGTCATCATTTTTTAACAGCTACAGCTTAGTGCTTACAAGTTTAATCCACTTCCTTTACCTGTATGCACATGTGTAATTGTTTGTAACTATGTATGTGCGTGCGTGCGTGCGTGTAAAGTCCCTTGTGTATGCTTTGTGCGTTACAAGTACTTGAAAAAACATTGCTCTACCCGCACATGTCTTAAAATAACCAATTGTTGTTTTGTACATATTTCTATGCGTGGACATGGGCTATTTTCACTCTACAAAATTCACATCAGATGCATAATGACGAAGGCAGACATGGATTATGGCCTTTGTTCAGACCTGATGTCTTCAACGTGGTAGCCAGCTTCATGAAGTACATGGTGGTCGGACATAGACGCACACGTATAGTGACGTCAATTGCTCGGCCGGCTGTTGAAGCAGCTAAATGTCAATGCTACTTTTGATGGCAAAACGTTCTTTCCATTACCAACGTTTAATTTTCTGTCATTTATTATCCACAAATATGGTATCGCTGTCAAATGATATTTTGACAACAAATCTCTGTACACAATGCAAACTTTAGCTTCCCGTTTCTTATTGTCAGTTAATGTGGTGAAGGAGATTGATGTAAGTGCTTTGTCGACAAACAAAATATGTGAATATTTAACACAAAATTTTATTTTCCTGTTTTTTGTGTGTGTAAATCGATATCGTGATTTTTTCCTCGTCATTTTTTTTAACTTACGTGTGTAACATAGTGTGTCTATCCTTTTCGGGTTTCAAACATGTCTCAAGACAACCCAATCTACTGCCCTTTTGCCGTATTCCTTCTCCCTTTATGTTAAGGTAGTGAGTGAGTGAGTGAGGAGTGAGTGAGTGAGTGAGTGAGCGTGCGTACCTGAACGTCTGCGCGGGCAGGTTAATACCTTTCTGGGCACTTTGAGCTATTCACAAGCTAAGTGCTACAAATATCAGTTATCATTATCATCATATTCTCAATATCATTTTCATGGTACTTATTCGAGTAATTATATCATCTATTTCAATAGATGAGTGTGTATGATATGAACTTTCGGAAATCTGCTATCTCTATCTATCTGTCTGTCTTGCCGTCTGTTAGTCTGTTTGTCTTTCGATCTGTCTATATGCCTGTCTGTCTATCTGCTATTATCTACCTCTCTGTCTGTCTGTCTATCTATCTATCTGACTGTCCATCTATGCTTAATGTGTCATGTTTACTATGGAAAAATAAATGTTGTACTATTCAAATGTCTTTAAAGAACTAAATGTCTTTCCATAGTAGTAGAAATTCATGTAACATATGATATCACGGTGAGTGCGTGTTGTGCATATCCTGTTGTGCAGTTAAATTTCGCAAAAAAAAAACACACAAAAAAAACAAAATTGCATTCATGTTGTAACAAAAAAAGCTGTCGAAAACATTTGTAAAAAATCTGGCTTTCGTCACAGCTTATAATTCCCGGTAAACCTGTGCTTTATTGACCAGGTAAACCTGTGCTTTATTGACCAGGTAAACCTGTGCTTTATTGACCAGGTAAACCTGTGCTTTATTGACCAGTAAACCTGTGCTTTATTGACCAGATAAACCTGTGCTTTATTGACCAGGTAAACCTGTGCTTATTGACCAGCGAGTGGAAGAAATGATAAAAAAGCAGGGGCGCACCGATATACGGCACGAGAGCCGGAAACACAACTTGAGTGGGCACAGAAAGTTGGAATGGTAAATGTCCGGTCTGCTTAACGCACTTTCGCTTGTGTAAACGATTGTCTCCCTTGTACAATACCCTTGATTTGACGGACTGGAAATGGTATTTTCGGTTGCTGTCCATGTTATCAATCCACAACATGACGATACATTCATGCGCCTGTCAAAGTGCCCTTTATTATGTTTCATAGCAGCCTTCCTACACTTTTCTGTAACTGTCATGATGATGAGGATGCCCACGTACAATGGTGAGAGGTTCTGGATGCATTCAGATTTGTTATACTGAATAACAGTCCATGGATGCTATCTTTTTGTTTTTTGTTGCTAAAGTAGGTGACGTGAGGTCATGATCATTTGACAATATTAAGGTATGGCATTTCATGATAATCTTTTCAGTTACATTGAATGTGACTGAAAGGGAAACGTTTGCACAACCTCAGTCAATCCACTCAGCTTCAAGGCGAGTTCACAAGATTCCAGGGTCAGGCATTATGTTTCCCATTGATCATAACAATATTTCAACCCAGGTGGTTTGTAGAACAGATTGCCTACAACCCAGGTGGTTTGAGTAGAACAGATTGCCTACAATCTAGGTGGTTTGTAGAACAGATTGCCTAACAACCTAGGTGATTTAAGAATGGATTCCCTACAACGCAGGTGATTGTTGAACAGAATACCTGCAAACCAGATCTGGGTTGTTGAATAGATTACATAGTTGAACAGAATACCTGCAAACCAGATCTGGGTTGTGGAATAGATTCCATACAAACCAGGTGGTTGGAAACAGTCGTCCTGTAATTCACGTGGGCTGCCAGTCAAGTAGACATCATACAAGAGAAGTGAATGATGAGGGAAACAAGCCTAAGTGGCCAGCAGCTAAAGCTTCTAAACCACAACATTCAACCAGCGGCAGAAGTCAAACATTATATTTTGTTTAATCACCTTATGTCAAATTTGTCAAACACAGGTTGACAAGACACACAAATGCACAACACACAAACACACTGATCACTGAAGACTGCACTGGAACTACAAAGCAGTTTGTTTTTTAAACAGAGCTGAAGCCATAATGCTACGTACGTCGATAACAAGACCGTGTGTTCTGATGTCTTGTTTGTTGTGCTAACATGGGCACGTTCTGAGTGACTAGTTGTGATAACTTGATGTTAGCGCTCGTAATCGTTGTCAGCTTCTTTAAACATGTTTTGTATATTATGTGTACCTAAACAAAACAAAAAATTTGCTACATTTCTGTCAATAAAATTCTCTGTTAAAAAAGACGCTGTGTGTGTGTGTGTGTGGTGTGTGTGTGTGTGTGTGTGTGTGTGTGTGTGTGTGTGTGTGTGTGTGTGTGTGCTCGCTCGCGCGGGTGTGCGTGCGTGCGTGTGTGCGTGCGAGCGTGCGTGCGTGCGTGCGTGCACGCGCACGTGTGTGTATGTTTGTGTATGTGCGTGTGTGTGTGTGTGTGTGTGTGTGTGTGTGTGTGTGTGTGTGTGTGTGTGTGTGTTGTGTGTGTGTGTGTGTTGTGTGTGACAGAGACACACAGAGAGAGAGAGTGCGTGTGTGTGTCCAAAATCGTTATGTAATGTATGCATGCGTCATTTGGTAAACAAACATCACATCAAAGTAACAAACCGAAACCAAGGATGTGTAGATCTGAATCGATCAAATCATATGCATACATGGCGTCAAACTGTAATACACACTCTACTGTCTCTCACTGCCTCTCTCTCTCTCTCTCTCTCTCTCTCTCTCTCTCTCTCTCTCTCTCTCTCTCTCTCTCTCTCTCTCTCTCTCTCTCTCTCTCTCTCTGTCTTGCATAGGCACACAAAGAGATGCACACAAACACACACAGACACATACAGACAAACAGACTGACCTCTCTCTCTCTCTCTCTCTCTCTCTCTCTCTCTCTCTCTCTCGCTCTCTCTCTCTCTCTCTCTCTCTGTCTCCTCTCTCTTTGTCTAGGTCGGCACAAGAGGGTAAACAAGGCTTCAACATCTTGCACTTCTGAAATGCTTGCGTGAGCAGTTTCTGTTTTAAGTCGACATGCTCTTTTCTCCCCAAAAATATATCAGTACATCAAACAACCAGAAATTTGGGCACAGTGTGTGTGTGGTGTGTGTGTGTGTGTGTGTGCGTGTGTGTGTGTGTGTGTGTGTGTGTGTGTGTGTGTACATCTATGTGTGTACATGTGTGTATGTGTGTGTGTGTGTGTGTGTGTGTGTGTGTGTGTGTGTGTGTGTGTTCCGCCATTAATTCCTGACAAAGGGAGGTGAATGGGGGGACGTGTCATGTTCTCTAATTTTAGAAATGGTGTTCTCTCACCCACCTTATTCTTTAAAATGCGGTGGAAGGAGGGGGAGGGTGTCACGAGGCCTGTGACATTGGTCCATCTTGGGGTGCAGCATTATTTATTTCTATATTTTTGTTGTTGTTGTTGTCGTGTATCAATCCCTTAATGTGGCTTGTAGTGTGTTTGCACCTTAACCTTCGCCGGACGGTGCTTTTGACTATACACAGAAGACGGTGTGGGTCCATGTGGACCCATGTCCCTCAAAGAGGGAAAATCATGTCCACCCTTCCACAGACGGTGTGGGTCCATGTGGACCCATGGCCGTCATAAAAGGAAATTTTATCCAATTTTGGCAAAGTTGAGGGGGGTGTGTGTGTGTGTGTGAGCGAGCGCATCCGTGCGTGCATGCGAGTGTGCGTGTGGTGTGTGTATGCGTGCGTGCGTGTGCACGAGTCCATGTGTCTGTTCGTGTGCGTGCGTGCGTGCTTGCGTTTGTGCGAGTGTGTGTGTGTGAGCGCGTCCGTGTGTGCGCATGCGTGCGCGCGTGCGTGAGTGTGTGCGTGTTTGTGTGCGTGTATGTATGTGTGTGTGCGCGCGCATGTGTGTGTGCGTGCGTATACGCGCGCGCGCACGTGCGCAACTTATAGAATTGGGTGTGTGGGGGTTCTACTAAATTATGATTAGAAGCAGACTGAGCAGCGGGCAGGAGGGGGGAAAAAAGAAGGGGGCGGGGGGGGGTAGGGGTGGGGAGTGGAGGGTGGGGGATGGGAGGGAATGGGGAATACAACAGTGACTGTGTGTGTCCAGTAGTGTGTCTGGCGGCATGGAGAGTGGGAGGGGTGGTGGTGGGGGGTGGGTGGGAGGGAGTGGGGAATGGGGGAATACAACAGTGACTGTGTGTGCCCAGTAGTGTGTCTGGCGGCATGGAGAGTGGGAGGGGGGAGGGTGGGGGGTGGGGAGGGAGTGGGGAATGGGGGAATACAACAGTGACTGTGTGTGCCCAGTAGTGTGTCTGGCGGCATGGAGAGTGGGAGGGGGGGAGGGTGGGGGGTGGGAGGGAATGGGGGAATACAACAGTGACTGTGTGTGCCCAGTAGTGTGTCTGGTGGCATGGAGAGTGGGAGGGGGGGGGGGGGGGGGGGGGGGGTGGGGGGAGGGAGTGGGGAATGGGGGAATACAACAGTGACTGTGTGTGCCCAGTAGTGTGTCTGGCGGCATGGAAAGTGTGGAGAGTCAGACGTGTTGACAAGATATGACATTGTTTGCATTCCGCATGCACAGCGTGCGTGTGCTGCTTTCGTCTGCAATGGGCCACCCCCACCCCCACCACCTGATCCCCCCTCCACTCTCGACCTCCCCCCCCCCTTCCCCCTCCCCACCCCGTCTCCTCTGACCGGCTCTGTCCCCCCCCCCCCCCCCCCCTGTCGAAACCTCCCTCCTCCTCCTCCTGCTCATCTTCTTCCCGTCCTCTTTGGGAGAGGGGGGGAGGGAGAGGGAGGGAGGGGGCTTTGATATGGCATTACAACATGGATTGAACCAAGAAGCTATGGACAGCCTCAATAGGGCACCGATACATGCACTGAATTAGCAGCCCCGATATGGCACCTTGACGGGAACTGAATGAAGAAGAAGTCATCAACAGCCTTGGTATGTCACAGAGAGAACAGGGAAATGCCGCTTTTAAACTCACTTGCTTCACCACCGAGTTTTTGGGCGAAAGTGGCCTAAAAGCCGCCTTTTCCTGTGGCGGAAGAGAGAGAGAGAGAATCACCGGCAGACAGACAGAGAAGAGAGAGACAGACAGACAGACAAGAAGAGAGGCGGCACACGCACACACACACACACACCACACACACACACACACACACACACACACACACACACACACAGAGGCACACACACACACACACCACACACACACCACAACAGAGAAACACTCACACACAGGCCAAAAAATCAATACTGCTGCACCTCCTCTACCCCTCTTCCCCCCTCCTTCCATCCTAGCATGACATCAGCCTTCCTACACTGCTCGCGTGGCAGCGCTGTTACAGCCTGGCCAATCAGCGGCCGCTCACACCACATTGCCACGTCGTCACATCAGATCGAGGCTGTCGACGTGGCACGACCGGGGCTGTCATTGTTGCTGGAGCTACTGCACAAAGAAGGCTGTGTTTTGATTGCGCTCTGGTGTGACCACTGTGTTTTAATTGTGTTATTTTAAAATGGCAAAAACGTTACTGAAGAACAGGTTTGTTATTCGAGGCCATAAGTTTTATTTTAACTGCATGTTAGAGTATTTGTTGAAAGAATTAGTTGAGTCAGTCAGTGAAGGCAAGCCAACTATTCACATGTCTGCCCGCACAGCGGCGTGTGCTAACACGTTCCTCGCTATATACAGCGAGAGCCGCCTCTTTCTCTGTTCTTCATTGCGCTTAACTGGTAGTTGTCTTGAAGGTAGGCGAAGCATGTTGTGAAACCGGAGAGACTATCTTAAAGGTTGTTGGTTCAAGGAAATGAAACAAGATGTAGCCAGTTTTAATTTACGTGTTTGTCTATTGATGAGATGGTTTCTTATCTAATAAATGGCGCTGCATTGTTGAAAGTTGGCCGAAGCAAAACAAACCATCACGCGTTAATTGTTGGGAGCTGGCTTGAGGCAGCTAAAGCCATGTTTAAAAAAACATGGCGTTCATTTCTTAAGGCGGAGGTAAACATGGCTGATTCGTATTTGAAACATTTTTGCTGTTCCTCCCAAGTAAAAATGTTCTCAGTTTGTATTAGACTTGATTGATTGTTAACTACAGATTCAGTGTTTATGTGGCAAGCTGATCTGTGTATTAAGATGTGTATACTTTTCTACTTTTCTAATTCTAACCAGTTTATCTGCCTTCAAGTGTGCCCTTATGCAACTGAATGGCGATTTTCGAATGTTCTGGCAAAACTAGATGGGGTTAGGCAGACCTTAGTACATCTACCAGTATGGAGAGGAGTAGTGTGTGGCCAGCACTATCTTCATATAAATGCTCCAAATATACAATGACGGATGTACTACTAACTGGCGATTAGAGCCGCCATAGCGGCCAAAGGCCACAGTGGCAAGCCGTTTCTTCAATCCACCCTAGAGCGTTTTAAAGGTCACAGTGGCACAGCGTGCAGGCCTGCGTGGTGGGGTTTTGGACTACTGACGATAGTATGACGGGCTTCTAACAATAGAACCGCTCACGCGCGTGAACGGTGGCCTACTTGCTGGACTTCTGCCCCACAAAGCCCCGGACAGTTTTCTAAAAATAGTTCTTACCTCACCTGCTTTGACGTCATGCTTCGCCGTTCACAGCGCGTGAACGGTGGCCTACTTGCTGGACTCCTGCCCCACAAAGCCCCGGACAGTTTTCTAAAAATAGTTCTTACCTCACCTGCTTTGACGTCATGCTTCGCCGTTCACGCGCGTGAACGGTGGCCTACTTGCTGGACTCCTGCCCCGTGCTTAGGCTCCCTTTCTAGGCGGGTGTACTTTATACAATTGTCTTGTTTTATTTAATCAGGCTTTGTTAAATGCACTTGGCGGCTGCTTTGAACTTGCAACAAAAGAGCCAATGCATTACAAAAACGCAAGCACTGTCTTGCACCAAGTGGTGTTACACATGACAAATAATAAAGCTCTGTGTACACCACACACACTCCCACCCCCAAGTCACCCCAAGTTCTTAATTAAGTTTTTAATTAAGTCACCCCAAGTTCTTAATTAAGTTTTTAATTAATACTTCAAGTTCTTAATAAGTTTTTTGATTAAGTTTTTAATTAAGTTCTTGATTAAGTCACCTCAAGATCATAACTAAGTCATCCTTTAAGTACAACCAAGTTCTTATAATTATCAAAAAATACAATCTATGTTTTTATCTTAAATAGCAGATGTCTAATATAGTACACACACGCCTCAAAAAACGTGTCATCGTTGAGGATGTCTTGCTCAGCGTTCTCTGCATAGATCTTAAGGAAGGTCTTACATCCGAAGCAACCGCATTGATTACAATTCTGGTCTATGGAAATGTCTTTTATAGACTCCATGTCTTTATTTATTGACACCATCATTTTATAATACCCATGATCTATTTTTATAAAAAAATTTAAAATTAATTCTTAAAATATTATTCCATTATAAATGGATCAAAATGATGCTTTGTTATTGGGGGTTTTGGCGTGCTGGTGTCTTTTTCTTGCATTTAGTGGCTCAGATTTTTTTGATTTCTTTTGTTTCTGTTGCCATCGTGTATATATTTTATAGCCGTAATAAACTGCCCCCAACAGCAGCAATGGCGCCAAAAATGGCAACAGTTTAAGTTCAATATTCCATGAAGACTTTGGGGCCCTTGTATCACATGGAGTTTTTATAGCTGGCATTGAATCAACTTGTTCTGGCGTTGGCGGTGTTATGTTTTCATGATGAGTCATATTCTGTAACATTAATTTTTTTTGTCTGTTCCACTCTGCTAATTTTTTTTCCTGCTTCAACACGCCCAGGATTTTTAATGGTCCCCACCTGGTTCAGTGTTTTCTGCTGATTTTCTGGCTTGGTTACTTTCTCCACCTGATTCAGTGTTTTCTGGTTCTGATGATTTTCTGGCTCGTTCATTTTGAAGGGAAATAAAATCTATATGATTAAAAGTAATTAATCCCATGATTAATGGCGATAACAATGTTCCAAATCTGTAGTATAAATCACATCCTAGAGACTCTAAGACTTTGTTAAAACTGGATCTTGCGTTAAATCATAACGTAAGATCTTGTTCAGAATCAATGGGTGCAAATCTACTGACTAGTTTAGTGTACAAACTAAGAACCGTTTGCCCCCCACTTTTTTACCATTCTAGACCCAGCTGCGCTTCATACCTGTTATGATACTTTATAATGTCTTGCGGCGACATCTGTTGAATCTGTTCAATGCTGAATTCAGTTCCGAGGAACTGTTTTGTTTTCCCACATGCTGCCAAAGAATACAGCCTCTCCTTTTTGGGCATAATAGCTTGGTCCATCAGCTTGGTCATTCATAAGTTCAGGAAGGTTTAGGCCGCCTTGTAGCTTTAGGAGATCATCACTGTTCATGTTTTTTAATAATTATAATTATTTTATTTTATAAAAATGAGCACCGAAAAAACTGTTACCAACCTTGTATACCATTCTGCTGTTATTGGAGGACTAAGTGTAGGATACTCAATGCTTGGTAAAAGCCTGTTAAGAATTAAACCAGCAGATCTGGCAAACTAGACTTTGAGGATTCAGCAAAGCTGATTGCTATCATTGCAGCTTCGGTTGCCACGAAAGATTTTCTAGTTAAGCAAGGAATAATTCCAGACAATATAAATATGTAAGAAAAAAATACATTTATAAAAAATGGCTTCACTCGCAATAATGATAGGCGGCGCTGTGGTGAATGCGCTTGCTTTTAGCGGCAGTAATTTTGCATTTTGTAAACTGGGGAATGATGGCGAGAGAAAAAGACATAACAAAGCTATGGAGGAACTAGCAGCTGCACAAGACGCCTATGAAAGGCAAGACTTGAGCAGTTAGATTTTATTAATGACACACTGAAAGAACAGGGGCATGCAGCTTACACATTTAAAAATGTTGATCAAGCAATAAAACAATATTATCTAGTAACAGGCAAACCAGTCCAGACATTGCCCCACCAAAATTCAGTGACTTTTATCAACCATCAGAAAAAACAAAAGATGCAAGAAATCGGGTTATTGTCGTTGGTATGACCGTCGTGTATTTTGTTGCACATAATATTGGCTGAATAAAAAATGAACAAAATCTATTATTCGCCCAAAGGATATTGGAAGGGTATCACAGCAATACAAAAGCTAAGCCAAGCAGCTGGAGTCAGTGAACAAACAGCAAAAGAATGGTTATCTAAACAAGCAATTTGGCAAATTTATTTACCTGCGCCCAAACGAATACAGAGACCACACTTTGTTAATACAACTCCAAAACGACACCCATCAAAATGGATCTTCTATATTTACCCTCTGATAGGATTAGACGAAAAAGATTTAAGTACGCACTCACAGTCATTGACATAGCTTCAAGATACAAAGATGCGGAACCATTAACACAAAAGAGTGCTTCTGCTGTTGCTGTTGCCATACAGCTGATATACCAGCGAGGGCCCCCTAACTTTCCCTCGCATGATTCAAGTTGATGATGGAAAAGAATTTAAAGGCCAAGTGAATCAATTATTGTTAAAACACAGAGTTACTATTAGAAGAGGCATTCCGGGAGTTCACAGATCACAGGCTTTAGTTGAAAACTTTAACAAACAGTTAGCCGAAAGACTTTTCTCCTACCAGTATCACAGAGAGCTGATTGACAATTCTCGCAACACAGAATGGTTAGAAGATTGCCCTCAGTTTTGCGGCAATGAATAATGAAGAATTTAAAGGGCTAAAACCAGTACAAGCAATCAAAAGAAAAACAATAAATGTGTTGAAGTAGAGTCTTCATCCGGCAAACTATTACCATTGGTTTGAAAGTAAGGTACCTTTATTTACCGGGAGAAGCAGAAGGGGACACTCGCATCAGGGCAACCGATCCAGTTTGGAGTGTTGACCCATATGAAATAAAAAGAATTGTAAAGATGAATCCGCCCGTGTATTATTTACGAGAAACTGACACAACAAAACAACCAGCTCCTCAAAGATCTTTTGTGAAAGAAGAACTGCAGATAATTCCGCCAGACACAGTTCCGCTTTAATTAATTTACGGTTCTCCAGTGCCCAATTGCATATGAAAACTCTGGATTAACAAACACCCGTTTGTGTTTGTTCTATCTAATGATTTCTTTGTTACAATGTTGTGTTGATCTCATGTAGATTAGATCGTAGTTTTACGTTGTCATGATGAAAAGTCTTATTGCCAAACATGCTTCTTTGTGTTGTCATGTGATATGTTTGACTGCACAACACTGCGAGATATTCCCTTTGCTTTCTTAATGATTTTCTCCTGGCTCGAAATACTGTACATTTTCGATCTTAACCCCACATACTCCTTGATCACCTTCCAGATAATTCATCCTTCATCTTTCCTAAAACCTTCTTATTAGTAATTGAATGCAAAGGCGAATCTTTAGGATAATCGGACGTGTCATACCATCCCGCATGTCCTTTAGCTACTTCCATTTCCATGTCTTTATAGATGTCTTCAGTAGGAATATCTATAACAAACTGTCTGTATCTGTGTAAAGTACTCTGGACTCAGATACGAGGGCTTAAAGTAGTCATAAAGAAACTCTAACATCAAAAGCTTGATAATTCTAAAACAGTAAACCCAATAATACAGGTTTGTCTAATTTGACTTTCTTTTTTTTCATCATTATGCCAAAAAGCTGATCATGAAATCTTCTAAAGTCCTGATAATTAGGTTTTGAAGTCAGCTTAATTGCTTCGTTCTCTTTAGTGACTAATCTGACATCTTTACGCTTGTGCGGATTCTCCATAGTCTTTCCGAAACAGCTGTTGTTCATCAACTTGAAAAAGTCTTTTTCTGAAGCATCTGTGGATTTAGTTCTGAGGTCAGTGTTCTTCATGATGTATGGTTTCATGAACTGTTTTTTAAAAAAGCAATTAGGGCGATGAACTGCTGTCAACTTAAAAACCATGTTTTAAAATAAAATTGTAGAAGTCTGTAATAAACGGGACTTTAATTTTTTTGCCTCGAAGATTGGGCCCAAAAGGGTTTTAGGGGGGTTTTTTGGGTTTTCCATCTTTAGATTTCTGCTGTAATGGATAGCATTATGCAGGCCCATGGAGTTCATGGGGATATTCAAAAGGAAAATTTTTGAATGAACCCACGTGCTGACCCAGGCTTTTAAATCCCCAAAACCACTTTAATCCCCTTTTAAATATTATTTGTACTTTTACATTTTAAATTTCGTAAGGGAAAGGGATTGCGCCCTTGCCCATCCATACGATTGTTTCATCTAAATACAATTAGTTAGCCTTTTATTTGGGTTTCTGTCTTTCCAAAAAAGGTTTTTTGTTTTTTTTGCTTTCAGAAATTGATGCACGCCAACTAATTCCTCACGAAAATCCTTTTTCAATCTCTAAAATCTTGGAAAATTCTGACAAAAAACCCAAATCTGTACTCTATTTTCCCCTTTTAAAGGGAAACCCGCCCAAACCTCATCCCGGGCGAAAAATGTAATCCGGGTCCAAGCTAAATGTTTCATAAAGGTCTTTCAAAATTTTAAAAGACTCCGCCAACAAAAAAGGTATCAGCCATAAGTAGGAGTCATGATTTTTCCCCCATCGTTTTACACTCTAATTTTTCCCCAACGCATCTTGAGCATGGGGAAATCAAAATAAACTGATGCCCTTTTCCTCGGATTTAAAAAAGGGGAACGCCCTTTTTGGGGGAAGTGTATTTTTCGCCCAAACCCTTTTCCCAACTGTTATGCTCAAAAGGGAAAAACACCCTTTCTAACAAGCGTTGGGTAAAAATATTTTTTTCCGTTATTGGGAAAGGATTTTAAGGGGACATAGCTAGTGCCTCTAATGCCCCCACCCATGGGTGCTTTAGAGCCCAAAAAAAACCCAAGGGTTTTTTTAAATAAAAACACATTTTCCCTTTTTCTGATGACTGGGGGGATGCAGACACCCAAAAAAGCATCGTCCACTGCTTTCATTAAAGATGAAGTCGAAACCCTCCCCAAGTTATGAAAGAATACAGGCAGTTTTTTGGGGGGGGTTAGGGATCAAACTTTAGTTGAAGTTTGCATTTGTTTTGCGCCGCTCCCCCTAACCTTTCCCGCAAATGTGATCAGGGTTCCTTTACGTGGGATTCTCTGCGCCTGAAAAGGCCCTAAACCGAAAATTTCCAACAATTGGGGCTGATCTTTCCGGGTTGTTGGCTTCGGGTTTGCCCATTATGATTTCAGATAAGTTTAGTTTAAATTAGAACATTTCTTTGCCCCAATTTTGGCTGCATGCGTTCTAAAAAAATCCTGCAGAAATTAGGGCCCCCCAAAATAATTCTGGTTTTGAATGAACGCCATCCGCCCTGAAAAAGATGAAAGCAAATAAACCGATCTGATAATTACTCTTTTGGAAACCGTTTTGGGAATTTTTCGGGGGGTTTGGGGTCCTTCAAAAGGGAAACAATAAGCGATCGAAGTCTGCGTAAAAAAAGGGTATGGAAAATTTTTTGGCCCCCCTTTTTTCCCAGTTTTTAAAACAAACTTTAATCCTGGGGGGGGGCGTTTTCGTTCGGATTAAAATTCTACGAACTTTTAAAATGTTTTATATGTTCATTTCGCGGCTTGCCAGGGGGAATTCTTGTTAAACATTTTCGCAAATTCCCTTGTTTATGGTAATGCTTTGAAGTATGCCCCCAAAAAATTCCCAAATTGTGCGTATTAATGTGTAATGGGGGTAGCCCCGCTGGTAAAACCCATCAAAAGTAAGTAAACCCTTGATTTTTGTCGGGTTTTCGCCTATTGTTGGATTTTTTCTTGGCCCCTTTTAAATTTGGGAAACCAAAATTTGGGTTTCCTCACCCCAAATGTGTATACATTAAAAGTTTTTGGTTTTGGGTTTTTGTTTTTAAAAACCCCCCCCCCTTTTTGGGTTACACTAAAAAGGAAAGGGGACCCCCACTAAAGTTAAGTCATTGTGTAAGGGGGGATAGTTGGGACACTCTTCTGCTTTTTTGCGGGCGTAATCCCGGGCCTTGCAAAAAACACACCAAAAAAAACCCATTTGTTTCGGTTTTTTTTTTTTTATGTTTAGAACTGTTTTTTTTTGCAACAAATTGTGGAGGTAGTGGAATTTTAAATTGCCAAAAATGGGTGCATACTTCCTTTTTTAAATTTAATCTCTAAAAAACTTCCCCCTTTGGGACCAACCAAAGCCTCCATTTTGGCTTCTTCAGCGGGCAAAATCAAACTGTGTAAGAAAGTTGCTTAAACCAGGCTTTTAAGGGTCTTTATTACAAAAAATAGTTTTTGGTTTTAGGGGAGACCAAAAATTCTAGATTTTCTTATTTTTTTGTTACTTTAGTCGATTAAAACCAAAAAATTATTTTAAAACTGGGGGGTCTTTTTGTTAGTTTACTTGGAATTTGGAGAAATAGCATTTAAAAAACGTTTTCCCCCGCACTTTTGGGGGGGACAATGACTTCTAAAATCAATTCTTTTCATCCCTTTTGAAAAAAACGCTCCTCTCTCAAGCATTCCTTCAAACATTTCGTCTTCCCCCTTCATATTCTTACCATTTTAAGTTTCTTTTCTAACTAAAAAATATTTATTTAAAATTTAAAAAAAAAATTTTTAAAATCAAAATCAATATAAAACGGTTTTTTTTGTTTTTGGATAAAAAACCCAAAGGGTAAAAAACCCCCCTTTTCGGTTTTTGTTAATGTGACGGTTTAGAACAGGTTTAATGTCTCGTTTATTTTTTTTAAGCTTCCTTTTTTTTCTGCTCGGGTCTGGCTTTTAAAAAACTTGTCCTCCCCTTTTTCTTTGAAGATAAAATTTTTTGGTTTTTTGGGGAGTCATCAAAATGGGGGGGTAAACGATAAAATTCTTAAATCCGTGTGTTGGGGCCCCTAGTGTTTATTTTTTGCTTTTGAACAAAAACAAGTTTGGGTTTTTATTATTTTAAACCCATAGCTTTGTGTTTTTGGGAAAAGTTTATTTTTTAAAATTTTTTGCTGCAAAACCTACAGCAAAAGGGAAACGACCGAGAGCAAAAAGCCCAAACCCCCTTTGGGGGTTTAAAGCTGGGGGGTGCCCCTTTGGGCCTGTTGCAAAACCAACCCTCTTTTCCTGCGGATAGACCCAACTTTATCGATGTCCAATTTTAATTTTAAACATATTTTAACAGCATTAAAAAAAGAAAGAATACCTTCTTTTGGGGTTTTGCTGTATTTTGAAAGGCTTGCTCTAGTACTTGCTGATTTGCGTAATGTTTTTTTTAATCAAAAGGTTTTTTTTTTTAGGGGTTTCTACTATTTTTTTTTGGGCCCGGGTTTGTGGGCAAATTTGGAAAAACTTGAACAGGAAATGCTTTTTATAAAATAAAAAAATTTGGGTATTGTATATTTTTTTTCTGTTATTTTCAATATTCAGCCTGCGCATCAAATATTAAAAACAAATTACTTTTAAAGGGGTTTATCGCTTCTTCTTCTTTATCAATTTAAATTTTTTTATTCCCGTCTCTCACAGTTTCCCCCCCCCCCATGAAAACTGATTATCCTCCGTTGACCTTGGGTTCAACCCAAAAAAACCGTTTTTTTTTTTTAAATAATCATAAAAGTCTTACGCTGTGAAGGTGTAGATCTTTGGCCCCCAAGGTCAAATGTTTGGGTTTCAAAACCCCCCCACCTCCAAAAAAGTTTTTTTTATTTCATCAAAATGCTGGGTAAGGTTTAAGCCCCCTAGCATAGATTTGGTTTGGAATGCCCCCAAACAACCCTGCACTTTCGTTTTTTTTGGATTAAAAAAATTTTCACTTCCCTCTTTGAATGGTTATTTTCTTCACACAGCAATAAAATACCTTTAAGCGATCTTGCCCGGACCAAAAAATAAAATTTCCATTTGGGGGTTGCCCGCTTCTAGGTTTTGTTTTTATGAATCCCCTCTTTCGTAATATTTTGGGTTTAAATTTTGGGAAGATATTGGGGCTCAATTGGGCCCTTTCTAAAAATTTGGGGTTTCAACAACGTTCCCAAAATCAACGAGATGCGAAAGCGGGACTTTGCTTCGGGGGTCTGATGTTTGAAAACCCGTTTGGATTCATTAAAAATTTTGGGCATATGACAATCTTCTTTTAATGCTCCCTTTAAATATGGCGCATGCCTTTTTTAAAAACTCAAAATCTAAAAGGGGAAAGGGGAAAAACGATTTCCCCCAAAGCAAAAATTTAAAGCCACATACTTTTTTCCCCCTCTTAGTATTGCGGCACCCATTCTAGGTTTTTGTGCTTCTTCCTTTTCTATTCCTTGAAACCCCAAAGTCAGGGCCCTTTCATTTGCGGTTAGCCATAGATCAGGAAAAGGTTAAAAAAAAGCTGCATTGTGGGAAAGAAAATATTTCTTGCCCCTCAAATTTTTTAGAATTTTTTTTAAGATTGGCCCCCCCCAGGTTCTGGGACAACGTCCTGTTTTGGGGTTTTTTTGAATTTGAGCGCCCATTTTTAAAATAAGACGGGGCAGAGCCGGCCCCTCACAATCCCTCCATCCCCCTTCCCCAGGTTGGAAATTTAAAAAGTAAGAATTTGTTCTGCCCTCAATTTGTAAATGGGTTAAATTTTGGGAAAATAATAGTCCCCCTTATTTCCCTTCACCCCAAAGGGGTTTTTTCAGTCTTTTATGCGGGTTAAGAATCGAGCCATTGCTTTTGACTTTTTATGAAGCAAAAAAAAATTAAATTTTTTAAAACTTGGGGGGAATTGAAATGAAGAAGATTTTGATTTTTTGATCCTGGGACAATGATGAAATTTATCCCCCTTTTAACGCATCGCTCAATGCCCTCCCGCGGCCCTGAATTAAACCCAAAAATAAGGTTTTAAAACATTTTTAACCCCAAAATTTTGGCCCAAAAACCCCCCGAATTTAAAAGCCCCAAAAGATTTTGAAATTAAAAAATGATCATTTGTTTTTTGAGGGGCGACCAAGGGGGCAACTTGTTCAGCTTTTCAACTAAAAAAAACCCCATCAAAGTTTTTTGCCGTGGGTTCCCAAATTTAAAAAGAATCAGTGTGAAGATCCCAAAATTTGCCCTTGGGCTTGTTTTGACGAAAATTTAATGGAGGGAATTTTCTAAAATTCCAAAAACACACTGCAAGAACTCCCCACAGATAACCCCAAAAGCAAAACATGGAAATTAAAGAAATTAAAAAATCAGCAGGGGAAAATAAAAAATGTAAAGAAGGGAAATCCAGTTTTTCCCGAAGAAAAAGCGTTTAAAAAAAATTAAAGATTCCCCCTTGCCTATGCAGAATTATTTTGGCCCTTTTTCGTACTTTAAGAACCAAAAGGCAATTAACAAAAAAATTTACAAAAATAGGGGAAATTTTAAAGAGCATTTTAAAAAGAGAAAAAGGGAAAAAATCGTTTAAGGGTGATGACCCAAATTAGGGGCCCGATATTAAAAAAAGAAAAAGACAAAGACTAAAAAATCTTGAAAAAAGAAAGATCAGCAAGACTAGAATGGAAAGACAAATAACCGGGACCCAAATTTCGAACTCAAGTGAAAAATAAGAGAAACTATCGAAAAAAAATTTTTTAAAAGAAAACACACACACAGAACCCCAAAAAGAAAATTGTTTTAAAAGGCAGGGAGTTTACATTGGCAAGCGTTATAAAAAGGGGGTTTTGGAATTTTTCAATAAAAACATGGTTTTTGCTATTACGGGGGCGGTGGGGGAAAGTTTTTTGCCTTTCCCCCCCATCGCCTCCACCTGATAAAACATGGGTAAAAAAAAACCTTGAAAAAAACTTGCGAAATTTTTTTAAAAAAATTTTGCCAGTAAAGTATAGATTTTTACCAGGGAAAAATTTTGGGGGGGTATTTCACCCGGGGGTTTTGTTCTACTGCAAGCAAAGTAGTTGGCCCTTTTGGCCGAGCACTTATGGAAATTTGTTTCTTAAAAGTTGGGGGAATTTTTTTGTAAGTTTAAAAACCAAGTTAAACCTAGGGGGTTAATCCAAAAAAAAAAGCGCGTCTTTTTTATATTCCTGGGCATGCGAACAAGCCCGGGGAGCTTTGCTGAAACTTCAAAGGCCTTTGGGGTTTGGGCCGCGGGGATTGGATGACTTTTTCTTGGGTGTTTTTTATTGTTTTTAAAATTACTTTGGGCCCCGAATTTATGTCGTTTTTTTTCCCAACCCTTTGTTCATTCCTTTCTTTAAAAATTTCATTATTATAAATTTATTAATTTTACCTACTGGGTCTGAGGGCAGAAGGGAGCATGTAAAAACCCTGCCAAAAAGCCAAAAAACTACTTTCGATCTTTCGTATTGTTTAAAAAATGTTGGTACCTTTGAAAATTTTAAGGTAAAACAACTGAAATTAATGGCGTCCTCCCAAATTTGCTAAAATTTTGTTTTTTTGCGTCAAAACCATGAAAAACAGTTTTTGCCCTTTATCTTGGGTTTTTGCTTGCGACCCCCAGCAACCCCCAAACTAAGTCGAAAAAATTCGTTTTTTTTGTTTTTATTCCCCCCCTAGTTTCCCCTTTGAAGAGTCCCAAGAAAATGTTGTCCTTGGGGTTTTATGCTCTTCTCTAAAGGACCAAAGGGTGAACCAAATTTTTGGGGGGGGAAAAGGGGGGGGCCCCGTCAAAGTTATCATTCTGTGGGGTCCCCCGAAAATAAATGCGCCCAGGCCCCTGATTAAATCCAACGTTTGTCTAAAGTCTGCTGATGTTAATATTTAATTCGTTCACAGATCCTTTCAAAAGCCTTCATGGGCTAATTTTTGTTCTGAATTGGGTTAACCCATTTGTTTATCGGGAATGGGGCTTTTTCGTTCAGTCAAAAAACGCCCTTTAAGGGTTTAAAAAAATGAAATCTGTACACTGACCTACCAAAAGATCATGGTGATTTTAAAAGATTAGCATACGACACTCCACACCCAGTTGATGCACAAGACACAGCAAATTTAAATGGTTCTGTAAAACTGCCCTCGGGGACTAAACCACGGGTTTCCCGGATGTGCTCGTTTTTTTAATAGGGGGGGTTAAAATAGCTCTTCAATGGGGGTTAAATCCCTTTTTTTTGGGAAAAAAGGGAGTCCCGGGGACAGCAATGTCAAGGTTTTCAGGTTTCCCAAATTTTTAAAATTTTATGCGGCCCAACAGAATATTTTTTCGCCCGTATATTGAAAGCACTCATTTTTTTAAATTTTTTTTAAAAAAAGTTTTGTAACAATAACAAACTCCCAAACCGCCCTTTTTGTTTTTAGAAAGCTGTTTGAGGGAAAAAATTTTCGGAACCCCAAAAAGGTCGCCCCTCCCTGAAATATTCTACAAAGTCGTATTTGGGTTTTTAAAATTTAAATAAAAACCAAGAAGAATAATAAGATTACAAAAAAATGAAAGGGGAACAAACACTTTAAAACCCGTTTAACAATACCTGATGGGTTTTTACGGGGGTTTTTGGGACAAAAAAAGCAATGGTAGCTTAGGGCATTACTCTTAAATTTAAAAATGCAAATCTAAAAAAAAATATTAACATTCAAACCTGAAGAAGCAAAAAACGTTTTGAAGAGAGCTAGCTAAAATGCTAGGGTTTACAACTAGCAATTTACCCCTCAAAAGTTTTTTGTGTTTCCCCCAAAGAAATTTCGTTTGAGGGAAAAGTCCGCTCCCAATTTTTGCAGTACATTCATTACTTATGTTTTATTTTGGGTGAGCTGAGCACTTTATAAAAATTTAAGGGAAAGGGGCCCCCCCAAACTTTTTAAAAAGCTTTCCTCAGGGAAAGCTGCATATTTCGATTAGAAATTATACAATTCCCTAATTTACAGTTTTAAAAATTTTGTTTTTGGGGGGTCGGGTCTTTTTTTAATTTTTAAAAAAACAAAAACAAAAACGGGGGAAAATGGGTGAAAATTTATAACCTGCACATTGTTTTGGAAATAAAATAAAACGCTACAAAAAATTTAAAGTGGTGGGCCCCGAAGAACCAGGGGTTTTAAATTTCGCCTGTGAGGTGTTTAAATTAGAATTAAAAAACCTTGAAAATTTTTGGGGGACTTTGAACAGAACGGGGAATACCCTTTGTATGGTTTTTTAGTACATTAAAAATGGGGATTATAAAGCAAAAGGGTTTGGGGACACCCCAAAAAGTTTCCTAAACTAGAACAGCTGCGCAATCTAGAAGCAAATAATGTTGGCCAGTATGAATATAAAATAGTTCGAAAGCCTGACCTCAAATGGCACTTAGAACCATTTTTAGAATGGACATAAAATTTGAATTCATAAGCCCATTTACATTTTTTGGCCGTCAAAAAAGTTTCAGAAAAGCATTCAAACTCTGGCCCTTACATGTAAGTCTTATGCCAGACGACATAGTCGGAAAGAGATTGAAATAACGCCGTATGGGAAAAAGCAGTACATCCTCCACAGAAAAGAAACAGTTGTAAAAAAAGCTTCTACAAAATTACAGTTCTTTCCAAGCAGAAAATTAGGAGACACGTTCACAATGATATTTGAAATTTCTGTCTTTAAAGATGTGGAGAGGGATGGGGTTGTGGCGTTAGTGATGACCTTATAAAAGGAATTAATATTAGCTGGCAAAACTTAGACGTTAAACGTCTTAACGTTGTTGTCGTCGTTCTTCACAATGGCGAGGAATTAAGATCAATAACAACAAGCAACAAAATCACTGTTGACTTAAATAGAAACAATCTTACAGAACTAAATTGGATTAATCTTACACATTTAGGTCTTGTAGGTTTTTATTATACTGAACAAGTTTTAACAGAGAGTATGATAAAAATAATAACTGGATTAGATTAAATTCTTCTATAAAACCATGGAGCAGTTAAACTTTATGCCAAAAACTCCTCATTGCTCATTAATTTGTGGCAGACTGGTTGTGGAAAAACAATATTTGTCCTAGACCTATTACAAACAGTTTATCGCTATAATTTTAATCATATTGTGATTTTCTGCCCCAACACTTAAATGGAACAAGCATATCATGATAGAAGGTTTATATGGGCAGATGATGACATATATTTAGTTAATCCTAGCAATAAACTGAGTGAGTGTTTAGAACAGTTTTATAGACTGTTTGAAGAACGCAGACACTATTTATTATAGATGACTGTTCGGCAGAAAGAGACATAGTTAAAAAGAGAAACACTTTATCAAACTTGCTTTCAGTGGAAGACATGCCAGGATAAGTGTGTGGATTTTATGCCAAAAATATAACTCAGTTTTAAAAGACTTTAGAGAACAGTTAAAGACTGTAGTGTTATTTCACATGAAAGACAGAGACTCATTTGAAGAATGTTTGCGTGAAAATGATGTTATTGAAAACGATCAGGAAAAACACAGGATTAAGCAAAAACTGAAATCTGAAAAGTTTTAGTAAATTAGTATTGAAAACGGATAATCCTACACAGTATGTCTGTCTGTAGATAATCGTTATTTTTGGTTATTGAAGTCTTACTTGTCAGAGAACAGGGAAATGCCGCTTCTGGGTCACTTTCGCCCGAAAACTGTTGAGGGCGAAAGTGAGCCAGAAGCGGCATTTCCCTGTTCTCTCACAGTAACACGGTTGAACCGAACAGGCCTCCCACCCCCCCCCCCCCCCCCCCCCCCCCACCCCTTTTCCCAACTCTGCCCCCACTTTCTCCCGTCTACCATTGCAACACCTATCGTTCTGTTTCTAATACTTTCACAAGATTTCTCGTGTCGTTCTGATCTGTCCCTACCATGGACGGCAGATGTCTTGTACAGTGTTTGAGATAGATATGGTTTGTTCACTGCGTTATCACGTTCATTCCTTATCCACATGTTATATGTGTGCATGTCTTTTGTGTGTGTGTGTGTGTGTGTGTGTGTGTGTGTGTGTGTGTGTTGTGTGTGTGTAAGAGAGAGAGGGGAAGGGGAGAGATGCTTTGTGTGTAGAGAGGGGAAGAAGGGGGAGAGGGGAGAGAGAGAGAGAGAGAGAGAGCGGTATGAGAGGAGGGGGAAAGAAAAAAGGTGTGGGGGCGCTGTGTGCAAGCGCGCGCGTTTTGTGTTGTGTGGGTGTTGAGTGTGGTGTGTGTTGGTGTGGGGTGGTGTGTGTGGGGTGTGTATAGAAATGTTTCCGTGTACACACCCTTGGTACATGTCAACTTTTTTCCCCCCATGCTGAAAAAGGGGCCCTTTTAAAAAACGGGAGGATGACAGTCGGGAAAAGCCACCCACTCACAAAAGGACAACCCCCCTTATTTATTTGAAAGGGAGGGGAGGGGGAGAGAGAAGAAAAGGGGAGGGGGAGGGGGGGAGGAGGAGGGGGGGGTTGGGGGGCGGGGCGAAGGAGGGGGAAAGGGCGCTGGAGTGGGAAAAAAGAATGGGGGAACGGGTTTTTTTTCCCATTTTAACTCCTCCTCCCCCCTCCCCAAACGCCGTGCGTTTGCGTGTGGGGCGTGCCGTCCCTGTTGTGTGTTCGTTGGGATAATGACGGTGGGGTTTTGTGTGCCTGCGTGTCCGAGGGGGGGGGGAGGAAGGGGGGGGGGGGGGGGAAGGGGAGGGAGGGGGGGAGGGGGGAGGGAGGGAAGAAGGGGGGGAGGGAGAGGGGGGGGGCGGAGAGGGGGGGGGGGGAAAACCTCAAAGTCTCACCCGGGAAGGATTTTTTTTGGGAGTTTGGATTTCTGCACAAATTTCCCCACAAAAACAAACACCACACACAACACACCCCGCAAGCATGCACGCGCACCCACCCCACACCCATACACACACACCAACCCGTCATGAAAAAACCCGGGCAACATTTTTAACCATTCGAAACTAAAAAAAGACAACCCAAGAATATATAGTGCCATAAACGGTTACAGGGTTTTTTTCTTTTCGAGCCAGGGGGGGACACGGACCCACACCGTCCGCGGAGGGGTAAACACAGTTTTCCTCTTTGCGAGCCATGGGTCCACACGGACCCACACCGTCGTCAATGACTTATAAAATGTCACCTTTAATTCCCTTTTGAAATTTGACCTATATTTTCGAAATTTTAGGAAAAGGAGAGAATTTGTGTTTTTTTGGGGCATATCTAAAATTTCATTGAAAAATATCTATAAATATACGAGATATTGGCAATTTAAAGCCCCTTCTGGGCCCCCACATGGACCCAACACCGTCCGGCGAAGTGTCGTTCAGCTCAGGTTAGGTTTTCTCTCTCTTCTCTCTCTCTCTCTCTCTTCTCTCTCTTCTCTCTCTCTCTCTATTTATATATATATATTTAAAAATTATATATATATATATATATATTAACATAGATAAATAATTGACCAGGAAAGTGATGAAGTATGCAAATAAGATAAACAGAAAATGAAAGTAGGTCAAACACTTAGTCCAGTAGGTCATCATTCAAATCAGCATGTAGTCGCGTGACACACTGCAGCACACACACAGTCCCTCTCGCGAGCTCGCGCGTTCTTCGTTCTCTCTCGCTCTCCGCTAGTGAGGGGGAGGGGGTGGAGGGGTGAGGCAGACGGGGCGACGGGACGGGTAGGAGGCTGGATCCTCTCAAGAAATGGCTGCCATATATCATTTTTTTTTATTTAAAGATAGTTGTATGCATTTTGATTATTTTCCGACGAGAGAACAGGGAAAGGGGCATTCTGGGCCCCTTCCGCCCTCACTCAGTTCGGGCGAAGTAACCCAGAATGCCCTTTCCTGTTCTTGACAAGTAAGAGTAATACTGTGTAGGGTTATCCGTTTTCAATACTAAATTTTCCCAAAGTTTTCAGAGGTAGCTAGGACTGAACACATTCCCATAGAGTACGCAGGGAAAAGCAGTTGTGTCTGACGCGCCCATATACACGGTGGGTGCACCAAAGGGTATCCGATTACTTCGCGGTATGTTAATTACAGCGTTGGGGAGAGAGAGAAACCCTAAGGTTAAGTTGCCCTCAGAACAGACAGACAGACAGACAGACAGAGACAGAGAGACAGAAGACAGAGAGGCGGGCCACACACACCACACACAAACACACACACACACACACACACACACACACACACACACACACACACACACACACTCACACACACACACACACCCCCTACAAAACACACACTATTTAAAAAATGTGCCCTGGTTTACAGTGCATACCCCCCTACAGTGGCGTGCTCCCCGTTTACATTGCAGGTGTGTAACCAGCCAAAAATCAATACTGCCCCACTCCCCCCCCTACTCCCCACTTCCCCTTCCCCTGGGC
>CM031615.1:71304393-71309393 GCA_018398815.1 Conus ventricosus
TGTCCAGCCAACAGCATATTAGGCAGAAAAAAACCGCAATCACTGAGAGGTTAGAAAACCAAAATAACCAAGACACTGTCTAAGACAGACCATATAGTTACCAAAATGGCGGGTGGGCGAGTAAGAAAACGGTCCGCTCCCCAATCCGATGAAGGATGGCAGCCGAAAACCGTGACGGTCCCCAATGAAGTGGACTCCAGGTCAGGGATGACCTAAGGTGCTTCTTCCAGCTGGCAGGGATAGGGATCCCAGAGGTTACAAGCGGAATTCTTTCCTTCCCCACCGAAGGTGAAAGACAGTTCCACGCAACCCACGTCGAAGTGGATTCAAACAGGAAGGCTCCAGCTGGCAGAGATAGAGATCTCTCCGACTCCAAAGTTCGTAAGCGAGTGCCACACCACTCGCCAAAACAAGATGGCAACCAGTAACAAAACAGCTCAGCTGTGTCACCTGACATCAGCTGATGAACCACGTGGAAAACGATAAAATAGAAAAAGAAAGCCTTAAAAGAAAAAAAAATGAAGATAAGTATTGGAGGATGGGAGCAAAATGCACGGACGTAGCTCACCCGGGATGACACAAATAACACATGGGTCAGCACCCGGCCAATGTAGTGAAGATGTCACTGGCAACACTCCACTTTATTTCAGGTTTGGAAGAAATGAATTATCTTACAAACGAAAGTATTTACGTCCGTGACAATAAATATGACACCAGGAGCATAGACACAATCAGCCGTGTCTCCCTGATGAGTCCAATCCAGCGGACGAAAGGCCTAAGAGTAGGCAATACAAATACATCTGCCTTCAAGAGGATTACGATGGTTCTCTCATGCAGCTAGTGAAAAGATTTTAATATTTATAATAATATATCTTCATTTTATGTTCCTATTTTCTTCATCTTCACCCCCCCCCCCCCCCCCCGCCCCCTCCTCCTCCCCCCCCCCCCCCCACTCCCCCCTAGCCCCCCGCCTTAATTTCAAATCTTTGCCAAGTCATTACTGTGATCACGGAGGGGTTGTTGGCCTGAGCTTGTTTTTTCCCCCCACTATTAGATTGTTTGTCTTTGATTCGTCTGACTTTATTGTTTGTCTTTGTATTCGTCTGACTTTATTCAAATTTAAAAGTCTGTGCCAGTCTTGAATAAACGTTACTCGGTGTTAGGTTTTCCTATTGGAGCAAGAGTGGCCCTACTTGTTTATTGTTTACTGTTCCCTGCACCATTTTATTTACAACTTCAGAGGTTATTTGTATTTGTTTTTGTCTGTGTTTGTCTTTTGATCTCCCTTCCATCCTTGGTGGATCCTCAGGTGTAGGCTCAAAGATTGTCCCCTACATTTTATACTGTTTGCATAATATCTTTAGTTTTTCAGCAACTTTTGTCCTCGCCACACTTTTGTTTTGATTTCATTTACTACCCTTCACTGGCTGCTTTGGGGTGCTGTTGGACTCTTTTTAGGACCCTTGGTGTGAGAACACCACAGTATTATGGTCTGTGGTGTGTGTCTATTTAACGCCAGGAGAACAGACACAACCAGCCGTGTCTCCCTGATGAGTCCAATCCAGCGGACGAAAGCCTAGAAGCAGGCAATACAAATATATCTGCCTTCAAGGGGGATTACGATGGTTCCCTCATGGAGCTAGTGAAGACTTCTTATATCTATAATATATTTTCTTAATTTTATTGTTCCCATTTTTTTCATCTTCATCCCCCCTCCCCCTCTCCCCCCCTCCTCATCCCCCCCCCCCCCCCCCCCCCCCCCCCCCCACACTCCTTAATTTCAAATCTTTGCCAAGTCATTACTGTGATGATGGAGGGGTTGTTGGCCTGCGCTTGTTTTTCCCTCACTATTAGATTGCTCGTCTTTGTATTCGTCTGACTTTATTCAATTGTGAAAGTCTGTGCCAGTCTTGAATAAAAGTTACTCTATGTTAGGTTTTCTTATGGGAGCAAAAGTTACCCTACTAGTTTATTGTTTACTGCTCCCTGCCTCATTTTATTTACAACTTCTAAGACAAGAGCAAGCTTTGTTTATAATTGTATATATATATATATATATAATATATATATATAATATGTTAAAAAGTAAGGTTTAAAAATTTATGTTGCTCCCAGTACAGTTGAGCATTTTACAATCTCTGTTGGTACTTGCTACCATTATCTATCTATCTATCTATCTTTTCTATCTATGTATCTATATCTATATATATATATATATATATATATATATATATATATATATATATAATCAAGAAGTCGTCCACTCAAGTGTCTTCCCTTCTTTTATTTTTCAAATTTTCGCCTTTTTCAAGGCTTCATCAGGAATCTCTGCATTATCAGAAAAAAACACACAAGAAACACCATCAGAACCCCAAAGGGTAAAGATAAAATCACTTTACCTACTTGAAATCTATGTCTACACACACACACACACACACACACACCACACACACCACGGATACATATTCATACATATATATATATATATATATATATAATAAATATATATATATATATATATATATAATATACATACAAAACATACACACCACACACATAAAATACACCACACATACATACGAAATCCATACACATTTTTGGGCACACATATATGCATTTCCAAAAATTCTAACGATTGTAAGGTATGAAACCCCATTCCTACCCTTTACTTAATTTAAAATATGATATCATAAAACATTATTACCAACTTAAAATACATGGGAATGAGGGCTCAAAAGGAAATGTAATAATGGATAGGTTAAGCAAATAAGGAGGACGGGGCAGAAGAAAAGAGACAATGAGAGAGTGGGTGGGAGTAAACAGAGAAAAGGGCACAGACAGAGAGTGAGAAAAAAGAGGAAAGGGGGGGAAGAAGGGGGAGAAAAGACAGAGAGAGCAGAGAAAAAGAAAGGGAGGGGTTGGGGGAAGAAAGAGAAAGAGAGAGAAAGAACAAGAGCGAGAGAAACAGAAAAGAAATACAATGAGAGAGAGAGAAAAGAGAGAGAAGAGAGAGAGAGAGAGAGAGGAGAGAGAGAGAGAGAAAAGAGAGAGAGAGGAAAAAAGCCAAAATAAGAATGGGGAAAACAAACACTTACATTACTTACTTTTCCTCAGCTGCTTACAATCTTGACCACAGGCAAAGTGTACACAGGCAAAGCAAATATGGACATGAAAAATTTAGTGTCCTGAACTCCCATTCACTCTAGCAAAAAAAAAAAAAAAAAAAAAGAGGAGAGAGAGGGTGGTGTGGGGTGGGGAGGGGGTGGGGTGGGAAGTAGGGGAATGCAATGGTGATAGTGGTGCAATGGGGGATGAAGAGAGAGGAGAGAGAGAGAGAGAGAGAGAGAGAGAGAGAGAGAGAGAGAGAGAGTGGTAGGAGAGGGGGGAAAGACGGAAAGAATCGAGAGAGAGAGAGAGAAGGAGAGAGAGGGGGAAAGAGAAAGGAAGACAGACAGACATATTGACGACAAACAGACAGAGAGAGAAAAACGAGACAGAAAGCGAAAGGGGGGGGAAAAGAGAGGGGTGAATGAGAGAGAGAGAGTATGAAAGTAAGAAAGAGAGAAAACTAAAAAAGAGAGACAGAAAAAAGAGAGGGGGGTGGGGAGGGGGGAAAAAAATTGACAAACAGAACCCAACAATGACAGACAGAACAGCGAGAGACAAAGACAGAAAGAAAAAGAACACGAAAAAAAGGGGGGTGGATGGAGAAAGAGGGTAAAAAAAAAGATAGAGGAAGAGAGAGAGGGTGAGAGAGAGAGAGAGAGAGAAGAGAGAATAAGAAAGATAAGAGAGAGAGAGAGAGTGAGAGAGAGAGAGAGAGTGTGTGTGTGTGTGTGTGTGTGTGTGTGTGTGTGTGTGTGGTGTGTTGTGGGGTTTGGTGTGGTGTGTGTGTGTGTATGTGATGGAGAGAGGAGAAGAGAGGAGAGGGGAGAGAGCAGACAGAAACAGACAGACAGACAGACAACCGACAAGGCGAGAGTGGGGGGGGGGGTATGAAGGTAATAAGAGGGGAGGGGGCATTTAAACCCACTTGGTATAGAAAGAAGGAAATTCACACCACAGGTATGTGCATAATGGTAATACACACAGTGTTTTGTCTTTCTTTCAGCACGAATACTCGATCCTTTTCCTGATGCAAGAATTTAAGTTTTTTTCTGCGATTTAGTCCTACAAAAATATACCAAGATTGGCCTGCCAGTAAAATTTCCCCTTTGGTAAAAGTTTTGTTTCTTCTTTCACTGTTTCAATGGGGCATATTGATAGGAACGGAATATCGGGGTCCTTTGGGTGGGGACATGAGTTTACATGGTGGGCAACCAACATTTGCTAGTTTTGGCGTGATTTGTATCACTTTTTTTGATTACCCATCTCAATTTCAAGTTCACCGTTGATCCCACGTACCACTGATCAGGAGAAGACTACATCTGATGACAATATTACGTTAGGTGTTGTACAATTTTGGGTGTTGGTAAATTTTCCACCGCCGGCCATCCCACGGCGATTTCAGTTCATTTGAATCAACTGCATGTCTACAGGGGGTCACACTTTTATTGCATTTGAAAAAAAACAGAACATTGTTTGGGGCCATGTTGGCCCAAACTGTCTTGGTTTGTTGGTTTATAATTTCACCTAGATTGTCTAATCTTCTATTGCAGCTATTATGGTTTACGGGGGAAAAGTCCTTATTGCGGGTTTAAATATAAGAGATGAAGGTTCTTCTTTATAATATTAAACTTGGATGGGGCCGGGGGTCAAATTTAGTGACCCATGCAATCTTTTTATTCTCCTTTTTTCTGGGTGGTCAAGGATCTTATTCCGTGACTTAGATGCTCCCTTTGTGAGATCTGCAAAAGCCTTACTATACTGCCAGCCTGACAAGGTGAGATACTTTGCGTATTCTTTGACTCCTTTTTCAAATCTCGTCATTACTTCCCCAGCATCCTGAGTCTTGTACCAATTCCTACTGCAAGCCCTAAATACTGAATTTGGGTGACAAG
>CM031615.1:71314393-71316893 GCA_018398815.1 Conus ventricosus
TCTCTCTCTCTCTCACACACACACCCAACCCCAACACAACACACCACACAAAACACACACACACACACACACACACACACACACAACACACACATACACACACCCAACACTAACAGAGAGGACAGCCATTTTTCTGTCTGTCTGTCTGTCTGTCTATCTGTCTGTTAGTCTGTGTGCCTGCCTGTCGGTGTGTGTGTGTGTGTGTGTGTGTGTGTGTGTGTGTGTGTGTGTGTGTGTGTGTGTGTGTGTGTGTGTGTGTGTGTGTGTGTTGTGTCACTGTCGGTCTCCATGTATGTCCTCCATCTCTCTCTCTCACTCGCTCATTCTCAATCTCTCTCTCTCTCTCTCTCTCTCTCTCTCTCTCCTCTCCTCCCTCTCTCTCTCTCTCTCCCCCTCTCTCTCTCTCTCTCCTCTCTCTCTCTCACAGAACCGAACCGAAAGAGCCGGGAACGGTGGGTTTGCTCCGCGGCCCTAGGTGATATTTGACGTTGTTGATAAACTGATCCCGGGGGAAGGGGCGGGGGGAGGAGATAGAGGGGGGGGGGGGGGGAGGAGGTAGTAAGGCGAGGGGGCGATGAATAAAACACAGAATTTTCCTATTTGTTTTTCCGACAGCGCGTGGTTGGACCATTACATCGTAACGGTCAAACGGTGCTGGCAAAGAAGCAACGATATTCATATATCAAATATGTCTCCGAGTGCTATGAATTATCCATTACTCTCGGATGGCAGCCGACACAGGATACGAAAGTGCCAAATACCATCATCAGCGTTTTACAAAATGATGTTGGGTTATCGGGCGACTGATGGGATTGAGCGATGGAGAAAACGGCAAATGAAACAAACTGCGGCGTTACTGAAACACGACAAAAAAGCAGAAGAGCACACAAAACAAAGTGTGAAGTAACGACGATTTTATGCACGACACAAAACAGGACAAGAAATTTTTGGCGAAATGCCTTCCTCAGCGACAAAAAAATACAGACATAAACATGCACAATACTCCCCTTGTGAAGCCAAATGGGGGGGGGGGGGGGGGGGGGGGGGGGGGGGGGGGGGGGGAGGATTCACCACTTTGGCTTCACAAGGGGAGTATTGTGCATGTTTATGTCTGTATTTTTTTGTCGCTGAGGAAGGCATTTCGCCAAAAATTTCTTGTCCTGTTTTGTGTCGTGCATTTAAATCGTCGTTGCTTCACACTTTGTTTTGTGTGCTCTTCTGCTTTTTTGTCGATGGAGAAAAGACGAAACAAAAAACTATGAAAGAATGAGGGATGAGAGAAAGAGAGAGCAAACCAGTCTCATGAGCAGGCACGTGAGAGAGAGAGAGAGAGAGAGAGAGAGAGAGAGAGAGAGAGAGAGAGAGAGAGAGAGAGAAGAGAGAGAGAGAGAGAGAGAGAGAGAGAGATTGATTGATTGATTGATCTTTAATATGCAAGGATGAAGATTTCAGGTAGTTTACTACCTTTTTGTTTGCTTCAATGGTGATCTTTAAGTTGTGATTTTGGAAGATTTTGCATAGTTTTTTTCTTCTTATTTTCAATGGTTCTTGGGTTGTTGGTTAGTGCAGCAAGGCCGTCATCTCTGTACAGTCCCACTTGCTTTCCCAGTTTTTTCCTGATGTTGGATAGCATGAATAGTCCCCGTTCGCATGTTTCTGCACCATCGTATGAACCCGTGGTTACGTCAAATGTGAGTTTCTGTTCGTTTTTTTGATCCAGGTTTCATTTTTTGCTGTGCAGTAATGTTTTCTTGGTGTGGAGAATGATTTCCATTTCTGACCCTGTTACGTCTGTGTGGTTACTGGCAAACTTCAGTGCTTTGTTGAGTATTCCTCATCACAAATCAACTGGCCCACAGTTTCTTCTCTGTCCACAAAACGCAGCACCTGCACGAGCGCCTACCTCACTGCAAGTTTGCCATGTCACCTAAAATGATTTCTTCACACGCTGGTAGATGGAAGTATAAAGCAATAAACACGATCGATGTTCTGAACGCAAACAAAAACAGAATAAGTGCGTGTTCACACATCCTCTTGTCCATGAGTATACCTTCTGATATACTTGTTCGGGGAAGAAAAAAAAGAGAGAATAACAGTTTTATCTTCATCTTTAGTTTCATCAAGGAAGCGTCACTGCGTGCGGACTAGTCCATATACGCTACACCACATCCACTAAGTTTTGAGACCACACTACGCATGATTTGAAGCTGATGGATAAATGAATTAACAACCCAAAGATGAGACAATTGAAGAAGAGGGTCTCGTGGCTACGACTCAGTGGTTGTCTGACCTACGCATTAGCCCTACGCGCTGGTCATACCTTGAGTGCCTACCTACCATTTATGTGTGTGTGTGTGTGTGTGTGTTTTGTGTGTGTGTGTGTGTGTGTGTGTGTGTGTGTGTGTGTGTGTGTGTTCATCAGTGGGGTAATGCCAGCGTGTTAATTAGAGAGTCCACAGACATGTGTATGGAAGTGTTGGTGTGTGTGTGTCAGTGTGTG
>CM031615.1:71319393-71321893 GCA_018398815.1 Conus ventricosus
GTATGGATGTCGGGTCGCCGAGGTGGAAGATAAGAAGGTGGATGTCGGGTCGCCAGAGGTGGAAGATAAGAAGGTGGATGTCGGGTCGCCGAGGTGGAAGATAAGAAGGTGGATGTCGGGTCGCCGGAGGTGGAAGATAAGAAGGTGGATGTCGGGTCGCCAGAGGTGGAAGATAAGAAGGTGGATGTCGGGTCGCCAGAGGTGGAAGATAAGAAGGTGGATGTCGGGTCGCCAGAGGTGGAAGATAAGAAGGTGGATGTCGGTCGCCAGAGGTGGAAGATAAGAAGGTGGATGTCGGGTCGCCAGAGGTGGAAGATAAGAAGGTGGATGTCGGGTCGCCGGAGGTGGAAGATAAGAAGTGGATGTGGTCGCCGGAGGTGGAAGATAAAAGGTGGGATGTCGGTGCGGAGATGCAGGATGGGTAGCTGGAGGGCAGGTTGTCAAGGATGAGACAGGGGTAGCTGGATGTCGGGTCACTAGGGATGGAGGAAGAGGACAGACCCACCTGTTGTTCCAGGCATTGTAGGTAGCTGTTGAACCGGGGGCAGGTTGTCAAGGATGAGACAGGGGTAGCTGGATGTCGGTCACCAGGGATGGAGGAAGAGGACAGACCCACCTGTTGTTCCAGGCATTGTAGGTAGCTGTTGAACCGGGGCAGGTTGTCAAGGATGAGACAGAGGTAGCTGGATGTCGGGTCACCAGGGATGGAGGAAGAGAATAGACCCACCTGTTGTTCCAGGCATTGTAGGTAGCTGTTGAACCGGGGGCAGGGTGGAGACCCGAGGTCTGCTATGGCAATAAACACCAAGTGAGACCAGTGCCTCTTTGGTGGTGTTCATATCGTAGTTGGGAGGTCGGGGGGGGGGGGGGGGTGAGCACTGCATCCAACTGTCGCCACATGGTCTTACAATGGGCGTCCTCAGCAGCTGTCTACGATATTTTGGGTCGGCGTATTTGAGGCTGTACGCCAGCCTGTCTGTGCCTTTGGGGCTGGGGTGGAGGGGATCGGTGTACATGTCCTTGCGTGGAGCCCCGCTTTTGGTGATGAAAATGGAGGTGTGGTCGGCATACACAATGTCCTTTCAGAACAGGGTTTTGGAATAGTGTGGATGACCCAGAAAGAAGGAAATGAGCAGCAGTTCATTGGAGAATTTAAGGACAGGCTTATTTGTTCTATTAAACAGAATTGGCACTCAGATATGGAAAGTAAAGAAAAATATCGCTGGGTTTTCTCATTTAAAATTGTATTTCATTGTGGAATTTTTTTCCATGTTATAACAGATAAATGGCACAGAATAAATTAGGCAAGATTCAAGTTGAGAACTGTAGGTTTTATAGCAAACAAAAGATAGTTCGAATGTGGAACATCCACAGAATCACCTCGTCCTGCATGTAGATACCTTATTGACGACGAAGAACACTTTCTGTTCCACTGTACTGCTTATAGTGAAGTGAGGACTAATTGTTCACTTTCTGTTCCACTGTACTGCTTATAATGAAGTGAGGACAAATTGTTCACTTTCTGTTCCACTGTACTGCTTATAATGAAGTGAGGACAAATTGTTCGCTTTCTGTTCCACTGTACTGCTTATAATGAAGTGAGGACAAATTTGTCATTTTTCCAGTCAGATATAGCGAAAACACAAGAAGTCGCTGTCGTGTTATCATCAGATGACGAACTTGTTATTACATCAGTTGTGAAATTCATCGCGGAAGCATTGAACATTAGACAGATGAAGACAGTCCAAGTTAAGATAATGCATTATAAGAAGATAAATGAATGATTAATATCATTCACCATAATTATGTGAAGGAGATCAGTGAGACACAATGTCATCATTTGATTGAGTGGATGGTCGAGTCAGTCTTACAATTTCCTTTTCTTTCTTTTTTTTTTTTAAACGTTACTGTATTACTCCTGTGTTGAGGACATACGGAGATGTTACGATGTTATTTGTTTTTGTCAACCTCTGATTTGATACACACTGCGAACGAACGTGTAGGCCTACTATTTGTTTGCAACAAAAAGAAAAGGTAAATGTTATTATTCTGTTACCCCCCTCCCCCTTGTCAAAGACCCCATTTGTAATGACAATAAAATATCAAAGTATCAAAGTGTCAAAGTCTCTCTCTCATGTCACAGCGCTCCCCTCCTCTCTCTCTCTCTCTCTCTCTCTCCTCTCTCTCTCTCTCTCTCTCTCTCCTCTCTCTCTCTCTCTCTCTCCCCTCTCTCTCTCTCCCTCTCTCCCTCTCTCTCTCTCTCTCTCCCTCTCTCTCTCTCTCTCTCTCTCTCTCTCTCTCTCTCCCTCTCTCTCTCTCCCTCTCTCTCTCTCTCCCTCTCTCTCCCCCTCTCTCTCTCTCCCTCTCTCTCTCTCCCTCTCTCTCTCTCTCTCTCCCCCCTCTCTCTCTCTCTCTCTCCCCCCCTCTCTCTCTCTCTCTCTCTCTCTCTCTCTCTCTCTCTCTCTCTCTCTCTCTCTCTCTCTCTCTCTCTCTCTCGTCA
>CM031615.1:71324393-71326893 GCA_018398815.1 Conus ventricosus
AGCGAGCTCATTACCCCAAATACCACAATGCGATTTAATCCAATAGAAGATGACGTCAGTTCCTTTACATATCAAAACATTAATAGAATGGCATGTTTCATTTACATGAAAGTCGTTTGAAATGACATTTGGAAATTTTATGGCTTGCAGAACAGATACAGAATCCCTACAAATAGTTACTTTAAATATTGATTAAAGCAAGTCAATTGGATATGACAACGCCATAATAACAGCTATCATTTCAGCGACAAATAGTGATCTGCCTTTTCCGATGGATCATATCTTTTTAACCTTTTGTGATGGTATAACAAAAGCAGAACCTGACTGATTATTAGAAAATACTGAATCATCTGAATAAACTTTAAGGGTTTGAGGATATTTCTCTTGTATATGCATCTGTCACGCACGGACATTCAAGGACATTATTGCGCATATTGTAGGGCGGAGTTATTGCTGCGGTCAGTTCTTTCTTTTTCCCGTGTCGATGTTTGGGAGTTACGATGCGTGTTTTATTTTTTGTGTGTTTTGATCGAGTCATCGTTGGTCGGTGATGGACCAAAGAGGGATTTACAATCTGGAGTCTAGGCCTATCTTTGGCTATATCCAGTCCTGTGATGGTGTTGGTCTGCTGCCTTGGTGATTTATCGGTGATTGGTTGACCGACTATTGGAGATTGGTGCTTGTATATGGTTGTGGCCACATTTGGTCTTGTGTGCAAGCTGTTGGTGGTTATCGATTGATGATTGGAGGGACTTATAATCTAGAGTCTGTGCCAATACACAGTTGTTCCCATATTGGGAAGTGTGGTCTCGTCGCCCTAGGTTACTTATTCCTGACTGGTTCTCTACTGGCAAGTTGGTGTTTCGAGTCTGCATACGACTGTCTCTATCTATGCCCCTGTCTGGAGTTTTGTCGTGCCGTTCCCTGGGCAACCTATTAATGATTGGTCGAAGTCAGGGTGTGGCCTTGTCAGTTTCATGGTGTCTGTCAACTCTAAGTGTCGTCTGTTTTTGACTGTCTGGTTCAGTTGTTTGCGACCCCTGGCTCCAGACGGAGGTTTTCTGATCCAGCGTTTGGTGAGGCAGTTTTGCAACTTTGTTTAGTGGGCTGCCAGGAAACCCATCGGTGTGTCCTTGTGACAGCTCGGGATTCCAAGAAGAAGTTATCGGTGTGTCTGTGTCTGCAACCAGTGTCCACGCCTTCAAGGGAGCGAGGGTTTCCCCGGTCTGGAGCTGCTGTGGCGGGTGTTTGTCCTGTACTGTCTTCGTTGGTCATCCTAACTTATGGTGAGAAGTGTAGGGCAGGTTGCTCATTGAAGAAGGGAGTTGGAGGTAGATGAATCTGGATCGAAACGCGTCGTTTGTACATTGGCGAAATGTGAGAAGCGCGATTCAGTTTAGTATGAAAAACAGAGGATCTGCGGGGCCGTAAATCGCGCCGGCTTGTAGACAAGGGGAGAAGGAGTGAGAGGGAGGTGTCATATGCTTGACGCGCCCTACTGTTTCGGGCGAGAGGTTATCGTCATGCGCGCGCGCGCGCCGAATGTCGGTATGCGCGGGGGTTGTTGTTTTCATTGCATTGTGTTTCCGTCGTTTGTTGAAAAAAAAAAAAATCTGTTGGTTTAAGTTCCGATAATTATCGTGTCAAGCCATAAGTTCGTATACATGAAAATTGATGAGTATTATAATAGGTTTTTGTTTATTCTTATTTTTCTTTTGATTGGAGAAGAAAATTATTTCGTATGCCCCTCTTTTCATATGAAGGATGGCTGTTGCGCCGAAGCGATAATGGAGGGGGATGGTGGTGTGCTTCGACCTCGAGTAGGGGGAAGAGGAGTGTGAAGGTGGTTATTGTAGTTAGAAAATGGTATGTGGTTGTTTGTGTGAAGTTGGTGAATTATATGACATTGGTAGTTTGAATTGATGCATATTTGCGGTGTTACGCATTGATATAAGCCTATTTAATGCATTATGTTATCTTTTTTGTGATTATGATTGGAAGTTGGAATAGGTAGTTTTTAAATTTGTTACATTATTTTTAAGTTAGTGCAATGATTTGGTTGCAAGTTGAAATTGATTAGGCGTATGCCTAGTCACGTACAGCCCAGCAGGGGGGCGCCGTCCTGTCGCTCCGCTTTTATTAGTATGTCTGGGTCTTCGTTACTATATATGGCCTCGCCGGTCATTTGCTTTCGATCACTATCTGTTTTGGTGATACTGCACTGTTTGAGTTCAGAGCAGTGACAGTGGTCATTCATTTTATTATTGGATTATGATATCAATCGGGATTGACCCAATATTGTCTCTTATTCAGCAGCGGCGAGCGCTTCCGCTCTCCGGTGTTGTTGTTGTTGAATCGTTTGGCATTCATTATATGCCGTTGAAGGAAACAGTAAATCCTTATTATTTTATAAATTCCCTGTGGATAATTTCGTTGATTGATTTATGGCATCATCCTGTCCCACTTGGGTACATACCGTTTGAGGTGTGTCGATTGAGAT
>CM031615.1:71329393-71376893 GCA_018398815.1 Conus ventricosus
AACGGATTTCATATTTCTAAATATTTTCTTAATTTCATGTTCCGATTTTCTTCAACTGTCCTCAACCCCCTTTTTAATCCTTAAGTTCAAATCTTTGCCAAGTTATTACTGTAATAGAATAATTGTTAGCCTGCACTTGTTTTCCTTGACAACTTAATTGTTCAGCATTATATGTTTGGTCGATCAGTGGGAGATTGCATCTCTTAGGAGATCCAAGTAAAGGTTGTTCTGCACAATTCTTAGCCGCTGACAATGCTTGGGTTATTGTTGAACAGCAAGGCTGACCACTCAGATTGTTCCATATTTTATCTCCCTTGCATCCTTGAATGGTTCCTCAGGCATTGTAGGCGCAAAGATTGTCCCCTATACTTCATACTATTTGCATAATGTTTTTAGTTTTTCAGCAACTGTTTTCCTCTCCACACTTTCCTTTTGTTTCATTTACTACCCTTCGCTGGCTGCTTTGGGGGTGCTGTTGGATTCTTTTTGGAACCCTTGGTGGTGAGAACACCACAGAGTTATGAACTGTGGTGTGTCTCTATTTGACACCACGAACACGGACACAATCAGACGTGTCTCCCTGATAAGTCCGATCCAGCGGACAAAAGGCCTAGGAGCAGGCAATCCCAACAGATCTGCCTTCAAGATGGATTACGATGGTTCACTCATGCATGCAGCTTGTGAAGGGATTTCGTATCTGTAATATCTTTTCATAATTTCATGTTCCCATTTTCTTTATCTTCAACTCCTTTGTATTTTCAAAGCTCCAATCTTTGCCAAGTCATTGCTATAATGACGGAAGATTTGGGGTAATGTACACTTCCATATAACATGAGATCAAAGTAAAGGCTGTTCTGTACAATTCTTAGTTGATGACAATGCTAGTTATTACACAGCTGAGCTGACCACTCGGACTGTTGGACATCTTTGGACCTCCCTAGCACCCTGGAATGGATCCTCAAGCATCGGCTCAAAGATGTTCCACCACATTTTATATAGTTAATGTAATGTGAAAATATAAAGGTAAAGAAAAAAGGTACCTTTTGGAGAAGTCTTCAACGTTTCGTGCTGTTATACGGAAAAGGTACAGCAGTCAACATTTCTTCATACAGTTAATGTAATGATTTCAGTTTTTAGCAACTTATTTCCTTGCCACACTTTCTTTACTCTTTCTACCATTCGCTGGTGCTGTTGGATTTTTTTTGTTGTTTTGTTTTGAACCCTTGGTAGTAAGAACACCACAGAATTCTAGACTGTGATGTATCTCCATCTGATGCCAGGGGAGCACAGACACGATCACCCATCTCTCCCTGATGTGTTCGATCCAGCCGACGAAAGGCATAGGAGCAGGCAATATGAATGAACTTGTCATCAGGAAGGATTACGATGGTTTTCTATATGCTGAATAGTGAAGGGTTTTTAACATTTATAATAATATAATTCTCAGACTTCATTTGCTTCTTTTCGCCCCCCCCCCCCCCCCCCCCTCTTTTTTTTCCATTTAAATCTTTACCAAGTCATTAATATAATGACGGAAGAATTGACAGCCTGCACTTGTCTTCCCCCACTACTAAATTGTTCAGCATAGAGAGTTACTGCCACTGCAAATTGTTCAGCATAGAGAGAGTTACTGCCACTGCAAATTGTTCAGCATAGAGAGAGTTACTGCCACTGCAAATTGTTCAGCACAGAGAGAGTTACTGCCACTGCAAATTGTTCAGCATAGAGAGAATTACTGCCACTGCAAATTGTTCAGCATACAGAGAGTTACTGCCACTGCAAATTGTTCAGCATAGAGAGAGTTACTGCCACTGCAAATTGTTCAGCACAGAGAGAGTTACTGCCACTGCAAATTGTTCAGCATAGAGAGAATTACTGCCACTGCAAATTGTTCAGCATACAGAGAGTTACTGCCACTGCAAATTGTTCAGCATAGAGAGAGTTACTGCCACTGCAAATTGTTCAGCATAGAGAGAGTTACTGCCACTGCAAATTGTTCAGCATACAGAGAGTTACTGCCACTGCAAATTGTTCAGCACAGAGAGAGTTACTGCCACTGCAAATTGTTCAGCACAGAGAGAGTTACTGCCACTGCAAATTGTTCAGCACAGAGAGAGTTACTGCCACTGCAAATTGTTCAGCACAGAGAGAGTTACTGCCACTGCAAATTGTTCAGCACAGAGAGAGTTACTGCCACTGCAAATTGTTCAGCATATAGAGAGTTACTGCCACTGCAAATTGTTCAGCATAGAGAGAGTTACTGCCACTGCAAATTGTTCAGCATATAGAGAGTTACTGCCACTGCAAATTGTTCAGCATAGAGAGAGTTACTGCCACTGCAAATTGTTCAGCATATAGAGAGTTACTGCCACTGCAAATTGTTCAGCATATAGAGAGTTACTGCCACTGCAAATTGTTCAGCATATAGAGAGTTACTGCCACTGCAAATTGTTCAGCATAGAGAGAGTTACTGCCACTGCAAATTGTTCAGCATAGAGAGAGTTACTGCCACTGCAAATTGTTCAGCATAGAGAGAGTTACTGCCACTGCAAATTGTTCAGCATAGAGAGAGTTACTGCCACTGCAAATTGTTCAGCATAGAGAGAGTTACTGCCACTGCAAATTGTTCAGCATATAGAGAGTTACTGCCACTGCAAATTGTTCAGCATAGAGAGAGTTACTGCGACTGCAAATTTTGTTTTTTGATTTTGTTTAATGCGTGCGTTCGCACATGGGACCTGGGTTTAACGTTTTAACCGACTGCATGCCGTCTTTGGCAGCAGGAGTTGCAGCGGGGTCAGAACTGAGCTGGCACCGGTGTTCATCCGGAAAACTGACAACCTCTACGGCAGTCTGACGTGATCGTCTCCAGCGGGATTGACGCCAGGACTCTTGGACCAGGTGAACCAGATTTTTCACCTTCTCAGCCGTAGGCTATCAGCCGGGTGCCCCATTTCATCCAGGCACAAAGTCAATCGTTCACACAAGTTTTCACCAGATCAGCGAGTCTTCACGGTTGATCTCAGCTGTTAATTGATGTTGATCGCTTAGTTGTATGTGCGTGTGGGGTATGCCATACACAGATAAACATCTGATGCAATTACCAATGCCCAGGTGTCGTCGTAATTGGCACTGTGACCTCCGGGTCGTGTGATGGCACAAGTAATGAACTGTTTCTGGTATCTGATCTTCCCGCGATTTGATCGCACTGTAAACGCGTGCTTGAGCGCGCTTGCGTGCGTGTGTGGCTGGGTGTGAAAAGAAATCCAAGAAAGCATGAGATTGTTCTCTTCCATTGTCAGTGCAGCCCCATTCTTAGGCCTAATAGCGGTTTCTTTGTCGCTTGGCCGCTTATCACTCAAATTTTCTACTGGCTCCAGTCTCACAGACCTCTCCCCCCCCCCCCCCCCCCCCCCCCCCCCCCCCCCCCTTGCTTTGCTCCCGTTCCCTGCAGTGGGGCAAAGGAAGACTGAAGGATGGGTTTGGAGTTGTTTGGAGTTTTATGGGTTGTTTTGGACAGTATTTGCAATGATGTCCAGCATGACAGTTTTGTTAACTAATACGATTGATGTCAGCCACCATGGCCAAGTGGTTAGCATCACACACTACCAGCTGGGGATGGTGGTTCGATTCCCACCAGAGCCATTTATGTGTGGGTCTGTTCTGCCCCAACCGGGTCCCTACCCAGAGCTGAACTTTCTATGGCTCAGTTAGGAATACTGGACCAAACAGTCGGGTTTCAAAATCCGCTGCATCATCTTCATTGATCAGTAATGACAAAAAAAATTTCAAAATTCTGTGACCCTTCATGCCCTGCTCCACGGTGACCTAAGTTTCCACTCCCTATCTGGAAATCAAAGGCATTTATCTCATGGTTTTGATTGGGGTCGTTTACATTGCCACTTCTGACCGAGCCTGGCCGGCCCGTAGCTCAAGCATTTGCATTTAAACAGATCTGGAAGGTGTAACATTGTTTAGTTCAAACTATATAATCTACAGTTTGCATATGCCAAAATGTAATCAAGGGGTTAAAAGTTTTACATGTAAATTATAACCATTCTGAATTGTTACAAATCTTTCTCTGTTACCATTGTCTTCCCTTTGTTCTGAATGCATTGATGTTAACAAGTGTGCTCTAAATGATAATTCCTAAGTATCTCATAACCATTGGACAAACACATATTCAGAATTAGGGTAGGGTGGACAGTACAATGACCCAGGGTGAAATCAGTGTGATACCAAACAGGCACGACATATGGGTTTACAAATCACGCAAGATTTTTCAATCCTTTTTTAAAAAAAATAAAATCCAATTTTTATTTGATTTCTCATGTCACTCTCACATAAACAATAATACATGCCAAACATGAAATAAACAATGGACCTCACCTCCTGTCCCAAACAAAACAAAATAAAATAGTTTGCCCATATCTGAAATCCAGAGCCTTTTCCGGCTGACAAAAAAAATAAACAGCCGATATGCATCCAAATCTACATAAACAAAGTGGAATCTAGCCTGTTGTGGTGGTGTGAAGAATGAGATCAAGACTGTTCCTTGTCAAACTATCATGGAAGCAAAAGATACTGCATCACCAAACCCACCCCTTTACCTCCTCTCTGTGGGTTAGGTTTCAGTCAATTTTGATATGAATTTTCATGATCCAAATCTGTAAACTTCCAGTCAGCACACTCTTTTTCTGAAAATGCCAAACTTGTCAATGAAACACACACACACACACACACACACACACACACACACACACACACACACAATATATATATATATATATATATATATATATATATATATATATATACACACACACAACACACACACACACACACACACACACACACACACAAGAACTTTCGGTTCAGCACACTTTTAATGTTGTGTGGTCACCACTACATTAGGAGGGTGTACCTGTCTTGTGGGTGAGGTGGTCACCACTACATTAGGAGGGTGTACCTGTCTTGTGGGAGATGTGGTCACCACTACATTAGGAGGGTGTACCTGTCTTGTGGGAGATGTGGTCACCACTACATTAGGAGGGTGTACCCGTCTTGTGGGTGAGGTGGTCACCACTACATTAGGAGGGTGTACCTGTCTTGTGGGAGATGTGGTCACCACTATATTAGGAGGGTGTACCTGTCCTGGAGATGTGGTCACCACTACATTAGGTGTACCTGTCTTGTGGGTGAGGTGGTCACCACTACATTAGGAGGGTGTACCTGTCTTGTGGGAGATGTGGTCACCACTACATTAGGACTAATAGGAGGGTGTACCTGTCCTGGAGATGTGGTCACCACTACATTAGGTGTACCTGTCTTGTGGGTGAGGTGGTCACCACCACATTAGGAGGGTGTACCTGTCTTGTGGGAGATGTGGTCACCACTACATTAGGAGGGTGTACCTGTCTTGTGGGTGAGGTGGTCACCACTACATTAGGAGGATGTACCTGTCTTGTGGAGATGTGGTCACCACTACATTAGGAGGGTGTACCTGTCCTGGAGATGTGGTCACCACTACATTAGGTGTACCTGTCTTGTGGGTGAGGTGGTCACCACTACATTAGGAGGGTGTACCTGTCTTGTGGGTGAAGTGGTCACCACTACATTAGGAGGGTGTACCTGTCTTGTGGGTGAGGTGGTCACCACTACATTAGGAGGGTGTACCTGTCTTGTAGATGCAATGGCTACCATTACATTAGAAGGACACAGCACTCTAGAAGGGGTACATTTATCTTGCAGTTGGTCAACATGTTCGAGAGACAGTCAATAAATCATTTTTGAAAAACATTTTATGCTTTATTCAGTGCTGTGATTGAGATTGATTTCCTCTCTGGAATTTTATTTTCACGCGTAAGCAACTCAATTTGCAGTCTCGTTTCATATTGAGCCCAAAACATATCCTGCTATTACTTAAGTAAAGTATGATTTCATAACAGATTGTTCATGTTGAAAAAAGAACATTTTTGTCTCCACATGTATCAACATTCGCAAACATACTCAAACACAAAGCAAGCAAAATTTCCTAGCATCACCCACATGAAAGAAAAAAATGTACAATTAAATTCAAGCATGAGTAGACACATTTCAGGGCTCCCAACTGTGTGCATTGGTAAGGGTACGCTCATCCTTTCTCAGGCATTGAAAAGGGTACTTTTAACCTGAGTACAGCTTTTTAAAGGGAACCAGATTTTGTGACCCCCCCCCCCCCCCCCCCCCCCCCCCAATTTAAATTTCCGAGCTAGTGAAGATTTTACGCTCAAGTCCAGTTCTCTCTCTGATACTCTTACTTCTCTCTCTCCCTCTCTCTCCCCCTCTCTCTTTCACGCACGCATGCAGAGAGGAACTGAGACAGAAAGTGAGAGAACAAAACTAGTTGTTACAAAATGGACTTTCCATGTATACAGCATTCTGATCTAACGACAAGAACGATGCCAAGATACCACAGAACAGACAGAAGGTAACTGTAATTTACTTCACAAGTTTGTGGTAGTCGTCTGTTCCAATGTGGCAAATATGTGCAAGCTTTGACACCCAAGACAGAAGGTAACTGTAATTTACTTAACAAGTTTGTGGTGGTCGATTCCAATGTGGCAAATATGTGCAAGCTTTGACACCCATTGTCGACAAAAGGACTCCTCGCCTTACACCTTGACAATGACTTCAAATTGGTGTCACTGCGTAACGCCACTTAATACCCTAGCTCATTTTGTCGACATAGAGCCAGCGACGCTGGGAAAGCCATGCAGTCCAGAACTGTAGTGATACCAGTACCCCTTTTTCTCTGCAAAAATATCCTTTGCTGCATCTTCCCTCTTTAGCGGCAGTGGACAGCCCCAGCCATGGGTCAAGAGAATGAGACGTCCTTTTTGACAAAGTGTCAAGTGCTCTTCAGAAGAAACATCTCGATGGGAATGAACTCTGACACTGGCCCAATCAAACACTTCAGTACAAAACTTCTTTATCTTTACATAACACAGGCTGCAGATCTAGTGTGTGTCATCTGTTCGCGATTGACTCACAGATGAAGGGCAAGAGCTAGAAGCCCAAGTCACTTTCAAACTTCCAGTGCTTCCTTACATAAGCATATGGACATTCAAGCAAGCTTTGCTAATTTCAGTTTCAGTTTCACCACGGAGGTATGACTACATGTGATATACGCCACACTACATCTGCTCAGCTTCAATACCACATCTGTTCAGCTTCAATACCACATCTGCTCAGCTTCAACACCACAATGCGCTTGAAGCTGATGAATCGATGACTTAATGACTGAAGAGAGAATTTAAGAACAGGGTTCCATGGCAACGACTTAGCAGGTGTCTGACCTTCACATTAGCCGGGAGAGCTAGTCAGACCTTGACTATCTAACACTGTGTCATTAGTATCATTATCATTTTGTTATACTTCAGGCTGAAGCACATAGACAAACGACTTGTGAGAAAGGGTGCAGGTCATGCAGTCCAACTTTCTCCAGAGTTGTACTTTCGCACTATAAAGCATGAAATACGGTAATCTGTATGTGAATCGGGAGCCCTGCACATAGTTACAGACACACATAATTAAAACATGCATCAACGTCTTACTTCTCCATTCTTTTATCATTCTATTTCCATAAAAATAGAAATGCATGCGCAAAAAGGAGCAAGGAAAAGGCAGTGCAGCACGGCAACATATATTCGAAAAGTCTTTGAGTCAGTTTTCGGTCGGATGAACTCTTCTGCAGGAGGTGATGATTCTGCATTCCTGAAAAGCTTCTTCAGAGGTTCTGTGACAGAACCTGCCAGCAATTTTCACTGCTTTTCAATCATTTTGATAAACTGTCTGTTGCACTTGTCTGTCAAACATTCAATTTTTCTCCACTTATGTCCTCAAGCTTGACAATGCAAAAATGGCTCAAGCTTTGAAAACTCCATGCAATTTCAAGGCTATCAGAAACATTAAAACTTTTTTTTCCTTTTTCATTTTGTTCTTGAAATAACACTGTTTCTAAGGCATGAAACAGTCTCCACAAATTTCATATTTAACCAGCTGCCGTGGCGAAGTGGTTAGCGTTGCCGACTCCTGGCTATGAGGGTGTGGGTTTGATTCCCATCAGAGCCATCTGGGATTTCTCTGCCTCGACCAGCTCCTACCCAGAGTTGAGTTTGCTACAGGCTCAGTTGGGAAGATTGGGACCACACAGTCAAGTTTCATTCACTAACTGGATGCATCTCTGAGAGTGTTGCTAAAATTTCCTGACCAACATTGCAGGTGTCTGTATCTCTTGGGCCTGGTTGACACCGGGATATATTATGAAAGTAAGCAGAGACTACGGACTGTCATGCAGTCTCAGACTGGAATGGAAATCTGTTGCATGATCTTCATCATCCTCATTCTCATCAATCAGCATAAAAAAAAGTATCAAATTCTGTGGCCCTTCATGCCCTGTAGCCCTTCATGCCCTGCTCTCATGGTGACCTCAGTTTCAATGTCCTCTCACGTTTGTGGCCTTGGTTTGATTTCGACGGGGTCACCGGTATCAGCAAGTCCATGGGGGCATCTGTCCATTGGACAGATGTGGTGGCACCCTGCAGAGGGAGAGCTCACTCATGCCGGCTCTGCGATCAAGCAGTTATTGTCGTCAGTAGGGGGCTTAGTAGGTGATGTCCTGCATATGCTGGTTCACAGCAGGCACCACTGAACACCACCGAAGTGACTCGGCGGCAGTGCAGTGTCTCCTCCAGTGGGTTGCCTCTTGATGACCTGAGAGGGACTGCTTCCTGTGGATTGCTGGTGTCAAAGAAGGAGCGGGCTGAGCCGGGCTGTGGCTGTGGACAGGGTGTGAGAATGAGCGGCGTGGCTGTGGCTGTGGACAGGGTGTGAGAATGAGCGGCGTGGCTGTGGCTGTGGACAGGGTGTGAGAATGAGCGGCGTGGCTGCATTGCCACTGAGGTGGCACAGAAGATGGAACAGCACAAAAAAAACCAACATTTCTCTTGGTTGAAAACTCAGTCTGATACAATACAATAATAATCAGTAATGGCACAAGCAATGGCAGGAGTAGTATAATGAAAGCTTCACAATATACACAACAACTCCAGAAATATATACTGTCTCCCATCCCCCATTTCAAAAAAAAAAGAAAGAAAGAAAAAAAGGAACAGGTTTCTGCTCCAACTTCGATGTTTCAGAGCACACCAAGTTGTTTGTGGTTCTCAGTCAGCCACTGGTGATAGTCGTTCAGCTTGTGGTCGTCTGGTTTCACCTAAAACACAAGGAAATAGGTAATGCATGAGGTGTGTTGATCATTCTTCTTTCAGTCATACATGAGGCAAATTTACAAAAAAAAAATTTCAATGCTGCAACTGAGCAAAAGTAAAATTCTAGGGGATCCAGTGGGCACTCAACTCCTCACTCCAAAAATGTTGAAACTTGTGTTCAAAATCGTGCAGTTTGACGCAGATCTGAAAATAAAAGTAGTCTACCGTCTAGTTTCTGTCCAACCAAACCAGAACCATTTCTCTGCACAGCTTTTTATCTGTCTCTTTCACTTCCGCAGTATGCTGTCCACGCATGATGTTGGAGTATAAAATTCTTTTGCTTTCATGTAAACAAAATGGCAACGGCCCGCTCTCATGAAGAAGTTTACATGAATTCATGTGACGTCAGTGTCGTCTGCTTCATATCAAGAGGGCGACTAGAGCTCCGCGGTGTTCACTGTGCTTTTTTTCTTCTCCCCTGATTTCTTTTTTCTCCTTTTTTTTTGGGGGGGGGGGGGGGGGGGGGGGTGATGGAGGGGAGGAGGGAAGGGATGGAGAGCGAAAAGATTTTTTTTGGACAAATTATCATTGTTACTTTTTGCTGAAATCCGCGGAAATCACAGAAAAGATGGAGCCCTGTGGTTTCATATGTCTCTCAGCACCTGTTTTCTATGCATACGCTGATGTTACCGCAAAGCCCATGTACACACTAACATAAAGCCTATCTCGCTGTCACAAGAAGATCTTGGGAAAACATACTTCATGTTTTTCACAAACTTTTTGTTTGAATTGTTCCTCCTTACACTTGTATTTCTGAAATTAAGGATATCACACTGAATTAAGCAAGCTACATTTTAAGCAGTCATAATGATAATGATACCAAAGATTTTATTATGACGTGTTTCCATTTAAAAAATATGCTGGAAATGGATCGTGATGGCAACAGGAGAGATAAGTGATTTCTCGCTCTGTGTTTTCATTGTCTTAAATGTTATTTGTTTTCGCCTGAAGAATACCAGGAGATCGAAATGCATTGTGTCTAGTCCTGTGCTTTGTTTGTCTATGACCTTGGCGGCAACTAACCCCCTCTCTTTCCAAATAAAGTGAATAAGCGTGAACACCTATACTATCAGGATTTTAACAGAAACTTGATCATAGGGATATCCTCCACGATTATCATCACAGAATTTACACAATGTGAGCCAATTCTGTCAGCACTTAAACACTTTATTATTTGACCATATTCCAGTTGCCTTGCAATTCAATGATCATCGGGAGCCCGGTGACAAACAAGAGGCAAGTGATTAATATTCGTGGAACATTTCTTGCATAGATCGCTCAACTTTTGTTCCAATCGCTGAACAGTCACCCGCAAGCCACAGAGACTGTTAATTTTATCTCTGAAAAGCCGAATTACATACGGTTTTCCACACTGTTCAAGCTTGGCCGGTTCACTTGATCTTGTGGTCCAATCATAGACTTTATTATCTAATTTGATGACTCTTGTCGGTTTTCACCAGAGCAGAGTTCTCAAGTGGAAGTTGTTCATTGATTCAGAACATTCTAAAACGTCAAGACAAGTTACTTTTTCATTGACTGTGATCAAGGCAGACTGGACGAAAGTGCCTTTCCATGACACGCTGCTTGGAAGTGCAATGCGTACAGGATACAACCATTGCATCACGGTAAATTTTGGTACGTTTTAGTGACGCACTGAACTGGTGCGTCAAACAGGATATTTGTGCATCAGAGACGCACATTTGTGCTTAAGAATTATCTTTGGTATGTGTGTTTATATGCTGTGTGTGTGTTGTGTGTGTGTGTGTGTGTGTGTGTGTGTGTGTGTGTGTGTGTGTGTGCGTGCGTGCGTGCGTGCGTGCGTGCGTGCGTGCGTGCGTGCGTGCATGCTTGTGTGTGTGCTTATATGCTATCTGTGTGAGTGTGTGTGCATGTGCATGCGTGCGTGCGTGCATGCGTGTATGTGTGAGACCGAGTGTGTAACTGCATGTGTGACTCATGTGTATGTGTGTGTGTGTGTAAACAAACAAGAAACCAAGGTAACAAACTGCTGACCTGTCTCCATTCTCTGACACAGAAGATCCTGTAGGAGTCATTTCCATATTTCCCAATGCCGTGCAGTTCTATGGGGTACCTCCAGTCCTTGGTGAGAAATTCTTCTGAAATTGGAGTCTCCAGTATGAATTTTTTTTTAAAAGGAGTGGCTGCTTTTTTCTTCAGGTATCAAACATGGTCATGACTGTGAAGTAACCACAGACTGTGCAAGCGTTTAGGCAAAAACTGTCTTTTCCAACTACGCTTCAACCACTACAATTGACAAAGCTATAAGGAAACATTATTCAGCTTTCATTTTCATTTCTTTCAAATCAGTGTCAACAACCAAAAATCTTTTGGGACTTTACTCTTGAACACACACACACACACACACACACACACACACACACACACACACACCACACACACATACACACACACACACACACAAAGGCAACCAGAAAAATCAATGTTCCCAAAATTTGACAACTGCAGGTCTAGTTGCAAAGTAAGGCAACTGCAGGCCGAAATCTAAACAAATGTCAAATATTAATGTCAGTGCACCGCCAAAAAAACATGGACAAATGAATCACAAGACAAAGCACAACGCATTTCGACCTCTTAGATGTTCTTTAGACAAGAAACAAAACAATCAGGACAACGAAAATGAACAAGCAATCACTTATTTTAATCCACTTCAGTGCAAGATAGGAGCTGAATGAAAACGCCAAATTTGCACTGAAGTGGATGAAGATAAGTGATTGCTCAATCATGTTCATTGTCCTGATTTTGTTTCTTGCCTGAAGAAGACCTAAGCAGTCGAAACGCATTGTGTTTTGTTTTGTGATTCGTTTGTCCACGTTCTTTTGGCGGTGTGCTAACATTCATATTTAAGACTGTTGGTCTGCTACACTCAGAATACAGAATTAATCCACATATTTTTTAAATGCAGAATCGTGGACATACAGGCATTTCAAACACACCACGTCAATCAAACTGTTTCCAAACTTCAAAAACTGACGGGCCAAATTCAGTAATTCCTGAAACCCTCTTTTGCGTTTGAGACGCTGCATACTGACTGGTTCTTCTTAGAAAAGTGTAAAATGACTGTGCTGCAACCACTTTGAGTTTGACAAGCTTGCATGTTTCTCTCTGAATGCAGAATGTCACAGCTAGCTTGGATAATGAGAACACATATGTGACACACATCAGCAAACATTCTTAAAGAACTGGTTTAATAAAACAAACAGCCATCAGTCATGGAGGTCTAACTCTACCGCTGGGGAATGGAAAAGCACTTATAATATACAGCCATCAGTCATGGAGGTCTAACTCTACCGCTGGGGAATGGAAAAGCACTTATAACATTAATTAAAGCAGCTGCCAAAAAATGACAAACATGCACTTTCTTTTGTTCTAATATTCTTGCCATTTCTGTTTATGGAGGAAAGTCTACCCATTCATTCTTTTACGAAACAAGGTTTTAACACCGTTACAGTTAAGAGTGTTCCTGCTGGTCTGTTAGTAGGCTGTGTGTCCAATACTTTCAATTTCTTGCATGAGGAAATCACCAGCTGTTCTTCAACACAATCCTACAAGCAAAAATGTACAAAACTGAAGAACTTCATCTTTTTTCCCTGTACTTCTAATATTTTCTAAACTGTTGATGCCAGTGCAATGTCAAGTTTCCTTGCTCATTCAGTCCTTGTTTTGTTTGTTCATTTTTGCTTTCTTTTTTTTTGCTTTTTTTTTTTTAACTTTCTGGAAGAATTTACAGTGTGCTTGCATGAGTGTGTGTGTGTGTTGTGTGTGTGTGTGTGTGTGTGTGTGTGTGTGTGTGTGTGTGTGTGTGTGTGTGTGTGTGTGTATGTGTGTGTGATCTGGGATATTGTCCCTTTCCCTGTTTTGACACTTCTCTTGTTTAGGTAGTGGTCTACAGAAATTTGTTTGAACAACTCAACAGACAACTTATTTTGGTAGATATGTAAAGTTACTCAAAAACAGGTGGCTGTTCTTACACTGTTTAGGGTGAAATAACACTGACACACTCAACAGACAACTTATTTTGGTAGATATGTAAAGTTACTCAAAAACAGGTGGCTGTTCTTACACTGTTTAGGGTGAAATAACATTGACACACTCAACAGACAACTTATTTTGGTAGATATGTAAAGTTACTCAAAAACAGGTGGCTGTTCTTACACTGTTTAGGGTGAAATAACATTGACACACTCAACAGACAACTTATTTTGGTAGATATGTAAAGTTACTCAAAAACAGGTGGCTGTTCTTACACTGTTTAGGGTGAAATAACATTGACACACTCAGATGCTCACAGCAAGCTGGATCACACAGGAGATTTTAATCAGGTGTTTTGGGTTCGTAACTTACTACACACCTAGAACACAAAGTGACCCCCTATCTTTAGATTTGATTTTTTTGGGACAGAGGCCATTCTATCCCTCCTTTTATAATTTCTGCAAGGTTATGCTGAAAATGCATTTTCATACCACAAATTTACAGTATGGGCATTGCATGGTTGTCGCAGCAGCCAAGTGACTCAAAAAGTTATGAATGTGGCAGACTGGGTGAAAACTTAACCCAAAGTGAAAAAAGGGAATACACCAATTGATTGCAAAGACAAGGAACAGACACAGCTCATACAGATTCCCAATAAAAAAATTCAAGGACTTCCCCCCAGGACTTTTCATTCAACAAGAGATTACAACTGTTGTATTCATTAAGTGTTCTTTGTCCACTGAGAAGCCTTCTGAGAACAGACTTGAATTCTTCGTTGTAACAACAGTGTCAAAGCATTGCCTGTTATCATATTGCCAACATATTTTCTCGACAGCTATAATCTTTTGCGCAAGACTGTTAAAAAATATCAATTCTAAAACAGTTAGGATACACACTATGGTACAGCATCATCTTAAAAGAAAACAAGATGCAAAGCATATAAATGTACTCCCAATTTATCTTGAATATGCGTGAGATATTCCATAAAGAGGAAAAACCATTCTCGGCCGTTATAGCCGTTAGTAATGGGTATTCTGGTAAAATAAAACATTGGCCATCATCCGTGACCCATAATGAACATGCCTACAAATTTTCAGAAAGATCGGCCACTTTCTGAAATATTCCATAAAGAAGGAAAACCGTTATAGGTCGTTATAGCCATTAGTAATGGTTATAACGGTAAAACAAAAGATCGGGCATCATCCGTGACCATAATGAACATACCTACAAATTTTCAGAGAGATCGGCCAAGTACTTTCCGAGATATTCCGTAAAGAAGAAAAACTGTTCTGGGCCGTTATAGCCTTTAGTAACAGATATAATGGTAAAATAAAACATTGGGCATCATCCGTGACCCATACTGAACATACCTACAACTTTTCAGAAAGATCGGCCCAGTAGTTTTGTCTGAGGCGAGTGGAAAACATTTTGAACACGGACACACACACACCACAGCATTTCTTCGTTCCCATTGTAAAGTACTCCCTGTTCTATAAGAACTGGGAGTACATAAAGAAAAGAGGACGAGCCAAACTGACCTGAGAAGCGCACAATGGCAGCTGCCCGTGTCTCATGAAGGCCCATGGGTTGCAGCATGTAGGCGATGGCCTCTTTCTCCGCAGTGCTGGCATGCTCGGCTGTAGGCCACCGATTGAAGAACTTCCACAACAAGGGAATGGCCACATCCGCTGGAAACAAAGGTGCAGAACTTAGTGATAAGGGCTCCCAATGTTATCAAGGTTTCATAAGCATCACCAAAGAACGTCATTGTAACATCAAAAAGTCCTGTGACGAGGACATGTATGCAGTTTGTACAAAATCAGACCTGTTTACCCCGAACATTACCTTTCAGTAGTCATGATGACCTGTGTCAGTAGTTTGGGCTCAAATTTGAGCAACTGTCAGTAGTCGCCACTACTTCTGCAGCATTTGATCTCTTTGGCAATTTTTGAGTCTGGGCATATGCGTTTGATTGCCTTTGTGAGAGCGTCAGCTGCTGCGAATGGCAAATTATGTTCCACCAAGAATTCTCTGACCGTGTCACCTCTAGCTCATCAGGCTGCTGTGTAAAGAAGCCTTGCAGAGTGGATTGTTTTCCCTTGGCTCTCTCGAATTGTTCGTGTCTGGCACTTTTAACATGTCTAAGACAGTCGTTTTTTCCGCCATGCACACAGCTGAAGTCTGTGTCACAAACAGTGCACCACACATACGCTTCTCCCATTTTCGATGCCTGTAAACAAGACCACTCCTGTGTATACTCCTTCCGAAAACGCTGTGCAGGAGGCGGCCGGGCTTTTTTCTTTGGTGGAGAGTTGCAAGGGTCAGTTGATTCACTAGCCTTTTCTTTTTCCCCTTTTTGTTGACATTTTCGCGCGAATCGACTGAGCAGACTGGAGCAGACGAAAGAAACTAGCGCGCATGCGCAATCAAATCGGAAAATATCAGAATTATCTCCCTTCACTTATTTTCGTTTATGATTGTCGCTGACAGCTTTAGTGGCTGATTTTGTTTGTTTGTTTTTTTCTCCGTAGTTTGAGCCTGTGTGATCGTAGCACCGTAGCTGAGGACCTATTTTCGTAGAAACTACGGTGAATCCGTAGGGGTAAACAGGTCTGCAAAATGTGCATCCCTTGAACAATCCAGATAACTTGTGTTTCATGAACAGGTAAGACACAGGGGTGGGAGCAGAGAATCATAGCTATACTGAAAAGGCTGAGGGTCCAGGGAGCCGCTTTAGGCAGGGCCGCCGGTGGGGTGTAGGGGAAACACCCTGCTGCCCCCCCACGGCTGTTCAGAGCAAGTTACTTAGTTTTGAGTTGCAGGGGAGTTTACAGCTGCAGAGGCCAAGCTGTGAATGCAGGTTAGGGAAAGGAATGTTTTCTGCAGGCCGCTCCCACCAGCCAGCTAACCGCACTGTATTCGGCCAACTGAATGTCATCTGTGCATAGCTGGTCTGGCAGCAATGCGTTCGGCAAGGTTGAGCGGCCATTACAAATGGGGCTGTAGGTTTGATAATTAGTTATTGTCATGAAAAATGTAATATATCTGCACTATTGAGATGACTGAATTGGCGAATTCCCAACAATTCTTTTAATACCAAACTCGACTGGGTTTATTTTCTTGTAGATAACATAGATGCCGCATGAAAGCTTGTACGCAAGTGGTCAGGCAATATTAGAACAATGACAACAAACACAATATTGTGCAAAAATGACGTCATCACTTTCTGGGAAGTTAATTTTCCATAGTTAAGTAGTACACAAGTTTGATACATGCCTCTGCTCAGACTACAGCAACAAAAATATTGGATTACAAATGTGTAAAGCCTTGTTTGTTTGCCCTTTCACTAAGTGTCTCAATAAGGACGGAAATGTAAAGCTGTGCCCCAGATGCTGAAGAAAATTTGTCTTGCCAAGACACTTTTGTGGCCTCTCCTTGAAAACAAAGTTAATAATTAACTTCTATACAAAAAGACTCCAAATATGACAAAATATGACTTACGGCTTAAATATCAAACTGAAAATGTTATGCCAAGTACTTAGAATACATCTTAAATTCAGTAAACCATCAAAACAAAATAGGATGCAATTATTAATATTACTCACCAGAGATGTTAATAGATGATAGTGGCCAAATTTCAATCACTTACTTTACAAGTTCAAGAATGAGGATTCCTGTTTTCGTTTTTTTTTTATAAATCTTACATGGCTTAAATTCAGCAGAGTCAATGTCTGCACTAGCACTGGATTGGAACAAACAGTGAGCAAAATCAAAAGCTGCAGTGGGCCAAGTCTTACAATAGAAATCAGTGGCTGGTGGCGCTGGGACATCTAAAAAATGAAAGTCAATGGTCAGAGTGGATGAACCTTGAAGCAATGTAATCCTAACTGTACACATCTTGACAAGAAAATCAGTGGAACTGGAAATTAGTGGCTGCAGAGAGGTGAATCATGGTAACAGAAGTCAGTGACAGCAGTGGGGTCAGCTTTCCAATGACTACAGTAGGGCAATTCTTGGAAACAGAAATCACTGGGATCACTTTTTTTTTTTTTTTAACCTACATTGGGGCGAGTTTTGGAAACAGAAGTCAGTGACTGTAGCAAGGTCAGTCTTTAACCCTCTTGCATTCGCATTTTCCAGCCTAGAACTGCTCCTAGTATTCGTATTGTTTTGAGAAATGTAAGCTAAAACTCACCTACTGCCTTTGAAAGGCTGTAGTGGACAAAGTTTCCATTGCAGCGCTGTCAAATTTAGTATACAAAATTCTAATACATCATATTTCATAATGCAGAGATGTCACATGTTTGGGATGCATGTGGGTGTCATTGTCACCCTGTTTGTCACAAAACAATGGGACATCAAACGTTGACAATGTTACTATAATACACCAGACAGACAATAACATTGTCGGCATGCATTTGTTAGTATAAATCATCAAAGGGTGTCCTACCTCAACTTGTAAACAGCAGTCCTGGTTCAGTAAATCCAGTCTGGGGTGTCACTAAGTGTCACATGATTGTCACATACTCAAACATGGGGCCAGGTAACTTTACGGGGTTTTTTTTCGTCCTAAAAGGTGTGTTTGTCACTACTTAACGACTTTTAACACCGGAATATACACAGTCACAGAAAGAAGTAAAATCCATTCTTTACACTCTAACGTGGTGTCTGGTCGCACACGGCAGGAGGGTGTCACCACTGTCACATGTCACCAATATGGTAAACACTACTCTTGATCCATGGTTTCTACCATGTTTGCTGCATGGCAGAAACCGTGTTTTCGACATCACCCCACTGATCCGTGGCTCGCTAAACCGAAGATCAGTCGACCAGTAGCACGAGAGTCTTGGCTGACGTTTGATCCCAATTATGACGAGCACAGTTAAGTATGCGCGCATCTCCGCAGGTGTCGTATCCTGCCAAAGTAGGTCAGGTTGTCCCCACTTTGCCATCTGCTGCCTGGCGTACAGGTTCGTCTGGTAAGCAGCTGTAGTAAAAAACAACTGCAGCAGGAAGAGAAAAAATAACCAAGAGGTGTATCTGTGTCTGGCAAATCATGATTTGGCCCAGTCTCTTCCTCAAAAGGCTGAACCACAGGTGCGGAAGTCGCCGGTCGCCACGTGGTCACAAACGCAAACAAAAGCGCATCATCATCTTCATCACTTTCTTCGCCTTCTTCTCCCTCTTCTTCCTCTCAAACATCCACATCACTTTCATTTAACTCCTCTCTTTCATATCTTTCTACTTCTTGTAATATATCATCCAACTCCTCTTTCGTATAATCCAAAAAATCGCCGTCAGTAGAAGCGCTAGCAGACGCCATTTTCAGAAACAAGGCGATGCCGTCTGCAGCAATGAAATGCGGTCAGTTCACGACCTAGTCTTTGTGACTGAATTGCTTCCCACACCCCATACTACTGCTAAGATTTAATTGGACCCTCTCAGGGATGCACGTTTATTTTTGGCCAGCCCTGACTTAAAACAAGCTCGCAGTGTGTGAAGGGAAAGTAACGCGGCACGTACGGCCGGTTGCGGCCGGAACGAACAGCAGGGGAGACAAACACAGCGGCCGGATACGGGCGAAACGAATGCAAGAGGGTTAAAATGAAAATCAGTGTTAGCAGAGGGGCAAGTCTTGAAAACTAGAAGCTGCAGTGGGTTAAGTCCTGAAAATGGAAATCAACAGCAAAGAGACAAGTCTTGGAAATGAAAATAATTGATAATATCCGATTGTTGTCTCTGTTTGTTCCTTAGTTTTTTTTCACTTCTTTGCAAAGAAGTTTCTTATGTCTGTGGGAGTGGCTTTCCGTTTCATTGGCTGACTCTGTTCTGGGAGACAAATCACAAAATGGTTGGGGTATACACCAAGCAGTGCCCACTTCATTTGTTTTCTGCTGCCATTTTTGGAACGGACAATTCAAGTCGTCCATCTCATCCATCCATTCATTTCTCCACTTGTTTTTCTTCAGGTCATCGTCGATCTTCCATGCCTCTGCTTCGTCGTTAACCAGCTCCATTTTTGACAAATATAGAACATGATGATATGGTCATCACGCACTGAAAACAAGATGGCGGATTTCAAATACGAGTGGCGCGAAAACCTGAATCGGAACACAGAATGTGCACACAAGAAAAAAAAAAGGAAAAATTTACTATACGGAATACCATATCAATACGGAAGGTCTCCCACCCCTGAAGACACTTCCCAAAACAGGGTGGATGACTTTTGTTGGTAAGATAAGATAAGATAATGTTGCTTATAGCCCAGCCGACCGCAAAGGGCCATATCAGGGCTCTCACCACGTTAAAATCAACTCACCAGTCTTTATAAAAAAAAATTTAAAAAAAAAAAAAAAAACCCAACTTTCACACATCTTATTAAATGACATCGTCTACAAACGCACCAGAAACTTTGTTAAAAATCTTTCTGCCGTAAAATCTTAAATCAGATAAAAAATGTTAATCTCTCTCAAAAACTCAAGGATCACGTCAGGCGGGACATCCCTGAACAGGATCTTCATGGACTCCGCCGTAAAATGTTTGTGTCTCACATCGTGCAAGTCCCAACACTCTAAAAGTACATGTTTAATTGTGAGTGGCGCATGACATGGAATGCACCACGGAGCTTCTTCACTCTTTAAAAGGTAAGCATGGGTAAAATACGAATGGCCGGTGTGCAGCCGGCACAGAACCGTTTCCTCTTTACGACCTCCCGACGTGGATGGGAGGAACTCCTGAAGGTTTGGACGGATCTGAAAGAGTTTGTTATTCGTCTGTGTGTTCCAATCCTCCTGCCAGAGGTCTCTCACATAATCGTTAATTTTCGGTTTCAGATCTGAGCAGGGAATATAAGTGTTGGACAGTTTCTCTCTTGTGGCGTTCTTGGCTAAACGATCAACCATTTCGTTCCCGCCGATGCCAACATGGCCAGGAACCCAAGCAAGAGTAATGTTGTAACCGTCCGCCTTCAACTTGCTAAAAAGTTCAAAAAAAAGTAAAAGTTCTGGATGCTGAAGGTTGCGGCCAGCTATGGCCTCCAAAGCTGACAGCGAATCCGACAGAACCAGAAAGTCCCTCCTCGAAGAATGGGAGATTATCTTCAAAGCCAGTACTAGAGCAGTAAGTTCAGCAGAATAGACAGAAGCATCTGAATGTATATGTTCCAACAATATCTGAGAAGGAGCCCCAGGGCAGTAGGCTGCACAGGCCACTCCATCCTCAGACTTGGAACCGTCAGTGAAAACTTTTTGATAGAATGGGAATTTGGAACAGAGCTCGGCATACAAAGCCTTGTACGCCAGAGAGCTGGTAGACTCCTTACGGAAAGCTGCGAGATCGAAACGAATCTCTGGTGTGAAAAAGGTCCATGGAGGTTGATCCGGAAACCTGGAAAAATCGGAAACTACTCCCAGGTCTATACCTGCATTCCGCACGTGAGGCTGCATACGAAGCCCAAACGGCGGAATACATTTCGGGTTTGTTTCAAACTTACTTTGGAACGGGGGGTCAAAAACACAGTCATAGGCAGGATTCTGCGGTTCTGAGAACAGTCGGATGTAATAATTCAAAGACAGTTTCACCCTGCGGTTGGACAGTGAAGGTTCACCTGCCTTGCGTACGGCTGTACACAGGGGTGGTGCGGAACGCTCCAGACAGGACGAAGCCCTTGTGGTGGATAGGGTCCAAGAGCTTGAGGTAAGACGATCTTGCGGAGCCGTACACAGCAAAACCCTTTAGTCCAGTTTGGAAGGACCAGGGCTTGTGAGGTGCAACAAAGTTTTCTTTCAGCCCCCCAGTCGGTGTGTGCTACGACCCGCAGAATATTCAGTGCCTTTTGGCAAGCAGTTTTGAGGTTTTTAATATGGCTGAGAAAGTTAAGTTTTTGGTCAAAAATGACTCCAGAAATTTGGCCTTTTTAAACCCAGTGGAATGGGAGATTTCCTATTTGAAGTTCCGGATCTGGAAAAAACGACGGAAATTATGGAAGTGAATGCACTGGGTTTTTTTGTAGCAAAAAAGGTGAAACGTTTTCACCCGCCCACCGATGGATTTTATCTACGCAAAGTGAGCCTGCGCTGGACACTCGGGTAAGGCTTCCATTTGGGCGTAGGACAGCAAAATCATCCACAAACAATGAGCAGTCTGAACCCTGCTAAAATGATTGAACAATGTTGTTGATCTTAATACAAAGAGGGCAGGAGATAGTATGCTCCCTGTGGAACACCCAACTCCTGCCGTGGACATCAGAGAGAGGGGTTTCCCAAACCCCGGACCTGAAACTGTCGTTCTGCCAAAAAATTTTGAATAAAAAGCGGAAGATGACCTCGAAAACCCAGATCGTGGAGATCATGAAGTATCCCGACTTCCAGGTGGTATCGTAGGCCTTCTCCAAGTCAAAGAAAATTGCCACTGCATGCTGTCTGTTTAAAAAAGCTTTCCCTAAGTGTAGATTCCAGACGAATCAAATGGTCAACTGTACTACGATGTTTGCGGAAACCCACACTGTTCTTTCGCCAAAAGGCCATCGGTTTCAAGTTTCCACATGAGCCTAGAAATTTGACCATTTTCTCCATCAGTTTACAGAAAACAGCTGGTCAAAGCTATGGGACGGTAGTTAGATGGATTAGAAAGATCTTTTCCAGGTTTGGGGATGGGAATAATGAGGGCTTTCCGCCAAGAGGGTGGAAGCAACCTGTAGTCCACACGTGGTTGTATCCCTGTAACAGGATATTCAGACCTTCTTGGGGAAAGATGTTTTCAATAGTGATAATGAATTTCATTATACCTGGAGAGGAATCGCTGCAAGAAAGTAAGGCAGATTTCAGCTCGTTTAACGTGAAAGGAAGATTGTAGTCTTCCATGTTGTCGGATGAAAAGTTGCAGGGTGATTTTTCTTTTAGGGCTTTGTTTTGACAAAAGGGGCTAAATTTATTAGAAGAGGAGGATTCTTTTCAATGGTTGAAGCAGCAGATTAGCAACTGCTTTCTTCTCTTTTTATTAAAGAATCCGAAAACTTGAGATGGTTCACAGTGGGACGGGTGTTCTTCCCTTTGATTTTCTTAATGATGTTCCACACTTTTTTCTTGGAATTTTTTTGATGTCAGCCTGTAGCAGAAGCTTCCCCAGGACCGACTTTTTACTGTTTTTTAAAAGTGTGTCTTGATTTAGCACGGAGTTTCTGATGGGCTCGAGCGTTGGGACCCGAAGGTCGTTGGTATACCTGACGCTGAGCCCGTTTTCTAACTTTAGAAATTTGTTGGCATTTGAATCGAACCAGGGTGTTTTTGGCATTTGAAGTTTATGGGAAGACATGGAATACGGGCTTTAGACATTTGATTATAGTGTAAGTCAGTGATTTGCTGGGTCCGGACTCTGAAGAAAATCAGTGTCCTGGAACTCCTTGGAAATAGTGGCTGCAAATGATCCCAGTTTGCTTTCTTATAATTGAGATGCTGAGAGACGAGACATGTGCAGTTAAAACAGGTTGGTAGAAGGACAGGGAAATGGTCACTTCCGTGCAGATCGTCATGGACAGACCACTCATAGCCCCAGGACAGCGAGGGGTCAAAAACCGACAAATCAAAACACGAAAGTAAAACCTGAGGAAGGTGGAGATAAGTTGCAGATCCGTCATTCAGAACAACACAAATCCAAGTCTGAAAGGACATCCTCAATTAGAGCCCTCTGGGTGACGTACCGGCACTACCCAAAGAGGATTGTGACCGTTAAAGTCACCAACAGAAAAAAAGGTGGGAAGTTCTTCTATCAGACTGACAAGGTCCTGACGACAAACCGGGACAGAAGGTGAGAGATAAAGGGAACAGATTGTCACAGTCTTGTGGAGAGTGACTCTCGCAGTACACCCTGAAGGGAGGTAGACAGAGTGACAGGACTTACAACAAAGTTTGTGTAGGAGAAGGGCAACCCCGCCCGACAGTCCCAACGTGGATGGTTGTGCGGTTTCGAAAGAATATAAAGCCAGAAAGAGTAAAGGTCTTCTGGCTTGAATTTGAGTTTTTTGAAGAGCCACGATGGAAGGTTTTGAGACTGACACAGAAGCTGCAGCCCCTCGAAGTTGGAATTTAGACCACGGATATTCCCAAAGGAATATTGTACTATCCATGGTGCAGAGGCAAAAAAGGGGAGAAATCAGGTCATTCCCCTTCAACGTCCCCATCTAATGGAGGAATTTATTAGTTAGTTTCACTGGACTGTGGTGGTCTTTGGACCTGCTGGCAGACTTGCCCTCAGGTGACAAAGGCCTGGAGTTTGGAGATGGTGGAGGTCTGGATTTGGGAGATGGTGGGGGTTTCTTCCTCATCTCCCCCATCTCCACACTGGGTAGAACTCCCTTGCCCGCACGGGCACTGGACAGAGGAATTCGAGTTGCGGGTGCTGGTTTTTTAATTGCCCAGCAGCAGATGTTGTAGACTGCTGGGCAGTCTGAGGGGTGGCGGATTTTTTTGCCTCCACCAGGGGCATTCATGTGGGTTGGGAGGTGGTGGACCCGCTTCCACCAGAGCTGACAGTTCTTCCTTGCAGTGTCTTTGAAAAGATAAATTCATCAGTCTGGCGCAGACGGACCGAGTGGAAAAATTTTTTTTACGGCCGAAGCATATGAAGATGCTGTGGCCGTCTGACTGCCCCCAACCTGCTTGCGGGCTTCAAAAAAGGAGATCTTCTTTTCTGTCTTAACTCTTTGTATTGCAGTTCCTGAATCCACAGAGGACAATTTCGGGAGAGGAGGGATGGGCGCCACCGCAGTTTGCACAATGCGCCCGGGTCTTTACACGGCCCATCATGGGTTGCCTTGCAGCAAAAACCCCACACCTCCTGCCCAGAACAGCGGTCTCTGACATGGCAAACCTCTGGCATCTGAAAAAACCTTAACGGGGATGGACATAGAGTGAACATGAACATTTAGGTAACCGACTTTGATGACCCGGGGGCAGACAGGGTTGCAGAACGTCAGAAAGAGGGTGTTGGTGTCCACTCTCTCTGAACCTTTCTTTACCCCACCCTGCGCACCTCCGTCACACCTTGGGGCGCCAGTTCCGTCTTGATTTTGCCTCTGAGACCCCTGATAGATCTCTGCAGCGAAACACACCTTTTGACGAATTTAACTGTTTATGAGGAGTCACCCCGATCTCCCCGTCCACTATCTTTGTTGCTCTCAACAGTTGTTCAGATTGCTTTTTAGATGACATTGAATCAGAAATGAGCATTCCTCAACCTTTGGGCTGATGAGGGTCACCTGCTAGGGCCTTGAAAGCCCTTTTGGATGGCAAAAGGGCTCAGAGATGAAAGGGGTCTTTCCTGCTCCGTCCTTCCATCACGAGCCCGGAAGCCCCGAAACCTGTCTTCTGTCGTACCTCAGTATCAGAAATCGCTGTCTGTTTGAAAGTCCTCTGAAAAAGGGGATGCGCCTTCCCCTTCCCTTTTGGGGGGTAGTTTTTTGAAAAGCCATGTGTATTTTATTATATTTCATCCATCCTTACCCACCACCTTGGAGTCCAATAAGGGGCCAGGGCCCAAAAATCACTGTCTTGACCCTTCCAGGCTTCAGGAGAGATATACAACAGACAAAAACCTACCCAAACCCCATCCCCCCCGATCATGCCCAACTCCCGGGAACAGAGAGCTGAGCACTACAGGGGTTATCTTGGCCAGCCGGAGAAATGCCTGTTTTGACCCAGCCCCCAAGAAGGGGAGCGATTAGTACACCTGGGCCAAGGTGTACCCCTGTCTAGGAGAGGTCCGAGCCAAAGTGATGTGTTGAGAGCGCTGGCCCTCTCAATCACCAGGATTCATCCCCTCCGACACAGGTCGCACGCACGGCCAACGCGGGGATCTTTAAAGGGGACCACAGAGAGAAAAGGAGTGTGGGGAAAAGAAGACTTGAAGGGGAGACGAAGAAAGAAAAAGATCCGTTAAGAAAGGGAGAAGACAGAATAGGAAAAAGGTGGGTTACTATTTGTCTGGGCCCTCACCCCAACCTTTCTGACATGGGAGACCCCACCCGGGGCATCAATTTCCCACCACGTAATGCTTGGCCAGTCAGCAACTTGGCTATACAGGGCCCAGCAGTGTTCACAACTAACCATCTAGCCGATTTGATGCCCCGTCAGCAAAAACCTAAAAGATCACAGGACCACGCAGCCCTCCGACCCGGCAAAGGTTGCAACCCCCCGGGGGGACTTTGTTGGTTACAAACTAATCTTACCTGAAGTTGTGTGGGCCCAAAATCACACCCAAGACCCATTGAAAAGTCAAAATAAAGAACTGGTTGTGGGTAAAAAACAAAAAGTCAAAATGTTAAAACTGTAGAAACAAAAAAAAAAAGTTGCAAAGAAATGAAAGTTTTGAAAGACAAATTATATTCCATGTCATCAATATTAAATGGAAAACTCTCAAACCATGCATTTTGATCAGAGTCAGTGAACAATCACTACAATGTGAACAGCCACTTCCACTTCCAGCTCAGTTACAACCCAACACTTGGTTTTTTATTTCAATTTCTGCTTCTGACAAAGCTGACCTATTTTTGTCCTGATTTTCTGTACAGCTGACGCATTTATTTTCTGTTCAAAATCAGATTCCTAATTGCAAGTTTCTGTATTTACTTACTACTGGATTAAAGTTTCACATCATACACCATGAATGCTTCAACATTACGATTCACAGTGACCGAGTGATGCATTTTAGTTGGCTCTGATGAACTTGAAGAGATGGAAAGTTGCAGTGCATGCACTAGTTGAGTCTTGCTCAGTCTTGATTAAAGTTTATGTTTTTGTATGCCTGCTAATGTGCTATCCTCGTGTATTGGATAGATCCGCAACCTTGACAGCTGATGCTGGGAGCTGGGTTACCATGGATATCGAACATAATGGCATATCATGAACGAATTGGCTAACATAGTCTGTTGGCGTTTCCTATGAGATGACTATATCAGAATCTAAGAAAAAATAAAGATTGCCTTATTAGATGTAATCATGAATTTATGGTATGTGCCAAGTCCTAAATCAGCACACCTCAATAAATCCCTTCTCATCATAACTTAATTAAGAGACAGAACAGAATTTCAGGTTTCCTTCTGGGTTGCCCAGTACGCGTGCATGCGTGCGTGTGTGCCCGTGCGTATGCGTGTGTGTGAATGTGTGTGTGTTTATGACTCATGAACGCAGAACTGTGTGTGTATGTGAGTGTGCGAGTGTGTGCGTGTGTGCATGTGTGTACTTGTGTGTGTGTGTGTGTGTGTGTGTGTGTGTGTCCGGTGTATTTTTTCAGATACTGATTTGTTAAAACTTGTAAAGTGCCCTGTAGCCTGCACTGCTAGGACGGGCACTGTAGAAGTTGTCCTCGTTATTATAATTATTATTGCCCTGTGGTGACCCAGCACTAACACCTGTTTTGAGTTCCACTAACAGCACTTGAACAGGATAAAAGAGAAAGGCCTGCGTGTGTGGAGGTGTCATTGTGAATGGGAATGGAGTGACGCCAAGGTCAGCTTATGTCTACACTAATGACTGGAGAGAGCCACTCCAAGTCATGGCTTCCCAAATCAGTTAACTACCCCGACACTGATGTTCTTCTGTTCACCTCACTCATAAATCCAGCCTCACTAAAGCTTAAACAAAAAAATTACTTTTTTTTTTTTCGTCCTGAGGATATCTTTAAGATTTCTTGGAGTGCCACCATGAAAAAAAAAAAACAACCTGAGGACATCTGTCAAAACATGAACAACTGACATGTCTGGGTTCAGTGGAGGATAGCAGTCATTTAAAAGAATAATCACTTTAAAATGCTTTTAACTTTCATGTTACTTTGCCTTGACAGTTGTGTATGCTCACACTAACAGACCAAATGCCTGTATGGCCTGGCCAAATTTGGGTTTTCCATACATCAGCCGAGTCAAATAGTGTTTTTATGTTAGGACCAACCCATCCATTCATGTTCACAGCCATTTTGGGCTCCAGTCTATAAGTGCATTCTGCTGTGAATTAGACGCAACTATAAGAATGACCTATCGCAAAGAAAGGAACGAGCAGCAGAGATGATTTGTTCATCATGCGTTCTCAAAAAGGTTTATTTCCAACAACAAAATTCATAACTCCATGACACTATTGAGAAGAATTCTATGGCTACAGACATGGTTTAAATCCTATGGCTATAGTCATGGTTTTGATAGCATTACTAGACAGAGGGCTGCCTGAAGTTTTCATTCACAATACAGTCTAAAGTTGGCGAATCTGACGTTACATTTTTGGTGTGGTGTTAACAGTCAGAAAGTGTACTGATCCTGTGCGACCTCTTACCTCTGGTTTTGTTCAGGAAAATGGTGGCTGTCAGCAACTTCCAGGGGTCGTGGAACAGACTCTCCTGAACCAGGTTGAATGGGGACCGTGGCGGTGTCCATTTCACATCTCTGTGGATCACTGGTCTGGGCAGTTTGTGCGAAGTCCTGTCAGTCTTGAAATAGGGACTTTCTGAAAAGTACATGTAAAAACACAAAAAAAGAAAGAAAGAAAACTATTCCAACACGCTAGACATCTCTCCACTGATAATACTTAAAATCTGCGCACACCAGACACTCCAGAAGGCATGTATTGCTGCATGAAAGAGCACTGCATTTGTACAATAACTCAGGATGCTAATGTGCCAGAATTTCAGTATCCTTTATAAGAACTAAAGAAGGCTGAGCTGCTAAGGCCACAAAGAATTTAGTGTAGCATTTTGACATTTTAAGTTTACCGTTCTAGATTTAAGCGTAGCACTTGAATGCACAATCATTGATGCTGTAGTGCAGATTTTTGTGTGTGGTGTGTGTGTGTGTGTGTGTGTGTGTGTGTGTGTGTGTGTGTGTGTGTGTGTGTGTTGTCGTTGTTGTTGTTGTTGTTGCTAGCTTCTCCTTTCGAACTGTTTCTGTGGCATCTTCAATGTCTGACAAGTGAGACTCAACTATACCTTCAGTTGCACATCACTTCGCTTATGACTTCTGACTAAAAAGATGGAAATCTCTCTAGCTGTCACATGGTTTTGACTTGACCTACAAGAAATCAAAATGGTCAATACTGAAACCAATCTATATGGCGGAATAACTGCAATGATTTTTTGTTTCAATTTTTCTTCTGCTTTGTTTGCTTTTCATACTGACCTTAGCCATTTCTTGAAAAAAAAAAAAGTCTACAGTCTAAATATTTACAATAATTCACTCAACTCCATTAAAAAGTCTACAGTCTAAAGATCTACAATAATTCACTCAACTCCATTAAAAAGTCTACAGTCTAAAGATCTACAATAATTCACTCAACTCCATTAAAAAGTCTACAGTCTAAAGATCTACAATAATTCACTCAACTCCATTAAAAAGTCTACAGTCTAAAGATCTACAATAATTCACTCAACTCCATTAAAAAGTCTACAGTCTAAAGATCTACAATAATTCACTCAACTTCATTAAAAAGTCTACAGTCTAAAGATCTACAATAATTCACTCAACTCCATTAAAAAGTCTACAGTCTAAAGATCTACAATAACTCACTCAACTCCATTCTAATTGCTGCCTAATAATTTTTTCTTTTTTTTTCAATCTTTTGGGGAAACATTTTGTCTCAAAGTGAAGCAGCGTTGCATTCGTCAGCAAATTCACAGCATGCTACGCCCCAAACACCACACTTGGCAGCTGTGTCCAGGCATCAGTGCATGACGCAGAGTAGTCCAAGTACACAAGATCTGCTAGGCCATCGTCCACAGAATGCAGAGGTTACAGCTACAAAAATATATACATACGTAAATGTGTGAGAACACATTAGTATGTACATACGATATATAATATGACATTCTATGCCCTAAAACACACGCACGCACGCACACACACAAACACACAGATATGTGCGCACACACTTACACACACTGTCACATAATTGGCTTAACCCAATTTGTACTTATCCGCATTCGGTTCGGCTATTCGCATTCATCCGCATTCGGTTCAAGGGTTAGCTTAATAAACAGTTGGCTTATCGAGCATGCAGATGTCGGCCTGTTGTCTTACAGTCAGAGTACTAATTTCACATGGTGTCAGAAAAGACCACAGCTCACAGATAAGTATGGTTTGATGTATTATGTTAACAGTTGTTAGAGTGTCAGATTGTTAAGCAAAATGGCGATTGAGGAAAAAAACAACAACAACAGAGACATTTTACAGCCAAATTCCAGCCCCTTCAAAACTAGACCTTCAAGGCCATGTAGAAACATCATGGAGAAAGTTCAAACGTCAGTGGCAGAACTATGCGATCGCCTCTAGACTCAACAAAGAAGAAAAGGAGTTACCAGTGCGCCTTTTTCCTTGCCTGCATTGGAGAAGATGCCCTGGAAGTTTTCGACGGACTTCCTTTTGCAGAGGGAGAGAACAAAACGGACATTGATTCTTGTCATCAAGAAGTTTGAGGATTTTTTGTATTCATATAGACACAACGTGTGAAGCATACGAGTCTTACAAGTTCCACAAGAGAGAGCAGGAGATGGAGAGAACATTGATGCTTATGTCGCCGCCCTCAGCGAGCTGCAAAAACATGCAATTTCAAGGAAGAAGAAAGAATGATTCGCGACAGAGTTGTGATTGGCATTAGGGATGACGCTATTCGTAAGAAATGCTTGAAGTGAAAGACCTTGACCTCCAGAAAGCTGTGAGATATGCAGAGCTCAAGAGAGCACGCAGACCCAGATGGAGTCCATGTCACAGGGAGATTGTGTCAGCCGCCTCACAGACAGCAAGCTCAAAAACAGCCAAAACTGCAGAGAGCCTAAGGAGAAACAGCCACAGCTCTATCAGCAGCGACCAAAACGTGCACCGGACAGCACATGCTATCGATGTGGCAGAGACCGCCATAACCGAAATGATTGTCCAGCAAAGTTAGCCAGATGCCGAAAGTGTTCCAAACAGGACATTTTGCGGTGGTGTGCAGGTCAGCAGGCCAAATACATTGGCCCAGAGAGGAAGAAGAGGAACAGTCAGATGAGTACTATTTGGGATGTGTGATTGGAGAAGTCAGTGACCTTGGAAAGTCCCCATTCAGTTAGAAGGACCCCCAGACCATGACTTTAAGCTAGATACAGGTGCCGACGTCACGGTCATACCAGAGAAGTGATACCCAAGGGAAAACGTCCACTAGAGAAAACCAAGAAAAAACTCTATGGACCAGGAAAGAAGGAATCACTGTCCTAGGCAAATTCTCAGCAAAATGACCTACAAAGAAAGACAGTCACACAGGACATCTACGTCATCAAAGACCTAGAAGAGCCATTGCTGGGTCGCCCAGCTATCTCTGCCCTTCAGATGATAGAAAAAGTGAACGCTGTCAGTGACAAGGAAGCCAGTACAGGAGAGAGTTCCCTTCACTCTTCAGAGGCCTAGGTACCTGACAAGCTCTACGTACAAAATACACCTCAGAAAGATTGCAAACCATATGCTGTGACCTCACCACGTCGACTTGCTCTTCCTCCAAGACAAAGTCAAGAAGAACTAGACAATCTGCAACAACTTGGAGTCATTCGTCCTGTCTCGAAACCAACGGACTGGTGTGCTCCAATAGTTGTAGTGCCAAATCAAACAACAGGGTCAGAATCTGTGTGGATTTCACAAAACTGAATGAAGGGGTCAAACGTGAGAACTTTCCATTTCCCTTTCCCACCAACCAGCTTCTCGCCCAGTTATCTGGATCCACAGTCTTCACCAAACTAGACTGCAACAGTGGTTTCCATCAGATACCACTGGAGACTGAGTCACAGGAATGACTACCTTTATTACGCCCTTCGGAAGGTTCTGCTATACCAGACTCCCTTTCGGTATAAGTTCAGGCCCGAGATCTTCCAGCGCACCATGACCCACTTGCTTGCGGGTCTCCCAGGTGCCATCTGTGACATGGATGACATCCTCGTTCATGGGAAAGACCAGAAAGAACATGATGAACGTCTCCGCCAGGTGATGCAGAAGCAGAGTGATGCTGGACTGACTCTGAACCAGACAAATGTGAATTTTCAAAGCCGTCGATCAAGTTCTTGGGACAGTTCATCTCCCAGAGGGCATTCACCATTGACCCTGAGAAAGTCGTCGCCATCACAAAATTTTCCCAAACACCAACCAACATCACCGAACTCAGACGTCTACTTGGTATGGTCAACCACGTCGCCAAGTTTGCTGGTGCCAATCTGGCAGATGACACAGGGCTCTCAGAGACCTCCCGAAGAAAGAAATGACTGGACCTGGGATGCCCCACAAGAAGAAGCCTTCCAACGCATCAAAAGACAGCTCAGCTCAGCACCTGTTCTGGCTCACTACAGCCCGAGCCGGAAGACCCGTCTGTCTACAGACGCCTCGTCCTATGGCTTGGAGCAGTACTGCAGCAGAAACAGGATTTACGGCATTTTCAAACCAGTCTTCTATGCATCCAGGTCACTCACTCCAACGGAGCAGCACTACGCCCAAGTGGAGAAAGAATCATTGGGAGTGGCCTGGGCATGTGAGAAATTTCGAGAATACATCACAGGTATCAAAGACTTGGTCATTGAAACAGATCCCCAGACACTCCTGACGCTCTTGAAAGACCAAACATCTCGATGAGCTGTCACCTCGTCTACTGCGATTCCGCATGCGTGTGATGCGATACTCCTTCCAGATGGAATACAAAAAAGGCAAGGACTTGATCACTGCGGATGCCCTGTCTAGAGCACCGGTTCGACTGGCACAGAAAGAAGACAAACAGCTAGAAGAAGAAGCTGACTCCATGGTGGATCAGGTCTCTCCAGTTTCTCCAGCCACACCATCGAGACTCGACCAGATCCCGGGAAGAGCTTAGCAAGGACCCAGTCTGCTCAGAAATCAAAAGATTCATTCATGAAGGATGGCCCGAACACTGCCTAATGAGAAGATCCAGCCATACTGGTCTGTTCGACACTATCTCAGGTGGAAGAAGACCTCCTGCTCCATGGAACCAGACTGGTCATCCCTGAGAAGTTGAGGCCAGACATCCTGGAGAAAATTCACACAGGACATCAGAATCGTCAAGTGTCGGGCTCGAGCACGAGAAAGTGTTGTGGTGGCCAGGTTTGTCTGCCCAGATCGTGTCTATGGTGGAACACTGTCCTATCTGCGTTCGAGAGAGACAAATCCCCCAGAGCCCCTAATTCCACAGACACCCTGATTACCCCTGGCAGAAGATAGGCATGGACCTTTTCGAACTGAAGAAAAACAGTACCTGATCGTTGTGGACTATTATTCTAGATTCATCGAGCTAGCCCTCCTCAGGCAGACTACCCCTGACTGTGTGATCAACCACTGCAAGAGCATGTTTTCCAGACATGGAATCCCAGAAGATGTTATGTCGGACAATGGCTGCCAGTTCACAGCTGCAGTTTGCAGCCTTCGCAGAGAAATATGGATTCACACATGTCACAAGCAGTCCATACTACCCTCAGCTAACGGAGAAGCAGAGGAGCAGTACAGGGCAGTGAAGTCTCTCATGAAAAAAGCAGAAGACCCTTACCTGGCTCTCCTCAGCTATCGGGCAACACCACTTCAGCAGGGACTGAGCCAGGAGAGCTACTCATGGGACGAAAGCTGCGAACCACAGTACCCATACTGCCATCAACCTTGAAGCCAGGGGGAAAAAAGAGAAAAACTTCGAGGAGCAGGACAAAGTTGTCAAACAGAAGCAGAAGATGAACTTTGACAGAGCACACCGCACAAGAACAGCTCCTCCACTTACTCCAGGACAACCTGTGTGGATCAAGCCATCGGGGGCACCAGGGACCGTCGTTCAGTCCTTCCCCTTCCGGTCCTATGAAGTGCAGACTCCCAGTGGCAGACAGAGGAGGAACCGGCGTCACCTGGTCCCCAGGGAATCAAACCTCAGACCCCTTGCAGAGTTCCTAGGGAGGCCTCCTCTCTGTACCCCGGGTCCATGGGAGATCCTGCAGAGGAAGACGATCCGGGTCCTGAGACCGAGACACCATGGTGGCCCGCCGTGGTCCCTACCTCGTCCCCAAAACCCCATCAAGCAAAACAACTGTCCCCCGGGGACACTCCAGAACTCCAGGGCGTGGGAACCCATCCAGAGGCCAGATCCCCAGCCAGAAGACCAGCTGCTACGCCTATGGTCCAGACCTCTAGATGTGGCCGTGCCATCAGGAAGCCAGACCGCCTGAACCTCTGACCTGGTTCCTGGATGCTATGTTTGAAGAAAAGAAAAGAAAAAAACTAGAGACGCTAACGTTTATAAATCTATGTCCATTTCCTGAAAGAAAGGGGGATGTCACATAATTGGTTTTAACCCAATTTGTACTTATCGCATTCGGTTCGGCTATTTCGCTTCATCCGCATTCGGTTCAAGGGTTAGCTTAATAAACAGTTGGCTTATCGAGCATGCAGATGTCGGCCTGTTGTCTTACGTCGAGTACTAATTTCACACACAACATACACACACACACACATGCACACACACACAGAATGTGCGAAAATGTTAACCCCCAGCCCTCAGATCCCCCCCACCCCAGGCTACAAACATTTTACACAATCAATAAACAAAGAAAGTTATCAACATACTGTCCCCATGCAGGTTCTTGAAGACAGCTTGCTTGCGAGGCCCTCCGACACCTTTCCCTTTCTGGGGCTTTGCAGACTGCTGTTTTTCTGCTCTGGCATTCACCACCTTGGAGCGGGACCTCCTGTACTTGCTTGCAAGAAGGCCGAGGTTCGTCAGCTGTGGCCCCGCTTCAGAATGAAACACTTTCAGACCCTGCCAGTTCCATCACCCTCTCCCAGTGAAACCCGGGTGACTCTCTGAGGGTCTCAGCAAGGGCAGTTTTGTTGTCATGTTCTTTGCCTGATGACACCCAGACCCCGTCGCATGCATTCACAGACAGTGAAGTCTCACCAAGCTTGTGTCCCTTGCTGCGTTGATTGCCCCCATCCATCTGTCAGGCGGTTCGACAGCCATGATGTTTTCATGGGGAGTGTTTTGCTGTGTAGATTCCTGATGCTTGCCCTTAGCTTTGGTGTCTGGGAGGAGCGAAGGTGGGTGAAGATTTCTGATGCTTGCCCTAGCTTTTGGGGTCTGGAGAGAGCGAGATGATGGAGATTTCTGATGCTTGCCCTTAGCTTTGGTGTCTGGAGAAGAGCGAAGATGTGGAGATTTCTGAGCTGGTGACCTGGAAACAGGCAGCTTACTGCCCTGCTCTGACAGACACAGAGAGGTCTTCCCACAGTCTTCGTAGCTACCGCTTCATGAACCAAACATTTGTTTCTATGTTCACCATACTGCTCTGCATTACAGCTGTCAGGCTGGGTAAATTCAGTGCTGTCAGTGCTATCAGCATTATTGATGACATCACTAGTATCAGCTTGTCAGTGCTATCAGCTTTATTGGTGCCATCACTGGTATCAGCCCTATCAGTGCTATCAGCATTATTGGTGCCATCACTGGTATCAGCCCTATCAGTGTGATCAGCCTTGTCAGTGTTACCAGCATTATCGCTTGTATCAGCGTTGTCAGTGTTATCAGCATTATCACTGGTATCAGCCTTGTCAGTGTTACCAGCATTATCACTGGTATCAGCCTTGTCAGTGTTACCAGCATTATCACTGGTATCAGCCCTATCAGTGTTATCAGCCTTGTCAGTGTTACCAGCATTATCACTGGTATCAGCCTTGTCAGTGTTACCAGCATTATCACTGGTAACAGCGTTGTCAGTGTTATCAGCATTGTCACTGCTATCAGCCTTGTCAGTGTTACCAGCATTATCACTGGTATCAGCATTGTCGGTGCTAACCGTCATCACGTCTATCTCTTCACACTCTGATGAGACATCCATTCTCTTCTGGCTTGAAACTTCATTCTCACCAGCGCTTGTCACATTGTCATCGTCAACCAGGAGTGCTGCTACACCATAATCTGGAACTCTGTTTGTGCCCTTAGAATCACTGGGACTCGCTCCCTCTTCCCCTGCAGAGCTGTGGCTGAGGGCTGTCCGGTCACCTTCGCTCCCTCCTGTACTAGACGTCACACCATCAAAATCACTCCCTGTACTGTCGATACTGGATGTTACACGATCGTCATCGTTTTTTGTGCTCCAAATACTCGGTGTTACCGGCTTACAATGGCCATCAGTTCTATGGATGTGGCAAGCCCAGACAGGCTGAGAGAACTTGAGGTTCAATCGGGGATCGTCCAACAAGTGCATGAGCTGATTCTTCTCCAGGTAAGTCTTCACGTTGGGCAGAGAGCGCATTTTGTGGCCTGTGTTGCTGCAATGTCAAGGTTTTTCACATGATTAAGGAAGCAAAATGAACTGATAAAAATCAGTAATGACCGAATCTAACTACAGATTTCTACAAGAACACAAATTTCAAACCAATTTTACATGACACCCTTCCCCCCTTTCAACAAATGAACTTTCACCTTCTGCGTTTGTTCAATACTACGCCAACATTCTCTAGATCTTATTGAAAAATGTTACAAAGCTTTTCAGCCCCAAAAACCTAATGGCCACACTGGCAGTGGATTGTCAAAGGTTTACCATCTGGGGTACGCAGACATTCCTATCTCAAATTTTTTCCACCTGGAACAGTCGATATAAAAATCAGGAACTGAAACTCTGTGTGTGTGTGTGTGTGTGTGTGTGTGTGTGTGTGTGTTGTGTGTGTGTTGTGTGTGTGTGTGCGTGTGTACGCGTGCATGTGTTGGGAACATTTAGTTGTAAGTATTTATTGTTCGTTAGATCTGTTGATTATCTGTTTTAGTGTTTGTTTATTTATGTTTATCAGGTGATGTATTGATGGTATGCCATGCCAGAAACACACCCTGGGGTACATCACAGATTCTGGGGACTCAGCAGGCTGTGGGATTGTAATGTTAAAGAGTTGTGTTATGCTTCGTTGTCCAATGATTATTGTTTAACTATTTTCATGCAATATGATTTCTATTTCTACTTATTTACTTCTTTTCCATCCTATTATTAGCATTTTTTATTTGCGTTTTCATCCTTGTTAGTATAATATTCATCACTATTTCAGCATTTTTATTTGCGTTTCATCCTTTAGCTAATATCATCATCATTATTCGATTTTGTTATGCGTTTTATCTTGTGTATAATATCACATATCAGCATTTTTATTTGCGAATTTTCATCTTGTAAGTAATAAATTCATCACTATTATCAGCATTTTTTATTGCGTTTTCATCTTGTTGTATAATATTCATCACACTATTATCAGCACAATTTTTTTTTGCGTTATCACCTTGTTAGTATATATTCACTATCACATTATCAGCATTTTTTATTTGCGTTTTCATCACTTGTTAGTATATATTCCATACTATCAGCATTTTCATTTGCGTTTTCATCTTGTTATATAATATTCAAGCACCATTATCAGCATTTTATTTGCGTTTTCATCTTGTTGATAATATTGCATCACTATTACTCAGCATTTTTTATTTGCATGTTTTCATCCTGTTGTATAAATTCTCACTATTAATCAGCATTTTTATTGCCGTTTTCATCCTGTAGTATAATATCATCACTTTATCAGCATTTTTATTGTGCAGTTTCATACCTTGTTAGTATAATAATCATCACTTTATTAGCATTTTTTATTTGCGTTTTCATCCTGACTTAGTATAAATCATCACTATTATTTTGATTTCACCCACAATCATCATCATCATTATTGTTAGTTTCATATTCATTACTGAGAATAATCAATTTCAACTATGTCTCATGTGAATATTTTTCCGCAAATAAACTAATGCATACATCATACGCATATCCATGTATGTGTGCACACGCATCACAACATTAAAACACACAACGCCTGCTACATCCGTATACCAGATTATAGTAGATACCATGTAACATGTGCAATCATGTTCGAGCAGACGTCTATGTCAACAAGCAGAGGTACACATTATACCGCACGTGTGCGCACTGCACTACAATGCAAGACACACAACAACATAACAGTGAAAGTTGAAATTTAGTAAGTACGAGGGTGTGACAGACATGTGTGCTAATGTGCATGTCCCACCGCTGCCAAGTCCTGTCGAGACCCTCACCTTAAATCAATTCATTTATCCATCATTGTTATTATTTGTGCAGTGTGAGTTCAGAAGCATCTGGTGACAGCTACCATGCACTAGTCTGCATGCAAGTAACACTCTCTCATGAACTGACGTTATGAATAATCCATGACTCTTGTTATAAACAAAAAAAAAACCACAATACAAATCAATGATCACTTCTCCAATTGAAAATACGAGTCTCATTTCACATGTGGAATGGTTGTTTTTTCGATAGACTGAAGAATTTGTAATCCCAGTCTGTATGCAAAACATATAATGATATCTGATTTACAAACTATCCATGACCTGCATACATGTATTTAAGCAAATCTAATTTTGTATAATTTACATAACGGTGTTGTTTTTTTACTTAGACGATTTGTTATAAAAATGTAAGATTATGTGGGTTAAGGTGATTATAACTGCTTCTGACAAAAAAAAAAGAAAGAAAGAAAAATTCAACAGATAAACTCGTAAGATAGATTATGTTGTTTAGCCAGACGCAAAGGGCACTCGGTGTCACACGCTAAAATAACTCACGACTGACAGTACCTGATTAAAGTGATGTCCACCGGCCGCCATGCCTCCAACCTCAGTTAGCAACACGCTCAGCAGGCGGCAGGTTGTTTGTTGTTTCCATCCTTCGAGGATCACTGCCAAGTACACATACCGACCTAATACTAGTGACAGTGCAGCGCATTCCTCACACAGTTATTTCTACAGTCGCAAAGAAGCAAACTTGCCAAGCAACGATAAAACTGAAAAACAAAAAAATCAGTGATTCATTTCTTCCAAGATTTAAAAAAGCTGACCTTCCACAATATATAGCTGTCATTTTCATGAACATCACTTTGACTTTCTTCTGCAAAATGTATTCATTCCCTTCAAAAATGACCTCAAAACAATATCTACAAACAATACTTTGAAATCTGGGTTGTGTTTTTTTTTAATTTGGTATTTTGAAAAAGGTTTTTTAAAATAATGAAGTTCCATGGGATAATGGTTCAAAGCTGTGACAATGTTACTTTATCATCACACAAACTTGGTCCCCATACCCCCCCCACCACCCACCCACCCCCCCCCCCCCCCCACCCCCCACCCCTAACCCCTTATCCCCCTATATGACCATGAAAATGTCAAAATTTCAACACGCACTACCAACACACACGCATTCTGTCGTTCTAATCATGACCCTTTCTTCATGAGTGTGTCACTATGAGCAAAGACTGGCAAAATATTCACCCTTTGTTAACTGAAGCAGAGGCGGCAACATCCATAGGTGTGCAAGCCTTCTCTGAATCACCAGAAGTCTGATGCAATGAGGTCAAAGGTGTCGCCACAGCAACAGCCATTCCTGCATCAACAACAGTAAATGAGTAATAAACATTTGATGTTGATATTAACGATGCGATAAAATCTTGTCATAACAATAACATTCTTAACTCTGTGCAGTTCTTTACCTTGATTTTTTTTATCACCAGTGATCAAAGTTTTTTTGTGGACATATATATCTAAAAACATTTTTTTGGGTTATTAATGGGATGGTTTACTAAACAAACACATTCATGAAAGAAATTATTTGAAGAATGTTTATATTTTTTCATAGTTATTCCTCAAAAATGTGAAAAACTCAAAAACTGTTGCATTAAAAATCAGTGAAATAAATCAAAACTTTTAACATTGAAATTCATTTGAAGTCAACACACACTGCACTAATCATTCTGTAAATTTTTGTTTTGAACAATCTGGTGTCTCTGACAAATATGCCTATTTTGTTTGATCATTGCTGGGCTAAGCGGTTGAGTGTAATGGCAAGGTGCTTGTGAAATTATTATCATATCACGTAATGGCTACTGGGCCAGCAACAGAATTGGCCTAAGTGGCAGACACCTGATAAGGAAAAAAAAAGCTGATCAAAACATGACTAAAACTGATAGCAGTGTTACTCAACTCAAAACAGCCAAAGTACACTTGAGAAAAACCAAAGAGTTGGTTCAAAACAGCGCTTATTTTAATACACGAGGATTGTTGCTTGTGCTGTTTTGATGTCTGTTGCTTGATAGTATGAGAAGGCATATTTGGCGAAAATGTACCTGTCTGTTTCGTATTTTGTATGATAATAAGCTTTTTGTTTTTAAACCTTTGTGTGCGTGTGTGTGGTTTTCTGTGCGTATTGTTGATTTCATCGATACGTTTTGATGCTGTATCAGAGTATGTGCGGCACCCACCTTCGCACGTTTCTCTCCGTTGCGTTTTCTTTCCATCCAATAACAAACTGAATTCAATTAGAAAAAGTCATGGATGTTCTGCCAATGCTAAATGAACACACAAAATTGGCATTTATCTACTGAATTCTGCCTTAACTTTTGTATTGTCTAGCACATTCGGACTTAACTTTTGACGAAAACTCGGGTGTAATTGTAAACGACGGCCAAGGGGGATGTAACGTGGTAAGATGTTTGAAGAGTAGCGATTGGTTCCTAATTTTTTCTTCTTGTCATCTTCCAATCCGACGGCATTCCGACTCTTATCAAAGTTCAACTTGTAACACGTAATATATCTATTATGTATAACTGATTATGCTGACAACAGCTACACTTTCTTACACACTCAAGACACACCACACCACCGACATACAACACAGTGCTGCGCTCGCGTCCCGGCCAGGAAGTGCGGACTTAGGCTAACATTATCAATCTAAATCGACCAAAGAATTCGAACACTTCCATAAAATACATAAGTATATAACACGTCATTTGATAACAAAAATTTCGATCGATCTTACTGTTCTTTGAAAACTTCTCGTTGTCAACCCACAACACTGTGTGTCCATGCCCTCACTTTCGATTCAAGTAAACAAGACCGCGCGCGCCCAAGGAATTCAAGTCCACAGTTGCAATGACAGGCACAAGCGCTCGTTGTAGCATGTTAGTGAACCATGAAATCCCAATATTGCCCGTTTGACATTCTGAAAAAATCTTGCAGCTACGCTTTGTCCTTCACACACTTTTTTTTCTCTTTTTTTTTCTTTCCTTTTTCTTTTTGGGGGGGGGGGGGGTGGGGGGGATTGTTTTTTGAAGGACGACAAACTTTTACGTTTGAACAGGTTTAATTTAAGCCACTGTTTGATGAAGTTGTGATGGTCATTCATCGTCACGTCATAAAAGTTACCTAAAAAGACTTTAGTTGGTGGTGGTGGTGGTGCTCTGTAACACGTGATAATTATTCTAGAAAACGTCTGTCGTAACGAAAACAGCAAATGCAGGAAAAGTCGAAAATGTTCATTGTGGGCGTGCTTCATGTAATTCAAAAGGAATGTGTCACGTTTTGTATTCCACAGTCAGTTTACAGATTCTTCCTTGCCCGTGAACCAACGCCTTTCCTTGCTTCTTTCTTTCTTTCTTTCTTTTTTGGGGGGTGTAAAAGTGGATGCAAAAAAATAAAATTGGATGTATGTTCGTGCTGGACGGCGAATTTGTTAAAATATCGTGGCATGCTCATTTTATTTTACGAAGTTGTTTGTCAAGCTTATCGCTGTAAGTCATCTCAGAAAAGGTAAACATTTGTCAGTGTCGTTTAACAGATTACAAAGAAAGAAGAAAAAAAACGCGTATGTCTTGATCAGCTTTTCTTGACAGTAAAGTTATTTAACCCAACGATTGAACGAACAACTACAGATATTGATCAAAACAGAAATAAACTCAATAAGCGACAAGTTCAAAAACAGTAAATAAAAGAAAGAAAACAAAAGAATGATGTTGATTAACTTGATTTGGCTAACAAGAGTGAATAACAGAAAGAATGAATGTGCTTATTCACATAATCACATTTATGTGCTTGTTCACAAGACTTACCACCAGATGGTGACTGGAGAGTAACGTTGTAAACGGTACAAAGCAACGGCTGACTTGCAGTTGTTAGAAAAGCATTACGGTTTGTCAAAGCAGTTCAAATATTTTGACTTGAATTATTCCAGCGAATGTGGGTTGGTCAGTGAGGAAGAATTTTTTAACCGGGTGTACGCAAGGCTGCGTGTCATCTCCATCTGACAGACCAAACTTTCAAAAAGGAGGCCTACACAACAACTTGATAACGAGTCCAACGGTCATAATGCCTTGACCGATGAACACAGGCCTGCAGATGTCGGTTTGACCGAACAGACGTAGCAGATTTCGTGTTTTAAACTCTATGGCAGAATGACATGCAATTCCGTAAAAATAAAAAAAAATAAAAAAACTGGACAGAGATACGAAAATGACACTGGTTTTTTTTTCAGTATATCTGATGAGTATTACATCGGCATATGTCATGAACTCACTACAATAACAAACAATGAAAACGATGTAATCAAAGCCCACTGCAGTTCATTGCCTGTCCCTATAAAAACAAGAACCACTTCTTCCACCACTACTAGTAGCAACAAATCACACCAGGGGAACAAATGCACCTCACCTGGATATATAATTGTCAGAAATCAGGCAGAATGTGCAGTGAGAAATCAGAAGCAGAGTAGCAACTTTGATCCCCACGGCAACGACAGAAATGTCTGTGAGTGTTTGTTTACAACAGAACTGATCTTGGAATTTGAGCCATCTGTCTCAGAAGTGATTTAGGGTTACAATTGTGCACAAGGTTGAATCGGTGTGACAGACCAAACTTTTCATGCGGCAAAACATTATTGACTGCATGCTACCATTGTCACTTGCTTCGAAGCCAGGTACGAACTAAGATTAAGTGCAGCTACCAGCTCCGTAGCGATGTGGTTAGCGTCGCGGACTTCCGGCTGGAAGGTCGTGGGTTCTATTCCCATCAGAGTCATGTGGGATTTTTCTGCCCCGACCGTCTCCTACACAGACTTGCGTTTGCTACGGGCTCAGTTGGGAAGACTGGGACCACACAGTCGAGTTTCATCCACTTATTGGATGCTTCTCCTTACCTGACTAACACTGCAGGTGTCTGTATATCTCGGGTCTGGTTGATGCTGGGATATATTATGAAAGTATGCGTAGAGTACAGCCCTGTCATGCAGAAAAAAACAAAATTGGCTGAAGACGTGCTCTCGGCTGTGTCAGAAAAGGAGCTAAGATATGATTGTGACAGTATAAAACATTTCACATGATATGATTGTGATAGTATAAAACATTTCACATGATATGATTGTGACAGTATACAACATTTCACATGATATGATTGTGATAGTATAAAACATTTCACATGATATGATTGTGACAGTATAAAACATTTCACATGATATGATTGTGATAGTATAAAACATTTCACATGATATGATTGTGATAGTATAAAACATTTCACATGTTTGGAGGCTCAGTTTGTTTGGGTGCCGCCAGTGAAACTCAGCACCACTTTGATTGAAAGGCAACACAAGAACCAGATGAGGACTGAAATAAGTTCCACCCATTCTGATGGATGATTCAGTTCCATAACTCTGCACCAAGGCTATAATTCAGTGGTCAAAGTGTCAGCTGCAGGTGGGAAAGTCATGGGGTCTAGTATGCTATAAGCTCAAACAGAAACAAAAGGAACCGTGTTGTCAAGTTTCATCCACTTATTTGTCTCTGAGACTGTCCAGGACGGGGGGAATCGTGATGGTATTGCTTAAGTGCACTAAGTTGATGTATTATTAGTCAGGCTTAACACACCAAGGGTATCGTTGCACTCATACACGCATATGCACACTCATGCGCACACCAAACATTCACCTCTCTCTGGGAATGGGATGTCACGCATTCGTTTCTCTCCTAACATGACTGAGAACAAGAAATACAATTTCTATGCTACTTATAATTAATCATGTACAATCAAATCACACACAATGAAATACCAAAACATAAAAGATCAATACATCCTAATCCCGGGTTATAATAAAATGACTTCTTACCTGGCCAGGTTTTCACACACACAACCACGCTTTCACACCACACCACAGTTCTTGAAAAAAGTCTCTTCACGTCTTTTTCAGCACTGCTTGATGGTGATGCCCTTGGTTGACTGGCTCCAGGCTTCAGGACTGGGTCTTTGTGGTCGTCTCTGGGATCTCGACGTAGAACTCTTCTTCTTCGTTTTCTTCACCCACCTCTGGGTTCAAATTCAGTTTGTCTGTCTTCACCCACCTCTGGGCTTCAAACTTAGTTTCCTTCTCTTCCAGCTTGTCTTTAACTGTAAGACCTTGCTGTCTCTTCTATCTCCCAGACCACGTTTCTCTCGACCCTTTCTCTGTCCTGCTCACTCCTCTCCTCTCTCTCTCTCTCCTCTGCCTTCTCTCTCTCTCTCTCCTGGTGTTGTTCTCCTCTCACGTTGTTCTCCCTCAGTTTATATAGGGAGGGAAACAAAGGATTCCCCTTCGGGCCATGCCTTTGTCCACGCTGCTTCTCAAACCCCTAGTTCACAAGTACCCTGAATTCTCCATTCGCTACATTCTACCACACATCAGCATTTACACACACCCCTACCTAATTGATTAGCAAACACACACTTAGCACCAGATGGACATCGAAAATTCCCGCCGACTTCGGTGGTCACATAACACAGTAATTATCTTAAGGAGGGCTACGACAACATCCACGCGCATTCAAACAGCCTGACAATAGAACCAACACAGTGACCCACGGCAATACCATCCGAACGAATCCAAGACTCCTGCTCTTCACTGACTGTTTACAAAAGAACCTCAGCTGACTGAGCATTTAGCGCTCACTTGGAGCGCCGAGGTCGTAGTGGTTACATCCCTTCCCCCTTTCGCCACCGGGCAGGTCCGAACTCTCTCCTAGGTGTCATCTGTCATCTGACCACTTCGGCCTCCTTCACACAGTTCGGCCGTGTGCGATGGGTAAGGTACCCTGGTTAATTGGTCTATTACCTATTTGTATACTACGTACAACGTCCCTTTGCCTCTAAGCGTTTAATGCCTTTTGTGAGAGGTTTCGCGCTCCTTGACAGAGACGTTTTCCACATTTCCTCTCAATGCTGCAGGTGTTTGTATCTCTTGGGTATGGGTTGACGTCGAGGTACGCTATGAAAGAAAGCGCAGTGTGCAGCACTTGCCACGTAGTCTCCAACTGAAACGGAATTCTAAAGCATCACCATTATCATTTCCATCCTCACTGATCACTATAAAAAGATCTCACTATCTGTGACTTCATGCCTTGCCCTCGTGGTCACTTAGCTTTTGACTTCCTCTCCCCGTTCATGTCCGTCAGTTCGTGTCAGATTGTTTTGGTCGGGTTTCCTCCCTGCAAGTCCATAGGGACTGTCATGGCGTAGACTCGGTGGACTGTCATGGCGTAGACTCTGTGGACTGTCATGGCGTAGACTCGGTGGACTGTCATGGCGTAGACTCGGTGGACTGTCATGGCATAGACTCGGTGGACTGTCATGGCATTACCTTCTATTTTGTCTAATTCTAATGATTGTTTTCATGTTTTGGGGTTTTCTGAATCGCGACTAAGTAATGTAATATCTGACAGTGTACTCTCGATTCCTGGTTACAATATAATCCGAAGAGATGCTGCCGTGAAATTCGAAACTGGTTTGGTAACGTATGTTCATCAATCTGTAAATTATAGGGTCTTAAATATGTTTAATAGATTCAATATTGAAAGTATTTGGATTGAAATTCGCCTAAAAGGGACCAAACCGTTTTTAGCCGGCTTCATATACAGAAACCCAGAAGAGAGGGTAGAGTGGTCACAGCGTTTCGAACTCATGATGGAAGATGTTTTGAGTTATTCTACGGAAGTTGTCCTGCTAGGCGATTTTAATATTGACTTACTGAAGCCCCACGAAACATGGAAAAGATGTTACGGATTATTTAACCTGAAGCAATTAATAAACACCCCTACTAGGAAAACGCCACAGTCTGAAACAATAATAGACCACATTTACGTCACTTGCCCTAGTAACATAATAGAAACGTCTGTTCCAGTCCTTGGCCTAAGCGACCATTTCCCAATATGCTTAACCTGGTCAAAGAAAGGCATAAAAATTCCCAGATGTGGTCATAAATGTATATCTTTTCGCTCCTATAGAAACTTTACTGAGGAAGAGTTCTTGTCTGACTTAAGTATGGCTAACTTTACAGAGGTTTACCAACATACAAACCCGGATAAAGCATTATCAATATGGTATATGTAATTTGCATGTCCATTTTTGATAAACATGCCCCCCCTAAGAACCAAGCGGGTCAAATACATAGAAAAACCACCATGGTTGAATGCAGAAATTAATGTCGAAATCCAGACTCGTGAGAAACTATTGCAAGACACTGGCAAAGACGATAACTTCAAGAAACAACGAAACAAAGTAACCGCAATGAAACGACGCGCTCGAAAAAAGTATTTTAATGACTTGATTAAATCTAAAAGTGATACGAAATCAATTTGGAAAGCTATAAACCAACTATCAGGGAAAAAATCATTAACAGCCCCTTGTAGTGATAATCTCTCTGCCGAAAAGCTGAACAAACATTTCACAACCGTTGCCCAAAGAGTTGTCACGACAGACAACTCACAGTCAAACGATCTGTTGTTGTTAAAACATTTTTGTGATTCAAAAATCATATACACAAAACTTCAGTTCCCATTCATTAGTGTGCACGAAGCTTTCAAAGAACTATCATCGTTAAAACAGTCTCGTTCACGAGGTTTGGATGGACTTGACAGCAAAATCTTGAAGATATCTGCACCCATTATTTCGGAACACATTACATATGTTTACAATCTCTGTCTTGAAAATTGTTGTTATCCACAAGTGTTTAAGGATGCCAAAGTGCTGCCGATTCATAAGGCCGGTGATCGTTCGGACCCATCCAATTATAGACCGATTTCTATTTTATCTGCTCTGTCCAAACCTTTGGAAAAACACATTAAATGTAATCTTCAGGCACATTTCACCAAATATGATCTATTTCACCCCAATCAGAGTGGATTTAGAGCCAGTCATTCCTGCCACACCATGCTCACTAACTTAATAGAAGAATGGCATATGAACATAAACAATGATTTATTTACTGCTGCTGTCTTTGTTGATTTTGCAAAAGCATTTGATACCATTGATCATGATCTTTTATCTAGAAAATGTATTTTATATGGACTTACCTTAGACTCAGTAAATCTCCTTTCATCTTTTTTGAATAATAGAAGACAAGCAGTATTTCAAAATTCCATTATGTCACCTCTTATGACGGTGAAATATGGCAAATTCAAAGCATGCTGGAGGACTCAGGAGACAAGGTGGTAGAAGCAATCAAGCCCCAGCTGAAGACAGGCAGAAAATGGAAAGTTCAAGAGGCGATGGATTCTGCAAAAGAAAGTCTCAAGATCAGAGAAATAACAGGACACACACAGACCAACAGACAAGGACTGGGGGTGACCAAAACTGAATGGTGGTCAAAGGCCAAAGGAAAAGCCAAAAGAACATGATGATTCAGGAGATGAGAAAAGAAGAAGACCAAAAAGACTCCAAAAAGCAGTCCAGCAGAGCCAGCAAGGGCAATGGACAACGTGGGAGAATGCACTCCAAAGAAGTCTAACTTGGAATGACATTTGGCACATGGCCCCTCTCAGGATCAGCTTCATTCTCAGATCTGCATATGACCTTCTGCCCTCAAATGCAAACCTGGTGAAGTGGGGGAAAACAGACGATCCTGCATGCCCCCTCTGCCATGAAAAACAAACAGTGGAGCATGTTCTAAGCTCATGTAAAGTAGCCCTGGCTCAAGGAAGGTACACATGGAGGCACAACCAAGTGCTCAAAGAGATTGTACAAGTAGTCTGGGCTAGTACCAACACCACAAAAGGGAGAATCATGACTCCAAAAGCACCCGCAACATTCTTCACGGCAGGAGGCAGCAAATCATGGCCAAGAACAACAGTGCCACTCGAAACATGCAGGCAGAGTCTGCTGGATGGGGCAGATGACTGGGAGTGCACTGCAGACCTCCCAGAATGGAAGAGTCACCCTGAGATCGTCAGCAAGAGTGGCATGAGACCAGACATAGTAGTCCACTCTAAGTCAACCAAGCAGCTGATCATGATCGAGCTCACG
>CM031615.1:71381893-71385781 GCA_018398815.1 Conus ventricosus
CTACAGTTTACCCCATGTTATCCACAGACACACAGGCATACCACATCTTTGTTAATTTAAATAAAGACGCGACGAAAGTAAGCTAGAACAACTCACACTTGATCGACAGATTCAAAGAACCGAAATGGCCGAAACCAGTTTCTTGTCAGATGAACGTCAAGCTATACCAACACCGTATTGGACCGCATGATTACCAAGATACAAAAACTTAAATCATCGGGTTATTGACTTGCTAGAATTCAATCGTATTGTGATCGCTGGAATACAGTGTGCATTGGAGATTTTAGAAAAAATAAATGAATTGTTTATCTGTTTGATTGCTTTTAAATTCAACCTTTGAAAGACCTTTCAAAGTTCGTTCTGAAGACTGCCATTCGTTTGCAAGACTTGGTGATTTTCGACAGGAAGAACTCAATGCTATAATGCTACGTCAGGCCCTCAGGAAGAACTCTATGCTATAATGCTATGTCAAGCCCTCAGGAAGAACTCTATGCTATAATGCTATGTCAAGCCCTCAGGAAGAACTCTATGCTATAATGCTATGTCAGGCCCTCAGGAAGAACTCTATGCTATAATGCTATGTCAAGCCCTCAGGAAGAACTCTATGCTATAATGCTATGTCAAGCCCTCAGGAAGAACTCTATGCTGTGATGCTATGTCAAGCCCTCAGGAAGAACTCTATGCTTAATGCTATGTCAAGCCCTCAGGAAGAACTCTACGCTATAATGCTATGTCAGGCCCTCAGGAAGAACTCTATGCTATAATGCTATGTCAAGCCCTCAGGAAGAACTCTATGCTAGAATGCTATGTCAGGCCCTCAGGAAGAACTCTATGCTATAATGCTATGTCAAGCCCTCAGGAAGAAACTCTATGCTATAATGCTATGTCAGGCCCTCAGGAAGAACTCTATGCTATAATGCTATGTCAAGCCCTCAGGAAGAACTCTATGCTATATGCTATGTCAAGCCCTCAGGAAGAACTCTATGCTATGATGCTATGTCAAGCCCTCAGGAAGAACTCTATGCTATAATGCTATGTCAAGCCCTCAGAAGAACTCTACGCTATAATGCTATGTCAGGCCCTCAGGAAGAACTCTATGCTATAATGCTATGTCAAGCCCTCAGGAAGAACTCTATGCTAGAATGCTATGTCAGGCCCTCAGGAAGAACTCTATGCTATAATGCTATGTCAAGCCCTCAGGAAGAACTCTATGCCATAATGCTATGTCAAGCCCTCAGGAAGAACTGTATGCCATAATGCTATGTCAAGCCCTCAGAAGAACTCTATGCCATAATGCTATGTCAAGCCCTCAGGAAGAACTCTATGCTATAATGCTATGTCAAGCCCTCAGGAAGAACTCTATCCCATAATGCTATGTCAGGCCCTCAGGAAGAACTTTATGCTATAATGCTATGTCAAGCCCTCAGGAAGAACTCTATGCTATAATGCTATGTCAAGCCCTCAGGAAGAACTCTATGCTATAATGCTATGTCAAGCCCTCAGGAAGAACTCTATGCCATAATGCATGTCCAAGCCTCAGCAAGAACTCTATGCTATAATGCTATGTCAAGCCCTCAGGAAGAACTCTATGCCATAATGCTATGTCAGGCCCTCACCAGGAAACGCAACACACAACTGACACCCTGCATTGTCTGGAAGACTTCCACTGGTCTCTGGCACCGGCATACTACTGCACTTCCACTAGGAGACTTGCACTTCCCGCTGGAAGATCTCTGCACTTTTCATTTTCACAGAATAGTTCTTATGATTTCAATCTTTATCTTCTCCACTCGAACCTCTTCCCTCTTCTCTTAAGTTCCATTTTGTATTTGTTTTTTTTTTTTTGTTTTGTTTTTTAACTCACGCCACAGTTTGCACCCAGATCGAAGAGTTACGTAACTGTTCATCCTTTGTTTTTGTTGTTTTGAATGTTGTCTGACCTGCCTGAAGAAGGCCCACTAGATCGAAACGCGTTGTTTCTGTGATGTAATTTGTTTGTTCCTTCATATGGGCGTAATTCTGTTTTTCCTTTGATGTTTCAGTTTCCGCCTGCAGTCGTGCCACTTTGAAACTATTGACGCTCGTTGTCAAAGGTTTCTACGCTGCTCCTGTGTAGTATCTACGCTTGTCGTCTAAGGTTACAACACCTTCTCTTTAAAGTCTCTGCGCTTTTGGTCAAAGTTATCTGCACATCTCTCTATGCTTCTCCTATGATGTCTCTAAACTTCTCCCTTGAGGTCCTGGATTTTGGTCTAAGTTATCTACACTTCTCTAAGGTCTCTATGCTTCTCCTATGATGTTTCTACACCCCTCCCTTGAGGTCCTGGATTTTGGTCTAAGTTATCTACACGTCTCTAAGGTCTCTATGCTTCTCCTATGATGTTTCTACACCTCTCCCTTGAGGTCCTGGCTTCTGGTCTAAGGTTTCTACATATCTCCTCGGGGAACTCTATTCCCCTTCTCTAAGGTTTCTACATTTCTCCTCGGGAATCTCTATTCTCCTTCTCTAAGGTCTCTACGCTTCTCCTTTAAGGTTTCTTCACTACTTCTCTAAGGTCTCTACGTTTCTCCTCTAAGGTTTCTTCACTACTTCTCTGAGGTCTCTATGCTTCCGTTCTAAGATTTCTTCACTACTTCTCTGAGGTCTCTACGCTTCTCCTCTAAGGTTTCTTCACTACTTCTCTAAGGTCTCTACGCTTTTCCTCTAAGGTTTCTTCACTACTTCTCTCAGGTCCCTACGCTTCTCCTCTAAGGTTTCTTCACTACTTCTCTCAGGTCTCTACGTTTCTCCTCTAAGGTTTCTTCACTACTTCTCTGAGGTCTCTACGCTTCTCCTCTAAGGTTTCTTCACTACTTCTCTGAGTCTCTATGCTTCCGTTCTAAGATTTCTTCACTACTTCTCTGAGGTCTCTATGCTTCCGTTCTAAGGTTTCTATACTTCTCCTCAGAGTTCTCTACACATCTGCAGGTCTCTACATTTTTTCTTTAAAGTGTCAACGCTTCTCATTTAAGAATTTTACACTTCACTGCTTAGGTGTCTAAGTTTCTCATTCACAAACTCTACGATTCCATGTTTAGAAACTCTCATTTTTTACGCAATGAAATATGCACTTCTAGGCGAGAAAAACAAAACAAAACTAGACACGAGTTAAAGTAGTCTTGTTTCTATTTTACCATTTCACCTCTGCCCTAACTTCTACCCCACCCCCCACCCCCACTCATCCATACAGTATTCCCCTACACAACCTCCCCTCCCCTAAACCTTCCCTCCCGTCTCCCCCTTCCCCTCCTCTCCCCCCCCCCCCCCACCCCCCCACCTCGAAAGAAAATCTAATCAAATCAACTCATATCTCCTTTGGTCAATGCTCTACTTGCGCAAAGGGCACTCTTCCTTCTTTTTAATAACATGAAATCAATATTCTACAGTGTTCTTTACATTTCATTCCCACCTACCCCCACCCTATCCCCCTTCACCCCCCCCCCCCCCCAAAAGTGTGTGTTGGGGGGGGGGGGGGGCTTATTCTAAATGTTCCACCTATTCGAACAACTATTCATCTTCAGATGTACGAATTCACGGGTTTCCATTAGACGAAGTGGCCGTGTGCACCTGTATACGTTCAACGACAGAGTGGACTGTCACATTTTGTACCCTCACAGACTGTTCCATGAACACAACAAGGAACGATTCAGAACAGCATATACTGCGCACAAGAGAAGAAATAAAGTGTTTTTTCATTCCTAGTGAAGTGTCATGTCTTGAGATTACCCTCATCAAGACCTGCAAACCAGGCCATTATATGGACCCCCAGCAGACCAGAAAAAAAGACAGACATACAGTGGAGAGAGACCTCAGACTCGTTGACAGAGGATGGAATGACATCAGCAGAC
>CM031615.1:71386781-71413144 GCA_018398815.1 Conus ventricosus
CCCTTTTCCATTTTTTGAAAGCAAGTTTTGAAAGTTTCCTTTTTAACATGTCTCTTTCTGCCGAACAGTCATATATAAATAGCGTCTGCTTCCCTCAACAACTAAAAAAGGCTTCTAACACTCACTCAGTTATGCTGGGATCAACTAAAAAATGGCACATCCGTCCATAAACCTCTATCATAAATGCTTTGTCCATTAAGTGTTGTGCAAAATCACAATATGAGCAAATTATAACGATAAACTGTTTGTAACAGGTCGAGGATAAATATTGTTTTCCCACAACCATCTGTCCACAAATCATTGAACAATGGGGGATTTTATCATAAAGTTTAACTGCACCATAGTTTTATAACAGAATTTAATCTAATCCAGTTATTATTTTATCATACCTCCGTCAAAACTTGTTCAGTATAATAAAACCCTATGAGGCCTAAATGTGTAAGATAATCCAATTTAGTTCTGTAAGATTGTTTCTATTTAAGTCACATTGATTTTTGCTTGTTGTTATGATCTAATATCCTCACATTGTGAGAACGACGACAACAACGTTAAGGCGTTAACGTCTAAGTTTTGCCAGCTAATATTATTCCTTTTATAAGGCGTCACTAACGCCCACAACCCCATCCCTCTCCACTCTTTAAAGACAGAAATTTCAAATATCATTGTGAATGTGTCTCCTAATTTTCTGCTTGGAAAGAACTGTAATTTTGTAGAAGCTTTTTTACAACTGTTTCTTTTCTGTGGAGGATGTACTGTTTTTTCCCATACGGCGTTATTCAATTTCTTTCCGACTATTGTCGTCCGGCATAAGACTTACATGTAAAGGCCAGAGTTGAATGCTTTTCTGAAACTTTTTGACGGCTAAAATATGTAAATGGCTTATGAATTCAAATTTTATGTCCCATTCTAAATATGGTTCTAAGTGCCATTTGAGTCAGTTTTCGAACTATTTTATATTCATACTGGCCAACATTATTTGCCTCTAGATTGCGCAGTTGTTCTAGTTTAGGAAACTTTTTGTTGTCGCCAACCTCTTTGCGTTTATAATCACCATCTTTAGTGTACTCAAAACCATACAAAGCGCCTATTTCACCGTTCTGTTCAAAGTCCGCAACATCTGCAAGGTCTTTTAATTCTAAGGTTATACACCTTACAGGCGCTAATGTAACTCCTGATTCTTCTGGCCCACGCGACATTATTTTTTAGTAACGTATTATTTTATTTCCAAAACAATGTGCAGGTTATCACATTTCACAACTTTCCCCGCTTTGTCTTTGATTTTTATATTAATGATCCGACCCTCCCACAAACTAATCTTTTAAACTGTAAATTAGGGAATTGTATAATTTCATAATCGCAATATGCAGCTTTCCCTGACGAAGAGCTCTTAAAACAGTTGAGGCCTTCCATCATAATAAGTTTTCATCAGTGCTCAGCTCATCCAAATGAACATAGAGTAATGAATGTAATGCAAGACGAGAGGATTTTCTCCCTCATAAGTAGTTTTTGTTTGCTGCAACTCTAAATCTATGAACGGGCAGATGGGTAGTTGTAAAGCCTAACATTTTAGCTAGCTCTTTATCAAAAAGGTAACCTACTTCTTCTTCTTCAGGTTTGAAGGTCAACATTGTTTTAGATTTGCATTGTAAGTTTGAGAGTAATGTCAAGTTACTCATTGCTTCTTTTAGTGAGCAAAACCCGTAATAACCATCAGGTATGGTTAACTGGCTAACTAATAGGCCTCTATTATTAACTTTTCTAATCTTATTATTCTCCTTGGCTTTGCTTATATTAAACCATACGACTTTGTAGAATATTTCATGGAGCGCGACCGTTCTGGTTCCACAATTGTTATTAATAGCATGTTCTAAAAACGAAGGACTGTCTAGAGTAGTAATGTAGGGACGTAATCAATTACATAGGCCGTTAAGCCTTTCAATGTCCCCTCGTGTTATTATACTTTTATGACAGGGTTGAAAATGCATGCAATATAAATTTTCCTTCTTATCATCAAAGCTTCTAAACTGTACTTTAAATTTCAAGTCTTCATCCAGCAAATTCTTAAAAACATTAGTATTTTTAGCAAATTAAGTGCAGTTGGCAAACTGTCCAGTTAGTAATAACTCTGTTACTGAACTTGAATCTCCCATATTAGTATGAAACTGCTTAACAAATATTTTGCCTTCCGAATTTCTTGTTCTATCTGTTTTAAACAGCCTCAAAAAAATAGTCCCACTGTATGTCCTTTTGCTTGTGAAATATTTTGTACACTTCAATCAAATCCCCTCTAATACGTCTACCTTTTAAAGAGTACAAATTTAAGTAATTTAATCTATCTATATAAGACATCTTGTACATTCTTGCAATATTTTAGTAGCTCTTCTCTGTACTCTTTCGATTGCTATTGACTGTCTTTTCAAGTGTGGGTACCAGATATATTTCCATATTCAAGATGCGGTCTAACCATAGCTTATATAAACTTTAAAAACGTTTCTTTATTTAGGTAAATAAAAGTTCTTTTGATTAATCCAATCATTTGGTTTGCTTTATTTATACACTTATGAATGTGAGTATCAAAAAGTAAATCTTTATCAAAGATTACACCCAGATCCTTTTCTTCCTTACATTTCTGTACCAGCCTATTTCCACCATCTATTTTCATGCTGTATTCATGTTCTGGATTGTTTTTGCCAACATGCAAAACTTTACATTTTTCAACATTAAAATATAGATTCCACTTGTCTGACCAGTTTTGCTGCAACTCTAAATCTTGGGTTGTTATTGTTACAAACATTTTTTAAAACAAATTAAAAATGAGTGCATTCAAATATACTGATGCAAAATATTCTGTTGGGCCGCACTACAATCTTAAAAATATAGCAACTGATACTCTTGACATTGCTGTGACCCAGACTGCCTCTTTTCATAAAAAGGTGAGTACTCCATTGAAGAGCTATCTTAAACCCCCCTATTGAAAACGACCACATCAAGAAAGCGTGGTTTAGTCATCCGATGCAGTTTTATCAGAACCATTAAACTTTGCTGTGTTTTGCGCATCAACTGGGTGTGGAGTGGCGTATGCTGATCATTTAAATCACCATGATCCTTTGGTGAGGTCAGTGTACAGATTTCATTTCTATTACACCTTTAGACGTATTTTGGCTGAATTGCAAGCGCCATTACCAAATGACAAACCGTTTAATCCATTCAGCAACAGAATAGACATGAAGGCTTTTGAAAGGATCTGTAACGAATTCAATATTAACATCAAGACAGACTTTAGACAAAAGTTGGATCATAATCATGGCCTAGGCGACCTTTATTTTCGGGCAACGCACAGAAAGTATAACTATGACTGGCATCCTCCTTTCAAAACTTTCTTTTTTGGTCCAACTGTTCAGCCCGGGTCCCTACAGCAAGAGCATAAAACAGCATGGACAACATTTATCTTAGACACTTCTAAGGGCCTAACTAAAGCAGGAATAGAACGAATAAACGACTCTATTCGTACTTACGTTTGGTGTTTGCTAGGTTCGCAAGCACAGGCGAGATCGAGCATAACTGATCCTTCTACTGGCTTTGACGCACAAAAACAATACTTAGCAAATTTAGAGGACCCATTAATTCTACAGTTGATTTGCCTTCAAGTATACAAAGGTACCAACATGTTTTTACAATACGCAAGATCGAAAGTAACTTTGCTGTTGGCACTGTTATACATGCTGCCTTCTGACCTCAGACTCCAGATAGGTACAATAATAAACTATAATAATGAAATTCTTATAGCAGGCAATGAACAAAGGTTGGGAAAAACGACATAAATTCTGAGCCAGTAATATTACAAACAATAAAAGAACACCCAAGATTAAGTCATCCAATCCCCGAACCCAAACCCCAAAAGTCATTGAAGACTCAGCAAAGCTCGCGGACTCTGTTCGCGAAGTCAAAAATAATGACCATGAATATGAAAAGACAGCGCTTGTTCTATGGATTAACTGGCATAGGATTACTTGGTCTTTATCTTACTAAAAATTAACCCAACTATTACGAGAACTAATGTCCATAAGTGCTCGCCATAAAGCCAACTACTTTGCTTGCAGTAGACAAAAGCCAGCTAACAATACCCCCTAATATACCCGGTAAAGAGTCTATAGCTTTACTGGCTAATTTTTTTAATAAATTCCGAAGATGATCAAGCTGTTTTTTACCCATGATTTATCAGGCGGAGGCGATGGTGGTGGAGGCACTGAACTTTGACCACCGCCGCCTGTAATAGCCAACACCAGTGTACTTATTGCAAATCCTATGGCCGTTATAACGCTTGCTAATGTGACTCCTTGCTCTCTAAACAGTGTTCGATTCGTTCTGCTAGTGTCGTGTCTTCATATAAAATTTTTTCGATAGTTTCTCTTATTCTATTCACTTGAGTTCGTAATTGGTCTCGGTTAGTAGTCAGCGCTTCTAGTCTTGCTGATCTCTCTTGTTCAAGATCTTTTAGTCTTTGGGTTATTCTTTCTTTAATATCAGGCCCTAAGTTTGGCGTCATCAGCCTCAACGAGTTTTTCTTTTTCTCTTTTTATATGCTCATCTAGTTCACCTAGTTTTGCTAAATTGTTTGTTAATTCGCCTCTGATGCTTCTCAAAGCATGATCAAGGGCCGTTATTTCTCGCATGGGTAGCGCGAGTCGTGTATAGTCCTTTAATGCTGTTTCTTCTGAAAAACTGTTTCTGCCTCTATTGCATTTATTATTTCATCTGCCGATTGATTTAATTCTTTAAGTTCCATGTTTTGTATTTGGTTAGCTGTTGGGAGTTCTTGTAGTGTGTTTTGAAGTTTAGCAACTGCATCCTTATCTAATTTTGGTTTAGAAATGCCAAGGCGATTTTGATCTTTCACACTGAGTCTTTGTATAATTGTACTCTTGGCTAAAAACTTGTTGGGTCTGGTTTAGTTGTAAGCCGAACAAGTTGTCCTTGATCGTTTTTTACAGACAAATGATCATCTTTTAATTCAAAATCATTTGGGTCTATAAATTCGGGAGGTTCTTGTCCTAAACTTTCGTAAAATGATTTAACCTTACTTTCTGTTAATTCATGCCGCATTGAGAGCGTTGAGCGATGTTGTATTAAAGGATCATTTCACTCATATCGTCTCCACGATCAAAAACATCATAATCTCCTTCAGCTTCAATTCCTGCCATGATTTTAAATAATTAACTTTTAATTTTTTTTTTTATAAAAAAATGTCACAAGCATATGGCTCGATTCTTGACCCGCATAGAAGACTGAAAGAACCCTTTGGCGTGAAGGGAAATAAACGGAATATTACTGTTCCAAATAATCCATCTACTATGATGCGGATCAAATTCTTACTGTCAAATTTCCAGACCTAGGAGCAGATCAAGTGATTGTGCCAGGCTCTGCACGTCTTACTTTCAAAATAGAACTCGCTTCAACAACAAACACAAACAGGACAGTTGTCCAGAATTTGGGACGGGCAATCGTTAAGAAAATTTCTATAAAAATTGAGGGCAAGAAATATTTTCTTTACACAAATGCAGACATATTTTTAACCTATTCTGATCTATGGCTAACCGTGAATGAAAGGGCCGATCTTGCGTTTCAAGGAATCGAAAATGAAGAAGCACTAAAACTTAGAATAGGCGCCACACTCGGCGCAGATGTTAAAAGCAGCAAAAAGTCTTTAGCTCTAAATTTTGCGTATGGAAATCGCTTTTCCATTCCCTTAGATTTTGAGTTGTTAAAAGCGCATGCCCCATACTTTCAAGGAGCATTAAAAGACAGATTGTCATATGAACTAAACTTTTAATGAATACAAACGCGTTATCAGATCATCAGACACCGGAGCAAAGTACAGCATTCTGACATTTCGTTAGAGTTTGACGTTGTTAGCAACCCTCACTTAGCAAGGCTGATTGAGCAACAATATCAGTCAAAATTAGCAATATTTTACGAAGAGTGATTCATCATACAACATATCCCAGAAGCAGGGCAGACACTATATGGAATTTTAGTTTTAGCGTCGCAGCAAGATCGCTTAAAGGTATTTTATTGCTGTGTGAAGATGAAGAACCGTTCAAAAGAGCAAGTGAAAAGTTTTTTAATCCTAAAATAACGAAAGTGCAATGTACAATTGACGGTAGTCCTAACCAAATCTACGCTAGCGGGCTAGACCTTATCATCATTTTGACGAAATAAGAAAATTGTTTGGGGGTGGGAGGGTAGAAGTCTAACAGCAGACCTAGTGTCTAAAGATTTACATCTTCACAATGTTAGGCTTGATGATTATTTAACAACAAAATACGGTTTTATGGTTTGACCTAAGGTCAACAGAGGATAATCAGTTGCATGGAAGCGGGAGAACTGTGAGAGACGTAATAAACATTCAAATTGATAAAGAAAGAGAAGCCGATAAACTGCTTAATGTACATTTGTTTTTAATAATATGATGCGCAGCTGAATATTCAAGATAACAGATTAAAAGATATACAATACTAAATTATTTTTATTTTATAAAAAGCATGTCTGTTCAAGTTTATCCAAATGTGCCTACAGCGCCGTCAAAAGAAGAGATAGTAGAAACCCCTAACATAAAAACCTTAGATTAACCAATATTACACAAATGCAACAAAAACTAGAGCAGACCTTTCAAAATACAGCAAAACCAAACGAAGTATTCTGCTGCCTGTAATGCTGTTACATATGTTAATACTGGAACATCAACTATAAGTGCTGCATCGGCAGGAACAAGTGTAGGCCTCTTAGCAACGGCATATAGGCGTACCCGCAGCTTTACCTCTAGGAGGTTTGTCTTTAGCTCTCGGTCTGTGTTCATTAGCTGTAAGTGCGGCTGGCAAAAAATTAAAAACTAAACTCCAAAAGCACACAGCTATGGTTCAACTAATAACGGCTAAACTTAGTTCGTTTAAACTGACAATAAATAAAGCACTAGCTGACTCAAACATCACGGATGAAGAATTTAGTCGTTTACAGGCTGATTTTGATGACTACAAAGACAAAAGTTTGATCTTCAAAGAAAGGCGAGGACAACTTTTTCTCAACAGCCAGACGCCGAGCAGATAAAAAAGGAATGCTTAAAAAAAGTAAACGAAACATTAAACTCTGTTCTAAACAACAACGAAGGTGTTTATACTTTAGTTTATGAGTCCAAGCACAAAAAGACCGTTGATATTGATTCTGATTAAGTATTTTTTTTTTAATTTAAATAAATATTTTTGAGTTAGAAAGAAACTCAACATGGCTAAGATATATGAAGGACCGGACGAATTGTTTGAAGGAATGCTTGAGAGAGAGCGTTTATCAAGAGCACTGAATGATATTGATTTAGAAGTCATTGATCCAACAAACGTACAGGCAAGCGTTGTTCATGCAATTTCTCAAGTTCCAAGTAAACTAACAATAGACCCGCCAGTTAAAGTAATGTTAGCTGTTTTAATCGACTATGTAACAATAAATGAAGAAAATCTAGAAGTCTGGTCTCAACTAAACAACAGACTATTCTTTCTCATAACGACTTAACACCCGTTGGGCAGACGAACTGCTTGCACAGTTTGACGCTGCCGCTGAAGAAGCCAAAATGAGAGGCTCTGTTGGTCAAGGGCGAAGTCTTAGAGATCAGATAAAACAGGCTAAGTATGCGCCGATTGTTTGGTAAGGCTTACATTCCACTACCTCCAGCATTAGTTGCAAAAGAGCAGTTCTAAACATAAAGAATTCAGACAACAAATGTTTCATGTGGTGTGTTCTCGCAAGGCTGCATTATATCCGCAAAAACGCAGAGAGAGTATCTAACTATCAGCCTTACATCAATGAATCTTAACTTTAGTGGGGTGTCCTTTCCTGTTAGTGTAGACCAAATTGATCAGTTTGAAGAGCAAAACAAACCAATAACTGTCAATATCTACACATGGATGAGGAAACAAATCTACAGCCGATTAAAGTGTCCAAGAACAGTCCAACGATTGCGAACCAGACAAAAATCATGTTGACTTACTACTGATGCTTTCGCCAGCGGGGCTACCGCATTACACATTGATTCGAACAATGAGTAAACTAATGCAGCATGCTTCAAAGAATGGGCATAAACAAGAATCGCAGAAATGTTAACAGAATGCACTGTTCAAGCCGCAAGCGAACATAAGAAACATTGTATCGCCCAGTTGACTGTAATACAGAACTATTACGCCCCCACCGATATAAAGTTAGTTTTAAGAACTGGAAAAAACTGCAACATTCTCATACGTAGTTTACGCAGACTTCGAGTCGCTATTGTTCCTTATGAAGGCCACGCCACAAAACTTCGAAAAACAGTCTTAATGATATCATCAGATCTGTTCATTTGCTTCATCATTGTCAGGTCGGATGGCGCCCATTCGAACCAAATTGTATAGAGGCCAGATGCTGCAAAATACTTCTTAGAACGCATGCAGCAAGTGCGTAATAACTGTTCTAATAATCTAAACTTATCTGAAATCATAATGACGCCTGAAGACCAACAACAGTATGACTCAGCCACACATTGTTGGATTTGTGGTTTAGAACTCAGTGAGGAAGCCAATCCAACAGGTGGCCTTAGCGCCAGCGGGTAAGAGACCATGATCACATTAGCGGAAAGTTCAGAGGGCAGCGCACAGTAAATGCAATCTTCAACTAAAGTTTGAACCAAAGACATGGAAGCTGCCTGTATTCTTTCATAACTTGCGAGGTTACGACTCTCATCTTATAATGAAAGCAGTGGACGATGCCTTCAGGGTGTCATGCATTGCACAGTCATCAGAAAAGTACATGTGCTTTAATCTAAATAACATGTCTTTTATGACTCTATGCAGCACATGAGGGTTCATTAGAGGCGCTGGCTATGTCCTTAAAGTCCTGCCCAATAACGGAAGAAATTTGACCCAACTCTCGTTAGAAAGGGCGTTTACCCTTATGAGTACATGAACAGTTGGGAAAGGTTTGACGAAGACACACTCCCCCTAAAGGCGCGTTCTTTTCTAGTCTTAGAGGAAAGGGGTCAGCGATTCTGATTACCAGCATGCTCAAGATGCGTGGCAGAAGTTAGAGTGTAAAACGATGGAGACTATCATGACTCCTATTTAATGGCAGATGTATGTTGTTGGCGGACGTCTTTGAAAATTATAGAAAGACCTGCATGAAACATTATAGCTTGGATCCCGCGCATTACATTTCTTTCTGCGCCCGGATGAGTTGGGATGCTTTCTTAAAGTTTACTGGAGTAACAGATTGATTTATTGTCTGACCTACCAATGATTCAGATGATTGAAAACGGATTGCGTGGAGGAATTAGTATGGCGTCGCATCATTACTGTAAAGCAAACAACAAATACTTGGACGACTATGATCCGAGTAAAAGGTCTAACTATCTCATGTATTTAGATGCAAACAATCTGTATGGATGGGCAATGGCGCAATCACTTCCATTACGCAACTTTAAAATGTACACAGGCGGTGATCCGAAAAATATTCAAAAGGCATTAAAGTGTTGGGCAGTTTAACGCCTGATCAACAGCGTGGTTTCATTCTAGAAGTTGATTTAGAATATCCTCATGAACTCCATGACCTGCATAATGACTATCCATTAGCAGCAGAAAGTCTAAAGATGGATCCAAGAGAACCACCTAAACTTGTGCCTAATCTTCGGGGCAAAAAAAATTATGTCTGTCATTACAGACTTCTGCAATTTTATTTAAGACATGGTTTGAAGTTGACAGCTGTTCATCGCATAATTGCTTTTGATCAAGAACGGTTCATGAAACCATACATCATGAAGAACACTGATCTCAGAACCAAATCCACAGATGCTTCAGAAAAAGACTTTTTCAAGCTGATGAACAACAGCTGTTTTGGAAAGACTATGGAGAATCCGCACAAGCGTAAAGATGTCAGATTAGTCACCAGAGAGAATGAAGCAATTAAGCTGACTTCAAAACCTAATTATCAGGACTTTAGAAGATTTCATGATCAGCTTTTTGGCATAATGATGAAAAAAAAGAAAGTCAAATTAGACAAACCTGTATTTATTGGGTTTACTGTTTTAGAATTATCAAAGCTTTTGATGTTAGAGTTTCTTTATGACTACTTTAAGCCCTCGTATCCTGAGTCCAGAGTACTTTACACAGATACAGATAGTTTTGTTATAGATATCCCTACTGAAGACATCTATAAAGACATTGAAACCGAAGTAGCTAAAGGAGCGAGCGGATGGTATGACACCTCCGATTATCCTAAAGATTCGCCTTTACATTCAATTACTAACAAGAAGGTTTTAGGAAAGATGAAGGATGAATTATCTGGAAAGGTGATCAAGGAGTATGTGGGGTTAAGGTCAAAAATGTACAGTATTTCGAGCCAGGAGAAAATCATTAAGAAAGCAAAGGGAATATCTCGCAGTGTTGTGCAGTCAAACATATCACATGACAACTACAAAGAAGCACTGTTTGGCAATAAGACTTTTCATCATGACAACGTAAAACTGCGATCTAATCTACATGAGATCAACACAACAGTTGTAACAAAGAAGTCGTTAGACAGAACAAACACAAAACGTGTGTTTGTTAATCCAGAGTTTTCATATGCATATGGACATTATAGAACCGTAAAATAATTAAAGCGGAACTGTGTCTGGTGGGATTATCTGCAGTTCTTCTTTCACAAAGATCTTTGTGGAGCTGGTTGTTTTGTTGTGTCAGTTTCTCGTAAATAATACACGGGCGGATTCATCTTTACAATTCTTTTTATTTCATATGGATCAATACTCCAAATTGGATCGGTTGCCCTGATGCGTATGTCCCCTTCTGCTTCCCCCGGTAAATAAAGGTACCTTACTTTTAAACCAAACGGTAATAGTTTGCCGGATGAAGGCTCTCCTTCAGCAACATTTATTGTTTTTTCTTTGATTGCTTGTACTGGTTTTAGCCCTTTAAATTCTTCATTATCATTGCGCGCAAAACTGAGGCAGTCTTCTGACCCATTCTGTGTTGCGAGAATTGTCAATCAGCTCTCTGTGATACTGGTAGGAAAAAAGTCTTTCAGCTAACTGTTTGTTAAAGTTTTCAACTAAAGCCTGTGATCTGGAACTCCTGGAATGCCTCTTTTAATGGTAACTCTATGTTTTCAACAATAATTGATTTACTTGCCTTTGAATTCTTTTCCATCATCAACTTGAATCATGCGAGGTAAGTTAGCGGGCCTCGTTGGTATATCAGTTGTATGGCGACAGCAACAGCAGAACACTCTTTTGTGTTAATGGTTCTGCATCTTTGTATCTTGAAGCTATGTCAATGACTGTGAGTGCGTACTTAAATCTTTTTCGTCTAATCCTATCAGAGGGTAAATATAGAAGATCCATTTGATGGTGTCGTTTGAGTTGTATTGACAAAGTGTGGTCTCTGTAATTCGTCTAGGCGCCGGTAAATAAATTTGCCAAATCGCTTGTTTAGATAACCATTCTTTTGCTGTTTGTTCACTGACTCCAGCTGCTTGCTTAGCTTTTTAATTGCCTGCGATTCCCTTCCATATCCTTTTGGCGAATAATAGATTTTGTTCATTTTTACTCACCAATATTATGCGCAACAAAATACACAACGCCATACCAACGACAATAAACCCGATTTCTTGCATCTTTTGTTTTCTGATGGTTGATAAAAGTCACTGAATTTTGGTGGGGGCAATGTCCCCGATTGGTTTTCCTGTTACAAATAATATTGTTTTATTGCTTGATCAACATTTTTAAATGTGTAAGCTGCATGCCCCTGTCTTTTCAGTGTGTCATTAATAAAATCTAACTGCTCAAGTCTCTGCCTTTCATAGGCGTCTGTGCAGCTGCTATTGCTCCATAGCTTGTTATGTCTTTTTCTCTCGCCGCACCCCCCAGTTTACTAATGCGAAATTACTTCCGCTAAAAGCAAGCGCCTTCACCACAGCGCCGCCTATCATTATTGCGAGTGAAGCCATTTTTATAAATGTATTTTTTTCTTACATATTTAATTGTCCGAATTATCCTTGCTTGACTAGAAATCTTCGTGCAAACGAAGCTGCAATGATAGCAATCAGCTTTGCTGAATCCTCAAAGTCTAGTTTGCCAAGATCTGCTGGTTTAATTCTAACAGGCTTTTACCAAGCATTGAGTGTCCTACACTTAGTCCTCCAATAACAGCAGAATGGTATACAAGGTTGGTAACAGTTTTTTTCGTGCTCATTTTTTTTAAAATAAAATAATTATAATTAATAAAAACATGAACAGTGATGATCTACTACAGCTACAAGGTGGCCTAAACCTTCCTGAACTTATGAATGACCAAGTTGATGACCAAGCTATTATGCCCAAAAAGGAGAGGCTGTATTCTTTGGGCAGCATGTGGAAAAACAAAACATTCCTCGGAACTGAATTCAGCATTGAACAGATTCAGCAGATGTCTCCACAAGACATTATAAAGTATCATAACAGGTATGAAGCGCAGCTGGGGTCTAGAATGGTGAAAAGTGTGGGCAAACGGTTCTTAGTTTGTACACTAAACTAGTCAGTAGATTTGCCCCCATTGATTCTGAACAAGATCTTACGTATGATTTAACGCAAGATCCGGTTTTAACAAAGTCATTAGAGTCTCTAGGTGTGATTTATAACTATAGATTTGAACATGTTATCGCCATTAATCATGGGGTTAATAACTTTTAATCATATAGATTTTTGTTCCCTTCAAAATGAACGAGCTGGAAAATCGGCAGAATCAGAAAACACTGAATCAGTGGAGAAAGTAACCAAGCCAGAAAATCAGCAGAAAACGCTGAATCAGGTGGAGACCATTAAAAATCCTGGCGTGTTGAAGCAGGAAAAAAATTAGCAGAGTGGAACAGACAAAAAAAATTAATGTTACAGAATAGACTCATCATGAAAACAAAAACACCGCCAACCGCCAGAACAAGTTTGAATCAATGCCAGCTATAAAAACTCCATGTGATTCAAGGCCCCGAAGTTTTTCATGTATATTGAACTAAAACGTTGCCATTTTGCGCCCTTGCCGCTGCTGGGGGCTTTTTAAAAACGGTAAAAAATATATACACAATGGCAACAGAAACAAAGCAAACAAAAAAAATCCGAACCACTAAATACAAAAAGACAACTGCACGCCAAAACCGCCAACAACAAAAGATCATTTTGATCCATTTCAGATGGAATAATATTTTAAGAACTTAATTTTAAATTTTTTAATAAAAATAGATCAGGGCGATTATAAAATGATGAAGTCAATAAATAAAGACATGGAGTCTATAAAAGACATTTCCATAGACCAGAATTGTAATCAATGTGGTTGCTTAGGGTGTAAGAACTTCATTAAGATCTATGCAAAAGAACGCTGACAAGACATCCCAACGATGACACGTTTTTTGAGGCGTGTGTGTACTATATTAGACATCTACTATTTAAGATAAAAACATAGCTTGTATTTTTTGATAATTATAAGATAACTTGAATAAGAACTTGGTTGACTTAAAGGATGACTTAGTTATAAATCTTGAGGTGACTAATCAAGAACTTAGAAGTTACTTGATCAAGAACTATTAGGAACTTGAAGTAACTTAATTAAAAACCTTAATTAAGAACTTGGGGTGACTTAATTAAAAACTTAATTAAGAACTTGGGGCGTATGGGTAGGAGTGTGTGTGGTGTACACAGAGGGTGGGTGGAAGGACGTGCTGCGTGGGGTGGGGTGTGGGGGGACGTGCGTGCGTGGGTGGGGGTGGGGGACGTGCGGCGCGGGGGTGGGTTGGGGTGGGGGACGTGCGGCGTGTTGTGTGCGCGCACCTTTGATTATTTATAAGAAACGAATGTTCAAATAAGTATAGTTATATCAGTAAAACAACAAAACAACAACAATAACAGCACCACACGCACAAACATTTTAAAAATAGGGAAGTGCTTGCATAGGGAAATGGAAAGGTTTTATGGTTGGCGCTTAAGCGCCGTAAATTCAAGACGGCTGCCGGTCTCTCTGTCAACTGAAGATTATTCAAAGCAGCCACCAAGTGCATTTATCAAAGCTTGATTTAATAAACAAGACAGTTGAATAAAGTACATTCTGTGGCCGCCCGAAGGCAGCCAAAAAAGTTGAAGCAGGACGTTGAAGCGAAGCAGTGAAGCCAGTAATCACAGCAATATATACAAAGTCATGAAGTGCTTGTGGAAATTCAAGGCAGTCAACTCTAAACAAACCCGACCGCTCCTGCATGAGCGTATCTAAAAATAGAATCTACGTCAGTGTAGGCCTGCAGTGGTCTTACAGTCGCGCGCACTGTTGCTAAAGCAGCCAACTCTAAACAAACCCGACCGCTCCTGCATGAGCGGTATCTAAAAATAGATCTTACGTCAGTGGTAGGCCTGCAGTGGTCTTACAGCCGCGCGCACTGTTGCTAAAACGCCACACAACCCTGCCTCTAAACAAACCCGACGCTCCAGTAGGCGGGGTAAGGTGGGCTTTGAGGTCAATCGCAAAGTCTGCCGATTGGTCCTATTTTGTTTGGGCGCTAGTAAAACTAACCCGCTGTGGAAGTGGCTCAATTACTCCTGCCATGCAGGTTCTAACACGTCATGTGTTATCATGCCAGAATGCTTTAAAGTTTGGGGTTGGATTGTATGTATTTCAGAATGAGTTTTCGTTGCTGTATAACTCGTTGAAAAAAATCGCAAGTTTGTGAAATTTTGAATAAGAATAGAAACAAAATGACACTTCAATTAGTCTTCTTAACACGAGTTGGCTCAACCAGCAAATCTTCTTTCAGATAGGACTCCCAGTTTTTTGTTTTTTGACTGTTTCAAAATTGTCTTTGCTTTCTGAAGCCAATGCCCTAAAAAAGAGCCTGAGAAAGAGATTTCTTTTCACTATCTTCACTGAGTAACAAGCCCGTGTAAGATGGGGTCATTCTGAACAGTTTCAAAGGTTTTGGTTCATCAAATGGATCGGAAGGCAGCTCACAAAGCTGTGTTTTCAAATATTAGTCAAGATCTTCAACTGAGAGTTCCGTTTTTTGTTGAGGAAACAAAAACGAAATGCTTCCTTTGGCTTTGAGGGAGGAGAACAAGGCTCGCCACTCAATTTCTTTGTCAAAAACTTTGCCATGGCCTCATGATAAACAATGTATTTTTCACAAGATCGGTCTGTTGATCGGAAAGTTTTCCTTGCGAAGATAACAACACTTCAGCCATTTCTTGAGTAATATTAGTGTCACTTCCAGCACTGACAGAAGGCATTGAAAACATCACTTCCCTGACTCGCCATGTTTTTAACACACACAATTCTCTCTGAAACGTCTTTTACAGCCCACCGGTCGAATGTAAAATGGCGGCGGCTGTGTATGGTGGGCACAACACAAAGTTCACGTGATTTAAGCTCGGCACTTGATTTGATAAGAGGCTTATGCGCAGTAAACATGACTAGAACTGGCAAGCCCGCCCCGTGACTAATTACAAGCACCACAGGACCACACGAACCACTGTAACCTGATACGCCCTGCCACAATCCACGAACCCTGTAGGCCTGCGTGCACAATGCACAGTGTCTCGGTCAAGCCATACATAATTTCTAGATTTAAGCAGGATTTTTTACTTTATGTTGTTTAGTATGTTTGTTTGTAGATAATCGTTATTTTTTGGTTATTAAAGTCTTACTTGTTCAAAATCTGAAAAGTTTTGTAAATTAGTATTGAAAACGGATAACCCTACACAGTATGTCTGTTTTGTAGATAATCGTTATTTTTGGTTATTGAATCTTACTTGTCAGAGAACAGTAATATGCCAATCCTGGGTCACTTCGTCCGAACTTGGTGAGGACGAAGTGAGTCAGGATTGGCATATTACTGTTCTCTTTGTAGCAATGTTAGTGAACCATGAAATCCCAATATTGCCCGTTTGACATTCCTGAAAAAATCTTTGCAGCTACGCTTTGTCCTTCACACACTTTTTTTTCTCTTTTTTTTTTCTTTCCCTTTTTTTGGGGGTGGGGTGGGTGGGTGGGGGGTGGGGGGGGGATTGTTTTTTGTAGGACGACAACTTTACGTTTGAACAGGTTTAAGCCACTGTTTGATGAAGTTGTGATGGTCATTCATCGTTACGTCATAAAAGTTACCTAAAAAGACTTTGGTGGTGGTGGTGGTGGTGGTGTTGCTCTGTAACACGTGATCATTATTCTAGGAAAACGTCTGTCGTAACGAAAACAGCAAATGCAGGAAAAGTCGAAAATGTTCATTGTGGGCGTGCTTCATGTAATTCAAAAGGAATGTGTCATGTTTTGTATTCCACAGTCAGTTTACAGATTCTTCCTTGCCCGTGAACCAACGCCTTTCCTTGCTTCTTTCTTTCTTTCTTTCTTTCTTTTTTGGGGGGTGTAAGGGTGGATGCAAAAAATAAAATTGGATGTATGTTCGTGCTGGACGGCGAATTTGTTAAAATATCGTGGCATGCTCATTTTATTTTACGAAGTTGTTTGTCAAGCTTATCGCTGTAAGTCATCTCAGAAAAGGTAAACGTTTGTCAGTGTCGTTTAACAGATTACAAAGAAAGAAAAAAAAACCGCGTATGTCTTGATCAGCTTTTTTGACAGTAAAGTTATTTAACCCAACGATTGAACGAACAACTACAGATATTGATCAAAACAGAAATAAACTCAATAAGCGACAAGTTCAAAAACAGTAAATAAAAGAAAGAAAACAAAAGAATGATGTTGATTAACTTGATTTGGCTTAAAACAAGAGTGAATAACAGAAAGAATGAATGTGCTTATTCACATAATCACATTTATGTGCTTGTTCACAAGACTTACCACCAGATGGTGACTGGAGAGTAACGTTGTAAACGGTACAAAGCAACGGCTGACTTGCAGTTGTTAGGAAAGCATTACGGTTTGTCAAAGCAGTTCAAATATTTCGACTTGAATTATTCCAGCGAATGTGGGTTGGTCAGTGAGGAAGAATTTTTTAACCGGGTGTACGCAAGGCTGCGTGTCATCTCCATCTGACAGACCAAACTTTCAAAAAGGAGGCCTACACAACAACTTGATAACGAGTCCAACGCTCATAATGCCTTGACCGATGAACACAGGCCTGCAGATGTCGGTTTGACCGAACAGACGAAGCAGATTTCGTGTTTAAAATACTATGGCAAAATGACATGCAAATCCGTGAGAAAAAAAAAACTGGACGGAGATACGAAAATGACACTGTTTTTTTCTCAATATATCTGATGAGTAAACACTACAAAATTACATCGGCATATGTCATGAACTCACTACAATAACAAACAATGAAAACGATGTAATCAAAGCCCACTGCAGTTCATTGCCTGTCCCTATAAAAACAAGAACCACTTCTTCCACCACTACTACTTGCAACAAATCACACCAGGGGAACAAATGCACCTCACCTGGATATTAAATTGTCAGAAATCAGGCAGAATGTGCAGTGAGAAATCAGAAGCAGAGTAGCAACTTTGATCGCCACGGCAACGACAGAAATGTCTGTGACGTGTTTGTTTACAACAGAACTGATCTTGGAGTTTGAGCCATCTGTCTCAGAAGTGATTCAGGATTACAAGGCAGGTGAAGACAGTGCTTCTCTGGGTCCTCCCCAGCACCTTCGGGTGTTTCTTTTCTTCTTTGCCTTAACTAGGCTGACCCTGGAGAAAGGTCCAGTGACGGTGAGGAAAGACCCACTGACCACAGGGAAAGTCCTGTTGACAGTGGAAAGACTACAACTTTGGATTCTCTCTTGAGGGCACATAAGACCGTATGGCGAAAGCTTGGCTGTGTCTGGAGTGGCACTGTCTTCATCTGTCCATGGGCAGGGGTGTTGGGTCTGTGGGGTGTGCTCGACAGCTGGAGGGTGGTGTTTTCGCCGGTGGGCTCTGCAGTCATGAAATACGGGCTGGTACACCCATGGGATGCTACTTTAAGGCTGTTATGAGTTGCATCCTGTAGTCTGATTTACCTCTATTCAGGAGCAGTTATGTCCCTTGATATCTTAATGGAGTGTCCTGCGCGTGCCTGTACCCATCGTCAACACGGCACAGGTCTCCAAGGGTAGTATAGGACTGCTCTAAAGGCAGGTGAAGACAGTGCTTCTCTGGGTCCTCCCCAGCACCTTCGGGTGTTTCTTTTCTTCTTTGCCTTAACTAGGCTGACCCTGGAGAAAGGTCCAGTGACGGTGAGGAAAGACCCACTGACCACAGGGAAAGTCCTGTTGACAGTGGGAAAGACTACAACTTTGGATTCTCTCTTGAGGCACATAAGACCGTATGGCGAAAGCTTGGCTGTGTCTGGAGTGGCACTGTCTTCATCTGTCCCTGGGCAGGTGGTTGGGTCTGTGGGGTGTGCTCGACAGCTGGAGGGTGGTGTTTTCGCCGGTGGGCTCTGCAGTCATGAAATACGGGCTGGTACACCCATGGGATGCTACTTTAAGGCTGTTATGAGTTGCATCCTGTAGTCTGATTTACCTCTATTCAGGAGCAGTTATGTCCCTTGATATCTTAATGGAGTGTCCTGCGCGTGCCTGTACCCATCGTCAACACGACCAGGCCTCCAAGGGTGGTATAGGACTGCTCTAAAGGCAGGTGAAGACAGTGCTTCTCTGGGTCCTCCCCAGCACCTTCGGGTGTTTCTTTTCTTCTTTGCCTTAACTAGGCTGACCCTGGAGAAAGGTCCAGTGACGGTGAGGAAAGACCCACTGACCACAGGGAAAGTCCTGTTGACAGTGGGAAAGACTACAACTTTGGATTCTCTCTTGAGGGCACATAAGACCGTATGGCGAAAGCTTGGCTGTGTCTGGAGTGGCACTGTCTTCATCTGTCCCTGGGCAGGGTGGTTGGGTCTGTGGGTGTGCTCGACAGCTGGAGGGTGGGTTTTTCGCCGTGGGCTCTGCAGTCATGAAATACGGGCTGGTACACCCATGGGGATGCTACTTTAAGGCTGTTATGAGTTGCATCCTGTAGTCTGATTTACCTCTATTCAGGAGCAGGTTATGTCCCTTGATATCTTAATGGAGTGTCCTGCGCGTGCCTGTACCCATCGGCAACACGGCACAGGCCTCCAAGGGTGGTATAAGGACTGCTCTAAAGGCAGGTAAAGACAGTGCTTCTCTGGTCCTCACCCCAGCACCTTCGGGTGTTTCTTTTCTTCTTTGCCTTAACTAGGCTGACCCTGGAGAAAGGTCCAGTGACGGTGAGGAAAGACCCACTGACCACAGGAAAGTCCTGTTGACAGTGGAAAGACTACAACTTTGGATTCTCTCTTGAGGGCACATAAGACCGTATGGCGAAAGCTTGGCTGTGTCTGGAGTGGCACTGTCTTCATCTGTCCCTGGGCAGGGTACTGGTCTGTGGGGTGTGCCGACAGCTGGAGGGTGGTGTTTTCGCCGTGGGCTCTGCAGTCATGAAATACGGGCTGGTACAACACCCATGGGGATGCTACTTTAAGGCTGTTATGAGTTGCATCCTGTAGTCTGATTTACCTCTGTTCAGGAGCAGTTATGTCCCTTGATATCTTAATGGAGTGTCCTGCGCGTGCCTGTACCCATCGTCAACACAGCGCAGGCCTCCAAGGGTGGTACAGGACTGCTCTAAAGGCAGATGAAGACAGTGCTTCTCTGGGTCCTCCCTAGCACCTTCGGGTGTTTCTTTTTCTTCTTGTGCACAAGGTTGAATCGGTGTGACAGACCAAACTTTTCATGCGGCAAACATTATTGACTGCATGCTACCATTGTCACTTGCTCCGAAGCCAGGTACGAACTAAGATTCAGTGCAGCTACCAGCCGCGTGGCGATGTGGTTAGCGTCGCGGACTTCCGGCTGGAAGGTCGTGGGTTCGATTCCCATCAGAGTCATGTGGGATTTTTCTGCCCCGACCGGCTCCTACCCAGAGTTGAGTTTGCTATGGGCTCAGTTGGGAAGACTGGGACCACACAGTCGAGTTTCATCCACTTATTGGATGCTTCTCCTTACCTGACCAACAGTGCAGGTGTCTGTATATCTCGGCCTGGTTGATGCCGGATATATTATGAAAGTATGCGTAGAGTACAGCCCTGTCATGCAGAAAAAACAAAATTGGCTGAAGACGTGCTCTCGGCTGGTCAGAAAAGGAGCTAAGACATGATTGTGACAGTATAAAACATTTCACATGATATGATTGTGATAGTATAAAACATTTCACATGTTATGATTGTGATAGTATAAAACATTTCACATGATATGATTGTGATAGTATAAAACATTTCACATGATATGATTGTGATAGTATAAAACATTTCACATAAAATGATTGTGATAGTATAAAACATTCACATGTTTGGAGGCTCGGTTGTTTGGGTGCCGCCAGTGAAAGTCAGCACCACTTTGATTGAAAGGCAACACAAGAACCAGGTGAGGACTGAAATAAGTTCCGCTCGTTCTGATGGATGATTCAGTTCCATAACTCTGCACCAAGGCTATAATTCAGTGGTCAAAGTCCCATAACTCTGCACCAAGGCTATAATACAGTGGTCAAAGTGTCAGCTGCAGGTGGGAAAGTCATGGGTTCTAGTATGCTATAAGCTCAAACAGAAAAAAAAAGAACCGTGTTGTCAAGTTTCATCCACTTATTTGTCTCTGAGACGTTTTCCCACATTTCCTCTCAATGCTGCAGGTGTTTGCATCTCTTGGGCATGGGTTGACGTCGAGGTACGCTATGAAAGAAAGCGCAGTGTGCAGCGCTTGCCACGTAGTCTCCAACTGAAACGGAATTCTAAAGCATCACCATTATCATTTCCATCCTCACTGATCATTATAAAAAGATCTCACTGTCTGTGACTTCATGCCTTGCTCTCGTGGTCACTTAGCTTTTGACTTCCTCTCCCCGTTCATGTCCGTCAGTTCGTGTCAGATTGTTTTGGTCGGGTACCTCCCTCCAAGTCCATAGGGACTGTCATGGCGTAGACTCTGTGGACTGTCATGGCGTAGACTCGGTGACTGTCATGGCGTAGACTCTGTGGACTGTCATGGCGTAGACTCTGTGGACTGTCATGGCGTAGACTCGGTGGCTGTCATGGCGTAGACTCTGTGGACTGTCATGGCGTAGACTCGGTGGACTGTCATGACGTAGACTCTGTGGACTGTCATGGCGTAGACTCGGTGGACTGTCATGGCGTAGACTCGGTGGCGGTCTCAAGAGGAGAACGATTTGTCACCCTGACTCTGCAATGAAGCAGTTGACGTCATCAGCAGGGGGGTTGGTAGGTGCGTGGTGGCACGAGTATGTTGGATCATAACTGTCACCACTTAACACCAACGGCAGCAGTGCAGTATCTTCTTTACTGAAGAAAAAGGCTTTTCAGTAACTGAGATGTGCATTTTCTATTCATGTGGATATTTTGTGAACATACGACTTTTGTTAAAGTCACATTACATTCGTCAAGCTTGTTTGAGCAACGTTAGACACTGAGTTCACCATTGAAAACAGTCTTAAACATATGACAAAAGCCAGCTTCAAGCTCTAGATCTGTCAAATCCTATGCTACTTGATCGCTTATGTTATTTTGATTGCACATGTCGGACATGATTTCAGACCAGTTTGTCAGACTCCAATCCGGGTTGATAGCAATCCAGAAACATCCAGCTCAAAGAAACGTGGAGTTACGCTCTATACTGCTCACAGATCAAAGGGAGGGGCGGGGGGCCGGAGGGGGGGGGGGCGGGAGGGAGGTTAAATCACACCGGCTCTGCCTTCTAGTCTATTTCTGTCATCAATGAGGGGCGTAGTAGGTGGTGTTCTACAAATGCTGATCGAAAACCCAAAGCAGGTGCCACTGAACAGAATGAAGGTTGCTCAGCGGCATTGCGGCGTCTCCTGTGACGGGTTGCAACCATGACAACCTCACACTGACGATTCTTTGTGGACTGTCGGTGGTGAGGCTGCAGCAAGGCTTTCTGGGGTTGGGCTGTATGGGAGTTATATAACCGATAGGGCACGGTAGATAAGGCAGCAGATAGAAATAAATAAGAACTCAAGAAGCTGTCACCATTTCAAGGAGCAGAGCGTTTGAGCACCAAGCTGACAGGGGCCAGTATGTCGTGTAGTTTGTTGGGGATTCCTTTTTTTTTTCCAGCGAACGCTACGATTAACAAAATGTTGCTAACAGTACCCAATGTGGCTTCTGGCCCATATGAAGATAATAATAATAATAATAATGAATACTTATATAGCGCCTATTCTCGGCTAGAGGCCAAGCTCTAAGCGCTTTACAATCAACACTCGTTTACACAACGGGCTGCCTACCTGGGTAGTGCCGACTGAAGAGCTGCCAGCTGGCGCTTCATTCAGTCGTTTCCCGTGTCATCCATTCAGTATCGTTCAATATCGATCACTCATTTTCCTTTCTTCCTTCATTCTTTCCATTTCTCACGCAGGGTGCATGCTATGTGTAACGTGTCATCCATACCAACGGCCAAACTGGCCTACTCTTCCGAAAGTTGGTGATGGGATTTTACGTGTGTGCAAGATGTTATGCATGCGTTCACACACGGAACCTCGGTTTATAGTCTCATTCGAAAGACTGTATGGGAAATGGAGTCAGAACCAATGTTAACTCCGAGATGTGTTTCTCAGGGTAACGACATCTCTCTCTCTCTCTCTCTCTCTCTCTCTCCTCTCTCTCTCTCTCTCTCTCTCTCTCTCTCTCTTTCTCTCTCTCTCTTCTCTCTCTCTCTCTCTCTCTCTCTCTGTCTCTCTCTCTCTCTTTCTTTCTCACACACACACACACACACACACACACACACACACACACACACACACACACACACACACACGTATGCATACACTCACAAGCACGCGTGCACGCACGCATTTACGCGCATGCGCGCGCACGCACACACACACACACACACACACACACACACACACACACACGCACTCTCTCTCTCTCTCTCTCTCTCTCTCTCTCTCTTTCTCTCTCTCTCACACACACACACACACACACACACACACAACACACACACACACACACACACGCACGCACACACACACACACACACACACACACACACACACCACACACACACACACACACACACACATAGGGCTACACTCATACACGATGCACTCGAGCCATGTGTACGCTCTGTCACACACTCCATCAATACCTTAAAGAATAACAGTTTCAAAAACAACTTTATTCAGATCTCAAAACAAAATACGAAATATATATTCTGAGAACAGACAAAAAGAGCAGTGCAGTGGATAGCAAAGGCCACACTAAGTGACTTCTTGTCAGGGTAGTTGAACATAAAGTGACATCACGTAGAACACTAAACATTGCAGTGCTGAGACTAGAGTGTCAGGGTTATCCTTCCTCAATAGTCATAATATTATTTCTAATGACGGCGCACTGTTCTGACACTGAAAAGTGCAACACAAACATCCTCTCTCCTCTCTCTCTCTCTCTCTCTCTCCTCTCTCTCTCTCTCTCTCTCTCTCTCTCTCTCGCTCTCTCACTCTCTCTCTCTCTCTCTCTCTCCTCTCTCTCTCTCTCTCTCTCTCTCTGATCGTTCATGTAAAGACTTAAGAGCTAAATACATTTTGCCTCATGCTAGAAATGTTCATCAAGTGTCATTGCTTCTTTTATTGCAAAATGAAAAGAGAATTGTAACTCGCTCTGTAGCTATGTTCATTTTTAAAGCACTAAAACGAAGAGAGGAACTGTTATCAGTTAACACACAAATGCCAGAGTAATTTCAGGAAGAACATTTTCTTATGCAAATATTTTCTTCATAATTTTCAGTGTATGCACCGAGCGCGTGTGTGTTCTACTTTTGTTCTTGACCTCATCGCAGGTAGTTCGGTGGCCTTTGCAATTAAACTGTTTGAGTTTGAATTTGAGTTTTCTCCGTGATCGTTCTTAGGCGAGAACCGCGAGTCATCATCGCAAGATTTTTGCGTATGTGACCATTTTTCATCCCACCGTATTAAGGCAGCCAGCTTTCGTCTTCAGGGCTGTTGTCAAAACGCGAACTCTGTGTGCACGAGTTTCATTTCCGTGTCATCCATCCTACCCGACCGTTACAGCCTGTTCCTCTACAACAGATGGCATGGGGATCATACATGTCATCCATCCCACCCGACCGTTACAGCCTGTTCCTCTACAACAGATGGCATGGGATCATACATGTCATCCATCCCACCCGACCGTTACAGCCTGTTCCTCTACAACAGATGGCATGGAGATCATACATGTCATCCATCCCACCCGACCGTTACAGCCTGTTCCTCTACAACAATGGCATGGGGATCATACATGTCATCCATCCCACCCGACCGTTACAGCCTGTTCCTCTACAACAGATGGCATGGGATCACACATGTGTGCAATAGTTTTAGCATGCACACCTTCACACACAGGACCTCGGTTTCCCTCAGCCAAAGGATTGGGAAGGGCTGCAGTCTGCACTGAATCCCTGAGTGAAAATCTTGTCCATCTGGCCATCTTGCGTGGAATCGAACCCAGGTACTCGGAACAAGACTCTGGTGCTTACCTACAAGGCCAATCCTCACTCCCCCACCTTCCACTCCATTCTACCTCTCTACCCAGACAGCACAATAAAATGCTGAAACTGAAATGATCTGGTAATATCATACTGACTGAACATGCACAGCGACGTTTACCAACATCACACATTTGTATTTTCATGCAAAGTTCGGGGTTAGTTAAAATACCCTACAATTTACCCCATGTTATCCACAGACACACAGGCATACCACATCTTTGTTAACACAAACGATTTTATGAATTATCCATAAAAAATGATTACAATCAATAATTAACTTCACACCAATAAAGACGCGACGAAGTAAGCTAGAACAACTCACACTTGATCGACAGATTCAAAGAACAGAAATGGCCGAAACCAGTTTCTTGTCAGATGAACGTCAAGCTATACCAACACCGTATTGGACCGCATGATTACCAAGATACAAAACCTAAATCATGGGGTTATTGACTTGCTAGAATTCAATCGTATTGTGATCGCTGGAATACAGTGTGCATTGGAGATTTTAGAATAAAATAAATGAATTGTTTATCTGTTTGATTGTTTTTAAATTCAACCTTTGAAAGACCTTTCAAAGTTCGTTCTGAAGACTGGCCATTCGTTTGCAAGATTCGGTGATTTTTCGACAGGAAGAACTCTATGCTATAATGCTATGTCAGGCCCTCAGAAGAACTCTATGCTATAATGCTATGTCAGGCCCTCAGGAAGAACTCTATGCTATAATGCTATGTCAAGCCCTCAGAAAGAACTCTATGCTATAATGCTATGTCAAGCCCTTAGGAAGAACTCTATGCTATAATGCTATGTCAGGCCCTCACCAGGAGAACGCAACACACAACTGACACCCTGCATTGTCTGGAAGACTTCCACTGGTCTCTGGCACCGGCATACTACTGCACTTCCACTAGAGACTTGCACTTCCCGCTGGAAGATCTCTGCACTTTTCATTTTCACAGAATAGTTCTTATGATTTCAATCTTTATCTTCTCCACTCGAACCTCTTCCCTCTTCTCTTAAGTTCCATTTTGTATTTGTTTTTTTGTTGTTTTGTTTTGTTTTTTAACTCACGCCACAGTTTGCACCCAGATCGAAGAGTTACGTAACTGTTCATCCTTTGTTTTTGTTGTTTTGAATGTTGTCTGACCTGCCTGAAGAAGGCCCACTAGATCGAAACGCGTTGTTTCTGTTATGTAATTTGTTTGTTCCTTCATATGGGCGTAATTCTGTTTTTCCTTGATGTTTCAGATTCCGACTGCAGTCGTGCCACTTTGAAACCATTGACGCTTGTTGTCAAAGGTTTCTACGCTGCTCCTGTGTAGTATCTACGCTTGTCGTCTAAGGTTACAACACCTTCTCTTTAAAGTCTCTGCGCTTTTGGTCAAAGTTATCTGCACATCTCTCTATGCTTCTCCTATGATGTCTCTAAACTTCTCCCTTGAGGTCCTGGATTTTGGTCTAAGTTATCTACACTTCTCTAAGGTCTCTATGCTTCTCCTATGATGTTTCTACACCTCTCCCTTGAGGTCCTGGATTTTGGTCTAAGTTATCTACACGTCTCTAAGGTCTCTATGCTTCTCCTATGATGTTTCTACACCTCTCCCTTGAGGTCCTGGCTTCTGGTCTAAGGTTTCTACATATCTCCTCGGGGAACTCTATTCCCCTTCTCTAAGGTTTCTACATTTCTCCTCGGGAATCTCTATTCTCCTTCTCTAAGGCTCACCTTCCTTAAGTTCTCTACTCTCTAA
>CM031615.1:71414144-71421644 GCA_018398815.1 Conus ventricosus
TGGCTGAGGACCGTGCACAGTGGGGCGACTTGATTGCCTCATGAGTCGCAAGACGCGGCAGCATCTAAGTCTAAGTCTATGTAAGAAGTGTCCCATGAGTCGAAGGGAATGGAAGTGGGGTGGGAGAATGGGGGTGTGGGTGGGAGTATCTTGACATGGGATCGTGGTCTTCGGTGCATCACATTTTCCAAAATCACGATTCCCATGAAAACTTGTTTTTCTGTAACGTTTCCTAAATCTGATTTAGTTCCAATTTCCACTATCACCTTTTCTGTAATGAAACACACACACACACACACACACACACACACACACACACAACACACACACACACACACCGCGCGCGCGCGCACACACACACACCCACACACACACACACACACACACACACATACGCACACACACACACACCACGCACACACACACACACACTAACACACACCACACACACACACACACACACACACACACACACACACACACACACACACACACATACACACACACATGCGCACGTGCATGCACACCCATTCACTTTACAACCAATAGAATAAAACAATCTCAAAGCATAAAACCTGTATGATGTGTTCCAGATTAAAAAGTGAATTGCGTATGTGCGGGCACCCAAGAGTTTCACAAAAGAGTCTTCATCTTTCACATAAAACAGTTTCATCCTCTTTGCTCTTTCGCCCTCCTTGAGAGAGAGAGAGAGAGAGAGAGAGAGAGAGAGAGAGAGAGAGAGAGAGAGAGAGAGAGAGAGAGAGAGAGAGAGAGAGAGAGAGAGAGAAGAGAGAGATTATTTTTAAAAAAACAGCCTGGCCCTCAAAAAATGTCAGGAGTTATAGGTCAACACATTCACAAGATTGCAGTTTCTTCTCTGAAAACTTGTCCAGCTTTTGAAAAGTTTCTTCCTGCTTTGTCGTTATGGCAAACGAGCAGTCCTACCCTCCATCTCCAATGACTAACAGCAGGCCTACCCTCCGTCTCGATCTCCAGTGACTAACAGCAGGCCTACCCTCCATGTCCAATGACTAACAGCAAGCCTACCCTCGTCTCCTATGACTAACAGCAAGCCTACCCTCCGTCTCCAATGACTAACAGCAAGCCTACCCTCCGTGTCCAATGACTAACAGCAGGCCTACCCTCTGTCTCGATCTCCAATGACTAACAGCAAGCCTACCCTCCGTGTCCAATGACTAACAGCAAGCCTACCCTCTGTCTCGATCTCCAATGACTAACAGCAGGCCTACCCTCCGTCTCCAATGACTAACAGCAAGCCTACCCTCCATCTCCAGTGACTAACAGCAGGCCTACCCTCCGTGTCCAATGACTAACAGCAGGCCTACCCTCCGTGTCCAATGACTAACAGCAGGCCTACCCTCCGTCTCCAATGACTAACAGCAAGCCTACCCTCCGTGTCCAATGACTAACAGCAGGCCTCCAATGACTAACAGCAGGCCTACCCTCTGTCTCCAATGACTAACAGCAGGCCTCCAATGACTAACAGCAGGCTTACCCTCTGTCTCCAATGAATAACAGCAAGCCTACCCTCCGTCTCCAATGACTAACAGCAAGCCTACCCTCCGTCTCCAATGACTAACAGCAGGCCTACCCTCTGTCTCCAATGACTAACAGCAGGCCTACCCTCTGTCTCCAATGACTAACAGCAAGCCTACCCTCCATCTCCAATGACTAACAGCAGGCCTCCAATGACTAACAGCAAGCCTATCCTCTGTCTCCAATGACTAACAGCAAGCCTACCCTCTGTCTCCAATGAGTAACAGCAAGCCTACCCTCCGTCTCCAATGACTAACAGCAGGCCTACCCTCCGTGTCCAATGACTAACAGCAGGCCTACCCTCTGTCTCCAATGACTAACAGCAGGCCTACCCTCTGTCTCCAATGACTAACAGCAGGCCTACCCTCTGTCTCCAATGACTAACAGCAGGCTTACCCTCCATCTCCAATGACTAACAGCAAGCCTACCCTCCGTCTCCAGTGACTAACAGCAGGCCTACCCTCTGTCTCCAATGACTAACAGCAGGCCTACCCTCCATCTCCAATGACTAACATCAGGCCTACCCTCCATCTCCAATGACTAACAGCAAGCCTACCCTCCATCTCCAATGACTAACAGCAGGCTTACCCTCCGTCTCCAATGACTAACAGCAGGCCTACCCTCCGTCTCCAGTGACTAACAGCAAGCCTACCCTCCGTCTCCAGTGACTAACAGCAGGCCTACCCTCCGTCTCCAGTGACTAACAGCAGGCCCTCCAGTGACTAACAGCAGGCCTACACCTCACACCAGTAAGCATCCGTTCGACTCTCTCCGCCGAGAACAACAAAAAAAAGGATTATGGGAGATTTACGTCATTACGGAAAACGTGACGTCGCCGTGGACAGTGGTTCAGTTTTTTTGTTTGTTTTTCTGTGTACGCAGGCTGATACCTTCTTCTTCTTCTTCTTCTTCTTCCTAAAATACTGGTTCACTCAAAAACGAGTAGGTCACCAGCGGAACTCCCTGTATAGACAGGCAAGGATTAATCCCACCTATCCAACAAAGAGAGTGGAGTTTTGTATGTATGACCGTTTTTTTTTATCCCGCCATTAAGGCAGCCATACTCCAACTTTGGGGAAGATGCATGCTATGTGTAACGTGCCATACATAGCAACGGCCAAACTGGTTGGTGATGGGATTTTACGTGTGTGCAAGATGTTATGCGTGCGTTCATAACGGAACCTCGGTTTATAGTCTCAGTCGAAGGACTGTATGGGAAATGGAGTCAGAACCAATGTCAACTCCGAGGGAAAAAAAAATCCCCCTGTACGGCCCGGCGGAGATTCGAACCCGCAACCCCAGGATCACCAAGATTACTAGTCCGGCGCTCTACCACTGAGCTCTTCCGGCCCCCTGTGGTTCAGTTGTTGTTGGGAGCTCCCATGTGGTTCTCCACCACGTCCGTGGCCTCCACCTGCAGGCAGTTGTTCTCCACCGGCACCTCCACCACCTCCGTCACCGTCTCGCTCACCGCCTGGCTCTTTCCGGCGGCCTGTCCAGCCCCACCGCCGCCGGCCGGCGCCACCTTGTTGCCCTTGCCACCGCCACCACCGCCTCCCTTCTTCTTGCCCTCCGCCCCTTCGTCGTCGTCCTCATCGTCCGAGTCGGGCTTTTCCTCCTCCTTCTCCAGAGCTTCGCGGAGTCCCGCGCAGGGTAGGATGCTGTAGAAACCCTGCACGCACCATACAGCGTCCACATTGACAGCAGAGTGGTTATCCACCCCACCCCCCACCCCCACCGCTATCACCACCACCCCTCCCTCCTCCACGCCTGGAGCTCCCCAGGTCTCGTTTGATACGAACTATACTTCCGTCTTCTCTCAGACTGGAAGGTCTGTGTGGATGATCTCCCTTTTTCTGACACTCCCTTTAACTGTGCCTGTTAGGGGGCGTGGGAGGTGCCGGGGGTGGGGGGGAGGGGTTGAGGTGTGGTCTGGATGGGGGTAGAGGGAAGGGGACGGAGGGGGAGGGGGAGGTGGGAGCAGGCTGTTCACTCTATTTCTGTCTTTGTGTCCCCTTCACCTCGTCTTTGTTCTGGAAAATCTGTATACAGTTTTCTCTTGTCAATTTATTGGACCACGTATGAACTGACCGTGAAAACTGCTTAAAAAAATAAATTAAAAAAAAGAAGAAGAAGTGCAAACAATGGCCTCTGTTAAAGAAGGAGAGTGTGAAGGGGTGGGTAGATGGACGAAGTGGACCCATTCAGAGGGGGGGGGGGGGGGGGCTGCACATTCACACAGGTTCCCCGACAAAACAGTCATTACCCAGTGGGCTATTTTGTAGGTCCTCAGAACACACTGAAGACATTACCCAGTGGGCTATTTTGTAGGTCCTCAGAACACCCTGAAGACATTACCCAGTGGGCTATTTTGTAGGTCCTCAGAACACACTGAAGACATTACCCAGTGGGCTATTTTGTAGGTCCTCAGAACACACTGAAGACATTACCCAGTGGGCTATTTTGTAGGTCCTCAGAACACACTGAAGACATTACCCAGTGGGCTATTTTTGTAGGTCCTCAGAACACACTGAAGACAACACAAGACTGAATACGTATAAAAAAACTAACTCAACAACAGGAGGAAAAAGGGTCCAAACCGACTGAATATGGTAGCTGATCCTTTTGGTGAGATTTTATCCCGACGTTGTCGGGCCCTAGGCCTTTCTTCATGGGGGGAAAAGTAAAGACACTCAGCAACATTTCAGAGCACCGTCTCCTCGGTGGGTTGTCTCGACTAACACCGGTCGTTCCAAGTTACTGACTGACGATACCAAAACTACGACAGGGTATCTACAAGTGAAAATCGGAGAGTCCAAATGGGTGGGAGGAATACCACTTTGAAGGTGCAAAAGATCGTGGCACCACCAAACAACAACAACAACAAACAAAAAACGAAATAGAATTCAGGGTAACAACATGTTCAAAGGCAGAATCTCGGTGAGTGTGTGGAGATACGGGGGGGGGGGGGGGGGGGGCGACTGTAAGTAGGGGATTGAGAGAGTCGGGGAAGGGAGAGGAGGGACCTAAGAACAGAAAATAACAGAAAGGTGAAATATGATATTCAGCTGAAAACCTTCCTGCATTCTCACGGTTTCTAAACTTTTCTCGAAGGCGCTGCACACACACACACACACACACACACCACACACACACACACACACACACACAAACACACACACACACACACACACACACACACACACACACACACACACACACACACACACGCACGCACGCACGCACGCACACACGCACGCACGCACGCACGCACACACACACAACACATGCACGCGCGCGCGAACATAGAGAGGAGAGAGAGACAGAGAGAGAGAGAGACAGAGAGAGAGAGACAAATAGAGACAGAGAGAGAGACAGAGAGAGAGGCAATCACAACAGATACCTGTCTGAACTGTTTATTGCTGCCCACATACAGCAGCGGGTCCCACAACCCTTGGCTCTTGGCGAAGATGGCGGGTAGGTGGCCAGTTCGGGCTGCAGTATACCCGGCCCTGCCACACCAGAACAGAACTGAAAATGGACTGCAACAGAGCTATCAACATCCTCCCATTTGGTGATACTCATGGTAAATGTCGGTTCACAGGGCATAGTCCTGTACCTGGCTATAAGTCCCGTGTACATTATGGTGTTAGGAGAATTTCTCACTTGATTTGAGTCAAGGGGCACCTAGACATGAAAAATCACGGAGGTGATCGGGCACCACCTGGTACATTTTGCGTAGTGGCCGATTCAAATATGGCCGCCACCCGCCGCCGTGAAAATCCTAACTTTTGTGTTTTTGACAATATAATACACTTGTAACACTTCTAATCCGACTGATTTTGGTGTGCTGAGTTCATTTCTGGTATCATTTGTCCATTTGGGGTCATCTTGACCTTCAAATGCCATGGTCAAGGTAATTTTCTTGCACCAACGGTCTTGACCGTAACCTGGCGATATTCTCGCAGTAACAACAGGCTCCTATACATGATGCTACTAATTCTGACATGCATTTTCACTGTATGATTCACTATTAAATATATGTCATTCTGATCTTGAATTCACAAGTGAACGCCGTTTTTACCTATTCAACTAAAACTGTCTTTGCTGCTTTTTCACTTTTTTCTGTATTGCGTGGTCAATGACACATCCCAACAGAAACAGAAAAAGTTCTCAAGTATGCAACAAACATGCTCAATATAACTGTAATTGTCTCTTTCCATCACTGATTGGAACATGGAGAATTATTTGCTTTTCCATGGCAGAATGCGACGCAGCAAACTCCAGTAGAACAGCACCCACACTGTCGAGTGTCACACTTGCCTGCGCACTTGTATATTGTGAGCAAAGCGGTTGGCAAGGGCTTCATGCATTTAGATGGCAACAGGGTGCCAAAATGTTGCTCCCACACATGTTCTAGTGGTTCTAGGTAGTCCTCACGTTGACTGGCCACCCCAAGCAGATGGCATGCTTTGTGCACCAGAAAGGCTTCTCGGTGGATGTGGCCTCTGATGACACTGCTTGTGGGTGGGAGAGAGTCAATTCCAGCTGTAGCACTGCTGTAGTTCTCCACTCTGAGCTGGTTGAACATTTCAGCAGTTGTTGTTGATCTGACACCCACCCAGACATGTACACGGTACATTTCTGCCAGAGCTTCATCTTGCTCTGACAAGCTGTCTGTCTATCCAAGGTTCGTCAGATGCTGTACAGGGTCAGTGGCCTCACAAACTTTCAAAGTTGTCGCAGACAGCTGAACCAAGCATCAATAGCAGTTTGGTGCGTTGAAGGCGTGATCGCTGTGGCGGCAGATGTTTACCTGCATGAGACAGAACAGTTCAAGGATTCTGCTCATCTGCTTGGGACCCTTCCACTGGACTCGCATTCTTCTCGGGTGCTAGGGCAAACTGCTTCGAGGTTCTGGCTAGACGACGCACTGGTTGAATGTGGCGTGTTTGCACGTGGCCTTCAAGGACGTTGTGGAGGCACAGAGAACCATGGACATTGCAAAGGAGCATGGCATGGACATCAAGCAGATACTTGCACACGATCTGCTGCCAGTGACTCCACTGTTTGATGGTGATCTTCCCGCTCACGTCAACAAGTCAACACTTGTTGGTGAAAGTGAATCTGAACTGGACCTCACACAATGGAACCAGACGTCTCTTCTTCCCACTCATGTTGTGGAAGACTTCTTGTCAAAGATGCGACAGATGCCGCTAGCAGAATTCCTCTACCCTCGGTGATGTAGTCACTGCAGTCATCACATCAGCCACAAGCCTCTGCCATGAGTCGGACTACGTTCACCTGCTGTTAGATTCATACGTTGAACTTTCCCTGAAAGAAGGACAGCCCATGAGGCGAGCTGGTGTGAACGCCCATTGACAATATTGGCATGAACGCAGACACACCCATCCCTCGACAGCTTGACAAGTTCTGGGCATCTGAGAAGAACAAACAGAATCTTTAGCTGCTGGTTCAAGATATGGTGAGCAATCGAGCTGAAGGAAATCTTGTCATCATCGCCAGCTCTGTCGTCTGTGATGATGAGGTGACTTGACTTACTTGACTTAGTCCTCTGAATTCCCTGGTGAACATAGGCGCCCAACCACATTCTTCCAGCGGACACGGTTTCGGGAGATCCTCTTCAGCTCAGCCCACGTCATTCCGGCGACCTTTACCTCTGCGTCGGTACTCCTTCGCCATGTCTGTCTTGGTCTTCCCACTTTTCTTTTGCCCTGGGGGTTCCATTCAAGGGCTTGTCTTGCGATGTTGGATGGAGACTTTCTGAGGGTGTGGCCAATCCATCCCCACTTTCGTTTTCTGATTTCTGATTTTATTGGAACTTGCTTGGTCTTGTTCCACAGTTCTGTATTGGCAATAATATCTGTCCATCTGATGTTCACAATGTTCGCAGACATCTGTTGATAAATGTTTGGAGTTTGT
>CM031615.1:71424144-71454144 GCA_018398815.1 Conus ventricosus
GGCGTCTGCGTCGATCCTCTTCATTAGTCATCTTCCATTTCTTGATTTCTTACCTCTTCCTCCTTCATCTGATATCATCCGTCGGTGTGTGTGTGTGTGTGTGGTGTGTGTGTGTGTGTGTGTGTGTGGTGCGTGCGTGCGTGCGTGCGTGCGTGCGTGCGTGCGTGCGTGCGTGCGTGCGTGCGTGCGTGCGTGCGTGCGTGCGTGCGTGCGTGCGTGCGTGCGTGCGTGCGTGCGTGCGTGCGTGCGTGCGTGCGTGCGTGCGTGCGTGCGTGCGTGCGTGCGTGCGTGTGTGTGTGTGTGTGTGTGTGTGGTGTGTGTGTGTGTGTGTGGTGTGTGTGATCTAACGTATGAACTACATAACCAAGGAAAACTGCGCCCTCGGAAAGCACACAACTCTTAGAATGCAAGATCATGTGCTCTGTTAATTTGCCAGTCCTGTCAACCTCTTTGCGGTCAGTTTCTGTTTCTGTTTTGCGAATTTTATGATCCGGAATTTGGTCTGCGGCTTTGGAGGTCAGAGGATGTCATTTTGAGAAAGAGTTCAACAGCAACTATGCACTTGATTCTATTCATACAATAGCACAGTGATTAAATCTAATGGCAAACCTTATTGCTACAATAGCCGCCATAAGTTTGGTTCGAGGAATGGCCTACATTCTGAAATAACTTCAAGTTGATAGCTGTGAAACAGACAAAACAAACAAAGAAACAAAAACCGAGATACTTTACATTTGTAGGGGACAGTCGTACCTCCAAATGACGACTCTCCAAACAAAGACTTGTTTCCTTAAAAGACCTGTTTCCTGGAACGTTTTTTCTGTCTTATTCTATATGCCGATTTACGTCCCCCATCTCGCCACTAAGACCGATTCCCTCCTTTAGAAGACTCAGTTTTCAAGAAGTCCTGTCGACCGAACTGACGATCTCTGCTGCGTCAATTTCACTAGCAAACCAGTCATAAACTTGTCAACTTTTTCCCCTGAATACCCTACAAAATGTTGGTAAGCTGATGACCTTCTTCACCCCATATGCAAGCTGACAGTTATCAATCATCTACATTCATCAGACACAGACACGTTACCTCCAAACACCACGATGAAGGAGAAGATGGTGTACGGCATCCAGCAGCCTAGGAAGCCGGCTGAAAGAAAGAAAGAAATATCAGTCTTCGTCTCTTCTGCATGCCTGGCTAAAAGACGAAGGTTTACGTTGGTGACATGTTTTGCCAATTAAGATAGCTTTGGTGTGGACATTGTTTGCCAATTAAGATAGCTTTGGTGTGACATCGTTTGCCAATTAAGATAGCTTTGGTGTGACATTGTTTGCCAATTAAGATAGTTTTTGGTGTGACATTGTTTGCCAATTAAATAGCTTTGGTGTGACATTGTTTGCAATTAAGGTATCTTTGGTGTGACATCGTTTGCCAATTAAAATAGCTTTGGTGTGACATTGTTTGCCAATTAAAATAGCTTTGGTGTGACATTGTTTGCCAATTAAGATAGCTTTGGTGTGACATTGTTTGCCAATTAAGATAGCTTTGGTGTAACATTGCTTGCCAATTAAATATGCTTTGGTGTACATGCTTGCCAATTAAGATTGCTTTGGTGTAACATGTTTGCCAATTAAAATGCTTTGGTGTGACATCGTTTGCCAATTAAGATAGCTTTGGTGTGATATGTTTGCCAATTAAGATAGCTTTGGTGTGACATCGTTTGCCAATTAAGATAGCTTTGGTGTAACATTGTTTGCCAATTAAAATTGCTTTGGTGTGACATTTTTGCCAATTAAGATAGCTTTGGTGTGACATTGTTTGCCAATTAAGATAGCTTTGGTGCATGCGTTTACATGCGGACCTCGATGAATCTTGCCCGAAGGACCTGGGGGTGGATGGGGGTGGGGGAGTGGTGGAATCCGTACTGATACCCTAAGATCTCCTCCAACATGAATGTCTCGAAAGGGGATTGAACCCATGATCAAGAGAGCAGTGGTTTTCCCACTGAGCCAAGAGAACCCATCATCATACATTATGTTTGAAGACACACGTTCTGGCAAGGTTGACAGGAACTCAACGACATAGGGTTTATTTCTGACTAATATCAAGATCAGTCGATTCATTTCATACGGGCCTACCACACCCACGAATGCAATGAACATCACTCGCATTTCAGCTCCGTGGGTTGTGTGTAGAACTCCAAGCTTCCTACTGAATGTCAGCTGTGCTTGCAGATGTTGATGATCTCTGTCTCCATGGAAATTGTGCACTTGCTTGGTGCAGCTTAACAGCCCGTGTCCACGTTCTAGACACGTCTTACTAGAAGGTGGAGATGAGGGACAGGACTACTGACTATAAACATTCTCAATATGGCTACATTTTTATTTCACCCATTAACAAGTTTGATTTTTCTACCCATGTATTGGACATTCTTTAGGTGTCACAAAAAGTTCAAAATACTTCGTACAAAGTACAGATTTGAGATCTTTCTGGGGAAAAAAGGGAAAACCCGAAAGGAGAGATTTAAAACGGAACTACAGATAATGAGCATTCATAAACTTGTTGATGTTTGGGGGGGGGGGGTATGTTTTTTGTTGTTTTTGCTCGCTCTCCTCTCTCTCTCTCTCTCTCTCTCTCTCTCTCTCTCTCTCTCTCTCTCTCTCTCTCTCTCTCTCTCTCTCTCTCTCTCTCTCTCTCTTTCTCTTCTCCAGATTTGATTTCTTGTCTATGTATTAGACATTGGCAAGATTTCACAGGCTGCAAGTGGTTATACAGAACGTACCTTTTAAACCTTTCTGTGGAAAAAAACTGAAGCCTGAGACAGAGACTTGAGACAGAGCTACAGAGCCTGTGCATTCATACCTCTGTTATTACGCGCTTTATTTTACCAGCAGATACAACCGTTATATGTTGCATGTACAGTTGATTCGATTGATAAATTCCGGATCTCTTCTTCTTCTGTGTAAATGTCTTTATTTATAAAAGGACAAAAAAACAAAACAAACCTGCCCCCTTTTGTGTCAGTTGTCTCCATATAGGGACAGTACAGAATTGTCAAACATTCTGAAAACAATCAGCCTCTGCTTCTGACACTACTGCCAACAAAATCAAACATTGCAAACCGAACTTAAACGGTTTAAAAACACATACAGAGTGAACTCACGACCGTGAATAGAAAGGAGGAATAATCAGACTTAAATGGGTTAAAACATTTGCAGAATGAATTCATAAATGTATGGAGTTTATAAATGTATGAAGGGGGAGAAAGAATCAGACTTCAATGGATTAAACATATACAAAATTAATTCATTGTAACGCATATAAGTTCATGAATTCCTGAATATGTATCAAAAATAAAGTAGAGAAAGAATCAGATTTAAAAGGGTTGAACATGTACAGAATAGATTCATGAATGTCTGTTGTTAGGAAAGGTGAGAAAGAATCGCACTTTAATTGATTAACACATGCACGACATTTGTCCATTATTAACACATGCACGACATTTGTCCATTAATGGATGTTGAAATGAAGGGAGAGAAAGAACCCGACTTAAATGAGTTAAAACACAGACGGAATGAATACATCAAAACATTTTTAAAACAAAGGGAGCGGAGGGGAGAGAGAATCAGACTTAAATGGGCTTAAACATATCCAGAATGAATTCCTACATGTATGCTGAAAAGAACAAGGAAAATGAACCAGACTTAAATGGGTTAGCTTCCTCGAAGTTGGAGTATGGCTACCTTAATGGCGGGATGAAAAACGGTCATACACACAAAACTCCACTCCCTTTGTTGGGTAGATGGGATTAATCCTTGCCTGTCTACACGGGGAGTGTCCGCAGGAGTATCAGCCTGCGTACGCAGAAAGAAAGAGAAAAAAAATGGGTTAGAACATGCTCAGAATGAAATCACGAATGAGCCTTGAAGCGCGAGAAAGCCTTCGATGCTTCAGCCGCCAACCAAAGTCTGACCCCAGGACAATGTAACATTAGTAGAGCATGTCGCCTTGAAATTGTTGTGTAGTTGTCGTTGTTGTTGTCGTACCTTAGCTAAAAGACTCCAGGGATCATCCGAACAGCCGAAGGACTGGAACACTGTGGGGAAAAAAATGCATCAGCTAGGGATGAGAACATTACGTGTGTGACCGTTTTTGATTACCCCGCCATGTGGGCAGCCACACTCCGACTTCGAGGGATTTTAGAGACTGATGGTGTTATGCACGGAGCTTGTCACGACTGAAGACAATCCCGGGCATAACGTTGCAGAGCTTAACAACATTATGATGCAGCCTTTGTGTTCTAGCCTATGTCAACTGGTCTGACACAGCCTTAAGCCGAGTCGGATTGTTGTGTAGGTCATCAGTGATGATGAGGTTAGTTCTGAGACTTGAAACGAAGTAACAGGAAAAACAAACAAACAAACAAACAAACAAACAAACAAAACCTTAGTCGACAGACACCAGAAACAACATCACGTGACCTCCTTACTGAGCATGACGGCGATGGTCTTGGCCATCTTCTTCTCCACTTTCATGTTCTTCTTGGCGATGCGGCTGTTCTTGTCAAAGTTCTGGTTCCGTGCCATGGTTCGAATCTGCCGAGCAGAGGAAGAAAGCACCGCTGCCATGAAGACACCGTGCGTGCGTGTGTATGTTGTGTGTGTGTGTGTGTGTGTGTGTGTGTGTGTGTGTGTGTGTGTGTGTGTGTGTGTGTGTGTGTGTGTGTGTGTGTGTGTGGTGAATACGTTTCCGGTTTAATTCAATAAAGCTCCATGGACAGGAAGAAGGATGTGGTGAATAAATTTCCAGTCTACTACAATAAAGCTCCATGAACACAGTACAGAGGCTCTGTGCATGAGGGTGTTGACAACAGATCTCTTGTGCTGGAGGGGTGGTTAGAGTGAAAGTTATCAGTGTGGGTGGGTTTCCGTTCCTGGACACACTCATCACCCGAGCCCATGACGACAGGGTGGAGACCACCGTTTATAGGAAACCCACCCACACTGACCAATATCTAAACTTTCACTCTAACCACCCTCTCCAGCACAAGAGATCTGTTGTCAACACCCTCATGCACAGAGCCTCTGTACTGTGTTCCACTAAGAAGGACGAGCTGAAAGAAGAAGAACCCATCAAGACTGCCCTTTCCGCTAATGGATACCCTACAGGAACACCAAAACCGATCCACTTCTGCCATACATGAACATCTACAAGCCACAGGCCACAGTTTCAGCCCCCAAGAAACCAAGATCCTATCTACAGAGCCCTTCTTCACAAAAAGAAAAGTTAAAGAAGCCATCGAAATCAAGACCAGACGCTCCAGCCTGAACAGAGATCAAGGCTTTGAACTCCCCCCCCCCCCCCCCCCCCCCCCATCTACAATCAGATCCTGACAACCGTTCACCCTCCACAACAGTCGTCGCATGATTAATATGTAACATCTGTAACATATTTTCTTAATTTCATGTTCCCAGTTTCTCCATCTTCAAACTCCCCCCCCCCCACCCCCCCCCTCCTTAAGTCCAAATTATTGCCAAGGCATTACTATGAAGACAGTTCAGTTGTTGGCCTGCGCTTGTTTTTCCCCCACTATTAGATTGTTCGTCTATGTATTTGTCTGACTTTATTCAAGTTTAAAAGGCTGTGCCAGTCTTGAATAAAAGTTACTCAGTGTTAGGTTTCCTTATGGAGCAAAAGTTACCCCACTTGTTTACTGTTTATCGTTTACTGTTCATTGCCTCATTTCATTTCCAATATTACTTTTCTAATGTCGAATCCAGAAACCTATATTCTTATTTAAAGAAAGTAGGTTAAAGAAACTATAAAAAAAAATTAGTCAATGATTCTAAAATGTTCTGGTCAGTGACACGATCTGTAAATAAAGAGTTTTGTATGTACCGAAATCTCAGTTCAACAGTGGCATGACCATTTTGGGGGCGTTTTTCATAGTTTTGATAATGAAATTAAGGAGAAGAGACCGTGTGGTAGAAGAGATTGAAATTGAGCCATTATTTAACCAACCCTATATCCAGTGAAGAAGTCGTTGCTGGTATTAAACACTTAAAACTAGGAAAGAGTGCAGGACCAGATAGATAAGAGATCTATGAATGAATATTATCATTCATCCCATGTGGAAGAGATCAGTAAGATACACCCATGGGGATGCTACTTTAAGGCTGTTATGAGCTGCATCCTGTAGTCTAATTTACCTCTGTTCAGGAGCAGTTATGTCCCTTGATATCTTAATGGAGTGTCCTGTGCGTGCCTGTACCCATCGTCAACACAGCGCAGGCCTCCAAGGGTGGTACAGGACTGCTCTAAAGGCGGGTGAAGACAGTGCTTCTCTGGGTCCTCCCCAGCACCTTCGGGTGTTTCTTTTTCTTCTTTGCCTTAACTAGGCTGACCCTGGAGAAAGGTCCAGTGACGGTGAGGAAAGACCCACTGACCACAGGGAAAGTCCTGTTGACAGTGGGAAAGACTACAACTTTGGATTCTCTCTTAAGGGCACATAAGACCGTATGGCGAAAGCTTGGCTGTGTCTGGAGTGGCACTGTCATCATCTGTCCGTGGGCAGGGGTGGTTGGGTCTGTGGGGTGTGCTCGCAGCTGGGGGTGGTGTTTTTCGCCGGTGGGCTCTGCAGTCGTGAAATATGGGCTGGTACACCCATGGGGATGCTACTTTAAGGCTGTTATGAGCTGCATCTTGTAGTCTAATTTACCTCTGTTCAGGAGCAGTTATGTCCCTTGATATCTTAATGGAGTGTCCTGTGCGTGCCTGTACCCATCGTCAACACAGCGCAGGCCTCCAAGGGTGGTACAGGACTGCTCTAAAGGCGGGTGAAGACAGTGCTTCTCTGGGTCCCCCCCAGCACCTTCGGGTGTTTCTTTTTCTTCTTTCCCTTAACTGGGGTGACCCTGGAAAAAGGGTAGGAACAGCATTTTCCCAAATTCTAAAATTTGCTCTTCCACCAAGTTTTTGTGCAAAAAGTGGCCAAAAAGCCGCCTTTTCCTTTTTTTCTGAAAAGTAAGATTCAAAAAACCAAAAAATTACAAAAATCTAAAAAACCAAACTATGAAAAAAAATAAAAAAAAAACCCTGTTTTAAATCTGGGAAATTATGTATGGCTTGACGGGGCCCGGGCCCATGTGCACACAGGCCAAAAATTTCGGGTTGCGGATTGTGGAGGGCGTTTCAGGTTCAGTGGTTCGTGGGGGCGGGGAACTGCTGCGAGCCCACGGGGCGTCGACACCGATGACGAGACGGCTTGCCATTTTCTAGTCTTGTTTACTGCGCTAAGCCTCTTATCGAATCAAGTCCCGAGAAAAACACGTGCCCATTTTTGTGTTGCGCCACCTTCACACCCGCCGCCTTTTTAAATTCGCGGGGGGCCTGTGCGGTTGTATGTGGGTGGCGACCCTTTAAAAATTTGTGTGTTTTAAAAAAACGGGCGAGACAGGGAAGTGATGTTTCAATGCCTTCTGTCAGTGGGGAAGTGACACTAATTTTAAATCAAAAATTTGGATGAAATGTTGTTATTTTCGCAAGGAAAACTTTCTGTTTTAAAAGGGCCCGATCTTTGGAAAATACTTTGTTATCATGGGGCCATGGCAGTGGCGAGCCTTTTTTCTCCTCCCTAAAACCCAAAAGGGAAGATTTTTTTTTTTGTTTCCCTCAAAAAAAAAGGAATCTCATTTAAAGATTTGCAAATATTGAAACACAGCTTTGTGAGTTTGACTTTGACCCATTTGAAAAAACCCAAAACCTTTGAAATGTTCAAGAAATGCCCCCCTTTTTTCCCCCGGGCATGAAAATTTGACGGTTAAAAACCCGGGCCATGGCGGAAAAAATTGACCACTTCCACAGCGGAAGTTTTTTACTAGCCCCCAAACAAAACTGGGGCCAATCGGCAAACTTGTGATTAAACCTAAAAAGGCCCCCCTTTTTACCCCACCTACTGGGCGTCGGGTTTGTTTAGAGGCGGGGTTTGGGTGGCTTTTTAGCACGTGCGCGCGGTGAAAGCCCAATGCGGCCTCCCAATGACGGATTTCAAAATATAGTACGCAGGCCTATACTGCGTAAACTCTAAATTAGTCCGTCTTGAATGAAAGGTGGTTTTTTGTTTAGAGTTGACTCCCTTGAATTTCCACCAAGAACTCCATGCCCTTTGTTTAAATTGCTGGTTTAATTGATTCAGGATTTTGTTAAGTGCTTTCGGCGGTGCCTTGAATTTCGAGTTCAAGGGTAACAACAAAAAGCCCCCTTCATTCCCAAAAAGGCCACTGTCCTGTCATTGTGTTTTTGTTTGTTGTTTTTTTGGGTTGTTTGTTTGTTTGTTGTTTGTTTGTGTGTGTGTTTTGCCCTACCCCCGCACGCACCCCCCCAACCCCACCCCACGCCGAAAGTCCCCCACCCCCCATCCAAAGCACCCCGGGTTCCCACCCCCCCCCTGTGTACCCAACACACACTCCTAACCCCCAAGTCCCCCCAAAGTTTAATTTTAAAGTTTTTAAAAGTCCCCCCAAGTTTTTAAAATTAAATTTTTTTAATTTTTAAGTTACTTAAAGTTTTAATAAGCTTGATAAATTAACTTCAAATTTCTTGTTTAAAGTCCCCAAAGACTTTAACAAAGTCATCCTTTAAGTAAAAAAAGTTCTTTTTCCCAAGTTATTTTTTTAAAATTTATCAAAAAAATAAAAAGCTATGTTTTTATCTTAAAATAGTAGATGTCAAATATAGTCCCACACACGCCTAAAAAAACGTTTCATTGTTGAGGGGGTCTTGCTCGCGTTTTTGCATAGATCTTAATAAAGTTTTTACACCCAAAGGAAAACCCCCTTGTTACAATTCGGGGGTTTAAAAAAAAAATTTTGTTTTTTTTAAAGACCCCCTGTTTTATTTATTGACTTTATCTTTTTATAATACGCATGATTTTTTTTTTAAAAAAAAAATTTTAAAATTAAGTTTTTAAAATATTTTTCCATCTAAAAAGGGATAAAAAATGATTTTTGTTATTAGCGGTGTGGCTTGCTGTTTTTTTTTCTGTATTTAGGGTTCAGATTTTTTTGATTGCTTTTGTTTCTGCTCCCCATTGTTTTAATATTTTATAAGTAAAAAACTCCCCCCACAGCAGAAAATGGGGGCCAAAAAATTTGGCAAAAATTTTTTTAAGTTTCAATTTTCCCTGGGGGATTTGGTGCTTTTGGCCTTAAAATCACTTTGGGTTTTTTTTGCTGGAATTGAATCAACTTTTTTCCGGGCCCTGGCGGTGGATGTTTTCATAAATGAGTTTTTTTCTGTAACTTTAAAATTTTTTTTTTCTTTTCCCCAATTTGCAAATTTTTTTCCCCCTTTAAAACCCCCAGGTTTGCTTTTCACTGGCCCCCCCCGGGTTCAGTGTTTTCTAAATTCTGTGTTTTTTCTGGTTTGGTTATTTTCCCCACCTATTAAATTTTTTCCCTGTTTGGTTCTGTGATTTTCCAGCTCGTTCATTTTGAAGGGAAAAAAAATCTTTTATATTAAAAGTTTTTAAATCCCTTGATTAAGGGCGTTTCCCAATGTTCCAAATCTTTTGTATAGATCCCATCTAGGACTCTAATGACTTTTTTAAAAAACCGGATTTTGGGTTTTAAATCTTACTTTAAGATTTTTTCAGTTCAATGGGACCCAAAATCAAAGGGGTTGGGGTTTAGTGTAAAAATTAAAAAACCGTTTGCCCAACACTTTTCCCCCTTCTAGCCCCCAGCTGGTTCCCCTACCTTTTTGAACTTTATAAGTCTTGGGGCCCGACATCTGTTGACTGTTCAATGCTAAAATTCTTTTTCCGGGGAAAAAACTGTTTTGTTTTTTAAATTTTGTTTCCCAAAAGGAAATACGGGCCTTTCCCTTTTTGGGGCAAAATAGCTTGGTCTTTAAACTTGGTCTTCTTAAGGTCAGGAAGGTTTAGGCTCCCAGGGAGCTGTATTTGATCATCATGTTATGTTTTTTATTAATTAAAAATTATTTTTTTTTTTTAAAAAATGAGCCCCCCAAAAAAAAATTTATCCCTTTCCCCCTTGGGTTATACCATTCTGTTTTTGGGGTCAAAGGGTAGGTTACTCAATGTTTTGGTTTAAACCCTTTTTAAAATTTAAACCCCAGCAGATCTTGGCAAATAGCTTTGAGGATTCAGCAAAGAAAATTCCCAACCCAATTCCCAAGGCTTCGTTTGCTACAAAAATTTTTTTCTAGTTAAGCAAGGAAAAAAATTTCCCGGGACAATATTTTTTAGGGTAAAAAAAAAAATTTACTTTTATAAAAATGGCTTCACTCGTAATGTTTGATGGCGGCGTTTGGGGGTTAATGCGCTCGTTTTTTGGGAAGTTTTTACCCCATTTAGTAAAAGGCGAGATGAAGGCGAGAGAAAAAAGAAATAACAAAGCTGTGGGGGCAACTAGTTTGCAGCACAGATCGCTTGAAAAAGAGAATTGTCAGTTAGATTTTTTTAAAATAACACATGAAAAACGGGGAAATTTGCAGCTTACCTTTTAAAAGTTTGTTGATAAGAAAAAAAAAATTTATTTTTTGTAAAAAAGGCAAACCAATCGAGACATTGCCCCCCCCAAAAATTCAGTGACTTTTATCAACCTTTGAAAAACAAAAGATGCAAAAAATTTTGGGTTTATTGTCTTTTTGGATGAACGTTGTGTATTTTTTTGCACATAATTTTGGGGCTAAAATAAAAAATAAACAAAAATTTTTTTCCCCCCCAAAGGGAAATTTGGGGGGGGGAAAAACGGGAAATTTAAAAAAGAAAAGCCAAGCAGCGGGAAAGTCGTGAACAAAAAAGCAAAAAATGGTTATTTTAAAAAAACCCTTTTTTGGGGAAAAATTTTTTACCTCCCCGCCCAAACAAAATACGGGGACCGCACTTTGTGAAACAACTCCCAAACGACACCCATCAAATGGATCTTTATATTTCCCCTTGATCCCGTTTAGACGAAAAAAAATTTTTTTTAGCAAAAAATTTTCATTAAATTTGCTTAAATTTTTACAAAGTTTGCGGAAACCTTTAAAACAAAAAGGTGCTTTCCCGTTGCTTTTCCCATAAAAACTGATATATCAACGACCCCCTTTTAAAAATTTTATCTCGATGATTAAAAGTCGATGATGGGAAAAAATTTTAAAAAGGCCCAAAGTGAATAAATTTATTTTTTAAAACATGGTTCCCTTTAAAAAAGAGGAAATTTCAGGATTTCACAGATCCGGTTTTAGTTAAAAAATTTTAAAAAAACTTTTGCCAAAAAGACTTTTTTCCTCCCAGAAATCACGGAGAGCTGATTGCAATTCTCGCAACCCCAGAATGGGTTAGAAGACTGCCCTAAGTTTTGCGCCCCAAAATAAATTTAATGAAGAATTTAAGGGTTTTAAAAACCAGTAAAAGCAATCAAAAAAAAAACCCCTTTAAATGTTGCGAAGAGCCTTCATCGGCAAACTATTATTTTTTTGGTTTTAAATTTAAGGTACCTTTTTTTAAGGGGGGAAAGGGAAAAGGGGACACTGCTCGGGGGCAAAAGACCCAGTTTGGAGGGGTTGCCCCGGGAAAGGAAATTTAAAAAAAAATTGTAAAAATGAATCCACCCGTGTATTATTTGGAAACTGACACAAAAAAAAACAACCGCCCCTAAAAGTTTTTTGGGGAAAAGAAGAACGGGCAGATAATCCCACCAGACACTGTTGCTTTAATTAAATTTTCCTTTAAATATTTTTGAGTTTAAAAGGAAAGGGTCAGAAGGAAGTGCAAAACCCGAAACAAGAATGGAAAAAGGAAAGAGACCCCCTTGAAAATGTTACGGGAAATTTCTTTTTAAGGGGGTTTTTGCTTTTAAAGGGAAAAACTTTTTGGGTTTAAATAAATGCTTTGCAAAACCCACCAGATCCCCTAAAACTAAAACCCCCCTTTTGGGGGAAAAAGAATATCTTGAAATAAAAAAAAAAAATTCAAAACCATCAAGCAAACTTGAAAAAAAAATTTTTTAAATTGAATGGGAGGGAAGCTATGATTAAACTTAAAATTAAAAGTTGTTAAAAAATTTTAAAAACCCCCCTTTTTTTTAAAACCCGTCCCCCCAGTGCCCGATTGCATTAAAAAACGGGGGTTTAAATAAAAATACTGTTTTGTGTTTTTTCCTATTTAAGGGACTTCTTTTTTTCCAACGGGTTGTGTTGTTCAGGGTAGTTTAGATCGCATTTTTTACTTTGGTCAGGATGAAAAGTTTTATTGCCCAAAAAAGGTTTTTTTTTTGGTAGTTGTCATGTGATATGTTTGACTGCACAAAGGGCTGCGAGTTTTTCCCTTTCCCTTTTTTAAAAGTTTTTCTCCTGGCTCGAAATATGTACATTTTTTACCAAAAACCCCAAAAAAACCCCTTTGTTCATTTTTCCCCGGTTTAATTAAATCCTTCATCTTTCTAAAACCTTTTTAATTTTTAATTAAATTTCCCCGGGCTTTTAGGATAATCGGACGTGTCATCCCCATCCTGCTGCCCTTTGAAACTTCTTTTCCATGTCTTTATAGATGTTTCAGTGGGGAAATTTCTATAAAAAAAACGTCTGTATCTGGGGAAAAGGAATCTGGACTCGGAAACAGGGGAAAAAAGTAGTCATAAAAAAAATTCTAACTTCAAAAGCTTTGTATTTCTAAAAAAAGAAAAACCCCAAATTTAAAAAAAGGTTTGTCCAATTTGACTTTTTTTTTTTCATTTTATGAAAAAAGCTAAATCATGAAATTTTCTGGCCCTGTTTAATTAGGTTTTGAAGTCAGCTTAATTGCTTCGTTCTCTCTGGTGCCTAATTGCTTTTTTCGCTTGTGCGGATTTCCTTTGTTTTTCCCAAAAAAGCGGGTTGTTAAATCAGCTTAAAAAAGTTTTTCGGGCCCTTGAGATTTTTAAGTTCTGAGATCAGTTTTTTATGATGAGGGTTTTCCCTAAAACTTTTTCTTGATCAAAAGCAATTATCGATGAACAGTGTAATTTCCCAAAAACCCATGTCTTAAATAAATTTTGAAAGAACCCTGTAATGAAGACATAATTTTTTTTTTGGCCAAAATTAGGCACAAGTTTGGGCCCGGCTCTTTGGGAAATCCTTTTGGGGACCCTTTAATCCCTTTTTTGAATATTTTTTTGGATCCCCGTGGTACTTTTAAAGTTACGAAAGGGAAAGGTGATTGCGCCATTCCCCATCCATACAGTTTTTTTTGCATTTTAAATACATGAGTAGTTAGACCTTTACTTGGATCATAGTCGCCCAAGTTTTTTGTTTTTTGGGTTTACATTTAATGATGCAAACGCCATACTTTCTCATCCCGGGCGCAGAAATGTAATGCGGGGGGAAAAAAAGCATAATTTTTTCATGCGGGTTTCTTTCTAAAATTTTTCAAGGGGACGTCCCCCAAACCCAAACATACATCACCCATTAAGTAGGGTCATGATAGTCTCCAATCGTTTTAAATCAATTTCTCCCAAACGCATCTTGAGCATGCTGGTAATCAGAATAAATGTTTTCCTTTCTCTAAGACTAAAAAATAAGCGCCTTTAGGCGGAAGTGTATTTCATCAAAACCTTTCCCTGTTCATGAAACCAAAAGGGGTAAACGCCCTTTAACAAGAGTTGAGTCAAAATATTTTCCCGTTTTTGGGGGCAGGATTTTAAAGGGGACATAGCCATGACTCTAATGTTCCCTTTGTGTTGCAGAGTCATAAAAAGACATGTTATTTAGTTTAAAAGCACGTACTTTTTGAGGACTGTGAAAAGCATGACATCTAAAGGGCATCGTCACTGCTTTCATTATAAGATGAGAGTCGAAACCCTCGAAAATTTATGAAAAAATCGGCAGCTTCCATGCCCTTTGGGACCCAAACTTTAGTTGAAGTTGCATTTACTGTGCGTGCCCCCTCTGAACTTTCCCCCTAATGTGTTCATGGTCTCTTATTTTGGGATTTCTGCGTCTGAGAGGGGGCCCTTTAAACCACAACCCAACGTAAAGTGGCTGCGCCAAAATGTTGTTGGTCTTCTGGGTCTTTGATTTCAGAAAAAATTTCAAAATTTTTAGAAAAGTCATTACGCACTTTTGCATGCGTTTAAGAAGTATTTTGCGCATTTGGGCCCCTTAATTATTTCTGCTCTAAATTGAACGCCACCCGCCCTGAAAGATGAAAGCAAATGAACAAATTTGATGATTACTCTTTAAAGATGTTTTTAAAGTTTTTCCCCCGGGCGCTGGCCCCTTTCATGGAAAACAATGAGTGATTCAAAGTCTGCGTAAACAACTTTAGGTGATTTTGCATCCGTTTCCAGTTTTTAAAAAATAATTTTTTGACCCGGGTGGGGGGTGAAATTTAGCCCGTAGTCATTTAAAACAAAAACTTTTAAAATTGTTTCTTATGTTGCTCGCGGTTGAACAGAGGGATTCTTTTTTAAAACATTTTCTACCAAAAATTCTTTTTTGTGCCCTTTCTTTTGAAGTAGGGCCTGCATTAGTTTCCCTAAGGGTTCGGTTTTTAATGTTTTAATGCGGTAGCCCCCGGTAAAAAACACATCGTAAATTTTAAAAATTGATTTTTTTTTGGTTTCGCCAATGGTTGGGCTTTTTTTGCCCACTTTAATGGGCGTAAAATTTTGTTTCCTCTTTCCCATGGGGATACTTTTAACAGTTTTGGTTTTGGGTTTTGTTCTTAAAACCCGATAAATTTTTGGTCTCACTAACGGGAAAAGGGGCCCCCCATTTAAAGTTAAGATTTTGATGAAAGGGCCCCCGTTAGTTCCCCCATCTCTTGCGTTTTTGGGATAAAAAGCACCCTTGCGGAAAACCCACACCCACATGAAACATTTGTTGTCTGAATTTTTTGTTTAGAATTGCTCTTTTCGCTACCAACTTCGAGGTTTGTGGAATGTAAGCCTTACCAAACAATCGGCGCTTTACTTAGACGGGTTTTAATTGTTTCTCTAGGACTTCCCCCTTGCCCAACCAGGGGCCTTCATTTTGGCTTCTTCACCCGGCAGGGAAAAAACTGTGTAACATTTCCGCTGAAAAAGGGGTTTTAAAGTCATTTTTAAAAGAATTGTCTGTTTTTTTGTTGGACCAGACTTCTAGATTTTTTTTTTTTATTGTTACTTGGGTCGTTTTAAAAACAAAAAATTACTTTAACTGGCGGGTTTTGGGGTTATTTATTTGGGAAACTTGAGAAATGATGAACAACGCTTCCCCGGCACGTTTGCTGGTTCCCAATTGACTTCTAGACCCAATATCATTCAGTGCTCTTAAAAACGCTTCTCTAAAGGGCTTTCCCCTTTAAAACCTTTTTCGTTGGCCCCTTATATATCTTAGCCATTTTGATTTTCTTTTCAAACTAAAAATATTTTTTTAAAATTAAAAAAAAAATAATTAACCCAAAATCAATTTTCAAGGGTCTTTTTGCGCTTGGATCATAAAAAAAGTTTAAAAAACCCCTTTTTGGGGCGTTTTTAAAATGTGAGCTTTTAGAACAGATTTTTAATGTCTCTTTTATTTTTTTTTAAGCTTTCCTTTTTTATTGCTGGCGTCTGGCTGTTGAAAAAAGTGTCCTCCCCTTTTTTGGGGAAGATCAAACTTTTGTCTTTTGTGGGCCCTCAAAATCAGCCTGTAAACGATTAAATTCTTCATCCGTGATGTTTGAGTCAATAGTGTTTATTTTTTGTCATTTTTGAACAAAACAAGTTTAGCTGTTATTAGTTAAACCCATAGCTGTGTGTTTTTGGAGTTTAGTTTTTAATTTTTTGTTTGCACCCACTTACGTAATGAACACAGACCGGGGCCCAAAAGAAAAAACCCCCAAAGGAAAAACCCGCGGGTGGGGCCTATGCCCGTTGCTTAAGAGCCCAAAACCCACTCTTTCCCTGCTGATAGGGCTTATATTTCGATTTTTTCCGGATTAACATTTTAACTGCTTTAAAGGCAGCAAAATTCCCTTGTTTGGTTTTTGCGGGTTTTTTTAAAAGGTCTTGCTCTAGTTTTTGTTGCATTTGCGAAATGTTTTTTAAATTCTAAAGGTTTTTTTGTTAGGGGTTTCAAATATCTCTTCTTTTGGCGGGCTGTAGGCCATTTGGATAAACCGAACAGAAATGTTTTTTTTAAAATTAAAAATAATTTAGTATTGTATATCTTTTAATCTGTTTTTTCATATTCGCTGGCATCTATTTAAAAAAATTTGTACATTTAAGGGGTTTTAAATGGGCCTTCTTTTTCTTTACAATTTGTTGTTTTTTTATTTTTTCACAGTTCCCCCGCTTCCAGGGAATTGATTTTCCCTGTTGACCTTAGGTCAATCCATAAAACCGTATTTCGTTGTTAAAATAAACAACAAGAAAAATTTTTTTTAAGATGTAATCTTTAGACACAAGGTCAAAGGGTTGGGTTTCTACACCCCCCGCCCCCAAAACCTTTTTTTTTCTTATTTTTATAAAAAAGTGTAAGGTTTAAGCCCCCTAGCGTAGAAATTTTGGGTTTGGGCTACCCTCAATCGAACATTGTACTTTTTTATTTTTGGGTTTAAAAAATTTTACTTCCCCTTTTGAACGGTTCTTATCTCGCACAGCAAATAAATACCCTTTAAAAAGGGTCTTTGCTGCGACACTTTAAAAAATTTAAAAATTTCCCTAGCGTCTGCCCTGCTTCTGGGTAAAGTTGTTTGATGAATCACTTTTTTGTAAAAATTTTTGCTAAAATTTTTTTGAAAATTGTTGCTCAAACAGCCTTGCTAAAAATTGGGTTGCTAACAACGTCAAACTCTAACGAGATGTCAGAAATGCTGTACTTTTTTCGGTGTTGTGAAACTGGGTAAGCGTTTTTATTTATTAAAAAAATTAGGTTAAAATGACAATCTGTCTTTTAAAGCTCCTTTTAAAGTTCGGCGCATGCGCTTTTAACAACTCAAAAATTAAGGGGAAAGGAAAAAACCCATTTCCAAAACGCAAAATTAAAAATTTTTTGGGTTCTTTTTTTTTTTCCGTCTTTAGTTTCCGCCCTATTTATGTTTAGTGCTTCTTCATTTTCGATTTCCCTTTAACGCAAGATCAGCCCCTTTTTTCCGGGGTTTGCCATAGATCCCGAATAGGTTTTAAAAAAATGTCTGCATTGGTAAAAAAAAATTTTCTTGCCCCTCCAAAATTTTATAGAAATTTTTTTTAAAGATTGCCCGTCCCCGATTCTGTTAAAAACTGTCCTGTTTGGGTTGTTGTTTTAAAACGGTTTTTATTTGAAAATAAGACGCCCCGAGCCTGGCACAATCAATTCATTCGCTCCTAGGTCTGGGAAAATTTTTACAGTTAGAATTTTTATCTGCATCAAAAGGAGTGGATTATTTGGGGAAAAATTAAAAATTTCCCTTTTTTTCCCTTTTCCCCCAAGGGGCTTTTCGTTTTCTATTCGGGTTAAGAAAGAGCCCCCTTTTTGCGAAATTTTTTTTATAAAAAAAAAAATAAAAAGTTTTTTAATTTTAAAAAATGGCAGGCATTTTAAGGGGAAGTTATGATGTTTTAGATCTTGGAGACGGGGGATGAGTGAAATGATCCTTTGATACAAAACCCCTCGGGGTCTTTATTGCGGGTGAAATTAACAGAAGTAAAGGGCAGATCATTATACCAAAGTCTTTGGCCCCAAAAAACCCCCCGGGAAATTTATAGACCCCAAAGATTTTGAAGAAAAATATGGGCCCTTTGTTTGTGAGGGCGAACCCAAGGGAAAAATTTTTCCGCCCTTTAAACTTTCCGACTCATTCCAAAATTTTTAAAAAAAGGTACAATTAGACCAAAAGGGTCAGTGTGGCGATCAAAATTTGCCTTGGCATTTCTAAAACCAAAAATTTGATAGGGATGCAGTTTTCTAAACTTCAAAACCCCACTGCAGGAACTCCCAAAGATAACCAAAAGCAAAAACCCTGGAAAATTCAAGATTTTTTTTCAAAAAAGCGGACAAAAATAATGCAAGCAGAAACCCGTTTTTCCCAAGAAAAAGCCCAAAAACCCCCAAAAGATTCCCCCCCTTTCCATTTGGGGAAATAGCGGCCCTTGATCATTTCCCTTTAAGAGCATCAGGGCGAAATTTTTAAACAATTTTGCAAAATGGGGTGAAAAAGAAAGGCATTAAAAAGAGGAAAAAAAAAAACTCGTTGAGGTGGGTGCGCCAACTTAGGGTCTGTATTAAAAAAAGGGGAAAAAACCAAAGGGGCAAAAAAATCTTGAACAAGAAAGAAACAGCAAGGGCTAGAAGCGTTGTCTACTAACCCAAACAATTTCAAAATTTAAGTGGCAGAAAAGGGGAAAAATATCCAAAAAAATTTTTTATGAAGACACAAAAGTAGGAAAGAATAAGAAACACCCGTTTAGAGGCAAGGAAATCAAATTAGCCCGGGGTTATTTAAAGGCCTTGGATTTGCAATAAGTACCTGGTGTTGGCTATTCGGCGACGGTGGTCCCCCAAAGTTCAGTGCCTCCCCCGCCAAACGCCTCCAAAAAGATAAATCTGGGAAAAAAACAGCTTTGGTTTATCTTTTCGGTTTTTTTAAAAAAAAATTTGCCCGGGAAAGCTATAGACTTTTTTACCGGGGGATATTTGGGGGTATTGTTAGCTGGCTTTTGGGGCTGCTGCAAGCAAAATAGTTGGCTTTATGGCCCAAAACTTATGGAAAATTTGTTTTCTTAATTGTTGGGTTAAATTTTTTGTAAGATAAAGACCAAGTAATCCTAGGCCCGTTAATCCAAGGAAAAAGCGCTGTCTTTTCATATTCTTTGGGCTGCGAAAAGGGGTCCCCGAGCTTTGCTGAGTCTTCAATGGGCCCTTTTGGGGTTTGGGGGCCCCGGGGAATTTTGGGTGACTTAAATTTTTGGGGGGTTAAATTTTTTTTTTTTTACTGCTTGCAATAATTTGGGGCCGAAATTTTTGTTTGTTTTGCCGACCTTTGTTTTATTTCCTGCAACGGAATTTCATTGTTGTAGTTTTTAATTTTTTCCCAAAATGGAGTCTGAGGTCAGAAAGGTTTTCATGTATAAACCGTGCAACAGCAAAGTCTACTTTTGATCTTGGGGTATTTTAAAACATCTTGGAAAATTTTTATACTTGGGAAAGGGAAAACAACTGTTGAAAATTTAAAGGCATCCTCTAAAATTTTCTAAATATTGGTTTTTTTGAAACAAACCAGTTGAAAAGGGTCAGTTTTGGGTCGATCTTGCCTGTGCTTTTGAACCCTAGAAAAAACAAAGTAAGTCGGGAAAAGAGTCATTTATTCGTTTTATTTGGGGTTTAGTTTGGCCCTTAGAAATGTCTAAGATAAATGTTGGGCCTTGGGTGTTTTTGGGTTTGCTTAAAGGACCGAGGGAACAGCTTTGCCTGAAAAGAAAGATGTGTAAGGGGATTCCAGTCATTGTTAATTTTCTGTGCATGCCCAAATTTTTTAAAGGGGGGGCCCAAACCATGATTGCGGTCCAAAATTTTGTCTAAAGTCTGTCTTGATTTTTAATATTTTAAATTTGTTACAGATTCTTTTCAAAAGCCTTAAAGTCTATTTTAAACTAAAAGGATTAAACGGTTTTTCATTTGGTAATGGTGCTTGCAGTTCAGTCAAAATAGTTTTGAAGGTGTAAAAGAAATTTAAATTATACACGACCTAACCAAAGGATTAGGTTGATTTTTTTTGGGTCGATACGACACTCCACACCCATTGATGCACAAAACAGGGAAAGTTTAATGGGGTTTTGATTAAAATGCATTTGGATGGGCTGAACCACCCCTTTTTTGGGGGTAGTCTTTTTTTTTCCCGGGGGGAAAAAATTTGCTTAAGGAGTAGTTTTTTTTTATGAAAGGTGTCAGTTTTGGGTCAAGAAAAGTTTGGGGTGTCATTTTTTTTATTTTTAAAATTGTAGTGCGGGCCCAAAGAAAATTTTGCTTTGTATATTTTTTAAAGCACTCTTTTTTTAATTTTTTTTAAAAAATGTTTGTTAAAAATAACAATCAAGACGCCCCTTTGTTTTTTTGAAAAATGCTATTAAAAACGAATGCGGAACCCGAACGGTCGCGTTTTTGGGAAAAATTCTACCAAAATGTTTTGGGGATTAAAATAAGCAAGCCCCCGGAGAAAATAAAAAAAAATTAAAAAGTTAATAATAGAGGGCCCAATTTTGTTAAACCAAATTAACCTTTCCCGTGGTTTTTACGGGTTTGCTCGCTAAAAAAAGCAATGAGAATTCGAATTGTCTAAAATTAACAATGCGAATCTGGGAAAAAATGTTGACCTTTAAAACCTTTAAGAAGAAGAAGGAGGGTACTATTTGAAAAGGCAAACTTTAAAGGTTAGGCTTTTCAAAATGCCAATCGGGGCCCCTTATAGTTTTAGAGGGTTGTCAAACAAAAATACTTATGGGGGAAAATCCTCGATTGGGATTACTTTATTACTTAGTTTATTTGGTTTAGCTGAGCCCCTGTGAAAACTTATATGATTTGGGAAGGCCCCCAACTGTTTTAAAACTCTTCCTTTAGGGAAAACTGCATATGCGATTTTGAAATTTTACAATTCCAATTTACATTTAAAAGTTTTGTTTGTGGGGGGGGTCGGAATTTTTTTAAAATTTAAAATAAGACCAAAACGGGGAAAGTTTTGGGAAATTTTTGATTTAACCCGCACATTGTTTTGGAAATAAAATAATACGTTTACTAAAAAATAAAGTCGCGTGGGCCAGAAGAATCAGGGGTTACATTAGCGCCCGTGAGGTGTTTTTAACTTTAGAATTTTAAAAGGGCTTTTTGAGTTTCCCCGGGCTTTTAAAAAGAACGGTGAGATAGGCAATTTTTATGGTTTTTAGTTTCACTAAAGATGGGGATTTTAAAAGCAAAGAGGTTGGCGGCAGAAAAAGTTTCCTAAACTAGAACAAATGCGCAAATTTGAGGCAAATAATGTTGGCCAGTAAAGAATTTTAAAATTTGTTCGAAAAAACCCGACCCCAAAAGGCACTTAGAACCATATTTAGAATGGGAAATAAAAATTTGGGAATTTATAAAAACCCCTTTACATATTTTTGCCGTCAAAAAAGTTTCAGAAAAGCATTCAAAATTGGGCCCCTTTTTTTGGGAATCTTATGCCGGACCCAAATAGTCGGGGAAAAAAATTGAAATAACCCCCGTTTTTGGGAAAAAAAAAAGTAATCCTCCACAGAAAGAAAAAAAGTTGAAAAAAAAAACCCTTTACAAAATTACAGTTTTTCAAAACAGAAAAATTTGGGACACGTTTCCCAAAGATATTTGAAATTTCTGTCTTTAAAAATGTGGGGGAGGGATGGGGGTTGTGGGCGTTTGGGGCGCCTTATAAAAAGGGAAATTTAAAATTTGCTGGCAAACTTAGACGTTTAAAAAAAATTAACGTTTTCCTTGTCGTTCTTCCAATGGTGGGATATTAAGATCATAACAACAAGCAACAAAATCAATGTTTACTTAAATAGAAAAAAATCTTACGAACTGGGAAATTTGGGTTAATTTAACCCTTTAGGCCCCGTTGGGTTTTATTATATGAACAAGTTTTGCCGGGAGTATGATAAAAAATAATAACTGGATTAGATTAAATTCTGTTTTAAACTATGGAGCAGTTAAAATTTATGATAAAGTCCCCTATTGTTCAATGATTTGGGGGGGCAGACTGGTGTGGGAAAAAAATATTTGTTTCCCAGACTTATTTCAAACAGTTTTTGCTTTAATTTTGTTATATTGTGTTTTTTTGTTTCCAAAATTAAAAGGAAAAAAAGAAAATTTATGATAGAAGGTTTTTTGGACCCCCACAAAGGGGCGTTATTTTAGTTAATCCTAGCATAAACCCGGTGCCGGGGTTTAGAATATTTTATAAAGTGTTTGAAGGAACGCGACCTCTTTATTTAGATGAATGTTCGGCAGAAAAAGATATAGTTAAAAAAAAAAAACCTTTGTCAAAAATGGCTTTTAGGGGGAAAAAACTTTATGGGATAAGTGTGTGGATTTTATTTCAGAAATTTTAAATCGATTTTTTAAAAAATTTAGGAAAGTTAAAAGAAATGGAGTGTTATTTCACATGAAAAGGGGCAGGGGGGACTCATTTGAAGAAAGTTTGCGCGAAAAGATGTTATTTTAAATTTACCCGGAAAAACACGGATTAAACAAAAACTAAAAAACTGAAAAGTTTAGTTTAAAAAATTTTTAAAAAAAGGATAAAACCCCACAGTATGTTTTTTTTGTAGGGTTTAAACGGTTTTTTTTTGGGTTTTTGAAGTCCCTTTTTTTTTCGAGAAAAGGAAAAGGGGGGCTTTTAGGCCACTTTGCCCAAAAAATTGGTTTGGGGACCAAAAAGGGGTTTAGAATTTGGGAAAATGCTGTTCTTTTAAGGGGGCCAGTGACGGTGAGGAAAGACCCTGGGCCACAGGAAAGTTGTTGACAGTGGGGAAAAACTACAATTTTTTGGGTTCTTCTTGAGGGCACATAAGTCCGGGTTTTTAAGTTGGCTGTGTCTGGAGTGGACTGTCTTCATCTGTCCGTGGGCGGGGTGGTTGGGTCTGTGGGGGGTGTTGGGAGTGGGGGGTGGGGTTTTTTGCCGGTGGGGTTGCAGTCTGAATTACGGGCTGGTACACCCTGGGGATGGGTACTTTAAAACTGTTAAAGAGCTGCATCCTGTAGTCAAATTTTCCCCTGTTCAGGGCGTTAGTCCCTTGTTTTTCTTTTTGGAGTGTTTCCCGTGCGTGCCTTTTTTCCCCTCGTCCCAACACGGCAGGCCTCCAAGGGTGGTACAGGACTGCTCTAAAGGCGGGTGAAACAGTGCTTTCTGGGTCCTCCCAGCACCTTTGGGTGTTTCTTTTTTTCTTTTTCCCCTTTAAATAGGCTGCCCCCGGAGAAAGGTCCAGTGCGGTGGGGGAAAGACCCCCGGGCCAAGGGAAGTCCTGTTGACAGGGGAAAAACTACAAATTTGGATTCTCTCTTGAGGGGGCCCTAATACAGGGTTTGGGAAAGCTTGGCTGTGTTGGAGAGGGGACTGTCTTAAACTGTCCGTGGGCAGGGGTGGTTGGGTTGGGGGGTGTGCCCGGAGTGGGGGGGGGGTGGTGGTTTTTTGCCGGGGGGGCTCTGCAGTCATGAAATACCGGGTGGTACACATGGGGATGCTACCTTTTAAAGGGTGTTTTGAGCTGCATCCTGTAGTCTAATTACCTTTTGTTTAGGGGAGTTTTTTCCCCTTTATATCTTAATGGAGTGTCCTGTGCGTTTCCCGTACCCCTGTAACACAAACGCCCGATTCCCAAAGGGTTTTTTTCCGGATGCCTCTTTAAGGGGGTGAAGACAGTGTTTCTGGGTCCTCCCCAGAAAACCTTTGGGGGTTTCTTTTTTTCCCTTTTCCTTAACTAGGTGACCCCCGGAGAAAGGGCCAGTGACGGTGAGGGAAAGAAACCCCGACACAGGGGGAAATCCCGTTTACGTGGGAAAAGGGCTACCCAAATTTGGATTCTTCTTAAGGGCACATAGGCCGTTTTGGGGAAAGCTTGGCTGTGTCTGGAGTTTGGGACTGTCATATTGCCGTGGGCGGGGTGGTTTTGGGGCTGTGGGGTGTGTCGGCAGCTGGGGGGGGGTGTTTTTTTGCCGGTGGGCTCTGCAGTCATGAAATACGGGCTTTGGGCACCCATGGGGTTTTTTTACTTTAAACCCGTTATGAGCTGATCCTGTAGTCTAATTTTTCCTCTGTTCAGGAGCGTTATTTTCCCCTTTATATTTTATTTGGGGTGTCCTGTGCGTGCCTGTACCTTTGTCAAAACCCGCGGGGAGGCTCCCGGGGGGAAGGGGTGCTCTAAAGGCGGGTGAAAACAGTTTCTCTGGGGGCCTCCCCCGCCCTTCGGGGTTTCTTTTTCTTCTTTGCCTTAACTAGGTGACCCTGGAGAAAAGGGCAGGGGACGGTGAGGAAAAAACCCATGACCCCCGGGAAAAATCCTGTTGACAGTGGGGGGAAAAACTAAAACTTTGGGTTTCTCTTGAGGGACATTTAAAACCGTTTTTTGGGAAATTTGGCTGTGTCTGGAGTGGCACTGTCTTCTCTGTCCGTGGGCAAAAGGGGGGGTTGGGTCTGTGGGGGGTTTTCGGGAGCTGGGGGGGGGTTGTTTTTCGCCCGGTGGCTCTGCGGTGAATTTGGGAGGTACACCCATGGGGGGCTTCTTTAAGGCTGTTTTGGCCCGCATCCCTTTTTTTTAATTTACCTCTGTTAGGGGCAGTTAAAGGGCCCCTTGTATCTTAATGGAGTGTAAGGGCGGGCCTGTAACCCCTCGTCAAAAACAGCGGAGGCCCAAGGGGGGTAAGGGGTGCTCTAAAGGGGGTGAAGACAGTGGTTTTTGGGTCCTCCCCCGCACCTTCGGGTGTTTTTTTTCCCCTTTTTTGCCCTTAAATTGGGGTGACCCCGGAGAAAGGTCCAAATGCGGTGGGGGGAAAAACCAATGACCCCAGGAAAGTCCTTTTTGACATGTGGAAAGACTACATCTTTGGGGTTTTTCTCTTGAGGGCACATTTAAAACCGTATGGCGAAAGCTTGGGTGTGTCTTTGGGGAGGCACTTTTCTTCCTCTGCCCTGGGCAGGGGGGGTTTGGGGCTGGGGGTGTGCTCGGCAGTGGGGGGTGGTGTTTTTGCCCGGGGGGCTCTGGTTTATGAAATTCGGGGGTACACCCCTGGGGGTGGGGTTTTCCTTTTTTAAAACTGTTATTTAGCTGGTTCCCGAGTCTAATTTACCTTTTTCAGGGGCAGTTATGTCCCTTTTTATCTTAAAGGAGTGTCTGTGCGTGCCTGTTCCCCTCGTTTAACACAGCGCGGCCCCCAAGGGTGGTACAGGGGCTGCTTAAAGGGGGGGGGGAAGGGCAGTGTTCTCTGGGTTTCCCCCCGCACCTTGGGTGTTTTTTTTTCTTTAGGAAAGGTGGGAAAGGCCAAAATGATAAGAGGGTTATGAAAGGAAAAATTTTAAATTTATCGCATGTGGAAAAGGGGGGTTCGTAAAATTTTAAAAGTCCATCATTTGGGTTTTAGGGATGGGCAGTCAGTTTAAAGGGTTTTTTTTTAACCCCTTTCCCGCATTACTCCTGTGCGTGAGGACTTTAAGGAAAAAGTTTCGAAAATTAATGGTTTTTGTTTTTAAACCCTTTTATGTGTTACACCAAAAAGGAAAAGGGTGTGTTTGCAGGAAAGGAAGGGGAAAAAATTATTGTTCTGTTACCCCCTCCCCCTTGTCAAAAGACCTCTTTGGTAATGACAATAAAATATCAAAGTGTCAAAGTGTGTGTGTGTGTGTGTGTGTGTGTGTGTGTGTGTGTGTGTGTGTGTGTGTGTGTGTGTGTGTGTATGTGTGTGTGTGTGTGTGTGTGTGTGTGTGTGTGTGGTGTCTCTCTCTCTCTCTCTCTCTCTCTCTCTCTCTCTCTCTCTCTCTCTCTCTCGCTCTCTCACTCTCATGCACGCGCATACGCAAACATGTGTACTTTCGTATGATGCTGCGCTGCCTTTCTTATATATTTCATTTGTCCTCCTCTCCCTGTCAGTACACTGCAGTAAGCTGATGGAGCTGCATTGCATAAGACTGGAAACGTATTCACCACAGCCTCCTTCCTATTCACAACACAGTTCTCTTCTCCTCTGTTTCTCTCCCCCTCCCCCCCCCCCCCCCTTCCCCACAATCACACCCCTCTTTCCCTCCCTTCCACTCCCCTCCTCCCCACCTCTATCCCGTCATCGCTTCCCATACTCCCCCTTCCCCTCCCCACACTCCCCACTCTTCACTGACCGTCATGTAGACCCCGTGGTAGAAAGATGATGGCGGCGAGGGGAAGACGAGGCAGGTGAAGAAGATGGTGATGATGTAGCTGGAGTAGGAAGTGTTGGAGCTCTCCCACACCACGCTGCAGGAAATGCCCGCTCCCTCCAGCACGTACTCGTTCCAGCCCACCAGAGGAAAGAACGCGAACGTGAAGCCTCCTAACCAGCAGAACAGGATCGCCACCAACGCCACCTGGTGGACAATCGAAAGGGAGACTACTTTCCCGACCGGAGTACTGGATACGAGAGAACGTATCATCAGCCGCAGGCTCTCAAGGATACTTTGTGTGCTGTAGATACAACGGAGAATGTTCTGGGCTGCCACGTCTGGCATCTGTCTGGCACCGCAGTAGGAAGGGAGAACTTTTTCAGACTGGGGTGACGTCCCTTTGGGATTCCTGAACGGATGTCTAGGATTTCTTGAGGTTTTAGGTGGATGCTCGATTTTATTTTCATGCTGTGCCGTAGGCAGAAGACCATGTAATCCAATCTCTCTTAGTCCTCGTCGACATTTGGCGCCCTGGTACCGCATCCCATTCAGGCCGTTTTCGAGGCCACCAGGTAGCCCGTCTTCATTTTGAGCGGCGGCAGTCTCGTTCCGAGTGAGGCTGGCTCAGGGGTAGCAGGATGACTGTTGACAGAGCACCTACTAAGGATCTCGCCCCCTCCACGAGAGTGCCCTGTCATCCACGCACTAGAGGCGGTAGGTGCTGAGTACGATCTGTGACCCAGAGGCAGAGCCCCATGCAATTCAGCTCGGCTGTCATCTCGGGGGTGCAACGCTCCATCGCTAACCGCCTCCCACCACAAAGAGCCGGCCCCAGGAGAGGTAAGGCCAGCGTCGTTCATACGACCTGAAGGTATAGGCTGCGCCTCCCACCACAAAGAGCCGGCCCCAGGAGAGGTAAGGCCAGCGTCGTTCATACGACCTGAAGGTATAGGCTGCGCCTCCCACCACAAAGAGCCGGCCCCAGGAGAGGTCAGGCCAGCGTCGTTCATACGACCTGAAAGTATAGGCTGCGCCTCCCACCACAAAGAGCCGGCCCCAGGAGAGGTAAAGCCAGCGTCGCTCATACGGCCAGAAGGTATAGGCTGCGCCTCCCACCACAAAGAGCCGGCCCCAGGAGAGGTCAGGCCAGCGTCGTTCATACGGCCAGAAGGTATAGGCTGCGCCTCCCACGTTATCAATCTGCCCCCCTGGAGGACCTCCAGGAGAGGTCGCACGCCTCACTCCTGGCTCCTGGCGCTACGCCACCTCGTGGCGAAGAATGCTTTCCGGATCAAAACGAGACCTGTGTACATAGTGTCGCTTAACTGTCGTGAACAAGCCCAATGCCCCATTCACCAACAGGCACACCCCTACCAACTCCAGCTCAACTTAGAAACTTAGTGATATTCAGTCTAACGTCTACGGTCAGCTACGTAATATGACAGACGGGGATAACATCCCCAGGAGAGTAGGTGGGGGGGGGGGGGGGGGGGGGGGGGGGGGGGGGGGGGGGGGGGGAGGAACCCATCTGACACTGCACTATACACCACAATGACAGCACATTACGATAGGGAGTAAATGTGGCAATGATCAGTTTCAGTTTCATCAAGGAGGCGTCACTGCGTGCGGACTAGTCCATATACGCTACACCACATCCGCTAAGTTTTGAGACCACACTACGCATGATTTTAAGCTGATGGATAAATGAATTAACCACTAAGATGAGACAACCTGCCCCAGGCAGAAACTGGCCTAAGAATCAACAACAACAGACGTCCTCCACTGAGAGCCGGACTGTTGTCATTTATTAATAGTTCAATCAAGAAACTTACTCGTTTAAACCTTCAGTTTCTTTTCAGCGTGACATTTTGTAAACAGTGGGTGGCATTTCGAGGGCTGCTGGTATCTCAAAGTTCTCAACGGAACCAAAATAATACAATCAGAGACTTAGAGGTGGTTTTGATTTTCGAGATATAAACAATATTCATGATCGAACGCTGGGAAAAAAATGTGAAAATTGAAATGTGAGCGCTAGGAAACTAATTCTAAAACGGTTTGAAAACAGAGAACCGAGCCAGCCTGCACAAATGTTAGTGACGACTTAAGCTACCTGTATAATCAGAGGGAAATCACACTAATACCAGGAAGCGGCTTGCATAGATCTCCGAAGATCTACAGTGACGACTTAAGCTACCTGTATAATCAGAGGAAATCCCACTAATACCAGAAGCGGCTTGCAGAGATCTCCGAAGATCTACAGTGACGACTTAAGCTACCTGTATAATCAGAGGGAAATCCCACTAATACCAGGAAGCGGCTTGCAGAGATCTCCGAAGATCTACAGTGACGACTTAAGCTACCTGTATAATCAGAGGGAAATCACACTAATACCAGGAAGCGGCTTGCATAGATCTCCGAAGATCTACAGTGACGACTTAAGCTACCTGTATAATCAGAGGGAAATCCCACTAATACCAGGAAGCGCTTGCATAGATCTCCGAAGATCTACAGTGACGACTTAAGCTACCTGTATAATCAAGGAAATCCCACTAATACCAGAAGCGCTTGCATAGATCTCCGAAGATCTCAGTGATGACTTAAGCTACCTGTATAATCAGAGGGAAATCCCACTAATACCAGGAAGCGGCTTGCATAGATCTCCGAAGATCTACAGTGACGACTTAAGCTACCTGTATAATCAGAGGGAAATCCCACTAATACCAGGAAGCGGCTTGCAGAGATCTCCGAAGATCTACAGTGACGACTTAAGCTACCTGTATAATCAGAGGGAAATCCCACTAATGCCAGGAAGCGGCTTGCATAGATCTCCGAAGATCTACAGTGACGACTTAAGCTACCTGTATAATCAGAGGGAAATCCACTAATACCAGGAAGCGGCTTGCATAGATCTCCGAAGATCTACAGGGCACAGGGTTCTCAGACAAATGTGTCCGAAGTTCAGAATTCTTATACCTAAATGGATTCTGTAAGCATTATCAATCATACAGGCTCCGACATAGCTATTCCAAAATGGAATGCCATTATCTATTTGTACCTCCGTTGAGAAGAGCAATGTTTTCATCCACGTCTGTTATACTTGTTTGCCTTTCAGAACATTACGGAAAAATACTTACACAATGTCAGTAAACTTAGTGAAAAACTGGTGGAATGAGGCCCATGGTCGAACACGTTACATTTTGAGGCGGATTTGTTGAATCTAGGAACCGGCCTTCGACATGGGCAGAGGTGTGTGTACTAACGATTGCACTTCTAGTTGTTTCATTTTTCTATCTGTTTTACATGTACAGTAAAGGTTGACGTCGTATAGACTGGAACTATATGGTAAAAAAGCCAATCCTGAGTCTCCCTGAGCACTGACGTGACTTTGTACGGTTGAAACCGATTTACAGCGTGATCCCCCCCCCCCCCCCCCCCCCCCCCCCCCCCCCCCCACGAATACACGATCACCCGATAAGGAATGGATGAAAACTTGCAAGCTCTCTCGAATTCTGGATATATCGAGACTCACAAATCTGAGACTTACAGTGTTGAAAAGCACTAGAAATAAGAGCCTAAGCATGTCACAGACACACAGACACACGGGTCACAAACACACAGACACACAAACACGGACACAATCGCAGACACATAACACACACGCGCGCGCGCGCACAGAAGTAGAACAGGAATGGAAAGGGAGGAGAAGGGTTGGAGACCGACACGAATAGAGAGAGAGAGAGGGGGGGGGGAGAGAGAGAGAGAGAGAGAGAGAGAGAGAGAGAGAGAGAGAGAGAGAGAGAGAGAGAGAGAGAGAGAGAGAGAGAGAGAGAGAGATACCTTGTGTGTGATCTTGGCTCCCAGCAAAGGTTTGGCGATGACAACATAGCGGTCAACGGAAATACCGGTCAGCAGGTACAAGGACGTCAAACCCAGGAAATAGACCGTGAAACCTGCGCAGTAGATCCCAAATCATCACACGACGAGGACACCATCGGAGAACATCAGTCATGTTAGATGAACGGTCTGAGTGAGGCCCACATTGTCTGACCAGGCATCCAGATGTCTGTATCTCACAGGTCTGACTGGTGTCAGGATATGGTACGAGAGAAAGTGTAAAGTATAGCCGTGTCCTCAACAGCATCGTGATAAACTATAGCATTACCTTCAT
>CM031615.1:71459144-71466644 GCA_018398815.1 Conus ventricosus
TGTCCCTTTGCTGCCGACGTTTCAGTTCTTAAAAAAAAAAAAATAATAATAAAAAAAAAAACCTAAACGTTCCACCCTCGGGCGAAGATACCAAAATTCAAAATTCAAAAAAAAAAAAGCACCTGAAACTTTTTCTTTCCCCAAATTTCCACAAACCCTGAATCAAAACGAATTTTTCATAAGATCCGGTTCAGAAGGGTTTTTATTAATGGCATGGTTTTTCACTTATGTGTATGATGGAGGGGTGGGTTGTTTCTGATTTTTTAAAATAAGATCCATAATTTTTTAGGCCATTTAATTTCCCTTTTTGGGAGATGATAAAGTGTCTTGACTTATTGATTACTTGATTATCTTAAATTTTAACCCCAAATTTAAAAAATGCTATTCGCATTTTGCTCGACATCGCAGATGCTTTATTTTATTGATGCATCTATTTCGATACCCCACTTTCCTCCTCGAAGATTAAACATTTTGTGCGTTCCTGATAACAAACGCATTCTTTGGATATTTCAAAAACAATTATGTGTTTTTTTTTTTCATGTTTAGTGGCTTTATTTCGGGAATCACGAATCTTGTTCGTGCTCTATTTCAATGAAAATGAGTGTAATACATTTCTTAGCAATCAAAAAACCCTTTTTCTTATGGCTGATCACATTTCCTAAAAAAGTCTGGTTTGTAATAGGGGAAAAATTGGAAGAATTAATCGCGAGTAGGGTTTTTTATCATCGGTGCATCCTCAGCCGAAAACAGCGGGAAAGGTCTTCGGGTTCATTTCTTAGTTTTAATTATAATAAATACTTAATAGGCCTTTCCCCCGGCTAGACACCAAGCTCAACGTTTTTACAATCCACCACTGTCCCAAACGGGCGGCCACCGGGGTATGGACGGAGCCCGCTGGGCATATTCATTTTTTTCCGTGTCATCCAGCCATCTTTAATATCTTCCTCATTTTCCCTATTTCCCTTCTTCTTTCCATTTCTTCCGGGGTACATGCATGTGTAACGTGTCGTAAATCCCAACGACCGAATTGGTTTTTTCTTCCGAAAGTTGGTGATGGATTTTACCCGTGTGCAAGATGTTCTGCAGATCCCTTGCCAGGTTTGTTTGTCTACCTCCTGCTATGTTTCCCGCGCGCGCGCGCGCGCAAGCACGCACGCACGAAGCACGCACCCCCCCCCAAAACCACACACGCACACACAACACGCAACACAAAAAACCCAAAAAAAACGCCCCCAACAAACAAAAAAAAGAAAAAGAAACAAACCGAAAACCCAAGACAAAAAAAAAAAACACAAAAAAGAAAAACAACAGAAACAAAAAATAAAAGGGAAACAAATTCAAAACAAAAATGAAAAAGTTGGAACAAATAAAAAAAAAAAGATTTAAAAACCAAACAAAACTAAACCAAAAACACACACACACACCACACCCACAACACCACCCCACAACCACAACCCCCCCAAACCAACCGACCCCCACCACAAAACAGAAAAAAACAAAAAATTGGAAACCCCAAAGTTTCCCAAAGAAAACGCAAAAAAACGCGGCAAATAAAGCACAAATTTTTTTTTGGTTTTTTTTTTTTGGTCCCTTTTTTTCATTTTTTTTTTTTTTTTTTTTTTGTGCTTTCAAGGGAATTTTTTTTTTTTTGGGGTTTTTTTTTTTTTTTTTTTGTTTTTTTTTTCTTTTGGGTTTTTTTTTTTTTTTTTTTTTTTTTTTTTTTTTTTTTTTTTTTTTTTTTTTTTTTTTTTTTTTTTTTGGTTTTTTTTTTTTTTTTTTGTTTTTTTTTTTTTTTTTTTTTTTTTTTTTTTTTTTTTTTTTTTTTTTTTTTTTTTTTTGTTGCTGTTTCGTATTTCCCCGCAAAAATTTCTACGCAGTCGTGCACTCCCAAAAAAACAACGAAAACCTTTGCCCAATCCCGGGGTCGTCACGGGGGGTGCCCTTTCCCAATCAGCCCAGGGGGTCTTCTATCGCTGGCCCCCCGGCCCGGACTGGACGGGGAGGGGACCTGGGTGGGGAAGGAATGACAGGGCAGCTGCCGGGGTTGTAGTCCCCCTACCTGCACTGGGACCCTGTGGACTGCACCTCAACGCCTCGAGCCCCCCCCGTGGGGGATCCCGACTCCCCTTTTTATAGCCCCGGGACACAGGCCCCTCCCCCCCCCCCACCCCCCCCCCCCCCCACACACACCCCATACCCACCCCCCATCACCCCCAACCCCCCCAGCAAGCCTCCTCTGTCCCCCCGTCACGTCTTTGTGTAAAAACGAGCGGGGGTGACAAATCTTCTGACCCGCTTAGGAGATGCGTGATGTTTGAGAGAGAGAAAAGAGAGAGAACAGAGAGAGAGAGAGAGAGAGGAGAAAGGAGAGAGAAGAGAGGGAGGGAGAGAGAGAGGGAGGGGAAATCTAAAAGAGAAAGGGTAAGCTAAGAAAGAGAGAGAGAGAAGAGAGAGAAGAGAGAGAGAGAGAGAGGAGGAGAGAGAGAGGCAAAAAAGGAAAGGGGGGGAAAACCCAAAGAGAGAGAAGAAAGAAGAGAGAGAGAGAGAGAGGGTAAAACAAAAAAGGGGGGAAGCCCAAGAGAGAGAGAGGAAAAGAGAGAAGAGAAGGGAAAAGAGAGGAAGATAAAACAGAGAAAGGGGGGAAGCCAAGAGAAGGGAGAGAAGAGAGAGAAGGAGAGAAGAAGAGAGAGAGAGAGAGAGAGAGAGAGAGAATAGTATAAAAAGGAAAGGGGGGAAGCCTAAGAGGAAGAGAGAGGGGAGAGAGAGAGAAAGAGAGGAGGAGAGAGAAAGATAAACAAGAAAGGGGGGCCCAAAGAGAAGAAGAAGAAGGGGGAGAGAGAAAGAGAGAGAAGGAGAGAGGGAAGGGGGTAAACAGAGAAAAAGGGGGGAAGCCTAAGAGAGAGAGAGAGAGGGGAGAAGAGAGGTATAAACAGAGAAAAGGGGGGAAGCCTTTAAAAGAAGAGAGAGAGAGAAGGAGAAAAGAGAGAGAGAGAAGAGAAGAGAAAAGTAAAAACGAGAAAGGGGGTTTTAAGCCAAGGGAGGGAGAGAGAGAGAGGAGAGAGAAAAAGAGAGAAGAGGAGTATAAACAGAGAAAAGGGGGGGAAGCCAAAGAGAGAGGAGAAAAAGAGAGAGAGAAAGAGAGGAGAGAGAGAAATATAAACAAGAAAGGGGGGAAGCCTGAGAGAGAGAGAGAGAGAGAAGAGAAGAGAGAGAGGAGGAGAGGAAAATAAACAGAGAAAGGGGGGAACCTAAGAGAGAGAGAAGAGAGAGAAAGAGAGAGAGAAGAAGAGAGAGTATAAAAAGAGAAAGGGGGGGGGAAACCTAAAAAGAGAGAGAGAGAGAGAGAAGAGAGAGAGAGAGGTATAAACAAGAAAGGGGGGAAGCCCAAGAGAGAGAGAAAGAGAAGAGGTAAAAACAAGGAAAGGGGGGAAGCCTAAGAGAGGAGAGAGAGGGGAAAGAGAGAGGAGAGAGAGAGGGAGTAAAACGGAAAGGGGGGAAGCCCAAGAGGAGAGAGAGGAGAGGGAGAGAGAGAGAGGGAGGAGGTATAAACAAGAAAGGGGAAGCTAAGAAAAAGGAGAGAGAGAAGGAGAGAGGAGAGAGAGAGAGAGAGGGGAAAAAGAGAAAGGGGGGGGAAGCCAAGAGAGAGAGAGGAGGAAGAGAGAGAGAGAGAAGTATAAAAAGAAAAGGGGGGGAAGCCAAGAGAGGAGAGGAGAAGAAGAGAAGGAGTAAAACAAAAAGGGGTAAGCCTAAGAGAGAGAGAGAGAAGAGGAGAGAGAGAGAGAGAGGAGAGAGAGAGAGAAAAGAGAGAAGAGAGAGGGGTAAAACAAGAAAGGGGGAAGCCTAAGAGAGAGAGAGAAGAAGAGAGAGAGAGAGAGAGAGGAGAGGAGAATAAACAAGAAAGGGGGGGAAACCCAAGAGAGAGAGGAAAAGAGAGAGAGAGAGAGAGAGAGAGAGAGAGAAGTATAAACAGAAAAGGGGGTAAGCCCAAGAGAGAGAGAGAAGAGGAGGAGAGAGAGAGAGGAGGGTATAAACAGGAAAGGGGGTAACCTAAAAGAGAGAAAAAAAGAAAGAGAGGAGAGAGAAAAAAGATAAACAGGAAGGGGGGAAGCCAAGAGGAGAGAGAGAGAGAAGAGAGAAGAGGGTTAAAAGGAAAGGGGGTAAGCCTAAGAGAGAGAGAGGAAGAGAGAGGAGAGAAGAGAGAGAGAAGAAATAAAACAAAAAGGGGTAAGCCTAAAGAGAGGAGAAGAGGTTAAACAGGAAAGGGGTAAACCCAAGAGAGAAGAAAAGAGGAGAAGAGAGAAAAGAGAGAAGTATCAAAAAAGAGAAAGGGGGGAAGCCTGAAAAGAGAGAAGAAGAGAGGGAAGAGGGGAGGAGAAGAGAGGAGAGAAGTACAAAAAGAAAGGGGGAACCCGAGGGGAGCAGTTGTTTTATAGTAATTTCCATAAAATATTACATTACCTTTTTTTTTAAAGTTCATTAAAAAAAAAGGAGAAGGAAGGGGGGGGGGGGAGACCCTGTGGATGTGTGTGTGTGGTGTGTGTGTGGTTTGTGTGTTGTGGGGGTGTGTGTGTGTGTGGTTGTTGTGTGTTTTTGTGGTTGTGTGTTATGTGTGTGTGTGTGTGTGTGTGTGTGTGTGTGTTGTTGGTTTGTGGTTTTGGGGGTGTGGTGTGGTGTGGGGGGGGTGGGCGTATGTGTGCGAGGGGGGTCGACGATCATTAAAATTCGACTATTTCATAATTGACTGTTGATGCGGCCATAAAAAAAAAAAAAAAAATTTGATGATTTAAATACGCCCAAAAATGAATGTTAATTCGCCCCAAATACCCTTGTGAACAAAACGCATAAAAAGTAAGCACAAGACAGAGGCACCCCATTCAAAAACCCGGGAGGGAAAAATGCGGGTAAACAACAAAACGCGAGTCAAGTTTTTCCGAATCGGTCAGGGGTTCTTTCAGATGGAACCGTCCAAAAATCCATTCGCTCACTTAAATAAGGTGAAACAAAAACCCGGGAAGGGGGTGAGGGGGGGGATGGGGGGGAGAAGGGGGGGGGGGGAGGGGGTGAAGGGTTCTGATGGGTATCGTTTCGGAGGTACCGGGAATTTGTGCGCTTGGGGAAGGGCAGACGTCTATGGTCACAGAAGAAAAAGAAAAAAAGAAAGAAAAAAAGGAAAAAAAAAAAAAAAACCCTTGTTGGGTAATATTAATGGAGTCAGAATGAGTGACTCACCCTTCCCCTTCTTTCCCTCCCCCCTAACCCCTCCCCCCCCCCCCCCCCTCCCCCCCCCCCCAATTTCCCCCCCCTTTTCCCTTTTCCCGAACCTCCGGCAAGCATTACCCATGCAAACCCCCCCCCCCCCCCCCCCCCCCCTTTGCAACACCTTCCCCCCCCCCCCTTCCCCCCCCTTCCCCCCCCCCTTCCCCAAACCTTCCCCCCCCCCTTCCCCCCCCCTCCCCCCCCCCCCCACCAGCAACGCACGAGGGCCCCTGCGCTCCCACAACACAAAACCACACGCGCCGGCACAAACACAACATCACCAAAACACACACACACACACCACACACAACACACCCCACACACACACCACAAAACCCCAAAAAAAACACACACACAAAACACACAACCAACACACACAACACAACACACACACCACACACATGCTAGCACGCACGCGGCAACACAGACACACAGAACACACAACACCTTTCCCCACACACACACACCACAAACACACACACAAACACAACACACACAGCGGCCCGCGCACGCACGCACCACGCACGACGCGCGGCCACCCACCAACACACACCACACACACACAACCACCAACACCACGCAGCACGCACGCACGCACCCAACACTAACCACCACACCACACCACACCACACACACGAACCAACCACAACACACCAAAACACCAACACACACACAAACCCCAAAAGCAGCAAATGCGCTCTGCAGGCCGGAGTGAACATCCATTCGCGTGCTGCTCACCTTTTCTGCCCCATCCATACAGAATTACATCATCCGCCCCCCCTGCCTCCCCCCACCCCCCCTCTCCCCTCTCCTCTCTTTCTCCCCTTCCCCCCTCTCTTTTCCCCCCTTTCTCTCTCTCTCTTTCCCCCTCTCTCTCTCCTCTCCTTTCCGGGCACTTTTTTTTTCCCCCCCCTCTCATGTCCGCACTGTCTTCCCAAAAGGAGTAATCACATATAGATTTCATTGATGCAACATTCCTCGCTTTGCGTGTGTGGTCATAACACATTTTGGTACCCACGGTCTTCTACTTTCCCCGACTCCCTTTTCCCTTTTTCATTCACCAATGGGCCGGACCTTGTGACATCTTTATTCGAGATACATTTCTAGAACTACACGATCAAAAAACTGTTTTTTTTTTTAAAACGAAAATTTTCCTCATTTTTAAAGTGGGTAGCCCGGCTAACAGAACCAAAAAAGATAAAGGGCAAGTCACTCGCGTCAAGTGAAGGAAGCAACAAGTTACAGAACATCGCAATCGCAACGGTTTCGGGCCTACTGGGCTCTTGAAACGAGGGCAGGAGGGGGGGGGGGGGGGGGGGGGGGGGGGGGGAAAATAGAACGAAAAATTTAGATTGTTTATTTTTATTTTTTTTTTCACGCATGCAGTTGCTTTTTTTCTTCCCTTTATCCTTTCTTTTTTAACTTCTTGGTTTGAATAATTTTATTTCGACTTTGCAATCACATAGTTTTTACCGTAGTATGTACGGTATTGCACACCAGCTTTTTCTGGGATAGCATTCTTCTTAAAACCGAAAAGGCAGAGGAGTCCAATTACCACTTTCCGCGGTCACTGAGGAGAAACAATCAGGTTTCGAAATATCGGTATCTGACCAGGAGTTATATGTTAGTGGGTTTTCTCCCTATTGGAGATCGTCTCCCCCTTGGAGACTATAAGCTTGCTGAAGGCTCATTTTGAGAAGCATTTTATTTTATTTTTCCCCATTCACCCACACAAGCACATACTGTTAGTTAGGCAGAATTATCTACCACTGCAGATATGAATGCTTGTTTCCCCCTATTTCTTCAATCTAAGACATAAGAGCAAGCTTTGTTTAAAATTGAGTATATATATATATATATATATATGAATGTATACATGCACACACAATACAAATTGCACATGCATACATACATAAATGCGAATGTGTACAAAATCAAGGAAAAAATAAGAAAAGATAGAAGTAAAGAAAAGAGTAGGCTAAACACTGAAAACAAGAAACTGTATGCAAATCAACTACTCACACATTATTATCCTTTTTAATGAAACGTGTGTGCGCACCACACACACAACACACACACACACACACACACACAGACGTGCGCACGCACCTCTCTCTCTCTCTCTCCTCTCTCTTCTCTCTCTCCTCTCTCTCTCTCCTCTCTCTCTCTCTCTCTCTCTCCCTCTCTCTCCTCTCTCTCTCTCTCTGTCACACACACACACACACACACACACACACACACACA
>CM031615.1:71474144-71476644 GCA_018398815.1 Conus ventricosus
GTCAAGATTGCTTAAGATGTGTAAGATGTGGGAGGAGGTCAAAACATGCAGACTGAGATCTACAGACACAAGAAGAACTTTGCAGACGTGATAATGAGGTCTACAGATGCTATAGAAGGTCTGTGGATGCAGGATACGATCTGCACATGCAGGGTGGGTCAGTGGGGGGAGGGAGGGAGGGAGGAACATAAACATACAGCAGAAGAACTACAAATAAGGAACAGATTCACAGATGCCAGGGAAATTCACAAATGCAAGCGGAAGGAACGAATCTGCCAATGTAGAGAAATGATCTGTAAAACCCAGAATTTTAAAGAAGAAAAAAAAAGAAAGAAAGAAAAAAGATCCAGACGCAGGAGGTGACCTTCAGACACTGGAGAGGTGGAGGAGGAGGAGGAGGAGCAGGAGGAGGAGCAGGAGGAGGAGCAGAAGGTGGAGGAGGAGGAGCAGGAGCAGGAGCAGTAGGAGGAGGAGGAGCAGTAAGAGGAGCAGGAGGAGGAGGAGGAGCAGTAAGAGGAGCAGTAGGAGGAGGAGGAGCAGTAAGAGGAGCAGGAGGAGGAGGAGGAGCAGGAGGAGGAGCAGGAGGAGGAGGAGCAGGAGCAGGAGGAGGAGGAGCAGGAGCAGAAGGTGGAGGAGGAGGAGGAGGAGCAGGAGGAGGAGAGGAGGAGGAGCAGGAGGAGCAGGAGCAGGAGCAGTAGGATGAGGAGGAGCAGGAGCAGGAGCAGAAGGTGGAGGAGGAGCAGGAGCAGAAGGTGGAGGAGGAGGAGGAGGAGCAGGAGCAGAAGGTGGAGGAGGAGGAGGAGGAGGGAGCAGAAGGTGGAGGAGGAGGAGCAGGAGCAGAAGGTGGAGGAGGAGGAGGAGGAGCAGAAGGTGGAGGAGGAGGAGGAGGAGCAGAAGGTGGAGGAGGAGGAGCAGGAGCAGAAGGTGGAGGAGGAGGAGGAGGAGCAGAAGGTGGAGGAGGAGGAGGAGGAGCAGGAGCAGAAGGTGGAGGAGGAGAAGGAGGAGGAGCAGAAGGTGGAGGAGGAGGAGGAGGAGCAGGAGCAGAAGGTGGAGGAGGAGGAGGAGCAGGAGCAGAAGGAGGAGGAGGAGCAGCAGGAGCAGTAGGAGGAGGAGCAGGAGCAGTAGGATAAGGAGGAGCAGGAGCAGGAGCAGAAGGTGGAGGAGGAGGAGGAGGAGCAGGAGCAGAAGGTGGAGGAGGAGCAGGAGGAGGAGGAGGAGCAGGAGGAGGAGGAGGAGCAGGAGGAGCAGGAGGAGGAGGAGCAGGAGCAGGAGCAGGAGGAGGAGGAGGAGGACGAGGATGCGCTGCAGACGCAGTGCCAGAGAAGACCACATGAGGTCACTGCGTGCTGGTGTTGATGTCTCGCACAGGTCTGGCGAAAGGTTTCCAGCCGGTCACCTCTCTGGCCGGGGAAAATTGGAGCGGCGGTCCTCCATCACTTGTTCGACCAGGTCCACCATGCGGGGGGTCCGGGCTGAAGCCGTGGGTGAGGGGGGAGGCTGAGGGCGCTGAAACAGAACAAGAAATAGTTTCAAAGTTGAGGCGAGTGCAGGTGGAGAGTGAACCATACTTTAGCAGAAAGAAATTCTTCAACGTCCATTTTGCAGCACGCTGTTTAAGAAGATAAGGGATTGTTTCGTTCTCCGTTATTTGGATTGGCCTGGGTGTTGCTTGTCTTGCCTCAGGAAGACCAAAGAGGTCGAAACGCGTCGTGTTTTTGTCTTATAATTTGTCGTCCCTTTTGTTCGGCGGAATGATAATCTTCCTTTTAAAGACAATAAACAAATAAATGAATAGTAGGGCAATGTTGCTTCAAGCCCAGCCGACCGCAAAGTATCATATCAGGGCAAATAAATAAAACAATAAATGATTTCTTTTTAAATGAATGAATAAATGAATACATAAATGAATAAAGAAATGAATGAAATAATCATAATGATAATAACCAAATGCTTGTGGTGTCACATGCTCAAACATTTACAGGATCCTGATTTCAAACTATACTGTTCAAAAAAAGAAACGCAAAATGAAATTTTGCCACCTGGGGTGGACCATACAGTTGAGAACACGCCAAAAACCGGACCTGATGTATGTCTTGAACGTCGACGTGCTAGGATAACATTGATTCAGGTTGTCACTATGTGCACGTGCGTGTTGTGGGCCAGGTGCGACAGTGCAAACATTGGGTTGTGCTTCTGTTGTTTCGCCTGCAAAGCATGCCCAACTCAGTGGTGAACACACACACACCATGGTCATAGTGCAGTATAAAAGCCGGGTCATTTTGGCAACCGGCAGGCACACCGTACCAAAAAACAGCATGCCACGTTTGAGCCCAGCAGAGAGAGAAAACGCCCTGGGTCGTTTGCAAGTTGGTCAGAGTGCAACTGATGTGGCCCATGCTTTGAATGTCTCCCCCAGTACCATATGCCGACTTTGGACTCGCTTCCAGAGGACAGGGTCATCAGCTGATGCCCGAGGTCAGGCCGACCTCATATCACAACG
>CM031615.1:71489144-71544144 GCA_018398815.1 Conus ventricosus
AGGTAAAGATATGTTCTACATTGGTTTAGACAGGTAGGTTGAAGATTGATACTGTATAGGTAAAGATATTTTCTACATTGGTTTAGACAGAAAGGAGCTAGAGGCTCAATATATATTTTGTAAGTCGACGTGAGGTCGCAGAGAATGTGAAGGTTTTGTGGTTTGTGGGAGTCAAATCCAAGAAAAACAACAGTTTTATTGTTGTTGTTTCTTTTTTTCTTTTTTCTTTTTTTTTGTAGGTCTTTGAAGACCAGGGAATTTTGTTAGCTGAAAGAATTTTTGTGTGGCATTGTACGATGCCATCTTTTTTTCTTTCTTTTTTTCTTTTTTTTTTTAAGAAAAGTAGACCTGTTTGTGAGTCAATGAGAAAATTATTTATATTTGTATTGAAACATGCGTGATTATGTGAAACCATCGTAAACTGTATTTCATGTAAATAATATCAAATTCAAGTGTTTATTATACAAAAATGGGGGGGGGGGGGGGGGGGCACTCTCTTCTGTGTGTGTGACTGGCTGTGTGTCAGTATTGCGCGAACGAGGGTCTGGCAGGAAGACAAGAAGATTGTGATGAATATCGTCACGATAACAGTAAAGGAGATGAAGAATGAGAGGATGAACAAGAACATTAAGCAGAGAAACAGGATGACGATGACGATGACGATGATGATGTATGATGATGATGATGATGATGATGATGATGATGATGATGAAGATGTTGGTGATGATGATGATGATGATGATGATGATGATGATGATGATGATGATGAATTAGCACGGTGAAGAAGAAGAAGAAGAAGAAGAAGAAGAAGAAGAAGAAGAAGAAGAAGAAGAAGAAAGAGGTGAGAAGAATCGCGAAAAAAGAGTAAGAAAACAAAGACACGGAGAGGGGAATTTACACGCACACACACACACGCGCGCGCCCGTGCGCTCACACACACACGCACACACACACACGTACACACACACACATGCGCACGCATGCAAGCACGCACCCAAACATACACGTGCTTGCAAACAGACAGACAGACAGAAACACAGAGAGAGACAGACAGACAGACAAGAGACAGCATATTTACCACATGATGTAATGGCGACGATGAAAACCAACACAAATCTCCACTTCAGTATCAATCACCCGCACACCATGACAGTACTGTGTATACAGTGCAGCATAGCACTGGGCGTCCAACTGCTGGATTAACATGTACCGTTAATCCTCTTAAACAGTTAACGTTGGCAGGCTTCACCTCAGGTTCGCTAGACCTCGACCGTGCAGGCTTTTTTTTCTTTCTTTTTTTTAAGTGCACATAGTAAGTTTGCAGGTCACTGGTACATTTTTATTTTTCCTTTTGAGAAATATGTGAACTGTCGGTTCACGGGAAAAAAAAGGACCACGTTAAACACACACACACACACACACACACACACACACACACACACACACACACACACACACACACACACACACACACACACACACATACATACGCACGCGCGCGCAAGCGTGTACTTGTACTTGCTCCCACGCTTTCATTTCATATCATGACCCATCAGGGCCGTATCAGGACTGTCACATCGTCAAAGTCAATTCCTTACGCGACTTTGAGTGTGGTGACAGAGACACAGAGAGAGAGACAGAGACAGTGACAGAGAGACACAGACAGAGAGAGACAGACACAAGAGAGAGGACGTATGGATATAGAAATGTGGGGAGAGAGGGGCAGAGAGAGAGAGAGAGAGAGAGAGAGAGAGAGAGAGAGAGAGAGAGAGAGAGAGAGAGAGAGAGAGAGAGAGAGAAGGGGACTAAGTTGAGCCGAATATCTATTAAGGTATACTCGTTTGTTTTGTTTCTAAAAGTCCTCTAATAGCATGGATAATGAACTAAATTCACGTAAATAAAAGATTCTCATTCCCAAAACAATAACAAAATAATGAGAATTAAACCAATGATGTGTATACGTCCCTCCTTTCTGGAATCACTGAGGAGCTCGAGGAGTTCAAATCAGGGGGCAAAATTTCAGAAAGAAATGCAAAATTTGAAATCAAAATACAAACCGTCTGTCCAGGCATCTATCTGATTCTCAGCTACAAGCTAACAATGTCACAACAAATCTTAAATAAATGTTAGCGAACCGCCCAGAGAACGTGGACAAACGAGTTACAAGACAAAACACAACGCGTTTCGACCTCTTAGGTCTTGGTCTGGTGATAAATAAACGAATAAAATTTAGACAGCATGACAGGGCTGGTCTACACAAGCACAGTTCAAGGGAAATAACCGTAGTTTTAGTCTCTTGTTGTTCCTTTGGAGAGTTGTTCCCTTCAGTGGTAAAAAGAGGTTGTGGAATTGAAGATAAAGTATTTTGATTTGGTTCTAGTTTACTATTTTCATTCTTTGTATATAAAAAATCTTGTTGGGAAGTTACTAGAAGTAATTATTTTGGTGGGTTGAATTATTAATTAGGAAAAAAAAAAACAACAAAAAACTAACCCAAACAAAACAAAAAAAAAAAAGGGCCCGGAAGGGAAAAGAGAGAAAAGAAAGGGGAAGGAGCCAAAAGAAAGAAAAAAAAAAAGGGGGGACAGAACACAAAAGGAGACAGAGAAGGACAGAGAGAAAAACAGAGAGAGAAAAAAGAGAAAATGGAATAAAAAGGGGGAAAGGGGAAAAGGGGAAAAGGGGGGAAAAAAAAAAAGGGAAGAGAAAAAAAAGGGGGAAAAGAAAGAAAAGAAGGGGAAAAAGTGACAAAAAAAGGAAGGGGGAAAAGCCCAAAGCAGGAAAGAAAAAAGAAAAAAAGACCACCAAAAAAAAAAAAAAAAAAGAAAAAAACCAAGAGGAAAGCCCCCCGGAATAAGGGGGGGAAAGTTAAACGGGGGAAAAAATTTTAGAAAAAACAAAAAAAAAAAAAAAAACCCCCCCAGGAAAAAACCCAGAAAGAAAAAAAGACAAAAAAAAAAAAAAAAGGGAACCCCCCAAGAAGGGAAAAAAGGGAAAACAAAAAAAGGGACCCAGGGGGGGAAAAAAACAAAAAAAGACAAAGCAGGGGGCGGAAACAAAAAAGAAGGGAAAAAAGAGAGCCGGGGTTTTTGGGAGGGGCCCCCGGGAAAAAAAGAAGGGGGAAGGAAGAAAAAAATTTTTTTGGGGGAAAAACCCCGGGAAAAAAAAATTTTGGGAAGAAAAAGAAATTTTTTTGGGGGGGAAAAAAAAAAGGGGAAAGAATAAAAAAAAAAAAACCCCCCGAAAGAAAAAAACCCCCCCTTTTATTAAACAAAGCAAAAAAGAGCGGGGGAAGGGAAAAACCCGGGGAAAAGGGGAAAAAAAAGGGAAAGGGAAAAGGGGGGGGGGATCAGGGCCCCCAACAAAAAAAGCCCCCCAAGAAAAATTAAAAAAAAAACCCAAAGTTGGCAGGAAAAAGCCGAAGACCGGGAAAAGGAAAAGGGAAAAAGGGAAAAAACCTTAGGGAGAAACCTAAGGGGGAAAGGGCCCCAAAAAAAGGGGAAAAAACCAGGGGAGGAAGAAAGCAGGAGAAAAAAAAAAAGAAAGAAGATTTTTTTTGGGGGAAGAAGAACCCGGGGGGGAAAAAAGGGACAAGGGCAAGGGTTTTTTTTTTTTCCCCTTTGCCCCCCCCCCCCCCCCCCCCCCCCCCCCCCCAGCCCCCAAGGGGGGGGGGGCCCCGTTTTTTTTTGGGAAAGGGGGGAAAAAAAAAAGGAAAAAAAAAAAAAAAAAAAAAAAAAAAAAAAAAAAAAAACCCCAAAGGTAAAAAAAAAGACAGCCAGAAAGGGCCCCCAAAAAAAAGGACCCGAGAAAGCGGTAGGGGCCAGCGGGGAAGAAAGGGGGGAAGAAACCCCGCGCCACCCCCCCCAGAAAACAGGGGACCATGAGAGGCAACAAAAAAGGGAAGCAAAAAATGGAAGAGGGAGGAAAGACCCGGGTTTGCCCCAAAGGGGGGAGGCCGAGGGGGAGGAAAGGAAAAAAAGGGAAAAAAAAAGGGGCGAAGAATTTTGGGAGCCCCGGGGCCCCCAAAAAAAAAAGGACGGGGAGGGGACCCCGAAAAAGGGGAACCGGGGGTTAAGAGGGGAAACCCACGCAAAAAACCAACACGCAGAAGGAGGTTCCCCCACCGGGGACGGGGGCCCGGGGGGGCGGAAAGAAGAGGGGCAGAAAAAGGCGGGGGTTACCAGGCCCCCGGGCCAAAGCGGGGAAACGAGAGCGGCCAGGGAGGACCCACCCCACCGGAAAAGAGGGAAGGAGAGGGAAAGGGGCGGGCCCCCAGGAAGGAACCCCGAGCGCCAAGGCAAAACCGGGCCCCGGGGGACCGGAAGCGCCGGAGACCCCCCCAAAAAGGGGCCCCGGGACGCCAAAAAACCCCCCAAACCCGGGGAGGGGGGCCCAAACCCCGCCCCCGGGGCCTTTTCCTGGCCGCCGAAAACCAACAGGCCCCCCCCCCTTCCGGCCCCGCCTCTCCCCTCCCTTCCCCCCCCCCTCTCCCTCCCTCCCCTCCCCCCCTCCCCCTTCCCTAATCCAAAAACCCCCTCCCTTAAAAACTTCTCCTCTTTCTTCTCCCTCTCCCCCCCCCTTTTCTTTTTCTTTTTTTTTTTCCCCCCCCGTCCCCCCCCCCAAACCCCCCCCCCCCCCCCCCCCCCCTTTTTTTCCTTTTCCCTTTAAAAAAAAAATTTCTTTTTTACTTCCCCCCCTCCTCTCCACCCCTTCAAACCTCCCCCCTTCCGGAACTCCCCCTCTTTTTCCTTTCCCCCTTCGGGTTCTCCCTCTTCCCTACCCCCCCGGGGGGCCCCTTTCTTCTTTCCCTTTTCTTACCTTTTCCCCTTCCCCTTATTTCCCAAACTTTTTCCCCCTCCCCCCTCTTTAAACCCCCCCCCTTTCCTTTTCTTTTTTTTCCCTTTCTTCTTTCCCCCTTCTTTTTCATCTCCCCCTTTCCCCCTTTTTTCCCCCCCCCCCTCCCCCCCCCCCCCGGGTTTTTCCCCTTCCCCCCCCTTTTTTTACCAAAAAATTTTTTTTTCTTTTTCCCTTTTCTTTTTCTTTTTTTTTCCCCCTTTCCTCTTTTTTTTTCTCCATTCTTTTTTTCCCTTCTTTATTCCTCCCTTTTCTCCCCCCACCCCCCCCCTCCCCCCCCTCACTCCCCCCCCTTCCTTTCCCCCTCTCCCCCCCCCCCCTTTTCGGGGGCCCTCCCCCCTTTTTTCCCCCGCTTCTCCTCCCCCTTTTCCCCAAAATTTTAAAATTTGGGGTGGGAAGAGGGGGAAAACACGAAAAAATTTCCCCAGGATGACTGTCAAGAGAGCCCCAACCCCCAAAAATTGGGGAGGCAAAGGGCATTCCAGGAGCTTCGGGAGGCAAAAATCATTACTCCTTCTCGCCCTTTGCAAGCCCATTGTTTTTGGTGAGAAGAACAACCCCCGCGGTTGTGTTGGACTATCGAGGGTCAACCGCTTCACCTCAAAGAAGCAGCCCTCCCCAAAATCGATGACCTGTTCCCACACTCAAGGCAGCCGTGGTTCACGACATGGGCCTCAGCAAAGCTTTTTTACCAAGAACCACTGACTGAACGGGCAAAAAGATCTCGGCTTTCGACACCTTTTTGGGGTTTTCCGTTGAGCGGATGCCTTTTGGCTCTGCAACTCCCCCGCAAATTTCAGGGTGATGGACAAAAGGGGTTATTGATATGAACCTCAGGAACTGATGTGTTCTTTGATGAATATTGATCCTGGTCCTACGCTGGAGGGCGGAAAACCGGGGCCATCCGCTCCTGGAACGGCCCGAGGGAAATTCAAGGAAGCTTGACCCCAAAAGTGCCCCGTTGGGACAAAGGGGGTTCGCCACTTGGGCACGTCATCTCCGACCCGGGGGTAAAACCAACCAGAAATCCTTCCGACGGCCCGGGCCCTTTCCCCGCACAGTTTCCCCCTTTTAAGTCATTAAAGGGTTTGCTGGGTCTACCGGAAATTCCTCCCCAAGGGTTTTCCCCCGATAGCCAAGCACTAATGACCCAACTGGGGTTTTATCCAAAGGGGTGCCAGAGAAAGGAGAAAGAAAAAAAAGGCCTTACCGAAATCGGACATCACCACATTGGGGGGATCAACAACAAGCAGCATTCGACGCGCTCACCAGGCAGACCTTGGGTCTTGGGATGGCTGACCCCAAAAACCCTTCACTCTGCCTGTGGATGGAGTAAATGGGAAACGGTGCTGTATGTACCCGGGCAGGATGGGAAGAGCAGAGTGATTGCCTATGCCGCCCATCTCTCAACAAAATGATCGAACTACCCAGCGCAAAAGGGAATTTTTTTGCCTTGAATGGGCAATGAGGGAAATTCCTGTTATATTTTGGGAACTCAAGTCACAGTAGTCCGGATAACAAACCCCCCCCGGTACACCTCCACAAAGCAAGCTTGGCTGTGGCATAGGTGGCTGCTTCTCTTTCCATCTATGACTTTTATATACAATACAAGAGGGATCCAGCCATTTGGGTGTGCGGCCTGTCTAGGCGACATGACCGGGAAGAACGTCTTTAGGGGCCCGAGTACCCCAAGTTCCTGGAAGACACAGAGTTCACAGGGGAAAGGCCCCTGAACTAACAAGCAAAAAACGAAAGGAAAAATGCAGCTCTGTGGTGGTCGGGGTTGATGGAACCCAAAAGGTATTAGGCCGGCCGCAACAACCGGGCCCGCCTACTGTGTCATCGTGCCATCGTCAGTTTGGGCGGACACAGAGGAAAACATGCCCAGCAGTGGAACAGTGGGAAAGGGCCCAACCTGATTTTGACGATACCTGGAGCCCAAAAGGGGAAGGGGTTTTTGGGCCTCTTTAAAAGAGTGGGGAAGACTACAATGGGGTGACCCCCACTGAAATGGGGGATTCAAAGGGGTTTGAAAAGGGCCCCGATTTGGGGCCAATAAACCCAAGCGGGGTGTCTCACCGGGGATGGGGTTTTCTCCGAGAACAAAACCCAAAAATTGGGGTGAAAGAAGGTGTTCTCCCGGAAATAAGGGGGGGAGGAAGGGGGAGTGAAGTGGCAATGGTCATCCCCCCCCTCAAAGCGCCAAAGGAATGTCAGGGTGCACGAGGATGTGTACCATCCAATTGGAGAGTGCACTTTAACAGGCAAGACTCCGGTTTTTGGCCCCTTTTGGGCCCCAGTTTGGGAGGGAAAATAGGGGATTTGGGGGTGTGTACGGAGGGGAGCTCCCAAGAAAACTCCTATGGGACCCTCACCTCCGTGTTCCCCCTTGAGCCCTTCCATTGACTACCTAACCTCGGGTCAAGGGCCAAACCAAAAATATCCCCGGTGAACTCGATACTTCACCCAAATTGGCGTTTCAGTCTGCCCCCAAAAATCAGAAAGCCAAGGGGCTGTTTCTCAAGCCCTCTGGAACTTCTTCATGTCTACGGTTTCCCTAGCGCATCCTATCAAACAAGGAAGAGACTTTTAGTCTGAGCGTTGAAAGAAGTGTGCCGCGTAGCTGGGATCAAGAAATGCCGCACGACACCAACCCCCCTGAGGCTCACCCGTTTAACCTTGAAGAGAGATTTTCCACCGGGCTCCGCAGCCTTAGGGTGAAAAAGAAGAGGGGGTGGAGAAAAAATCTCCAGCAGGATGCATGCTACAACTGCAGCATTCTTCCGCAAGGGTTTCAGCCCCCATTACCCGTTCTTCGGGCCTCCACGCCCCACCGATTGACTTGGCGTTTGGAATTGTTTTTGATGCTTTCGAGGGAATCACCAAGGCGTTTGTGGAGCTGAAAAACCTCTCAAGGGCCTACACAAATGCCCCAAACAACATGGCAGGCGTGCCCCCAGGAAAAAGGCAAGTACGACACCCGCCTACGCTGTGAATTAGGGGGGAAAACAGATTTATGCACGACTAGGCCCCAGGATACCTAAAAATGTGTGCGTTTGGGGAAAAGGGGGTGTACTAGTGGGCGACAAGCCCGGGGATAGCCCGTGTATCGGGGCAGACTGGAAGGGGGGATTGGGCCTGTGGGGACACTTCTCGCAACCCTTTTTTACCCAAAGGCTGCTTGTGAAGAGACAAACAAATCGAGAGAAGGAAAAAAGGCCCAGGCCCCAAAACCAAAACCGAAAAAAAGAGGACAGAGGCAGGTGTTGAAGAAAAGACAGGGCCTCTCTGCGTTTTGAAATTTGCATGGCCCAAATTTAGTTTGAGGCCCGAGGCACCTGTGTTTGTTTCCCCCTGGGAACCTTAGGGAAAGGGGTGGGGGGGCGTTGGGGGAACCACAGGAAAAGTGAGCATCGAACCAGGGAAGGGGGTTCCCGACAGGAACCCATGGAAGCAGTTGGGATACACAGGAAAACCCCGCCAACCCGTGTGGACACGGGAAAAACGGCTGAACGCAAGGCGTTACCCACCCGGCCGAACCAGAGAAGGTCACGAGGATGGTCGTGGAGGGTCGGTTGATCTGCCACACCGAGTCTGAGGGCAGTGTTTTGTGCGGGGGGGGAAGAGCCCCACCAAAATTAGGAGGTCATTTGACAAAAAGGGGGCCCGTGGGCCTTTTTTAAAACCGGACATAGAGTGCCACCCCCTTCCCCGTTTAGTCTGCCAGTTTGGGAAAGCCAGGGTTGGGCCTTGGTTGAGACGCTGGAGGAAAGTTTGAAACCTCTCAAATCCTTGTCAATGATAAAGGAACATTATTTCTCTTGGGAAGAAATGCTTGTAGTTTTACACCCAAAAAGAATGTCTGGCAAGATAATTGTGTTCAAAAATTTGCCATTGTAGAATACCAAAATGAAAAGAAAAAAAAAAGAAAAAAATTTATGTTTTTCTTTTTTTAATTTTTTTGGCAGGGAAAGTGTAGACAGCATGACAGGGCTGGTCTACACAAGCACAGTTCAAGGGAAATAACCGTAGTTTTAGTCTCTTGTTGTTCCTTTGGAGAGTTGTTCCCCTTCAGTGGTAAAAAGAAGGTTGTGGAATTGAAGATAAAGTATTTTGATTTGGTTCTAGTTTACTATTTTCATTCTTTGTATATAAAAAATCTTGTTGGGAAGTTACTAGAAGTAATTATTTTGGTGGGGTTGAAATTATTAATTTAGGGAAAGAATAACCAAGTTCCCCAACCTGCTTCCTGTTCCTGACAAGTTTCTACATCCCATTTCCTGTTACTTGACAAAGAAGTACTTTTCCTTTTTGACCGGCTGAGGAGAGGAGGAAACACGTTGGCTCTCTAGAGGGAAAACACAGTTGGCAAAGTGGTCTCTTAATTCAAGGGGCCGCTTTTCTTCGACTTCATCGTTTTCTGCCACACTTTTATTTCCCTCCTTACCCTTGCCTCCCTCCAACCTTGCCCAAATTACCCTCATTAACCCTGCACCCAAAGTTGTCCCTGGTCTAGCCCGCAAATACCCATACCCTGCTACCCGTCTCAATGTACCTGCGGAACCTTAGGGATGGGATGATGTTATGCTTGGCTGAACTTTTTTGATGATTTACCTTATGTTTGATGTTAACCTTAATGGTGGTTTTTGATAATCGTTTGCCTCAAAATCAATGCGTTCTGGTTAAATAAACCAGTGGCTGATTGTCGAATTGATATTGTTCAGCGAGACAAATTAAAATAGTAAGATCAATTGTAAGCCATTTGTTTTGTCTGCGTAAGCAAGAGCCTTCCTCGGCCCCTCCCTGTAGACAGAGTCAGAGTGACTCCCCTGTTCTATATCCTTTTGTTCTCTCTCTCTCTCTCTCTCTCTCTCTCCTCTCTCTCTCTCTCTCATCTTGCTCCTACTCTTTAAGTTGGGATCAGTGTCTGTCTGTCTGTCTTCAAAAACAACGAAAATTCACTTAGCTTTGATCGCTTCAGATCGCTCAGGCAGGGTTCAGCGCAAGGAAGAAGGCGTTGAATTACTGTAATTCGCCACAAAAATCGTGTTTTCTTTTTAAACGCCCTTTCTTTGCAGTGCATTCTGTAGCACGTGCATTAATGACAATATACATCTTTGTGATTCATCGATACATCATTGTAATTCGTTCAACGCCTTCTTTCTTGCGCTGAACCCTGCCTGAGCGATCTGAAGCGATCAAAGCTAAGTGAATTTTCGTTGTTTTATTCGTTTATTTATCACCAGACGAAGACCTAAGAGGTCGAAACACGTTGTGTTTTGTCTTGTAACTCGTTTGTCCACGTTCTCTGGGCGGTTCGCTAACATTTATTTAAGATTTGTTTGGATTTCCGCCTGCAGTCGTCTCGCTTTGCAACTAACAATGTCACGTTGACATAAGGATACTCGTCAGCGTAGACGCTGCACTGCTGCCAAGTCACTTCAGTGACGCCTGTTGGCATCTGGTACATGTATATGCAAGACACCAACTACAAAGCCACTGACTTGAGTATGTGCCGCTTTACTGCAGAACCATACTAACTGGCCTTCCCGCCCTTGGAAGGTGCCCCAGAGCCACAACAATTCATCTGACATTTGTGGGCTGCCTACCTCAACAGCAAAGCTGTCCCCAAAACAGCGTTTTACGTTTATCTTCGACACTCTTGTCGATGAATCACAAAGATGTATATTGTCATTAATGCACGTGCTACAGAATGCACTGCAAAGAAAAGGCGTTTAAAAAGAAAACACGTTTTTTGTGGCGAAATACAGTAATGCTCTCTCCTCCACCTGTTGAATGAATGCAGACCATTGTATCGTCTGCTTTACGGGTGTTCAGTGAGAATCGAGTTCAGTGCTGTCTGCACTATATATGATCACTATGCGAGAAAAAAGTGCGAACGAGAGAGGAAGACAGGGAGACAGAGAGAGAGAGAGAGCATGGTGATAAGTAAGCAACATCTTCCCATGTGTGGTAATTCTGCCAAGGGCTCGCGCTAGCTGGAACTGGCTCTGTGACGTAGCTGTGCGAAGGAATAAGTAAGCTACTTCCACAAGAGAGAGTGCATTGCTGTTAGCTTTTGGTCAACTGTCAGCATAAGGGGCCCACAAACATATTGGTCAACTGTCAGCATAAGGGGCCCACAAACATATTGGTCAACTGTCAGCATAAGGGGCCCACAAACATATTGGTCAACTGTCAGCATAAGGGGCCCACAAACGTGCACTGCAATAACCCGACAATGTGAAAATCTTGGACGTGAGCTTATCTTTCTCACCATTAACATGAATGAGAAGAGGCATTCAAAACCGACATGAAGGACTCACAGAAGTTTAGACATTTCACCCTTATTTATGATGATCAATGAGGATGATGAGAAAAATGCTGAAACTGTAGAATTTTTTGAGATTTGGATTTTGTTCAACTGAAAGCTTTTAGGACTTCACATTGTGAGTGCATTAGTGCTCAATGCCCGCTTATGACGTTGTACGTTCCATTCTGCTTTCTTCTCAGAGTCACTTCTTCCAGACAACTGCAACTGGTTACTCCAATATAGAAATCCTTTGTACCTTTGTATAGATTTAGTACCTCTATACAAAAAGTACCCTATTCGTATGCATAGCTTAGAGTCCTTATTTCATGTACATACTCAGTTATATGCACATGCACACACACTCTCACACACATTCAAACAAGCATATACCAGATTACACACACACACACACACACACACACACACACACACACACACACACACACACACACACATACACACACACAAAACCACACGCATTCCAAACAACAAAATTCGTCATCATTACCATATAAACAAGTTTATTGAGCAGAGCAATTGCAATGACAACATTTCCATTCAAAGAATTTTAACGCTCAGTAAAAACACCTACAAGATCAAAACACACGACACCCATGAAAATAAACAACAAATCAGCAAAATCCATAGCAGTCATCTTCTTTTGATGTCTTTTTTTTCTTTTTTTTTTTGGTTCAGATGAGTCATGTCTAGGTAGCCTCAAAAACGTTCAACCAGTCACTAAGTTTTTCTCAGTACAATAACAGTTCAAAGTTTGTGTCCCCCCATGTGTTTTCTTTCCAATTTCTGTTTATCACTCTTCCTTCCTTCCTTCATTTCATGCAAATGCTTTCTTTCCTTCATCTTTCCCTTCTTCCTTTTCTGTTTCTCACTCTTTTTTCTTTTTTCTTTTCAAGAAATTAATTCATTAAATCCTGGCCTTGACTCATCTGGAACATTGCTTTTTGACTGGTTGTCCATATTTAGTGAGTGTTAACAATATTATCTGATTCTACTATCTGGAAAACAAAGTCTATCATCTGGAAAAAGAAAGTCTATCAACTGGAAAAGAAGGTCTACCATCTGGAAATCAGAGTCTACCACCCGGAAAACAAAGTCTACCATCTGGAAAAACAAAGTCTACCATCTGGAAAACAAAGTCCAACATCTGTAAAACAAAGTCTACCATCTGGAAAACAAGTCTAACATCTGGAAAACAAAGTCCATCATCTAGAAAACAAAGTCTATCATCTGGAAAACAAGGTCTAACATCTGAAAAACAAAGTCTATCACCTGGAAAACAAGGTCTAACACCTGAAAAACAAAGTCTATCATCTGGAAAACAAAGTCTATCATCTGGAAAACAAAGTCTATCATCTGGAAAACAAGGTCTAACATCTGAAAAACAAAGTCTATCATCTGGAAAACAAGGTCTAACACCTGAAAAACAAAGTCTATCATCTGGAAAACAAAGTCTATCATCTGGAAAACAAAGTCTATCATCTGGAAAACAAGGTCTAACATCTGAAAAACAAGTCTATCATCTGGAAAACAAGGTCTAACACCTGAAAAACAAAGTCTATCAACGTCCCAGTGGAGTGAAGTTAATAAAGTCACCATCCATGCTTTTCTATGGCCACAAGACCCCGACACACTCAACTGATCTGAGTGATAACTCCAGGAATCCACTGATTCATCAGACAGAATCCCCACATCTCGTAACAAGGCCGTTTAATGGAAACTGGGGACATTGATGATTGTCAAAGTTGTGAATTTGAAGTCTTGTAATTCAATATTGGAGACAAAGTTGTGAATTTGAAGTCTTGTAATTCAATATTGGAGACAAAGTTGTGAATTTGAAGTCTTGTAATTCAATATTGGAGACAAAGTTGTGAATTTGAAGTCTTGTAATTCAATATAGGAGACAAAATAATATTGATATTTTCAAAATCTATATTCTTTGTTAAACAGTGATACTACCATCAAATGTCTAAGGTAATCGTAAAAAAATAAAGATGATCAAAAGAACAAACAAATCTCACCACAATTCTAATATCACCACAATTCTAAGTCCTCCAATTTCAGCAATGTTTACATGCTGTTTTGTTTCTTATCATTTTACACAATCAACGTAAAAGCAGTGATGGTAACTTTACTTACTCATACAAGAAGACAGTTGACGAAAATATTCACTTTATTTCATAACATCCATCAATACTGAAGCTACCTGACTTCAAGGTTCACAACTTCGACAATCACTGATGTCCCCAAGTAGGAAGAAACTGCTGCCAAAAGGAACACAAGGCAGACAACTCAGCGAGACTGCCAGTCAACAATGTGCTAGCAGACAAGAATCTCTCCTTGCTGTTACAGAATGCCGTAAGTTTGTCTGGCACAGACGTTCATCTTGCTATGGCACCCCTGCCACCCACTCTCATGGGTCAACACTAACAATAATAAATTTGAAAAATAATTGATAAAGCTCCACCGAAAAAGGTTGATTAACGAATCACAAGACCAAACACGACGCGCTTCGACCTCTTAGCTCTTCTTCAGGCAAGCTACACAACACTCAGAACAACAAAAATGAACGAGCAATCACTTACATACGGAGGGGCCGGATAGCTCAGTTGGTAGAGCGCCGGACTCGTGATCCTGGGGTTGCGGGTTCGAATTTCGGTATAGGGGGATTTTTCCCTCGGAGTTAACATTGGTTCTGACTCCATTCCCCATATAGTCCTTCGAATGAGACTATAAACCGAGGTTCCGTGTGTGAACGCACACATAACATCTTGCACACACGTCAAATCCCAGCACCAACTTTCGGAAGAGAAGACCAGTTTGGCCGTTGGTATGGATGACACGTGACACATAGCATGCACCTTCCCCGAAGATGGAGTATGGCTGCCTTAATGGCGGGATAAAAAAGGGTCATACACACAAAACTCCACTGCCTGGCTATACAGGGAGTGTCCGCAGGAGTATCAGCCTGCGTACGCAGAAAGAAAGAAAGAAAGAACTTACATACGGGCGCTGAACTGGATGAAAATTAGTGGGAAGTGATTGCTCATCCATTTTCGTTGTCCTGAGAGTTGTGTACCTTGCCTGAAGAAGACTTAGGAGGTCGAAACGCGTCATGTTGTGTTTTGTGATTTGTTTGTCAACCTTTCTCAGTGGAGCTCTATCAATAATTTTTCAAATTTGTTTAGATTTCTGCCTGCAGTCGCTTCACTTTGCAACTAGAACTAACAATAATAATTATAATAATGAATTATGAAAATGTCCCTTAAAAACAAAAAAACAAAAATCGTTCAAAGACTGACACAAAATAGCACCCTGACTATTAAAAGCATGATGTATTTAGTGAAGCTGTTGTCAATGAAACAGATAAGATGTGTGTGTGTGGGTGTGTGTGGGTGGGGGGGTGGGGGGTGTGTGTCTGGGAAGAGTGTTTGTGCTTGCATGAAGATATTTTACTGATGTTTGTGTATTGTCCTGGTATATCGCTGCTGTGCCCTCAAAAATTAATTTTCCATCTTTTGGACAAATAAAATTGTTATCCTGTTAAATTTTTATTACGCTGTAATCTCTCATACAGAGTTGGTGTTTCAGAAAAGGTGACATATTGCACAGGCTTTTATTTCAAGTTTGGAGGCCAGCTGTTTGATTTTTTTTCAAAACGTGCTAAAAACATTAATACATATACACTGTCTTTCATTCAGTGCCAAAATCAAGGGCAAAATCATTTGTCATGGTTATAAGATTTCAGTGTTCTACATTCAGAATGATGAAGATTGTGTGCAGAAAACAATTCACAGACAACACACAAAAATCAACACATGTGCGACAGCTATTCCTTTAAAAAGCTTATTTTCTGTCATCAAAACTTATGGAAAAACCAAGACATACAATAGAAGTTTCTCTTTACACTGGAACCTGTCTATGAAGATCTTCCAAGCTCCTTATAAACTGGGTCTTAGATGTACAAAAAAAAACAAGTTTGTTTAAAGTCCCAAAGACTAACGGCCCTAGGGATGATAAACTCTTTGAAATCAACCATGTCTGCACAGCTTGACGGAGAGAAGAGCTCATTCCTCTCATTCCACCACCTTACCTTTCCCAGGACTGAATCAGGTCACTACTTGGTGGACAGAGAGGCTTTTCAAGCGGTGAAAATCTGTCCCTACCAGCAGAAAGAGCTAACAACCATCACTTCTTCAGATAAACTCTCCAACCATTTGACCAAGGGCCCCTCTTAAAGCCACAGCAAGTGATCCAGTGAATAGGCAGTCAAAATATGACCCCCGCCCGCAAAAGAAAAAGAGAAGCACCTGCGCCTGCAGGCAGAGAAAATCTGCCATTGCTGCCAGCTGCTCGCTTATATATCTCTGCTGTGGTTTTACGTACCAGGCAGTCTTAATTGGGAGAAAAATTCAGTACAAAACAAAGAAATGTTTAACAAAAGCAAGCGAGGAAGCTTTAAGGTTCACCATATGGGACAAAATTTGTTTGTTTCTTGTGAGCATTTCTGACACAGGGAAGAAAAGAGGGGTGCTTTTCCTTTAACCTGTCTCCTCTGCCAGGTTCTCTCCTTCATTTCTTTGGCCAAAGACATTTCTTGCTTTCATTCCAAATACTTGTGTCCACACAAATTGCAACAAAAAAAGTACAAAGCTGCATAAATTCTAAAACATGCTCTTGACAAAAATGGCACAATGAGAAGTTACCTCCCTTTTCACTTTCGACAGGGAGTCATCCCTTTCCTGATGTCAAAGCACAGTGAGAAGTTACCTCCCTTTTCACTTTCGACAGGGAGTCATCCCTTTCCTGATGTCAAAGCACAGTGAGAAGTTACCTCCCTTTTCACTTTCGACAGGGAGTCATCCCTTTCCTGATGTCAAAGCACAGTGAGAAGTTACCTCCCTTTTCACTTTCGACAGGGAGTCATCCCTTTCGTGATGTCAAAGCACAGGTGAGCAAGAAAAAAGAAAATTTACAGAAAGGAAACATTGAATGCGACAGGGGAGACGTAACAGCTGAATGGTAAATTGTGATAGAGGGGACTTTTACTCCAAGAGATGTAAAACGACAATGATTATTAAAGAAGGCAACTTTTGCTCTGAGAGATGTAAAAAGGTACACATGTAAGGAAAGCAACTTTTGCACTGAGAGATGGTAAAAAGATAAATAAGGAAAGCAACTTTTGCTCAGAGAGATGGTAAAAAGATAAATAAGGAAAGCAACTTTTACTCTGAGAGATGGTAAACTGATAAATAAGGAAAGCAACTTTTGCTCTGAGAGATGTAAAAAGGTACATATGTAAGGGAAGGAACTTTTGCACTGAGAGATGGTAAAAAGATAAGGAAAGCAACTTTTGCTTAGAGAGATGGTAAAAAAGATAAATAAGGAAAGCAACTTTTGCTCTATGAGATGGTAAACTGATAAAAAAGGAAGACAACTTTTGCTCCCAAGTGAAACGCTTTCATGCGCATGATTCCAAATCATCCGAACATCAGAAGGATTTTATCTTGTTTCTCCAATCTACATGCGTTTCAGACAAATGGCTATTATTAGCAGCACTACTGCCTGGGCTATGAGCACGTAATGGTTTCGTGCCCTTGACACAGTCAGCTGAAAAAAAACAATTCTGAAAAACACTTCCTTCTGGATGCCCCTTTATATCACTGGTTACAGTGTTATCTGTCTCAGTTCTCCTCGTTTCCACTTGAAGAGGAATATCTATGCGGAACAGGGATTCCATATTTTACATTTCATTATCATCTCTGCTTGTATGTGTATTTTTTTTTCTGTTTAAATAAGTGATTCTCAAGATTCAGCAACGATTGCAGATTTCTGTTCAATCTGCATCCACATAAATACTCTGCAAAACAGGCTTCCTTGTCTGATTTGAATAACTTTCAAGATCATGATTAATCATTGCTGGAGATGAAAGAAATGGACTTGTATCTCTCTCTCACACACATAGATACACACACACACACACACACACACACACACACACACACACACGCACATACATGCATGCACACACAGATAGATACAGATATACATGTGTGTGTGTGTGTGTGTGTGTGTGTGTGTGTGTGTGTGTGTGTGTGTGTGTGTGTGTTTGTGACATACACATATTGCCTCATCAACATGAATTTTGTTAAAAAAATCAAAATTAACCAAACAGCTCATCAACATGACAAAAATGCACAAGCTTTTACACAAACGAGAAAGTGACTGCCACAAAGAACAATTCACCAGCATGATCATCCATCCCGACTGCAGCAACAAGACTCTCAGGGACAACAGAGGAAGGGGAGGAGGGGACCAAGCCACACAAAAAAAAGGCATAACCTGCCACAACTGGATTCGAGAACAGACAACAAAGACATCACTTCCCACGTCTGGGCTTAAAGCGAGGGGCGTAGGCTGTGGTGACCTGGTTCATGACAACCAGACCCATCCAGGCCACCGCCATGGAACAGGCGTACCAGGCCACGCCCTGCACACGCTGGCTCAGCCAGTTGGTGTACAACCCCAGCGTCAACGACGTCGACACCAGAGTGAAGGCAGCGACCCCCGACACCGCGTGGGTCATTTTGAGGTCGGCCAGCCGCATCTTGATGAAGCGAGAGGAGATGCCATAGTACTTGACAGCCGACCCGCCCAGCAGTTGCATGAAGCTGTATCCCACGGTGATGAGCCCCAGAAGGCCGTGCCAGGTGCTGAAATGCACCTTCCTGTTGTTCTCCTTCACCTGCAGATAACAATGGTGGTGATGCATACCTTTTAAGGGCACTGGTCAGTGCACAGCAATGGTACAACGCAGCACTCTGCACTGGACTCGGAAAACTCTACAATACACTGTACTGCTCCGCACAAAACGTTTAAAAAGTAAATTCACATTAAAAAAAAAAAAATTTTTTTTTTTAAATCTCCATATATTGTCAGAAATTTCAGTACCAATCTGTTTTTTTCAAGTTCAGAACACTAAACCATAGGCTTCCCATACAGTCAAGAGAGATAGCAAATATACCGCACAATGAAAGAATTTGCACTAAATAGTCATTGAATGAATTTGGAGATGAATTTCATCTCGCATTCACATGTGCATTTTTTTTAATGATGACATGACAAACTCTTGCGAAGTTGGTTTTATTCTTGAAAAAAAAATTCTGAGTAAGTTTATTAAAAAGTGTTTATAATTGTTCTGCTAGTGTATGGTAGTGATGTGATCACTTTCTTTTCTTTCTTTTGATATTTCCCACCACCTGTATCTCTTCTGATCTCTCTCTCTCTCTGTGTCTCTGTTCTCTCTCTCTCTCTCTCTCTCTCTCTCTCTCTCTCTCTCTCTCTCTCTCTCTCTCTCTCTCTCTCTGTGTGTGTGTGTGTGTGTGTGTGTGTGACTGAATTATTTGTTTGAGTTCATTTTCATATACCCCAATGAGGGGTTCTCTAAGAATAAAATTCTCGTAATTCTTGTACTACTTCACTGCCTTACATTGCACCATATTGCTTTATATCACACCCTAACCATACTACATTATGTCAAACTGTATCTACCACCTTACATCGAGCCACACACCACACCACACAGCATAAAACTATACTGTACAATACTCTACACATTACTGAACTCATGTGCTGAATATCAAAGAGCAAGACAATGTGTCACAATGGAAGCCTCAAGACCTACTACACAGCATCATTCAATGCATTACAACAGAGCACACTTCACTCAACCATGACACCTGCACTGCCATAAACACGGCTCTGAACAAGAAGCTGAACTGGCCATAACTGGAAAAATACCTATCCAAAAAGAATGCATATCAAAAGAAACCAAGCTGCCACTGCTTTTCACTGGAGAAATGTCGACAGCATCAACTAGTACAGAAGCATCCTCCCCCCCCCCCCCCCCCCCCCCCCCAACACACACACACCTCCCTGGATACTATATTGTTGCATTGAACAGCTACCACAAATGTTTCCATGTCTCTCTCTTTTTCCTCACTCCTCCTTCCCTTCCCTCTCTTTTCCCTCCTCCTGATAACCTCTTTCTCCCTCTCTCTCTCATGTGTCTGCATGTGTGAGCGGATGGTGGCGATGTCACAGAAGTTCTGCCGTTCTCACACAGAGAAGTGTAATACAGTTTTCTCTTTTTGCCCAACAGTTTCAAGATTTTCTAGATTTTTTGTTGTTGTTGTTTTTGCTTTTGTTTTCGTTTTGCTGGTAATCCTCATCTTCTCAACCACTCTGTGACACTTGTGGGTCGACTATGTGGGCGAGTATCGCAGGTATACCACACTACATCACTCTGTTCTATTAAACAGCACATCAGTCACACCCAGTCCTACCACACTGCTCTAAACCACACTGATGGACCATATCACTGCGTCACACTGCACTGCTCCATCCCACTGCACACCGCATTACAGCACCCAGCACCACACTAAACTACAATCAACTACTGTACTGCCTTAAAACTATGTAATAACAGACAACACTGTGGTAAGCACAACACAAATCACAAACCACAAACAGATCTAAACCACCATGAAACACAGCATATCACAACACAGGACAAACCCAACAATAATACTAATAATAATAATACAACTAATAACAACAATAACAGCACACGTATAACTTTCCCATGGCACCGTATCCAGATCTAACACCACTCTAAGCATCTGGTTACAGGACCTAGTTAAAAAAAAAAAAGAAGATACAAAACAGCTTTAAGATTCATCACAACGCATCACCACAGACTGCACAAACCTGAAAAATCACAGCCAGTCCGCCCAGAGCAAACACCGCCGACAGCGTAGCCAACGACCAGTGAAGCGTGACTTTGGTCTGGCGGGACAGACTGCCCACCAGCGAGCTGTGAGGGGAGAACACCAGCACCGCTTCAAACATGGCCGCTGCATAGGCCAGAACCATCAGGGTCGGATGCCAGGAAAACAGGTCTGCAATTGAGAATTGTCAAAGCGCTGTGAACTGGTTCCTTTTGTTTTTCATTTTTTAAAAAAAAAAAGGGGGGGGGGTTTCGAAGTATGACCAGAGAAAAATGTTGTGTTGTTAAGGGGTGGATTGGGGAGGCCGAGGATCACCACAATATGAAAACTGAGGATCTGGATGGGTTGGCAGAAGGGAAGGAATGGAGGAGAGAGGAGGAGAAGAAGAGGGGGGGGGGAGGAAGAGGGGAGTGAAGGGGAAGACTGAGGAACCAAGCAGGACGGGGAAGTAGGATATCTTACTGCCAGCTCAGCAAGGCAATGACATGTAAATGTACGCCATGCAACTTTCTGTCATGTTTTGCTGGATTTCAATCTCTTTCAGATGGTACTTTTTTTAAACGTCACTTTTTTCCACAATGGTCGGGAGAGAGTATAGGGGGGAGTGTGGGGTGGAGGGGTGGGGGGGGAGTAAATGAAGGGTGAAGGAAGAGTAGACAGAGGAAGAAGAAAACTGGAGGGAAAGGGACAGAGATAAGATAAGATAATGTTGCTTATAGCCCAGCCGACCGCAAAGGGCCACAGAGAAAAGCAGATCTGATTAAGAAATTTTGTACAACCCCTACCAAAAACCTTCCTTCAGGCCACACGTGGGGCGATGTAATCTGTTACCGACAGCAAGTCTGTTTTTTACAGTAACTGATTCACTAACAATACAGACAAGAACCTATGGACTTGACCTTCATTTGATTACGACCATATCCTATAATCTTCAGTTCACATATCCAGATGTACATATATACTCTTTTACAGAGGTATTTTCTTTCTAAGAAGCAGCTGTGCACAATGAAACAAAAGCACACAGAGAAAGCCTGTTCATGAATTAAAGGAGTCATTCATTGCTATGAATTTGTAGTGGGTCATTGCGCACTGTTTAATAATCTGGATCTTATTTGAAATACAGTCCACTTCCCATGTCTATGACGCATTTGATCTGGAGGTTGCAATGAAACTGAGAGTTATGGTCCACTGCCTTTCCAAAGACCGTCATTTTCTTTCCCTAGCCTAACATCTATCTAATAATAATAATGAATACTTATATAGCACCTGTTATCTATTGTGTGTCTGTCTGTCTGTCTATCAAAGAATCAAGGGAGTAAACAATCAGCCATTCAAAACAGGTAAACAAGTTCTTCCAACATTATGACAAAGATTTAGAAACATTGGACTGACAACAACAACAACAAAAAATCAACAAGTGAGCATGTCAAATTTTTCAACAACATATATGGCGATCCAACGATTTCTCTCTCTCTCTCTGTTGGACACAACGATCTCTTGTGTCTGGTTCTCGGATCAATTTTCAACTGAAGATAACCTCAAAACCCTACTGTAAAAACAACACACACACACACACAACCAAAACCGGTCTGGGTCACCTGTTCCCGGTGCAGCGATGTAAATGATGTAAGCGCAGAAGAGCAGAGCAGCGATGTGAGCAGCCATGGCAGGGCCCTTGAGAACTAACAGCGATGTCTGCGGACTTGGTGTCAAACCCGATGGACCAGCAGATGCCAAGAGAGGCTGCTCTCCTTCGTCCTGGGCTGCACCAACAGCAACAGCCGTGTCTCTTTTCTCCTCCTCTGACTCCTGTTTCAGAAAACACAAAGGATAATGTTGCCTTTCTCCTCTGACTCCTGTTTCAGAAAACACAAAGGATAATGTCGCCTTTCTCCTCTGACTCCTGTTTCAGAAAACACAAAGGATAATGTCGCCTTTCCCTCCTCTGACTCCTGTTTTAGAAAACACAAAGGATAATGTTTCTTTTCTCCTCCTCTGAACCCTGTTTCAGAAAACACAAAGGATAATGTTTCTTTTCTCCTCCTCTGACTCCTGTTTCAGAAAACATAAAGGATTATGTTTCTTTTCTCCTCCTCCGACTTCTGTTTCAGAAAACACAAAGGATTATGTTTCTTTTCTCCTCCTCCGACTTCTGTTTCAGAAACATAAAGAATAATGTCGCCTTTCTCCTCCTCTGACTCCTGTTTCAGAAAACACAAAGGATAATGTCTCTTTTCTCCTCCTTTCAATCCTGTTTTAGAAATGCAAAGGATGATATACCCACTGGAACGCATCAAGAAATATAACACCTTCTTCACTCTATTATATTATATTGGGCATTTATACAGCGCCTATCCTCGGTCACAGACCAAGCTCTAAGCGCTTTACAATAAACACACTACCTCACTCACTCAACGGGCTGCCTACCCAGGTAGAGCCGGCCGAAGAGCAGCCTACTGGCGCTCATTCAGTCGTTTCCCGTACCATTCAAACATCAGTCACTCATTTTCATTTATCTCATTTATTCCTCCAGTTTCTCACATAGGATGCATACGATGTTTTATACGTGTCCTCCATTTCCACCGGTACACGATGGCACACGATAACAGTAAGTGACAATTTTTGTGGCTAGGTAAGAAATACCAGGTGGCTATCTTTACTTTACTCTAGAGAATACCAGTTGGAATACATTCAGATTTACCATCCCAACTTTGGTCAAAGTCTTTTAGCCTTCTCTTCTGTCTGCACGCTTAGGCTTAGCTTTTCTGATGACCCAACTGGATGAATCCAAATGAAGGGAAGAACTCAATCAATCACCAACAGCCTTTGTCTTCAATTTTGGGGCTGGAATAGCTCAGTTGGTAGAGCACCAGACTCGTAATCTAAGGGTTGCGGGTTCGAATCTCCACCAGGCCGTTTCGGTACAGGGGGATTTTTCCCTCGGTGTTAACATTAATTCTGACTCCATTTCCGATACAGTCCTTCGAATGAGACTATAAACCGAGATTCCATGTGTGAATGCACGCATAACATCTTGCACACATGTAAAATCCCATCACCAACTTTCGGAAGAGAAGGCCAGTTTGGCCGTTGGTATGAATGACATGTTACAAAACACATGCACCTTCCCCGAAATGGGAGGCTCCTTAAGGGCGGGTAAAAAACTCACAAAAACCAAAAATCCACCCCTTGTTGGGTAGATGAAAATATTGCTGCCAATGGGAGTGCCACAGATTCACCCTGCGATGCAGAAAAAAAAGTTATAATTTCTTTTGACATATTTTTGTCAGATAAAGATCCGTGAAAAGGCAAAGTCCTGTCCTGGGGAAAAATGAAAACTAAAATTTTTCAACAGTCCAAGAGAAAAAAACACCGCGCAGTCCCATTTTAACATAACAAGAAAATGCAAAAATTCCCTTTTAAAAAGGGGGTACCTGAAAGCACTTTTTTGGGGAAACCCAAAAATTTTTCTTTAGGGTTTTTTACATTTTTTGCCATATTTGATAATAGAAAAAGTTCATAACAGCAACAAAACAATATTGAAAAGTAAATGGAAAAAAAAAGTAATTTGCTTATAGCCCAGCCCCGCAGGGCCACATCGGGGCTGTCACCACGTTAAAATAAACTCACCATTAATGAAAAGGATTTAAAAAAATAAAAAACAGAGTCAAAGAAACAAAAAAGTAAATAATACCCATTGTTTGTGCACACAAATAAAAACCAAAAACAAACTCAAACATACACAAATAAATGCACGGAAATGCATGAACAAATTTAAATTTTTATGTCTTTTTTTTATCTACTACTCTCCCCCACTGTAATTTGGGCCTTTGGCTTTATATTAATTTTTTCTCTTTTTTAAAAGGGACGACAAAAAATGATTCTTTTAGCGCACCCCCATTTTGACTCCCACTGAAAAATGGTCATTTTTTTTTTTTTTTCCATAGTACCAGGGTCACCATCTGACGGGTTTTTGGAATCGGACATTCCCAGTCCAAAACCCCTGGCATGGAGAAAGTCTTATCACTTATGCCACACAAGGCTCATCAATGTTTTTTCAATCCTGTATATCTGACATATTTTTTTCTTCATTTTCATGAAAGCATGACCCCTTTGCACATACTCACAACGGGTTGATTTTCAGTTTTATCAGGATGCCACCCTTTTCCTTCTCAAAAATCACTGATTTTTGAATGACGGAAAAAATTTAATTTTGCTTTTTGGTTGCTGAAAATATGCACTCTTTCCGTTACAGCAAAACCCTCTCCACCTCAGGTGATACAGGGGGAAAACTTCCCCCAAACAGTAAGACAGGGACACTGTATCAGGGTGCCCTTTGGGATCTTTTCACATCACCGATGCACCACTACGTTCCCCCCCTGGGGGGATGAGGAACCTCATGCTTCAATGTCAAGTCAAGCTTTTCGAAAAAACTTGTCGGCATAAAGCAAATCAACATTTTCAAAAAAAAAAACCCAACAAACGGGCCAAACTACAAAAGAAAAAAGAAACACCCAAGGTGGGGGGAGGACCCAGAGAAGACTGTTTTCACCTGCTTAGAGCACCCCGTACCCCCCTTGAGGCCTGCGCTGTTTTACAGGGTACAGGCACCCAGGACACCCTTTTAAGATATCAAGGGAAAAATGCCCTAAAGAGGTAAATCAGACTGCAGATGAAACTCAAAACACCTTAAAAATAGCACCCCCAAAATTTTTGTCCCAGCCCGTTTTCGACTGCAAGCCCACCGGCGAGAAACACCACCCCCAGCCCCCGGAACCCCCAGACCCAACCACCCATCCCAGGAAAGAAGAGATCCCACCAACACAGCCAAGCTTCCCTAGGGTCTTGTGCCCTCAAGAGAGAACCCAAAATTTGTAGTTTTTTCCCACTGTAAAAGGGTTTCCCTGTGGTCAGGGGGTCTTTCCCTCACCGTCACTGGACCTTTCCCCGGGGTCAGCCTTTTTAAGGGCAAAGAAGAAAAAGAAACACCCAAGGTCGGGGGAGGACCCGAGAACCGTCTTCACCTCCCTTTTAAGAGCAGCCCTTACCACCCTTGGAGGCCTCGCTGTTTGACGAGGGGTACGGGCACGCGAGGAACCCCTTTTTAAGATACAAGGGCATAACTGCCCAACAAGGTAAACAGACTGCGGGATGAAACCCAAACACCCTTAAAATAGCCCCCCGGGGTGTACCCCCCGTTTTCACGACTGCAAGCCACGGGGGAGAAACACCACCCTCCAGCTGCCAGCACCCCCCCACAGCCCCAACCCACCCACCCACGACAATAAGAGAGTCCCCCTCCAACACACCCCGCTTTCCCCATAGGGTTTATTGCCCCAAGAGAAACCCAAAAGTTGTACTTTCCCACTGTAACAGATTTTTCCCTGTGGTCAGGGGGTTTTTTCCTCACCGTCAGGCCCCTTCCCGGGGTCAGCCTAGTTAAGGCAAAAAAAAAAGAAACACCCAAGGTGGGGGGGAGGACCCGAAAAAGCCTTTTTTCACCCCCTTTAGAGCACCCTGTACCCCTGGGGGCCTGCGCTTTGTTGACTTTGGGTACGGCACCCAGGACACTCCATTAAGAATAAGGGGACATAACGCTCCTAAACAAGGTAAATCAGACTGCAGGAGCAACTCATAACAGCCTTAAAAAAGCACCCCCAGGGTGACCAGCCCTTTTTCATGACGCGGGGCCCCCCCCGGGCGAGAAACACCCCCCCAGCCCAAACACACCCACAACCCCAAACCACCCAGCCCACGGACAATGAAAGGGGCCCAAACCAACACAGCCAAGCTTTCGCCATAGTCTAGGGCCCCCTCAAGAGAGAACCCAAAATTCCTCAGTCTAAAAAACCCCTGGCTATGGCATGTCTTTAAATTTTTTTATGCCAAAAAGCTCATAAAATTTTTTTTAATCCTGTAATCTGACAAACTTCTTTTCTCACTTACAGAAAAGCCACCTTGTGCACATACCCCCAAAAGGGGAAAACTTCAGTTTTACGGGATGCCACCCATTTCCTTTTTAAAAAACTCACTGATTTTTCGAATGACGGTCAAATTAATTTTGCTTTTGGTTGCTGTACAAAATGCATCTCATCTCTTTTACATGCAACAACCTCTCACCTCAGGATATCAAGGGGAAACCTTTCCCAAAAAAGTAGAGCAGGAGACGATTGTATGCAGGGGCCCCCATTGGATCTAAAACCATCACCTGACTGCCCCATTTACGTTCCACCACTGGGGGATGGGGAACCCATTTTCAATTCAATCAAGCTTTTTCAAAAAAAACGTTTCAAGGTCAAAAAGGAAGCGACACTAAAAAAACAACCCAAACCCAAAACTGGCCAAAACTACATTTTTCCCCAAAATTTTAAAAAAATCAATTTGAGCTTTTTTTTTTTCTGGCACAAAGCTTTAATGAAAACGTTCCTTTTATGGTTTTGTGCTGTTTTGTTTCTACTCTCGCTCCCCAAAAAAATTTGATGCGGTACACTTTTTCCCCCCTACACACACCCCACCAAACGAACATAGATAGCCAGGGCAACACACTGGGAAGATTTTTCTTCTTTTTTATATCTCCTTAACCCAATAAAAAAATCTTTAACCAAATCAAAAAACATTCCTTACATAGAATAAGATCAATGCCCCCGCAATTTAAAAGACAAACAAAACATAGACACTTTTTTCAATCATCATAAAAAACCCGTATCAACTCTTTATTGAAAAAACCCTTTGGGGGGGCGAAAGTTCCCTATCATGATTAGTTACGAAAGGTTTAAGTTAAAAAATGGGGGTCCGTTTGGGGGGGTCCGGGGGAAAAAAAAAAAGGTGGGGGGGTTGGCCTGTTGGGGGGAAAAAAAGAAAGTTTTGGGGGGGGAAAACCCCAAAAGGGGGGTTTTGACGTTTACGATGGTGGTTAAAAAGAAGAAAAATGGGGGTTTGTCTTGTGGGCCTTGTAGGAAAATTTCTTTGGTTGTTGTTTTTTTAAAATTTGGATTAATAAAAAGTTACATAATTTTAAATTAGCCCCACAACTTTTAAAATTTTAAAAATTTTTTTTTTAACACCCCCCCCAAAAAAAAAATTTTAAAAAAATTTTATTGTTATATTCCGTGGTCCCGTCATCAAAAACCCAAACACATAAACATCGATGCACACTAAATTGAAAGTCCCTCTCCACATAGTAACACACGGAAAAAAAACATGTTTTAAACAAAAAATTTAGGCGGACAAAAACCCTCGGCCGTTAGTTCTTGCCCCTTCTCTTTGTCAATACATTTTTTCGTCATGTTTTTCCCCTAAGTCTTTTTAAAAAGTACTCATAATTTACGTTTGATCACAATCCCCCCCTCCTCAAAAAAAAAAACCAATACCAAATTTTTTTTTTGAAAAAGAAGTAAAACAAACAGCAAATCAAAACCTATAAATTACTTCACCGACGGAAAACGAAGCCGCTCAGGGAACATTCGGGGAGCCTTCCAGGACTCTCACACAACAAAAAACACAAGTTGTCGCCCCCAACGAACTCAAACCCTTGAATGCAGCTTTGCTGCCTCAGAACAACCCCCTCCCCCACACGGTAGAGACCACAATGTCTTGGGACCATCGGTCAGCCTCTCCAACCCCTACGGGGTAGAGATAAAACGCTTTTTCAAAAGGGAAACTCACCCAAAAGGAAAAATTTTTTCCACATGGGGGGAAAAGAGAAGGTCGCGAAAACATTCGCCGAACCGGGAAAAGGCTGGACTTCAAAGGGGAAACTCCTGAAATGACAACGCCCATCTCAAATTCTTGGGGGTTTTAAAGTTTGACGTTCCAGGACGTAAAGGGGCGATGATCTGTCTGCAAGATAAATCTGACTCCCCAAAAGGGAACCCTTACAAACTTCGAAAAGCCCAGACAAAGGCTAAACATTTCCCCCTCAATGTAGACGCCTTCTCACGTCCATAAAATTTCGACACGAATACGACGGGGTAAGGCATCATCACCTCCTGAAGCCCATACGCACCCCAACACAGAAAAGCACTCCTAGAAAAAGAATTACCCACCTAGGTAACAACAACACGGTGCAAAAAAGATTTTCCCCAATCTCCCAAAACTTCTGCCATCAGGAGTCCAAAAAATAGACCTTCCAGCACGTCGATCTTTGTCAAATCACGTGGGGCACTCACAGTAGGAACCAGGAACAAATTTTCCGAAAAAAATGAGCACCCCCCAAAAAAAGACCCACCTGCTTCCGTAGAGGGGTGGGAAAAATTCAAAATCTTTTAAAACCTTTTTACCTTCAGGCGCCATATACACCTCCAAAACATGACCAAGGAAAACCCTGAACGAAAGCCCCCTCGATCTTGAAGGGGGGACTTGAGGTTGAAAGACCCAGCGGGGGAGAACCCTTCACAGTTTTAATGACATCCCCTGACAAAAGTAAAACAAAAAAAGTCAAAAAAAAGAGGCGAAAACTGATCTAACCAGCAAAAGCATCATCTGAAACACTGAGGGGCCATACAATCCAAAAGGCACCTGACAAACGGAAAAAACCCAAGTGTGTTTGTAAAAGCCGTCTTCGGCATCCCGGGCTTAACCACGATCGCCAAACCTTTTTTCAAAATTATCTCGGAAAAACGAGCAACTCCTTGCAAAAAGACCTCAAAATCAGGAATTTTGGCATCAAAGACGGTAATCTTGTTCAAAATTTAAAACAAAAACAAAAACTACCGTACCATCTTTCTTCCCGACCACTGGGGATCAAGGGCTATTGATGGTTCAATGAATCCAAATCCAACCTAACCCAAATTCCTCTAACAACCCTTTGCAGAAAAGGGGATTTCAAACAATTTTTTTTTAACAGGGACACTGTTGTAGAGGGGGCCTAATATACATATGAGAAAGAACCGGTTTTGGGGGGCAAAGTCCGAAACATCAAAATTACAGCAACTCCCTGGGGTTTTTTCAGACAAAAACAAACAAACGCACTGAACGGACCTTCATCTGGCATGGAAGACGCCATGGAAAAGCTAAAGTGGGAATGGGAAAACGCATACAGCCCGGGGGAACCAAAGGGAAAAACCCCTTCACGAACTACAAACAGACTCCGGGAGGGGATCCACAAAAAAACCTTGGAAAACACTCAAGAGAAACCCTTTTCCGCTCACAAGCCAAAGGCCATCTCAACCCAACTGAAAACCTTGGAAAGAAAAAAGTAGACAACAACCTCAAAGGAAAAACGCAGAAATCAGAAACGTTTTAATGAAAACAAGCTTCAAACTCTTTCGTTTTCTGAACAAGACAGAACGGGGAAAAGTTTAATCAACAGGGATCTGACACAAAGGTTTTTGTCCCCCAAAAGCTTTTCTCAGCCCCCGAACGGCGGCTAAAGGAAGGTCACAAGAACATCACTAAACCCCCCACAGAAACCCAGGGACATTACCCACAATGAGTCTGCAAAAGGGGTATCCAATACACAACAAAACAAATCCCCCCAAAATAAGGACAATGACGAATGAGCCATGGGGAAAATTTCCCCCACGACCACAAAAAAAAAAACACTTTTACTGTTTCCCACATTGACTGTAAAAACTACCCTTTTCGAACGCCACAAAAATAGCACAGTATCACGCAGAAAAGAAAACAAAGTGCCATTCACAGAACCCGACCAAAAGCAAATTTTCCTGTGAACTCCCGCACTAGCAACAAAAGGAGTATCAAGAAAAAGGGAACAACCTGGACTGTTTGCTGTCAGCTGAGTTCTCAAAAAAAAGAAGTTACCCCCACAAAAGGACTTCATTTTGGGGCAAAAGGTTTAAAATCACAGGGGTTTCTACCTACTTCCATGGACACCTAACAGAACATTCCTTCTTTTTTACACAAAAAACCACAACAACAGGGTGACAAAACACTTCCCGGGAAACTCTTTCTGCCAAGGAAAGGGGGGCCACGACCCCGATAAAAACCGCCAAAATTTTTTCCACACCAAAAATTGAGACCACAATAACAGCTACCACCAAAGTTACTCCCATCACCCCCCGGGGGCCCAAGGAAATTGAAAAGTGAAAACTTTCCCGCAATGACCATAGTACAGTTTTTTTCAACGCCGGGAATATGCCATTTTTTTACAAACTGACCAGGAGTTTTGTACCCAACAACAAAAATGTTTACATCACTTTCCTAGAAAGCACCTAGTTTGGATGAGCATCTGATGACTCTGCAACTTACATTTCATCAAAAAATTTTCACACTCTCCACAAAAAAGGGCCAAATTTGAGACACACTCCCAAAAACTCACGAAAAATAAATCCCCCAGATCTTCAAAAGCTTACAATTTTTGACAAAAAAGACCCAACTTAACAAAAAGCCTAAGTTTTAAAGCAAAAGGGCCGAAAGGTTCATCGAGTAGGCTTTGCCCACGAAAAAGCTTTCGAAAACCATTGGAAAAACATGAAATTTTTTTTTGAAGTTTTTCAAAAGCCCTAAACAAAACATTATTTTCACAAGACTGTGATGAAGTTAAAACGGGGCCCCCAAACAATGCAGATAGGTATTTACCCCCAAAATCTCAGACCTCCCCAAAGGACAGCAGGGTTTCAAAACGAAACAAATAAATGTTTTTATCACATTCTTTTTTTAAAAGGGGGGAAATTAGAAACGTGGGGAGGGGCGTTAATCCGGGAAAAAACCCCCCTGTCTCCTTCCCCGTCCCAACCCCAATTGCGAGAGGTATTGTAACTGTATTCTTTTAGTTTCCTTACCTCTGATTTTTTTGTTTTTTTCTTTCTCTTTTTTTTGTATTTTCTCTTTTTGTTTCCTTTGTATTGCTCTCTTTTATCTCTTCTCCCCCAATTTTTTCATTTTGTTTTCCTCTCTTTTCCCTACTTGACAATGCATTTATCCACATAGGCCAAAAGTCTTCTCCCTCCGACCCAAACCTTACCTCGGTAAATATTAAAAAAACTTTTTCCTCGTCCACGAGGAACAAACGGGACTTTTCCCTTTGCCTTTCTGTGCCAAATTTAAAAAATGAAATAATTTTCCCGTCAAACCCACACACACCTAGGGCAAATACAAACAATTGCTATCACAAGCAAAAAAAAACTTTTGAAACCCTGATTGAAATATATAGAATTCCCAAAATTTTTTTTTTCTTTTTTCAAAAAAATTAACGCAAACACTCTTAAAAAGACTAAGTAATCAAACCCCCCCAACCCCAAAAATAAAAAAAACAAGAAACAGGGTTTTAGGGAATGGGGGGAAAGAAAAAAACAATGTAATCAATCCAAATTTCAGCAACAAGTAAAATCAAGCAATACAGAAGTAATAACAAAAAAAAATGTATTTTGTGGTTGTTGTTTTACCACAACATTTAAAAAAAACAACTAATAATTTTTTTTTTTCAAACTGGGTTTAGGGGAGCCACTCACACACTCATCATTTAAGAGAAAAACCCCAAAAGCTGAAGAAGCAACACAACCCCATAAAGATGGAAAACAAAAATCAAGAGAGACTGAAAAAAAAATTAAAGCCCCCAAGGGAAAAAAACTAGGAACGGCCCCCCGTATTCCCCCGAAACTTACAAGGGATACCCCCAAAAGTTTGGAGCGGAAAGAAAGTAGACAAAACAGTCAAAAACAAAACAAAACAACACAACTCATTGTTCAAAAGAAAATCTTAACGGACCTAACACTTTAAATTTTGGGAATTTTAGGGTACAAAAACAAATCCTACCACAAGAAATTTTGAATTCATAGCAAAAGCAAGTTTCACGGGCACCAAAGTTCGTATGGGGTGTGGGGCGTTTTTTTGTGACCTCGCTCTCAAAAAATTTGGATGGTGTACGACTTTCCCCTACCAACCCCCAACCCTACAACAAGATACCAGGAAAAACGTTGATTTTTCTTTTTATATGCTCCGCCATCAATAGAATCGTTACCAAATCAAATGTCATTACATAAAAAGTCAATTCACGTCAATTTAAACCAAACAAAACACACAATCTCATAACAGCGTATCATACCGAAAATTTAAAAAACTCACAATCTCGCCGGCGCCGTCCCTGTCTCACAATACAATCAAAGCATTCAGTTCCAATTTTCCCAAACCACAGTACCCATTTTAAAAAAAGACGAAGAAAGGGTAACCAAGGGCCCCCCAAAAGGTAAAAAAAGCCCCTTTACAAAAAAAACAACGTGAAGAAAAAACGGCCAACACAGCAAGCACAAAGATTTCGGAACTTCAGAAAAAGAAAAGCAAATTTACAAGGCACAAAAATCCACAGAAGAAAACCCGTAGTTCATAAAGACAGCAAACCCCAGATGAAGAACGAAGAAATTTTAAACACAGAAAAAAAGGAAGAAAACGAGATTCACAAGTTTAAACAATCAATATTTAATCCCGGGGGAAAAACCCAATTTCACCAAAGTCCATGGAACACAAAAAACTTCGATTCGCGTTTCCGTTGATTAAAAAAAAAATTTAAATTCTCCGGTATTTACCCTACAAAGTTTTCAACAATAAATCAGCCCACCCCAACTGCGGTGGGACAATTAGAGCAAAAATTTCTTAAGGGGTTTTAAGTCCCCCTTTGGGGGACACAGATTCACAAAATTTTATCAAATAATTCCTTCTTTATATTCCGCTGGCCCCTCATCAAAAAATCCCACAACAATGAACATCGAGCACTACGACTTAAAGTCACCTCTCCCCATAGAAATAGGGGAAAAACGATGATTAAAAAAAAATTTTTGGCTGGCACCAAACCTCGGCCGTATTTTTGCCCCTTCTCTTTTTTAATTCATTATTTTCGTCATGTAGTTACCAATCCAAAATTTTAATTACTCTAATTTTCGTTTCGTCACGAAACACCAGTTATTCATCTGCTGTGAGCAATTCCCCCAAATTTATGTCCAGCATGATTTTGCAAAAAGGATATTTTCATAAGCATTTTTTGATATTTGAAAAAAGCAAAAACAACCCTTCCATCTCCCCCTTTTAAAAAAAAAAGGGGGCATTTTGGGGACATGCAAACCCATTGCCAAAGGGGAACATTATTTTTTTTAATTTTTTTTAATTAATTTTGTGAGCAATTTTAAAAGGGTGTGTTTTTGGTTTTTTTTTTTTTGGGGGGGGGGGTGGGGTGTTGCACAAGGGCCTTGGAGCTTTTTTTTTTTTTTTTTTTTTTTTGGGGGGGGGGGGGTTGGGGGGGGGGGGGTTACCCCTTAAATTTTTTTTTTTTTTTTTTTTTTTTTTGGGAATTTAGTGTTTTTGGTTGTTTTGGTTTTTGTGGGGTTTTTTTTATAGCCTCACAGTTTTTTGGTGTCCAATCATCTTATTTTATAAGCATTGGTTGCTTAATGCATGCATATGCTCGGGATATATTTTAATCTATTCTATCAATCAAATTGAAATTTTTAAACATATTTAACTCGGTGTTAGTATCCAGAAGGTTTTTAAAAGTATTCAAATCTTTTGCTTTTTTCGTGTGTGCAGGTAGTTTGTTCCAATACGGTGCCACTCTGTTACTAAATGAAAATTTTCTAATATTAGTGCGACAATATTTAATTTGGATTTTGTTATCAGAATTTCTTGTAATTTGATTAGTGGTTAGTTGAAAAATGTGTTAAAATTTGTACTGTTAAGTCCCTTAAATAGCTTGTAAGTCTCAATCAAATCTCCCCTTATTCGTCGGAACTTTAACGATGGTAAATTTAACCTTCGCAATCTATCTGCATAACTAACATATTTGAATTCCTTAATTAACAAGTGGCTCTTTTTTTGTACTTTCTCAATACTTGCTGATTGCCTTTTTAAATAAGGCTCCATATCACATTTCCATTACGTGTGTGTTTGTGTTTATGTTGTGTGTGTGGAGTGTGTGTGTACCACAAAATACCTTTGTGTGCGTGTGTGTGTGTGTGTGTGTGTGTGTGTGTGTGTGTGTGTGTGTGTGGTGTGTGTGTGTGTGTACCACAAAATACCTAACACAGCACATCTTGCTAATATTTTCTTCTTCACCACCACAGAATCCCCATTACTGAGCACATACTGATATATGACTCTTATTTCATACCATTAGGAAAACACATTGATCAGATTTGACTAGGCCTACCACCGTCTTGAAACTCGCTTTTCGTTTTTTCCGAACTTCACAGTGAAGAGTACACGGGGGTTACTGTGAACATTTTCCTATCGTCTTCAAGATTATGTACAACCAGCGCTCACACCGTTAAAACAAAAAGAAATAAAAAAAAAAAAATCGCGCATATGACTATGTGTTTACGACTTCTGCCACACCAAATGGACAACTACTGAGTCCGGATAATCGATCGACCCCGCATGACCATACCTTGATGTTGTTTCATGTACTCCCCACAGCTTGTGGCATGATTTGCAACATCATGATGACTTTACTCCATCTCCAATTAATCATTTCTTGGGCAGTGGTATCAATACAATGATTGTGGCGTTCCATTTTTTTTTTTTTTTTTTTTTTTTACCTTGCTTGGCGACTCTGCTACCGCTTCTGCTACAAGCCCGCGCAGATCGACACGCTTTGACGTTTTTCCGCTAGCGTACGATGGTGGATGGATATTTCCTTAACATGAAAGTTAATTCAGCTTCGTCGTGCCAAATCATTAAAATGCAACGTGTATCGGAAACAAGCTTTTCTGCAGTGACTTCTGTGACAAGAGCAGACAGCTTTTTAAATTCGCTTTCAGACTTGTCTCCCTGAAAAAAAAAAAACAGACAAAGATGGACTATGGTAATGCATATGCGTCAAAACAAAACCAAAAAAAAGCAAATTTGGCCTGTTCTTTGTACACGGCAGTTTTGAAGCTATGCTGGCAGTCACGCATTCCAACACAAAACTATATCAACCTCTATTCAAGACTGGCACACCTGACGAAGGAGAATTCCAGACCACTCCAAGAAGAAGTTCTGGAGCTTCATCAAAGCGAGAAGGACAGAAGGAGTGGGCGTCTCTCCACTTAAAGAAGCTGGGAAACTAGTCTCCGACCCCAAGGAACAAGCACAGATCCTGAACACCCAGTTCCACTCTGTATTCAGCCCACCAAAGACACCATCACAGCTGAAGAGTTTGAACAGCGTGCCCCCCTGGACCAAAACTTCTAGACTACCCAGCATTGCGACAACACAACATCACGGAAGAGATGGAGTAAAGAGACTTCTGCTCAACCTTGACCCAAATAAAGCCTGTGGCCAGATGGCATTACTCCCAGACTTTTGAAGATGGTTGCAGTGGAGATCACGCCAGCCCTCACCCTGCTTTACCGCATTTCATATTCCTCTGGTACCCTGCCGCAGGACTGGAAACATGCCAACATCACACCTGTCTTCAAGAAGGGAGAAAGATATAACGCAGCCAACTACCGTCCCATCTCCCTCACCTGCATAGCCTGCAAGCTGATGGAACATATTATCACCAGCCACATCATGTCCCATTTGAGAAAATGAGATTCTTTGTCGAGCAGCACGGCTTTTTCGCCGGGACGGTCATGTGAGACCCAACTCCTAGGTATGTGGACGAAGCGACCAGAGAGATCGAGAAGGGAAACCAGGAGGACACTATCGTCCTCGACTTCTCAAAGGCCTTCGACAAAGTTAGCCATACCCTACTGGTCCACAAACTACGTCGTTACGGCATCGTAGGCCGCACCAACGCCTGGATTAAGGACTTCCTTGCGGACAGACAGCAGGCTGTGGTGGTGGAGGGAACAAGATCTGACCTTCTACCTGTAGAATCCGGTGTCCTCAAGGCTCGGTCCTAGGGCGAGTCTTTTTTCTTCTCTACATAAACGACCTTCCTGATGGCATCAAGTCGAAAGTCCGCCTTTTTGCCGACGATACCATGTGCAGCAAGACCATCGCGAAGAAAAAGATGAAGGAGTGCTGCAAGAAGACTACACTCCCTTACCACCTGGGAGAAGAAGTGGTCTATGGAGTTCCACCCACAGAAGTGCTCAACGCTACGAGTTTCTCGGAAGCGGAACAAGATTGCCCCTGTGTATGAGCTACATGGCCAGAATATCGAAAATGTCAACACCACTAAATACCTTGGTGTCAACATCCAGGACAATATGCAGTGGGAATCTCACATTGACTCCATCACGAAGAAATGCCAGCAAGACCCTAGGCTTTATCCGGCGAAACCTCAAGATCGGCAACAAGGAAAACAAAGGAAACTGCATATAAAGCCCTTGTTCGCCCGCTTCTTGAGTACGCAGCCACCGTCTGGGATCCCTACACTGCAAACGAGATTGAGGCCCTTGAGAAGACCCAACGAAGAGCAGCAAGAATGGGTGTCAAATCGCCACCGCCAAACATCATGCGTCGACTCCATCCTTGATTCTCTAAATTGGCCTTCCCTACAACAGCGTCGTAAGAAAGCCCGCTTGGAGATGTTTTATAAATTCCATCATGGACTCATCTCCATCAACTCCATGTACCTGCCCAAACCATCTGACAGCAGGCTGAGCTCGAGATCAACAATGACCAGAGCTACGACATTCCAACATGCACGACGCGGTACAGGCAGATGACGTTCTTTCCAAGAACCATACCAGAATGGAACAAGTTGCCTCAGGAGGTTGTGACAGCTGAGTCACTGGACTGCTTCAAGTCCAGGCTGGCCTCCCATCTTTAGAACTGAAACAACCACCCTCACCCCCTCCCTTTCCCACCACCCCAAATCCTCCCCCCCCCCCCCCTTGCCCTCCTCCTGACCACTGTTCCCTAAAATCTCCCCCCCCCTTTTTTTTTTTTTTTTTTTTTTTTTTTTTTCCTCACAACAGCGCAATCTTCGGCAATCTCCCCAAATACGACAAAACCATCAGCAAAATGATGTTGGTCGTACAAAGGAAGAAGAAGAAGAAGAACGAGTCAACCAAACACAGAGACAAACAATAACAAATATAGTAACTTTAGTTTGTTTGGTCTGAAGGAAAATGTTAATTGAGGAAGGGAAAAGAAAACAGTAAATAACAACCAAGTATGGTAACTGTTGCTCCCATGATGAAATAATTACTCCACGTTATTTACTGTTTGTTATTTCCTGCCTCACTTAAGGTTTCATATCATACCAAGCTAACCAAGGTTACCTGTGTTTGTCACTGATCATCCTCCTGTTTGTTTGACTCTCCTCAAGATGGAAAGTCTTGACTAAATGTTGATTTACTAGTCGATCCAAGATTATCTGTATTTGTTACTGTTTGTCCTCCTGTTTATTTGACTACATTTATGATTTGGAAAGAGAGGGGGTTAGTTACCACCAAGGACACAAACACAAGAAGAACATGTACCCACTTAGCTTTGCTTCTCTGTTCGTCTCCAAATCAAAAATGGCCCCCAGACCAAGCTAAGTGGCTACATGTTCTTCTTGTCACTGTCCTAAATGTTATTTGTTTTTGCCTGAAGAAGACCCAAGAGGTCGAAATGCATTGTGTCTTGTCCTGTGCTCTGTTTGTCTGTGTCCATGGCAGTAACTAACCCCCTCTCTTTCCAAATTTTTGCTTCATTTTCCACCCTCAGTCACTCTGTTTTGAAACTTTACATTTAAGATAGAAAAGGCTGTGCCAGTCTCGAATAAAAGATCATCTGTGTTTGTTCATTTCTCTGTTTGTCGTTTCTGTGTATGTGTCAGGTACAGGGTATATGAGCAAGCTTGGAATTTCCTGTTTGCTTGTCTGCACTACGTGCTCTGTGTTGTCATTTTTTCTAGCCAATTTGGTGTCATAAGCAGGGATTATGAGGTGTAGTTTTATAACATCATGGGAGCAAGAGTTACCCTACTTGTTCATTATTTACTGTTTAATCAAAAAATAAAAGATATTATGTGGGTGCGAGAAGGGACTCGGAGAACTACTGTCTTCACCTGCCTGATCAACCAGCTGGAAGCAATCCAGCACCACCCTTGGAAGCTTGTATTGTGTTCACATAAGGTGTTCTCCTTGTTTGTGCTGTGCTGGCATTTCTGTTAGTCAATTTGGTGTCGTAACCAGCATTCATTTGGAGTTACAGATGTGCAGTTATTTCATCACCTGTGCAACAGTTACTTTCACTTGTTCGTTTGTATCATATTTCCTTTCTTACCAAACAAACCGAGATTGCATGTATTTGTTATGTTCATCTCCATGCTTGTTTGGATATATTCAAGATTGAAGAGGCTGTACTTCTCTTTATTTTGTGTGGTTGTTTTTTTCCTCCACTCGTTGCTGTGTATACGTTGTCAGGTACAAGGTATATAAGCAAGCCTGTAACCCTGTAATGAATAATTCTTTTTCAAGATATAGCTTTTAACTATAAATCCTCATGTCTGATTATAAGCCACTGTATAATTTTTTTTCTGACTCATCTTGTATACCCTTTGGCTGGAATTATTCCTCCACACATCACAACATCCATGCTTGTTCTGATGCAGTCTCAGAACCAATATCCACAGAGTGCCATCAATGGCAAGGTAATTAATGGGCCAGCTTCCAGAACAGGTTCTGCATCGTTTCCAGGTCACTTCCAAGATGTCCAGCAGTACATGTATGTGCAGGACCTTCACCTTTTTTTCATCAATTGCCAGAGAAGGATCAACATTGTTGAGTCACCATGATGGTGTATAGTGGTGTCCATTAGAATATATGCACAGAACACACAACCATCTGCACCTCTGACTGACAACAGTGACAGAGTCACCCCGATGGTGTATAGTGGTGTCCATTAGAATATATGCACAGAACACACAACCATCTGCACCTCTGACTGACAACAGTGACAGAGTCACCCCGATGGTGTATAGTGGTGTCCATTAGAATATGTGCACAGAACACACAACCATCTGCACCTCTGACTGACAACAGTGACAGAGTCACCCGATGGTGTATAGTGGTGTCCATTAGAATATGTGCACAGAACACACAACCATCTGCACCTCTGACTGACAACAGTGACAGAGCCAGAGGGAACTCCCGCTATATCTTTCCAAAGAAATGAATTTGGAGATACCAAGAAATGGAAAGAAAGGAATTTGAAAAAGAATCCGTTCCAAATTCTCTCCAGTTCTCTCTCATGCCTACTAGCTCATGTGGTGGGTGATCTGATCACCCACCACATGAGCTAGTAAGCATGAGAGAGAACTGGAGAGACTGTTTCATTATGACAAATAAAGATGATGTTGAGGAATCCATCATGCGACAAGGTTGTACTCAATGGTTTCTGCTGCTTGAATTGTAAAAGCAATTTGCAAGGATGGTGAAGAGAGTGTGTGTTTGTATGTGAGCAAGTGAACAACTAAAGTATGTGTGTGTGCTTATGACTGTGTGTGTATATGCACTAGTGTGTGTGTGTGTGTGTGTGTGGGGTGTGTGTGTGTGTGTGTGTGTGTGTGTGTGTGTGTGTGTGTGCACGCGCGTGCGTGTGTAAGTCTTGAGTGAAAATTGCACACTTTAAAACACTGACACTCAGCAAAAACAAGCACACAAATAGCCAACAACAAAACAAAGAACACACTGTTACTGATACAGTTTATTTCTGGAAGTACAGGAACAGCACACAAATAGCCAACAACAAAACAAAGAAACACACTGTTTTCTGATACAGTTTACACTGTTACTGATACAGTTTACACTGTTACTGATACAGTTTACACTGTTACTGATACAGTTTACACTGTTACCGATACAGTTTATTTGTGGAAGTACAGGAACAGGACACTGCGGGCATTCATGGCGTTTGACTTTTCATGCAAAAAACATTATGCTCATCAGGTGTCTCCATAAGATACACTCATTTCATGTTGTTTTGACCCCAACTGACTGCAGGGAGCCATATCAAAGCTGTCATAGACTCCTTTGGTGACATCCCTTCATGCACATAACACAACATACAAAGGATATATGAGGGATTCTTGAATATTGAAATATATATTTATCTTCCAAAGATTATCATATTCAACACAATGAGCTCTGCAATACAAAAGGCAAATGTTTTTTCCTACCAAGCTTGGCCATCATCAGAACGACAGAGACCTGACACTGACTGATAAGTACCGGAAGCCATTTTCTTTCAATCACAGCCAATTCCTTTTTTTTTTCTTGTTTTAGTCCTCCAACCTTCTTTTTTTTTAAAGTGGGTCCTCTATCGCAGCCAAGTTAAAATGGATCACTTAAATGAAACATACTGTCCATTTTGTCTGTCAACAAAATACCTCAAAAGATCTGAGATATTGAACATAAGCAAGCAACTATTTGTTTCACCTGATTCGTCGTCTTATCCCACCATGTCCACCAGCACTGAACACTCTTTCAGTGAAATGCATTACTGACAACAGATGGTTTTCCACCATAATCTGCATACATGTTTTGCTAGTGATTTGCAATGTCCAGAAAATGTTTGGCCAGTGAGTTCAAATATTCATCTGAAACAACAGCAAGGAAACTACTGACTCGTATCTGACACCTGCTTTTAAAACTTCAGCATGGGTGCTCCGTACATGACAAGAGTACTGCTCTCAGATAATGGATGGCATCATCACTTCAGATCATTTTTCTGCTGCCAAATTATTCAAAACACTTTTTTTTAAATCCAGGTTATCAAATGCAAGAATTGAACAAGTACATTAGATACTTAACTACAGCATGAAAATGGTTCTAGTGCCAGAGCACAAAAAGTGATGCCAGTCTTTCCAGTGTAAATATACATTTGAACATTTGCTTTCACGTGCTATGTGAGGAGCAAGATCACTGCTTACAATTTCCTGCATATCATTTACATCATGCATCCTGTATCTTTAATCAAATCTACATGCAGCCATGCTACATTCTCAGTCATAATCTTGTAGCTAAATCAATTTCAGGTATGACAAACCAAAATAAATTTCAAAACAAAACAAAACAAACAAAAAAATCACACACAACCAACCATTCACTTTGTAAGTATCCATCTGTGATTATGAGCCAACAAACTGATGATATACAACTTCAGAGTGGAACCTTTGTCAACAGTTGAGCACACACCTCCCACTCCTAATACTGGCACCATCAGCACCGCCCCCCAGCAGCACGCCCCATCAGCTCACAGAAGTGTGATCTTCTCTGTGGCCTTGATGCCTTCCTGGGCCAGGCGAGACAGCATGGGCTGGTAGATGTCCAGGGTCAGTGGCACCACCACACCTTTACGCTGAATCTCACCTGCAACAGGACCTCCATGTTGACAGACTGGCGAGAAAGGATTCATGGGTCCAAACCTGCACAGGTCAGCAACAACCCATGAGCCTGAAACTGACTCAGAACTGAAGAACTGGACAAACATCCAGGGAGCTCATCACAGCACCAGTTAATTTGAACAGCAAACTGGGCCATTTCACCTCCCCACACAATAGAGTATCACTGAATTTCGACATAAACACCCTATGTGCTGTGCAGAAAACATATGGAGTAGTAATTACAGTCAACATTCTGCATTTGTGACTGAAAGCTTGTACGGTCACACTTGCACTTGTTAAGCTGGTGACACTTGGTGACGAGGGATGTGATAGTTCAAGTAAACTGCCAAAAGCTGAAAGCTATCGGGAGGAACTTATTCATTTCTTCACTCACAAATGCATGAGCAGCATTTTTGTGATTGTCACTATTGATTTCACTTGATCATGTGAAAGGAGGGCCGACAGCTGCATGATAAATGCACATAGGACACACAGATCTCCAGGGTACCTACAACTTCTCTCCCTGTGCGTTCTGTTTTGGCCACAACAGAAGCTTCCTTTTACTTTTTTCTTTGCCCAAATCACTGATAGCGCTTTTTTCTCTTCAATAAGGGACAGGAAAGACAAAGGATCGGAAGGAAGACTTTACAAACATAAATATTGTCACTTTTAGTATTGTTTCCAAATCATGCTAACTTGGTACACACACAACACACACACACACACACACCACACACACACACACACAACACATATATGCATACACTCATTTACTCTTTCTCAACTCTCTAATCATTCAGTTTGATACACTGTCTCTTTCGCCCTTCACATTCCTTCTGCAGTGTCACTGACCATCAAGGATCATCTTGGTGACGATGCCGACTGGCAGACCTGCAGTCTTGGCCATGGCAGAGGGGCCGTTGACCTCCCCATAGCTGACCAGGTCAATGCAGCGCTGCTCTCGCTGACCGTCTGGGTACAGCACCTGCACGTCGTGGTGCATCAGCAGCATGTCTCTCTCCTCAGGGCCTGGACACACACACCAAGGGAAAATACACAGTGCTGTGTGCCCTGATACTATTCTCTGCACAAACAAAGACACACAGCAGCAGCATGTCTCTCTCCTCAGAGCCTGGACACACACACCAAGGGAAAATCGCACAGTGCTGTGTGCCCTGATACTCTGGACACACACACCAGGGAAAATCCACAGTGCTGTGTGCCCTGAAAACCATTCTCTGCACAAACAAAGACACACAACAGCAGCAGGGTGCTAACCATACACATTCCAGTGACAACTGCCTGCATAAAATAAGACATTCTTGAAGACCAAGAGTCACCCTGCAATTCTGCGTAAACAACATATGACGACATGCTTTTTTGTTTGATGTTTCACGTGCTTTAACCCACAGATTAAAAATAATCAAATCACTAAATGACACTAACGCTGCAAATGAATCTTTAAACTTTTATACAATTTCATCTGTTTTCTGGCAATCTTGACGACAAACAAACAATACAATAACCCACATTGTAATTCTTTACCTGTATGCACTGTAATGTTAAGCATTAATTGCAAAATGAAACTGATAGCTGTGGGGGGGGGGGGGGGGGGGGGGGGGAGGTAATTCTGAACAGAACACTATTTTCTTCTTTTATTGCCATACAGCAGTGGGGGATTGCAATAATGTACAGAACGCTTCCTTTTTTTCTTTCATTGCCAGAGAGCCGTTTTAATATGATACCATAAGTTTGTAATAACATAAACGTCTCTGATAAGATTGAAATCATGTAAACACCACAATTTTCTTTTTGCAATGCCACATTGCTGCTGGATAATACACCACATGCAGGACTGTCATCTTTCTCTCTTTGTTGAAAATGGCAGGTGAAGAACATCTTCATTCTTCCAAATTAAAGTGACTTATTTACATATCAGACTTTTGCGCCCAGATGTTGCTGTCTTGAGTAGTCCTCATTAATAATTCTCTCTAGTGAAAAAAAAAATGATAAAAAGTAAAGTTTGGGAACTTCTTTGTTCTTGGTGGGTTCTTCAGTGGAAAGTGAAGGTGTCCTGCTGGTGATTTGCATTTCAACACAGCACACAACGAACTGCTTTTATATTGCATTGAATATTGCTTCATCCGTCTGTGTCCCTTTGAAAAATTCTCCTTTCTTCCCAGGCTAGGACTCAAAGAGGTTCACCGACGGTGATAATTTGGGAATGTGATTTGTCATTAGTTTTGCCATTGAGGTAGCTGCATCGCATCTTTGGGATATTCTTTCAGGACTTGGTTCCATTGCTGTGGTGTACATACACAAAATTTAAGTGCAACTCATTTGTTTCAAGATGTTCTATTAAATAAAAAAAAAACCTGTTCTGAAGCTTTCTGATAAACTTGTCAGACATGCACACACATGTGACTCACCGAAAGCCAGTCTTTTGGCCAGGTAGTTGGACAGGGTGTCAATGGGAGTTCCCTTCTTGTCAATGAGGTCATCACTCACCAGCCCCAGACTGGAGAAACACAGCACAACACATGACTGACACTACTGCTGCTACTGATGACCAATGGACAGCGTTTTCATGAGAAATATTATGACACTTCACTCAGTTTCAGCCATTCCTTCCTGTCTCTCCGGTCAGCCATACTCCATTCAAACACCAATCCATTGCTTCCTCTCTCTCTCTCTCCGGTCTGCCATACTCCATTTCAACACCAATCCATTTTTTCCTGTCTCTCTGGTCTGCCATACTCCATTCAAACACCAATCCATTCCTTCCTGTCTCTCTCTCTGGTCTGCCATACTCCATTTCAACACCAATCCATTCCTTCCTGTCTCTCTCTCTGGTCTGCCTTACTCCATTTCAACACCAATCCATTCCTTCCCCTCTGTCTCTCTCTGGTCTGCCATACTCCATTTCAACACCAATCCATTCCTTCCTGTCTCTCTCTCTGGTCTGCCATACTCCATTTCAACACCAATCCATTCCATCCTCTCTCTCTCTGGTCTGCCATACTCCATTTCAACACCAATCCATTCCATCCTCTCTCTCTCTGGTCTGTCATACTCCATTTCAACACCAATCCATTCCATCCTCTCTCTCTCTGTGGTCTGCCATACTCCATTTCAACACCAATCCATTTCTTCCTGTCTCTCTCTCTGGTCTGCCGTACTCCATTTCAACACCAATCCATTCCTTCCTCTCTCTCTCTGGTCTGCCATACTCCATTTCAACACCAATCCATTCCTTCCTGTCTCTCTCTGGTCTGCCGTACTCCATTTCAACACCAATCCATTCCTTCCTCTCTCAGGTCTGCCATACTCCATTTCAACACCAATCCATTTCTTCCTCTCTCTCTCTCTCTCTGGTCTGCCATACTCCATTTCAACACCAATCCATTACTTCCTGTCTCTCTGGTCTGCCATACTCCATTTCAACACCAATCCATTACTTCCTGTCTCTCTCTGGTCTGCCATACTCCATTTCAACACCAATCCATTACTTCCTGTCTCTCTGGTCTGCCATACTCCATTTCAACACCAATCCATTGCTTCCTCTCTCTCTGGTCTGCCATACTCCATTTCAACACCAATCCATTGCTTCCTCTCTCTCTCTGGTCTGCCATACTCCATTTCAACACCAATCCATTGCTTCCCCTCTCTTTCTCTGGTCTGCCATACTCCATTTCAACACCAATTCATTCCTTTCTCTCTCTCTCTCTGGTCTGCCATACTCCATTTCAACACCAATCCATTCCATCCTCTCTCTCTCTGGTCTGCCATACTCCATTTCAACGCCAATCCATTCCATCCTCTCTCTCTCTGGTCAGCCATAGTCCATTTCAACACCAATCCATTGCTTCCTCTCTCTCTCTCTGGTCTGCCATACTCCATTTCAACACCAATCCATTCCATCCTCTCTCTCTCTCTCTGGTCTGCCATACTCCATTTCAACACCAATCCATTCCTTCCTCTCTCTCTCTCTCTGGTCTGCCTTACTCCATTTCAACACCAATCCATTCCTTCCTGTCTCTCTCTGGTCTGCCATACTCCATTTCAACACCAATCCATTCCTTCCTGTCTCTCTCTCTGGTCTGCCATACTCCATTTCAACACCAATCCATTCTTTCCTGTCTCTCTGGTCTGCCATACTCCATTTCAACACCAATCCATTTGTTCCTGTCTCTCTCTGGTCTGCCATACTCCATTTCAACACCAATCCATTCCTTCCTGTCTCTCTCTCTGGTCTGCCATACTCCATTTCAACACCAATCCATTCCTTCCTCTCTCTCTGGTCTGCCATACTCCATTTCAACACCAATCCATTCCTTCCTCTCTCTCTCTCTGTGGTCTGCCATACTCCATTTCAACACCAATCCATTCCTTCCTGTCTCTCTCTCTGTGGTCTGCCATACTCCATTTCAACACCAATCCATTCCTTCCTCTCTCTCTCTCTGTGGTCTGCCAAACTCCATTTCAACACCAATCCATTCCATCCTCTCTCTCTCTCTCTGGTCTGCCATACTCCATTTCAACACCAATCCATTCCTTCCTGTCTCTCCGGTCTGCCATACTCCATTTCAACACCAATCCATTCCTTCCTGTCTCTCCGGTCTGCCATACTCCATTTCAACACCAATCCATTCCTTCCTGTCTCTCCGGTCTGCCATACTCCATTTCAACACCAATCCATTCCTTCCTGTCTCTCCGGTCTGCCATACTCCATTTCAACACCAATCCATTCCTTACTGCCTCTCTGGTCTCCATACTCCATTCAAACACCAGTCCATTCCTTCCTGTCTCTCCGGTCTGCCATACTCCACTTGAACACCAATCTGCCTTAATCTGCTGTCAAGGGCAACCCTACTTGCCATTCCCATATGGGGAAACCTGCTAAGCTGTGAAAGTTAAGATGTGCTTTTTGAAGGCAGCAATGCTTGTTAAAGTGTAAAGTAATTCGATTTGCCTCTAAAAAGTTTTAAAATTATGTTTTTCAGCTTATGCTGAAAGTGGCTATGACTGAAGGTCATAGGTGACTATCCACTCAACACAAACTGTTGATAATTCTGTGGTCCAGGTGCCGAAGAATTAATAAAGATGGCTGAGAAAGCTGTGTATACATTACAGGCGTGCTTTGCACTTGTTTTAACCTTCAGTGATATCATGTGACCCCCGTGGGATTGCCGGGGTGTGCCTATGGAGGTGGCACTGCTAGAATTCAGCGTCCCTGCCAGTCACCAGGCATGTCGTAAGAGGCGACTAAGGTGACACTGGTCCTCCAGGTTGGGGGTTGGGCACAGGCTAACAACCCTGTCCCTTAAAAAAAATGATTGTTACAGAAACCAATACCAGAGCATCCGACACAGATGGCGACGGCAATGAAGCACACCAGGCAACTGGACTGATGACGGACGACAGCCAAACCCGAGAGGGAGCTGGCGCCCCGATGGTGGATTTGCTGAAGCCGAAACAGAAGATGAGGGTGGGGTGCTGGAACGTCCAGACCTTGTACCAGACTGGCAAGATGCCCCAACAGTCAAAGAGTTTGACAACTACAGCCTGGGACATCTTGGGAGTCAGCGAGGTCAGATGGACCGGCACAGGAAAGAGGAGACTGCGTCAGGACCATACCATTGTCTTCTCTGGAAGATCAGATAACCAACACTCTGAGGGAGTAGCACTTCTCCTCAACAGAAAAAAAGAAAAAGCATTACTAGAATGGAAACCATTTGGACCAAGACTTTTGAAGGCAAGATTCCACTCCAAATACACCAAGCTGACAGTTCTAGTTTGCTACGCACCAACCGAAGATGCAGATATAGAAGCCAAGGATGCATTTTACGATCAGCTCCAAGCAGCAGCGGAGAGTATTTGCGCCCATGACATGGTGCTGATCCTCGGCGATTTGAATGCAAAGATGGGCAGTGACAACACACGGGAGGGAGCATGTTATGGGCAAACATGGAATTGGTACCATCAACGACAATGGAGAAAGACTAGCAGACTTCTGTGGAGAGAACAACCTGTTGATTGGAGGCACCCTTTTTCAACACAGAGATATTCACAAAACAACCTGGACATCACCAGACGGACCACCAAAAACCAGATAGATCACATCATAGTCAATCGGAGATGGAGGAGCTCCCTTCAAGATGTCAGGGCCTACAGAGGACAGATGTTGCCAGTGATCACACCCTTGTGTTGGCCACCGTTTCCCTGAAAACTACGCCGAACACGAGGAAGACAGGCACGTCAGCAGAGAATAGACTCTGACAGACTGAATGAGACGCTCACCAAACAAGCTTTCGCTGTGGAAATAGAGAACAGATTCCAGGCGCTAGGGGAACAACAAGAGTTAACAATAGACAGCTTCAACCAGGCCTTGCGGGAAGCAGGAGAAAAGGTACTAGGCTTCCGCCGAAAGAAGAAGGAAGAGTGGATAGGGAAAGGAACCTGGGAAAAGATAGATGAAAGAAAGCTGACAAAGCAGAAGATCAACAACACCAGATCAGAACGCTTGAAAGAGCAGCACAGAAGAAGATATGCAGAATTAAACAAAGAGGTAAAGAAGATGACAAGAGCTGACAAGAAGGACTACATCGAGAAACTGGCAGATGAGGCAGAGGAAGCAGCTGGTAGAAATGATCTAAAAACGCTGTACAAGATAAACAAGCAGCTAAACAATGGGTTCCAAAACAATGATGTACCAGTAAAGGACAAGAATGGGAAGGTCGTTGAGGGAGAGGCAGAAAAACTACAGCGCTGGAAAGAACATTTCGAGTCAGTTCTGAACAGACCAAACCCCCCTCAGCTAGCAGATATCCAACCGGCAGGTATAGACCTGGACATCTGCATCGATCCACCGAGCCTAGAAGAAGTGACAGCAGCAATCAAAACAATGAAGAATGGAAAAGCACCAGGGCAGATGGGGTAACGGCAGATATGTTGAAAGCAGATATTAATGTGACAGCCCCTATTCTGACGGAGATCTTCAGACAGGTTTGGGAAACGGGCCAGACCCCTGAAGCGTGGAAAACTGGTCTTATCTTCAAGTTGCCCAAAAAGGGAGATCTTGGAGATTGCAACAACTGGAGGGGCATAACACTTCTTTCTCTCACTAGCAAGGTATTTAGCAAGGTTGTGATGTCAAGGCTGACGGAAACCCTTGAGAGGAATCTCCGTCCACAACAAGCAGGCTTTCGCCCTGGACGATCCTGCTCAGATCATATCTTCACTCTGCGCCAGGTTCTGGAACAGAGCAATGAGTGGAACACGCCTTTGTACATCAACTTCATTGACCTGGAGAAGGCATTTGACAGCATCCACCGAGAGTCCTTATGGAAAATCCTGAGACACTACGGAATCCCTGCAAAACTTGTCCGGGTCATTGAGATGCTGTACAGTGACTTCAGCGCACAAGTGATCTGCAACACGGAGCTCACAGACGCCTTCAATGTCGGCACGGGAGTGAAACAGGGCTGCATCCTATCGCCTTTCCTCTTCATCCTGGCCATGGACTGGATATGAAGAACGCCACAGACAGAGAGAGGAGGGGAATCAGATGGACCACGACAATGGTGGCAACAACAACACTGGAAGACTTGGACTTTGCTGACGATATTGCCCTGATGTCACATCGCTACCAAGACATGCAGGAGAAAACAGATGCCTTGGCAGCAACAGCTGGAAACCTTGGCTTGAAGGTCAACACCAAGAAGACAAAGAGCATGAGAATGAATGCCAGAGTCCAAGACAACATCAAACTGAACGGAGACGAAATTGAGGAAGTTAGCGACTTCACCTATCTTGGATCCAAGATGTCAAATACAGGGGATGGGGAGGTGGAGATCCGGGCTCGACTTGCAAAAGCCAGCCAGGCCTTTGCCTCACTACAGGAGCACATGGAAGACAGGGAATATCCGCCTGAAGACCAAGTTACGAATCTTCAAATCAAATGTAATAAGCACCCTTCTTTATGGATCAGAATCATGGAAGAATGACCAAAACCATCAGCAACAAACTAGATGTCTTCCAAAACAGATGCCTCAGACGCATTCTACGCATCTATTGGCCGAATACCATCACCAATGAAGAACTCCACCAAAGAGCAGAAACTGAACCCATCTCAACGCAAATCAAACGAAGCGTTGGCGATGGATAGGCCATGTGCTCCGCCAGCAGACAACAGCCATTTCCAGAATCGCCCTACGATGGACTCCTGATGGCCGAAGAAGAAGAGGACGCCCCAAGGAAACTTGGAGGAGAACAGTAGAGAGGGAGATGAAGGACAATGGTTGGACATGGGGCCGTCTGGAACGTGTTTCAGCCGACCGACATCAGTGGCGGGCTCTGGTCGAGGCCTTATGTGCTACCAGCACAAGAGGACTAGATAGATAGATAGATATCATGTGAGACATACAAGAAGTTGGCTTCAATATTGCAGATCGGATTCTGGATGTTGGGAACAAAGGTAAGTGACCTTAACTTTAAAACATTACACCAATCATTCCTTTCCTCTTTGAACTGTGAAATCAGAATAACTCATCGCAAAGGCTGATTGGGCAACTTACTTGACAATGATGTCCAGCTGTTCCTTGTTCTTCTTCAGTTTGGTGAGAACCAGGTCCAGCAAGCTCTCTGTCGGGATGTCATGGGGTTTGTCAAACAACTGGCACACGAAGCCTTTCTGCAAACGCAAGAACCAGGAGAAGCAGGAACACGTCAACAGTGACTGACCCTCACTCATGTCTCTGCAAATTCATAAGCATCTCATGGGAGAGCCTAATCTCCCATGCAAAACAGTTCTTTAAGAACCAGGTCCTCCTGTATCAAGGTTCTCCTAAAAAATAAAGACTCAGCTTTACCAGGACCTTAATGATGGCTGGGAAGTATGATTAGCATAGAAGACAGCCACCTGCTTAAGATGCTCATTCAGCTGGTGTCAAGTACAAAACAAACAAAAAAACTATGGCAAAGCACTTCAAAGGCAGCCTGAAGACTTCATGAAAGGTGTGCAACAGTCCTACCACTGACTAGGAATCCCTGGTGGCAAATCAATGCACCTGGCAGGGCTACCATTTGTACTGACAGACAGGGGGTCCCAAGGACTCCTTCACTGATGCTATAGAGAGTCCCAGAGGGGGTATAGAGAGTCCCCATGAACAAAATTAACCAATACAGAAAATGTAGTATTTCTTGCTTTTTTAATTATCGGCTTGATAATCTGAACATTTCAGAGTAAATGAATCTCTCTCTCTCTCTCTCTCTCTCTCTCTCTCTCTCTCTCTCTCTCTCTCTCTCTCTCTGAAAACATTTCTTTTAAAAAAAACATTTCTTGTTAGGTGGTGTTGCTGTAGATATTTCTTTAGGAATCGACGATTCACTGTCTGTAGCATCTTCAGAAGATGTTTCTCTGCGTTTTTTAGGAGCTCCCAACCACTGAAGCAACGACATATTTGCGAGATGCGATAGCCGTGAACTTCCTTTCTGCTTCGTTCGCCTACGCTTGTGCACGCGATTGTTACAACTTGTAAGTCATCGAATTGGTTAATTAGTGGCGGCGGGCGCCACAGTCTGAATTATAAGTAAGCCGGTCGACTGAGTAACCGTTCAGTGACGTGGGCCACAAGGCGAGCCTATCAGTGTTTACGCAACTTCTCGGCTTACTGTACTTTCGCAGGCACACGCTGTCCTGGATCTGACGGCAGGCAATCGTGCTCGAAGCTTGTGGTGTGCTCAGCTTTGATCACTGACCGCGGCACGTTTTGGGGTTTGCCTGATTTTGTAGTGCGTCCCACAGGACTCGCTACACGTTTTGTTAGTGCGTCCTTTTTGCTCATAGTGCGCATGGACGCACATATGTGCATCATTGGGAGCCCTGCCTGGTACTTGGCAATCTACACTGGTTTTCAAGCTTTTGAAACCCAATGGATGAAGAGACTGTAGATTCGATGTTTCAGGACAACTATTACGACTGCAAAAAAAAAAAAAATGCTTTCTGATAACCTTTACAGTTTATACGATGGTTCTTTGTGTGTGAATGTATCAACATGTGTGTGAAACAGACAGAAAGACAGCAAATAAAGGTATCAGTTCGTATGTGCATCCAAACTCCTGTAACTTCTTATATCTACTGATTATCACTACTTTTTTTGGTCTGTGTTTGTGTCTGTATATGTGAAAGACAGAGACAGACAGAGAGACAGAAAGAGAAAGAATGAGAGAAATGGAGAGAGAGGGGAGAGCAAAATGTACACATCAACTCATATGTGCATCCCAATTTATGTGACTGGCCATGTTTACTTGTGAAAAAAAATGCACACTTCAAATTCACATGTGCATCCCATTCATGCAACTGGTCATATTTACTTCTACTTTACGTTTCTTGCCTTTGGAGCATATGGAAGAATTTGTTAACATCAAACTGAAAAATAACATGATTTCAACAAAAACAAAGCACACACACCACCACGTCCCTACCCATGTGATGTGAGGCCCACCAGGATGAAGGCTTGCCTGTGGGTTAGAGTCCAGGAAGCCCAGTGCCAGCAAAGCCTTTACACCATCCGTAAAGCCCTGAAATGTATTGTGTGGATCATGTCATGCAAAGCCTTTACACCATCCGTAAAGCCCTAAATGTACTGTGTGGATCATGTCATACTAAGCCTTTACACCATCCGTAAAGCCCTGAAATGTACTGTGTGGATCATGTCATACTAAGCCTTTACACCATCCGTAAAGCCCTGAAATGTATTGTGTGGATCATGTCATACTAAGCCTTTATACCATCCGTAAAGCCCTGAATGTATTGTGTGGATCATGTCACACTAAGCCTTTACACCATCCGTAAAGCCCTGAAATGTACTGTGTGGATCATGTCATACTAAGCCTTTACACCATCCGTAAAGCCCTGAAATTGTATTGTGTGGATCATGTCATACTAAGCCTTTACACCATCCATAAAGCCCTGAAATGTTTTGTGTGGATTATGTCATGCAAAGCCTTTACACCATCCGTAAAGCCCTGAAATGTATTGTGTGGATCATGTCATACTAAGCCTTTACACCATCCGTAAAGCCCTGAAATGTATTGTGTGGATCATGTCATGCAAAGCCTTTACACCATCCGTAAAGCCCTGAAATGTATTGTGTGGATCATGTCATACTAAGCCTTTACACCATCCGTAAAGCCCTGAAATGTATTGTGTGGATCATGTCATGCAAAGCTTTTACACCATCCGTAAAGCCCTGAAATGTATTGTGTGGATCATGTCATACTAAGCCTTTACACCATCCATAAAGCCCTGAAATGTATTGTGTGGATCATGTCATACTAAGTCTTTACACCATCCGTAAAGCCCTGAAATGTATTGTGTGGATCATGTCATGCAAAGCCTTTACACCATCCGTAAAGCCCTGAAATGTATTGTGTGGATCATGTCATACTAAGCCTTTACACCATCCGTAAAGCCCTGAAATATACTGTATGGATCATGTCATGCAAAGCCTTTACACCATCCGTAAAGCCCTGAAATGTATTGTGTGGATCATGTCATACTAAGCCTTTACACAATCGGCAAAGCCCTGTAATGTTTTGTGTGGATTATGTCATGCAAAGCCTTTACACCATCGGTAAAGCTCTGAAATGCATTATGTGGATTATGTCATCAACATCGATGCTCTGACAGTGCAAATAAAACCTTGCAAGATACAAAATGTGGATCGTCTTATCTGCATCAATGTTTTGACAGCATCATTGAAACTACAAAAAAGATCATCTAGACTGTGTTATGAGCAACAAGATATTGACAACATCAATCTTTTTCTTCTTTTTTTTTCGCGTACGCAGGCTGATACTCCTGCGGACACTCCCTGTACAGACAGGCAAGGATTAATCCCATCTACACAACAAAGGGAGTGGAGTTTTGTGTGTATGACTGTTTTTTTATCCCACCATTAAGGCAGCCATACTCCAACTTCAGGGAAGGTGCATGCTACGTGTAACGTGTCATCCATGCCAACGGCCAAACCAGCCTTCTCTTCCGAAAGATGGTGATGTGATTTTACGTGTGTGCAAGATGCGTTCACACATGGAACCTTGCTTTATAGTCTTATTCGAAGGACTGTATGGGAAATGGAGTCAGAACCAATGTTAACTCTGCGGGAAAAATCCCCTTGTACCGAAATGGCCCGGAGGAGATTCAAACCTGCAACCCCAAGATTACGAGTCTGGCACTCTACCACTAGGCTATTCCGGCGCCCGACAACATCAATCAAACCTTGTACCACATAACATAGATTATGGTATCAATATCAACCTATTAAGCGGTATAAACTGTCATCCACCTCAGACTCGGTGCCAATCAAAAACAGCAGAGTCTTTCACATCAGACGTGTTGCAGTCTGCAAGCTCACCTTGTATCTGACAGTACCCCGCAGCACTGTCTCTGCTGACGTGATCCCATAGGACTGGACGTACTGTGTAGAGTCATGGTTGGGGAACCCCTCCAGGTCAAAGCCCGGCAGAAAGTCCAACGCTTCCGTGGCATCCATCAGACCTCCATTGCCAGGAACTTCCACCACCTACAAGAAAAAATTACAAATTCAACCAAGGTGATCCTTTCTCTCTTTCATACAGAGTGCATTCCTTGACTGAGATGGTGTACTTTTCCTGGTTCTAATCATCTTCTCATATGAAAAAAAAAAGTGCAGAGAACAATACTGTTCTTAAGGTAGCGTGCATGCACTTATGCGCGCTCACACACACACATACACACACACATATGCACACGTGCATGCATGCACGCACTCATGGTCATACACACACACACACACACACACACACACACACACACACACACACCACATCAGTATACACACAGACCCCTACATACAGATTACATCCCTTGGAGAGCAAAGAACATGACCTGCCCATCACGGAGGTAGCGAGCAGAGCTCAGTGTATCTTCTAACGCACCCTTAGGACACCAACTGAAAAGATACAAACAGAATAACTTCCAGTGATATGTTTTCATGAAGCATTCCGACTTAAACAAAAAACAGACAGCAGAGTCTGCTCAACATCAGTTTCAGGGGATTTTTAAAAAGTAGAACTGTAGAACTGATGCCCCCCTAATAAATCTTAGAAAGTATCACAGTTGGAGCAAATGGTGGGAGAGAGCCAGAAAGCATGACCAGGCAAGAAAGTTGTGACAGGCAATCATCTGATCTCTTTTTTCCGATCCTGCAGCAGCTATGCCACAAAACCAGGTTAAAAGGAAACTCAAAAGAATTCAAAACTTCATTTTCTGTTCACAGTAAAATTTAAAGACTGGGTAAAATCACAGTTTAAAAAAAAATTTATATATTACTGGGTAAGATCAGAGTTTTAAAAAATCTGCATTATCACATATTGTATGAGCAGCCGGTATGATGTAAAGTCAAAGCCAAACAGCTTGATTACCATTCTGCTTGCCAGACTTACTGAGACTGCAGAATTTGACATACCGTACTTGTAAGCAATATTACTTCAGGGCCTACGACTGTTAAGAATGGCAATGGTTTTCTTTTTCTGGTAATTTGAATCAGCTGAAATCACCATTTATCACACAAAGTTGAATGGATGATAGCTTGGGTTAGGTTTGTTGTTGTTGTCGTTTATCCTTCGCAGGCAAAGATGAGTATGATTTCTGCCACCACTGGGGGGGGGGGGGGGGGGGGGGGGGGGGTATGTGTGTGTGTGTGTGTGTGTGTGTGTGAAGATGACTGATCAGACCAATCCTTGCACTGAATAGTCTGTTGCAGTGTGGACAGGGCAGACTTGGAG
>CM031615.1:71551644-71584144 GCA_018398815.1 Conus ventricosus
GCTAAGTCATACACACACACACAAACACACACACACACACACACACACACACACACACACAACACAAACACACATACACACACACACACACACACACACACACACACGCGCGCGCGCGCGCGCGTGCACGCGCGCGCGCACACACACACACACTCACTCACTCACATGCAGCCATGCATATACTCATACATACCACCACAACACACACCACTCTCTCTCTTGCTCTGTCTCTCTCTCACACACACTCACACACACACGCACGTACGCACGCACGCACGCACGCACGCACGCACGCACGCACGCACGCACGCACGCACGCACGCACACACACACACACACACACACACACACACACACACACCACCTCTTTTAATTTTCAAATTTTATTACTAACTCTGCAACATTCTATCCCTCCCTTTTGAAACATAGCCCTCCAAACCCACTTTTCATTCTTTCTAACGAAATGAAAATCAGAAATTTGTCACCAAAATTTGTGACAGCAGGAATAACTTTCACAAAAGAACTACTGGATAGACTGGCTGCTGCAGAACACATGCTAAAGTTCTTGAAAGTACAGAGAATGTGAGACCAAAAAAGGTGTGCATAAATTTCCCAGTTGTCAACTGATCACCCAAGACATCTCTGCCCCATCCAGAAAATGAAGGATTCCTTCTTTTAATATGTCTTTATCTCTCTCACTAATGACCGATTCTTAAAGGATGTTCACCAGCAGTTTTCTTTCTTTCTTTTGTGCATGAACCATCACCACCGTTGTCATTGTCACTGGGTGCAGAAAATGCTCACCTGACCACAATGTCATACTCGGGAATCATCCCATCAAGTTCCTCCTTGCTCAGCTGTATGTCCATCAGGGAGACGTCCACATTGGGCTTTGAGGGGCACAGCGCGTCCAGCTCCTCCTTCAGCGCTGACACTGGTCATCACACACATGGGTCAATCAACACACAGCGCCCAGTACAGTTTGCTGAGTATAGTCAAACTGTGTACTGGATACTGTCCTTGCTTGCCTTACTGCACTGCAGTATGGCAATTATCATCATCATAATTATTACACATAAAAACAACCACACAGGATCCATAACACACATTACCTATTGTGGAAGTAACATTTCACAGCACACTATAAATCACCACTAAAACTGCTGACTGACAAACCTATTTTGTGATAAAAGTCCATAGATAATATCCAGTCGACATGTCCATTCAAAAAGAAAAGACAACAGTAACTCATTTATCTATTACTTCTAGAATTCTTTAGTCTTTTTCAGATTTCTTCTTCATCCACTCCTCAACTCTACAACTATCCCTATTCTTTTTCAAAAACACACACACTCAACAATACTTTTTAAACAAACATGGACTTTTCAGTCAACGGAAGATGGTTGGGATATGGTATGAAGAAAACCCAATCGGTTGAAACGTGTTATGGTTGTTTGGTAACTTGTTTGTTCCATCATTTGCCCGTGCAGTCATGCATCATTTGGCCGCGCAGTCATGCATCATTTGGCCGTGCAGTCATGCATCTTTTGGCCATGCAGTCATGCATCATTTGGCCATGCAGTCATGCATCATTTGGCCGTGCAGTCATGCATCATTTGGCCACGCAGTCGTGCATCATTTGGCCGTGCAGTCATGCATCATTTGGCCGCGCAGTCATGCATCATTTGGCCCGCAGGCATGCATCATTTGGCCGTGCAGTCATGCATCATTTGGCCGTGCAGTCATGCATCATTTGGCCGCGCAGTCATGCATCATTTGGCCGCGCAGTCATGCATCATTTGGCCGTGCAGTCATGCATCATTTGGCCGTGCAGTCATGCATCATTTGGCCGTGCAGTCATGCATCATTTGGCCGTGCAGTCATGCTATTTTTGCTCTCATTTCAATTTCTGCCTGCAGCCACCCCACTTTGAAACAACTTTAAAATACTAATAATTATTATCATTTCCAGTCAAATACATACTGTTCTATACATGTTATGCTCAAATACTGTATTTTCATGTAACTGATTAAGCTATATCGAGAATTCTTAGTTGATGGCAAGCATGATTATTTTGGCACCGCCAATTATTTGACAAGAGGTAATCATTTTGTAGGAATATCATACTGAGTTTAAAAGATAGTTCTGTCACATCGTGGAAAGTTACCACAGGAAAGCAACAAATGTTAATTTTATAGAATGAGATAACACACCTTTTGCCATGAAAAGCACATTTCTCAACTTCCAGATACATACATGAACCCACAACTTAGACTTTCATTGTAGCAGCCGCAAACTACAGACTTGAACTTAGTAGGAAAGAAGTGAGAGAAAACAGAATTTGTGAAGAATGTGATATGGGGAATATCAGCAATGAATTTCATTTAATTGAGAGGTAAAAAAATATAGAACTTCCAAATACACTGATATCTAGAAAATACCAGTAAATAGAATTTCTTTTTTTAATATGATGTAGGAAATATTGATGATAAAGTTTATTTTCTGCTAGTATGCCACCAAAATATGGTACTTGGAAATACACTGGTGCCCAGGAAATATTAGTTTCCAATGTCAATGTTTATTTCATTTGTCTCAAACTGGGATAAAAGAACAACCTAAGACAAACAAATTTGTAAAAGGCGTATAAACTGTGCTTTTATTTCAAGGTACTTGGGTTGTTCATCAAAATCAGAAAGTATCCATTGTATGACAATGCAAATTTTGATATCCAGAATCGATTTATTTCAGTTCATTTACTTTGTGATCAATGTCCCACATTCAGGCCATCCATGGTGAATCAAAAACTGATTTTCATTCAGTTCATCTGTTTTGTGATGAATGTTCCACATGAAGTCATGCTTCATAAAGCGCATCTGTTTCCATTGCATCCTAATCCATGCCCCCTAGAAAGCACAAGAGGATTGAACATCTTGAAGTTGAACACTGAAAAATATGCATGCAATAACTGATGGTATAACTTATACTATTAGCTTCCAACAAAAACAACATCATTGGTTAAATGTATTTTTATGAATGAAGATGGAGGTGACATTATCAAACGTGATAACTGATATTAGTTGATGACAAAACAAAATAAATAAGCACAGAAATAGTAAAAGGGAAGAATGCTGGCTGCTTTATAACAATGTGAAGATGGACAACCAAACATATGTACATATAGGTATTTATATTATATGATTTTTTTTTTTCAATTTTCCTTTTTAATTTTTTTTTTTAAACGGCGAGGATGAAGTAAGAGAAAAGAAAGAAGGAAATGGGAAAGAAAAACAAATTCTTGAAAATTATTTAGGACAGCCTTTAAGTTTTACATCAGTTAGCATGTAAACTTTGGTCACTTTTGCGGACACATAATATGCTAATGATGGACAGGGGCCCAAAGTGCTCACACACCTACTGTGATATGAGTGTGGGGATCACGAGCCAGATACTCAATGACCGGTCGTGATATGCGGCCCGCCCCAAGAACCAGAACTCTCTTCTCTGCCATTTTCGTGGGTGCCTTGTTAGCAGACCTGCAAAACAGCCACCACAAAATTCTTCACACTCATTAAATCATTTTCCCCCCTCTCTTATTTGATCAAATCCTATGCCGAACCAGCAGGAGCATAGCTGACTAAAAGGAATTTGTTCCTTAAAAAGGCAGAGAATGTGGTTCTCTCTCTTCCATCAGAGTTAGGTTCTCTTCCTTCCCTCCTTCACCTTGGACTGTCTTTTTTTCAGGGGATCTGCGGAAAGAAAACCCTAACAATATAAATAAATAAATAAATGAATAATAATGATAATAAAAGCTCCCATTGGTGAGGACAGTACTTCTCTGGGTCTCGCTGGCACCTTAGGGAGTACGTTTTTTCTTTAAAAAAAAAAACAAATTAAAAAATTTAAAAAAACGATGTTGGATAGTGTTCACCCCCCCCCCCCCCCTTCTCCTCCCATCTCCCCCAAACAGACTTGCACTTACATCAATAAACGTGAACGCTTGACAGTGAGACCTACGCAGTGAACTGTCGCTGTTGCCAACTGAAGAAGCAACTGAAGTGACTAGACCGTTTCAATGGTGTGATCTTTATCTTATTCAGAGGCACGAGCCCGCTTAGGTGCATAAAATCGTTTATCATGCTTACCTGTAGGCAAGCACAATAGAAGGTTAATGCTACCAATTGATGTTGAACACAACAAACAAAAAATCTAGACCACCTGACATAGGTTGCTCCTTGTGGATTGTCGGTGCTGGGGCTGCGGCGGGACGGGCCGAGCTGGGTTAGGGGGCTCCGATCAAAGACAGTACGCCCTATACAAGGCTTTCGTTAGACCTCATTTGGAATATGGCAATACAATTTGGTATCCTCGATTAAAGAGGCAGTCTGCTGCTTTGGAAAGAGTACAAAGAAGAGCAACAAAGCTTGTAAAGAATATCCAAAATCTTTCCTATGAAGGTAGGTTAAAAGCTCTTGGACTGCCTACCCTAAAAACAAGACGAGTGAGGGGCGATTTGATCCAAGTCTATAAAATATTTAATTGTGTTGACAATATTCCTATTTCAAAATTTTTTACTGCATCAAGAGTTGATATTACCAGAAATAGTGTGGATAAAATTTATCATGAATATTATCGCACTAACCCAAGGAAATTTTCTTTTAGTAACAGTAACAAATCTTTGGAATAAATTCACCCCTAACATTAAACGTGCACAAAATACTAACCGTTTCAAAAGCTCTATCGATGATAGTGTATTATTGAAGACTATTTATTTTGACTATGATAAACAAAGACTTGAGCGAGTTAAAGACCTGACCGTGTGAAGACAGATAACACATAGAAGGGACATGTAAAGCCAGTTCTGGCTATAATTGCTAAAGGCAAACCTAAACCTAAACCTAAAGAATGAAAAACAGGCACACAGGATCATAAAGTACATGATTCACACACAAACACACACGCATTTGTATGCAAAGGCTTATCAAAAGCATGCATATATAAGAAATTATAAGATGCAGACAACAATAACACAATGGGAGTGGGGAAGGGGGCGTGAGACAGGGGAGGATGGGGTATGGGTGTGTAGTGTGGGGAAGCGGCTGGGAATGGAAGACAAAAGGGTGGTTAGCTAAACAGTACAATATGCCAATGTTTGCGTTATGATTGTGATTGTTGTTGGAGTTCGCGACCAGACGAGAATGATGATGGTGATGGCATAGGCATGGAGAGAGAGAGAGAGAGAGAGAAGAGAGAGAGAGAGAGAGAGAGAGAGAGAGACAGACAGAGACAGAGAGAGACAGAGACAGAGACAGAGAGAATAGATCAGATCAGCACTTTTAGCTTTGGGGGAAGAACCATCACGAACCTTCGCTTTGCAGATCTCAATCGCTTGGTACTCTGTGAACAAGAACTGGCCAAGGTTCTCAAGGGACTGTCAGTCTCTTCATTGCTCGATGGAACCACAAGCTCCTTTGTTTTGTCGTGCTGACGGCTGTCGTCGTGAATGCGTTGTCTCAGAACTGGTCTTGGATAGTTAGTCTACTCCACATGTTGTTCTGTTCATAATCCACTTGATTCACACTCTCAAATTTTTTCACGCTGATTGTTGACCAGACGGGTTTTAGTATGACACACTGACTCAGAAGTCGTCATGGATATTCGGGTTCATGTTCCCTTTAGTCCCTCACGTTCTGTACACCATCCAGAGCTCCAATACAAAGTTGCTCCTGATTACTCAGCTGAAATAGATCAAGTTTTTAATCTGTCCTCTCGTGAAGACGTGCTTGGAAACCCAAAGGCTCTCACTCCTTGATTAGTCGTGTTTCATCAGCCCACGACCAACCGTTAGCAATGAAATCTGCAACGTCTCCATTTTCTAACAGTCATATCTCAGACATTCCACATTTGAATTAGGGAAACTCAGATTTAGACGTGTGAAGATCGTTCTGTTTTCCTCTCGGAGTTTGAAACCCAGATTTGGACACAGCTCATTTCGGTTGGCATCTTTCCACCCTAAAGGATTTAGAAACTGTTCTTTCTAAGACCTTCATTCTCGTAGGTCGTGGTCCAAAACTGTGTCACGATCTCTTCATCTCTGAACTTCTCTTGCCTGTTTAATGGAACAGCCTCCTCCAGTCTCTCTTTCTCAAGTGGATTCTCGGCGTCACCTTGTCCTTTCTGGAGTCGAGAACGTTTGAACCTCTCCAGTCTTCGGAGATTAAGAATCTCATTCACCTTTTTTTGTCTCCTTGACTACAGCGGTTAGGGTAACGAGATCCATGCTCTTCCTTGGGATTCCAGCAATGCCTCATCGGAATGTGGACGGCCCTGCGTCTCTCTGTTCAGGCCCCTTCTTTGTCAAACGTAAGGTTCCACACAAACCCTCCGTTCCCTTCGAACTGCTTTCTCCCAACTTCTAGGTCTCCCTCTAACTGCTCTGTCTGTCTTTGTCGAGGGCCCTGGGGTTTTAAACCTTCTATGGCCCCCGCGACCCTCCTCCCCCCCCCCCCCCCTCCCCTTTTATACCTTGCCAAAATCGTCCCGTGTCTTCCCGCCAGACCATGATGTGACTCACTATACATATACAGCACAGGGACTGGGTATGGTTTTTGAGTCCAGTCTCACGAAGTCTGTGCTCTTTCTATCAACATGGACTTGTGACGCTTTGAGGAGAAACATGTTTGCCTCACATGGCTGCAAGTTCTCATCTGCCTTTGGCTGTTGTTTTTTTTAATTAGAGAGATTTAGTGTTATTCTTCAAGGAGTTGAATGATCTTCAGTCCACTGGTTGTAGCCCAGCAGAGTACTGCCATGTCATGGTCCTCGTATGTCTGCTCCCAATTTGTCTATCACCAGTCTAAGACTGGGTCTTCATCATCATCATCATCATCATCCGTTGAGCGGCCACAATCATCAGGTTGATTACTCTGCCGCTTTGGGGTTGACGCAAAAAAAACACAAAAAACATTCACACTCTCACTACACAACAGACAGTAATTTGAATAAAGCTAAAATAGCTATGCGTGGATCTGCTGGCAGGCTACCACGGTCACCCTGTCCCCCCTCGGGGGTAAGCCAGCCCTGACTACACATAAGGTGCAGCCAAGCCCACTTAAAAAAAAAAAAAAAAAAAAAAAAACCACCTATCCCTATATCCCTACTCTGGTTCCTACTCTAATTTGATCGGACCCTTGACACGAATGTGTCGAGGGTTTTGGCTGATACTACTGCCTCAGTCAGGTCATTCCAGTCCCTGATGGTATTGGGAAAGAATGCCTGTTGTCGGTATTGGGTGCGGCAATAGATCTGGGTCAGTTGCTGTGAGTGTCCTCTTCTTTGTCTTGGTGGTGCAGGTTTCAGTTTGGCAGCGTCCACACAGGCCTCCTCATGCAAGATTTTGTACAACATGGTGAGGCGGGAGGTCTTCCTGCATTGCTGGAGTGGATCCCAACCCAGTTTGTCTATCATAGATTTTACACTTGAAGTGTTGTGGTATCTTCTGAGAACAAACCGGGCTGCTCTGCTCTGTACTGCCTCAATCCTGCTGATATTTTGTTTTGTGTGTGGGTCCCACACTGTGCAGGCGTACTCCAGTATGGGCCTCACGAAGGACTTGTACGCCGTTTCTTTCAGCTGGATGGCACTGATTCGAAGGTTGCGGCGAAGTAAGCCGAGGGTCTTGTTGGCCTTCGAACAGATGTTATTGATATGCTCATCCCAGCTGAGATCGTGACTGATGGTAACGCCAAGATATTTCGCCGAGTTGACTGTGGCTAAATTCTGGCCGTGTAGGTGATAGCTGTTTGGCAAGGGTTTTTTCTTCCTGGTCACTGGGAGGGTGGTACATTTCCCTGGGTGAAAGGCCATGTCCCAGCTCTTCTCCCACTGTTCGAGTTTGAGGAGGTCTTGTTGTAGCTGTTCTTGGTCCAGGCCTGATGTTATCAGCCGGTATACAGCAGTATCGTCAGCGAAGAGGAGCGTCATCGAAGTGAGTTGGTCCGGTAGGTCATTGATGTATACTAGGAACAAACTGGGTCCAAGTACTGACCCCTGCGGAACCCCTGACCTTACGGTGACGCAGTCCGACCTCGCCCCTTGGACCACTACTGCTTGCTGCCCGTCTCGAAGGAAACCCTTGATCCAGTTATTGACTTCCCCCCTGACGCCATAGTGATGGAGTTTATGGGTCAGGAGGCTGTGGTTTACTTTGTCAAAGGCCTTGGCAAAGTCCAGCACTACGATGTCAGTCTGCCCTCCCTTCTCCATGTTGTCAGACAGTTCTTCGGCAAATTCCAGCAGTTGGGTCTCGCAGGATCTTTTTCGACGAAATCCGTGCTGTCGGGGGGTCAGTATCGTATTCTCCTCGAGGTGGTTCATGAGGGCGGTGACTACAATGTGCTCAAAGATCTTGCATGGGATGCTGGTCAGCGATACTGGTCTGTAGTTTGCAGGATCGTAATGTTCCCCTTTCTTGAAAACAGGTGTCACGTTTGCCGTTCGCCAATCTTCCTCCATGAATTCTTGGTATAACGGCTAGTTCTTCTTTCCTTCTGGTGGTGCTACGTGTTTGGCGTAATGGCAGGCCAGTTTGTCTGTCTTATTCCTCAGAACACCACGAAAGCCCTAACCAGGCTCCCCATTCTTATGAAGCAACAGGACGTGGGACCTTCTGGTGGCTACGTGTTTGGCATAATGGCAGGCCAGTTTGTCTGTCTTATTCCTCAGAACACCACGAAAGCCCTAACCAGGCTCCCCATTCTTATGAAGCAACAGGACGTGGGACCTTCTGGTGGTGCTACGTGTTTGGCGTAATGGCAGGCCAGTTTGTCTGTCTTATTCCTCAGAACACCACGAAAGCCCTAACCAGGCTCCCCATTCTTATGAAGCAACAGGACGTGGGACCTTCTGGTGGTGCTACGTGTTTGGCGTAATGGCAGGCCAGTTTGTCTGTCTTATTCCTCAGAACACCACGAAAGCCCTAACCAGGCTCCCCATTCTTATGAAGCAACAGGACGTGGGACCTTCTGGTGGTGCTACGTGTTTGGCGTAATGGCAGGCCAGTTTGTCTGTCTTATTCCTCAGAACACCACGAAAGCCCTAACCAGGCTCCCCATTCTTATGAAGCAACAGGACGTGGGACCTTCTGGTGGTGCTACGTGTTTGGCGTAATGGCAGGCCAGTTTGTCTGTCTTATTCCTCAGAACACCACGAAAGCCCTAACCAGGCTCCCCATTCTTATGAAGCAACAGGACGTGGGACCTTCTGGTGGTGCTACGTGTTTGGCGTAATGGCAGGCCAGTTTGTCTGTCTTATTCCTCAGAACACCACGAAAGCCCTAACCAGGCTCCCCATTCTTATGAAGCAACAGGACGTGGGACCTTCTGGTGGTGCTACGTGTTTGGCGTAATGGCAGGCCAGTTTGTCTGTCTTATTCCTCAGAACACCACGAAAGCCCTAACCAGGCTCCCCATTCTTATGAAGCAACAGGACGTGGGACCTTCTGGTGGTGCTACGTGTTTGGCGTAATGGCAGGCCAGTTTGTCTGTCTTATTCCTCAGAACACCCACGAAAGCCCTAACCAGGCTCCCCATTCTTATGAAGCAACAGGACGTGGGACCTTCTGGTGGTGCTACGTGTTTGGCGTAATGGCAGGCCAGTTTGTCTGTCTTATTCCTCAGAACACCACGAAAGCCCTAACCAGGCTCCCCATTCTTATGAAGCAACAGGACGTGGGACCTTCTGGTGGTGCTACGTGTTTGGCGTAATGGCAGGCCAGTTTGTCTGTCTTATTCCTCAGAACACCACGAAAGCCCTAACCAGGCTCCCCATTCTTATGAAGCAACAGGACGTGGGACCTTCTGGTGGTGCTACGTGTTTGGCGTAATGGCAGGCCAGTTTGTCTGTCTTATTCCTCAGAACACCACGAAAGCCCTAACCAGGCTCCCCATTCTTATGAAGCAACAGGACGTGGGACCTTCTGGTGGTGCTACGTGTTTGGCGTAATGGCAGGCCAGTTTGTCCGTCTTATTCCTCAGAACACCACGAAAGCCCTAACCAGGCTCCCCATTCTTATGAAGCAACAAGACGTGGGACCTTCTGGTGGTGCTACGTGTTTGGCGTAATGGCAGGCCAGTTTGTCTGTCTTATTCCTCAGAACACCACGAAAGCCCTAACCAGGCTCTCCATTCTTATGAAGCAACAGGACGTGGGACCTGCTGGTCCTTCTCCCTTCTGGTAGGGTTTGGGCAAAAACAATAATTGGTGGACACTGGGACTCTCCTGCCATCCAGAGAATTGCTATGGGTGGCTTGTCATCTACCCAGTCTTCTCACAGCCCACTTGTCATGATCATTACCTGATTTTTTTTTTCTTCGGCTGTGAAATGGGCGACAGTTACGTAACATGCAAATGAAATACTGTAGAGAATGAACAAGAGCACAACGCTCATCTTTGCGCATGCTTTCGATTTATTGCCAAATCTTTATCAAGCGGCTTACAGGCAATAACTTTAACAAGGCAAATTAGCTATCAAGCATAAAATAAAGAATCTAGAGTAATCTAATGTAATCTTGACATGCCACTCCATCATCTTTGAAATAGATACGATCTGCATCCTGTACCATTAAAATCATTCTTCTTTCCCACTCAATGCCTCTAAAAGAAAAGACTCTAGAAAAAAAAGTGAGATGAACTAATGTCACTCACCTTTTTATGGGAGCTACTCATCCAGATAATGAAGGAACAATTAGGCCATGACGACCAATGATGATGCTTTTGTGGTCCAATTTGGTTTACTTTTGCGACTGGTATGTACTGTACTTGGCATGGAAAATAAGGTGTGCATATGTGAGCAAGTGTGTGTGTGTGTGTGTGTGTGTGTGTGTGTGTGTGTGTGTGTGTGTGTGTGTGTGTGCATGAGTGTGTGTGTGAGATTTGTTTGTGTGTGTGAGGATTTGTGCGTGAAAGAAGAGAGAGAGAGAGAGAGAGAGAGAGAGAGAGAGAGAGAGAGAGAGAAAGATAGAGAGCGAAAGAGTATGTGCGTGTGTGTGTGTGTGATATGTGAATACTGCATATATCAACATACACCTTCTGCAAACAGAAACTCCATTTTTTTTTAATATATAGTTTATTTCCTGGTGTACAGTGATTAGGACACAAATATATCAGACAGCATGGCATCCACGGCTATTTAGTTTTTATACAAAACATAACATTACTCTGGTGTTTATAATACAGATTGATTTGGCCGATATCACTTCAAATTAAGAATGCATGACACAGCAGACACATGACTGCTTGCACAATTGAATACACTGGGTATACTCATTTTCAAAAGATTATCATTTCGCATTGAGCATTGCAATGGAAAGACAAAAAAAAATTGAGATTCTACTTATTTGTTGACTGCTAAACCTGGCCTTTTCAAGGACAGGAGACAGATGACGACGACTGAAGAAGGAGATTCTATGTAAGAGTATAAACACTTGGTGCAGGAAGCCACTTTCACTCAATCACAGCCTTGTTAAAACGATGAAATGTTCTCTCAATTTTGTCAGTCAATATATTAACTTGAAAATCATTCATGCTAAACACAAGCACATGAGTATTCATTTCGTCGCATTTGTCTCAGTATGTCCACCAACTTATTTCATGTCTCTTTCAGTGAAGAGTATCACTGACAACAGATGATTTTTCAACAAGGATCTACAGAAAAATGTTTTGTCAGTAACTTGCAGTATGTATCCTTGACAACTTTCAGCCAAAGCAAGCAATCTTCATTCAATGATCAACTTTCAACTTTCACCCACAGCTAAACATCTTTCAACAACCAGTGTCAACTTACTTTTATGGCTTACAACTGAGATTTCTTGTGTCCTTTAATTAATGACTGACCAGTCCAAAATCAGTTTGTAGCTTACAAAAAAAATGACGAGAAAGGTTCAGTCCATGGTTTACAATCTTAAGTCAGTGGCTTACAGTAACGATGGTTGCTATCTTTAGTCAACGGCTTAACATCTGCTGAACAAAAAGAAGTGAATAACAGTCTGATCTGTTGTAGTAATCTTCAGGCAACAGGCATGGGAATTGACTGAAAGGGAAAAGTCTGAAATCTAGGGGGTCCGGGGGCATGCCCCCCCGGAAAAATTTTTTTTTTCAAGATCAAAATCTGTGCAATCTGGGCTATCCTGACTTCATTTTTATGGATTTATGAACGTAAAAAAAAATGAAGTAAATTAGCATTAAAACAACAAACAAAAACAATTTTCACACAAAATGTTTTTATTCAGTTCTATGAGTTTATCTCCAGCTGACTACAAAGATCACACAGGCTCAAAAAACAAACAAAACAAACAACAAAAACAAAACAACAATCAACCAACCCAACCAATCCAAACAATCACCAAATGTCCAATCAACCAACCAACCAACTGGTCAACCAACCAAACAAGAAACACCCCCACACACACAAAAGAAAAGTTAAGCCTGCACACATTCACTTGAAACTGGTTACAGACACTGGCACCAGGCATTACCTCTAGAGCTGAGGCAAGTATCTCTGAAGAGAAAACAGGAAGGTATTTGAAGTTTACTGCTGAGAAGAATGTCACACAAGCAGCTCCCCTGTTTACTGCTGTCACTGAGAAGAATGTCACACAAGCAGCTCCCCTGTTTACTGCTGTCACTGAGAAGAATGTCATACAAGCAGCTCCCCTGTTTACTGCTGTCACTGAGAAGAATGTCATACAAGCAGCTCCCTTGTTTACTGCTGTCACTGAGCTTGTTTACTGCTGTCACTGAGAAGAATGTCATACAAGCAGCTCCCTTGTTTACTGCTGTCACTGAGCTTGTTTACTGCTGTCACTGAGAAGAATGTCACACAAGCAGCTCCCTTGTTTACTGCTGTCACTGAGAAGAATCTTACCTGGCAAACGTTGATTACTTTCCAGAGACGCACACTTATCCAGATGCTTCTTTGAGCGGAGATGGTCAGTCAGTGTTGAAACACCACGACTGGCGTAAGATACGTCTTTGTTGCAGACAATACACCGTGCAGCTCCACTGATATTTATCTTGCGAAAGCGCGTCCCAAGGCGCTCCTTCTTTACTACATCTCCGATTTCCACCTCCACAACTACAAATATCCGCTCCCATTTCCATTTATTTGGGCACTTGTCTTCGAACGGATCGCCGAAGTTTACCACACGACCAAGGCACGCCATGTTGAAAACTCGCCTGTTCAAAGTTTGCGCATGCGCAGAAAGTCACGACATTCACAAATTTGGGCTGCCCGCGAGAGTTAATAGCTGCTGTTGCTGGCGATTCGGGTAACTGAGGCAGGCGTTCGCAGCACGCAAACACAGTACGCTCGCGTTCCGCAATAGTCTCGATCGTCCATACCCAAACTTCCGCGAGAACGAGAACAGAGAACGAGATAACGCTCGCGTTAGTATTTATAACTTGGTCTAGGCCAGCCGAGACCAGTTCAGCAACAGCTAAAACCGGTGCTTTATATTTTTTGTACCCCAGATTTTTTTTTTCGCGGACGCAATTTCGTTTTCGCGGAAAGCAAATTTTACTGCCGCGGAAATCAGCGTTTTCGCTGACAATTCCCATGCCTGCAGGCAATTACTTTTAATTCTGATTAGGACACTTTCATCGTGGATAAAAACAATCATACACTGAAATCTGATATCATCAATTCATAATAACGATGTGTAGCAATCTTAAATCAATGGGTGACTAAAATGATCTGAGCCATGCTTTAGTCAAGCACCTAAAATTAGTTACATCGTGATCGGTAACAATCTTTAGTTGATGGCTTACAACAACAATCTGTAGGAATCTTCAAGGTAATGGTTTACACAATGCCTGTAGCGATCTTTGGGTCAATGGTTTAGAACAATGATTACAATAACTTTTCAGTCATGATCTGAAACAATCTTTCACTAAATGACTTACAACAATGAACTGCAACAAATTTTAGTCGATGTTTACAACAATGACTTGCAACAATCTTTTTGTCAGTGGCTTAAAACAACAATCTGCATCAATCTTTTAGTCCATGGCGTACAACAATGATCAAATAAATAACTTATGAAAAGGATCTGTAGCAATCTTTTTTTTTAGCCAGTGTGTTACAAGAATGATCTGTAACAACCTTTTTACCAGTGTCCTATGACGATGATCTTTTACAGTACTTTAGCCAATATACCCCAGCAATGATCTGTAACTGTCTGAAAGTAAATGGCGTCCAAAAAAGAAAGATCTGACTAACAATAATGATCTGCGACAATCTTTAACCGATTGGTTTAACTAGTGATCTGAAGTAATCGTAAGTCAATGACTTAAACACCTTCCGCAACCTCGTTAAAAGATCTTTACAGGTCATTACTTTAAGCCATTGAATAGAAGAAAATGCTTTAAGTCATGGATGAAATGGTCTGTAATGGTCTGTAACAATCTTTTAGCAATGGTCTGTAACAATCTTTTAGTCAATGGTTGTATAATAATGATGTGTAACACATCTTTTGTCAATGGCTTAAAGCAATGGTCTGTAACAATCTTTTAGTCAATGGTTTTATAATAATGATGTGTAACACACCTTTTGTCAATGGCTTAAAGCAGTGGTCTGTAACAATCTTTTAGTCAATGGTTTTATAATAATGATGTGTAACACACCTTTTGTCAATGGCTTAAAGCAATGGTCTGTAACAATCTTTTAGTCAATGGTTTTATAATAATGATGTGTAACACACCTTTTGTCAATGGCTTAAAGCAGTGGTCTGTAACAATCTTTTGGTCAATGGTTTTATAATAATGATGTGTAACACACCTTTTGTCAATGGCTTAAAGCAGTGGTCTGTAACAATCTTTTAGTCAATGGTTTTATAATAATGATGTGTAACACACCTTTTGTCAATGGCTTAAAGCAATGGTCTGTAACAATCTTTTAGTCAATGGTTTTATAATAATGATGTGTAACACACCTTTTGTCAATGGCTTAAAGCAGTGGTCTGTAACAATCTTTTAGTCAACAGCTCACAGCGATTTGTTACAATCTTTTGTCGATGATTACAATATTCTAATCAATGGTTCAAAGCAATAATCTGTAACATTCTTTGGTTAACGCTTTACATACTGAACAGTTAACAATATTTTCAAAATATTTTTTTCTAAAAACCATTTCACTCAGTGGCTTATAACAATGATCTGTGTATCATTTGTTATGACATACAGCAAGGTTACAATACAAAGCAACCTCCACCAACAGCTTTCAAACTTTTTTTTTAATGGTTAACAACAATGATATGTAACCATCTTTAGCCAAAGGCTCATCACAATTACCTATGGCAATCTTTGTTTATAACATTGATCAGGGCAAGCTTTTTGATTCATGGTTTGCAATAAAAGATCCTTGGCCATGTCTGGTGACTCACAACATAAAATGCACCATCACAAACCAGCATCACACAGCAAAAATATGTAGGAACTTTTCATCAAAGAGTTGCAGTGACTAGCAGCAATCTTTGGTCAATGGGTTTCAATACTGATCATGACCAACTTTGACCCACCAGAATGGTCCAGTGGTCTTCAGAAATTGTCCACTTATGATCACAAATAACATCATCACTGTGACATGCAAGTGTATTTCATCATGTTCATCAGCACAAATCCATCGCTAGTATGCAACTATAAGAGAGAAGAATTTCTGGTATGCTCTTCCTTTATCATAAAGACTTCTAAAGAAGTGGATTTAAAGGGGGGGGGGGGGGGGGGGGGGACTGATGGTCCATTTTTAGGTGTGAACAAGTGAACAAGAGTCTTTGTTGACCCTCAGTAATCATGTGATATCAGTGGCCGGCATGATCAGACATTCTGTAATCATCATAAGCCTACAGATGCCAGAACAGAGATCTTAACTCACTGATCTCCAAGATCAAGGGAGAGAAGTGACTTACAAGATCCGTAACAATTTCACATCACTGCTTTACATCTAATATATTACCATTATCTCGTAATGACGACCTACACTGTTGTTTTACCATTAGCTTGTAATGACGACCTACACTGTTGTTTTACCATTAGCTTGTAATGACGACCTACACTGTTGTTTTACCATTAGTTCGTAATGACGACCTACACTGTTGTTTTACCATTAGTTCGTAATGACGACCTACACTGTTGTTTTACCATTAGCTCGCAATGACGACCTAAACTGTTGTTTTAAGTTGTTGGGTCTCAGGAAGTTCTTTCATCAAAACTTCTTATCTCCTACCCCTGATGTTGTAACACACATACATGTCATAGAACCTGAATTTTTTTAACTCCTGTTATTTCAGTCAAATGCAAAAACTTCGCCACAACATCACAACAGTTTTCCAACACTTCTCTTCTGGGTGATTTATTCCATTGGAGTACATGGGCCTTGTCCTTCTTAGTCATCGATGAAAAGGTCCACATCTGCGTTCTCATGGCAAATGTATTCATTATACCACATCTACACAATACTGTATTTATGTTATTGTATTTTGCAGAGCTGAAACAATCAGTGCAGTTTGTTTGGGTTATAAAGCAGACATCGCTTAGTGTTGATTTTATCAAAATTTCGTGCATTATAAACACCATTATTATTATTATTATCTACGCAGTATTGTGTTCATCTTATTGTATTTTGCAGAGCTGAAGCAATAAGAGCAGTTTGTATGGGTTAGAAAGCAGACTTTGCCCCCCACAGAGAACAGAATGATGCCAGCCTTGAGTGGGGGAAGGTCCAGTATTTTTTTTTTTTAATCTCATAGTGATGTGTATATCTACAAGTGATCCCAACCATTCCATGTATATATACATATATTTATATGCAAATACAAATACAGGTTCATGTGCGGAAGACCATAAAGCATGCATGTTTAGATCCCCAAATCCATGCGACAGTTGAAATGTAAAGGAAATACAAATATACCCAGAGACTGTTCTTCAAAAAAATAGAAACCAGATTCACACGCAGCTGTGGAAAAAAAAAGCTTTTACATCAGTGCATGAGAAAAAGTCCAGTCCAGTATACAGACACTGTTTCAATAATGATGTATCTTCTTCAGACTTTCAGAGACAGGTAAAATAATAATGGTCAACGTAAATTTGAATTATCCTATTGTCCTGCACTGGAGTGTCATATGCTGCTGTCGTTAGCTTCTTCGTCACAGTTGTCCTGACAACTGAATACATGGAACACTGTCTCACTTACACCTACACACATACATAAAAAGGCCCACTTAAAAGCACAGACATGCTTACAGCCAGACACAAACATTTAAAGGTTAAACTCCACATGTTAAAGTGTTATGAGCATTTAACATGGAACAGAATTCAATAAAATGGCTTTCTCACCCAGCACTGCAATTTCTTTTATTTTGTAAATGAGATTCATGGCATTAAATGACACTTGTACAATTCTCCCAATCTAAAAATACCACACCTTCAAAAGCTATGTTTCAGAACAACTGCACAAAATTTCAACAACGCCCAAAACCACATACCACAAAATCCTGTTTCAAACCAAAGCAAATTTCTCAAAGGTCCAAGTCAGATCTAGAAAAAGAAATATTAATAATATCATACTGTAAAGGGAAAAAGTGTCTGCCAAAAATGACTATACCTCACATCATTTCTGATCTCAAATATAAGCTTACTGCTCAAAAAGATTATGAGAAGTGTGTGCATCTTGGAGCGGCCTGACTTGTCTACAGATCACAGTCTCCACTTTTAAGTACAGCTGAGGACATTTCTCCATTGTATCATCCAGATGAACTTAAAGTGCGCTTACAGTTTTCCTGGTTATTGTGATCTTTGGGGTTTAAGTCAGTCTTTATCATACCACTCCCTCATCAAGTACAATTCTTTTGAATAAAAAAAAAAATCTGTTTTAAAAAACTACATGCCAAAGTCGAGCATACCAGCCAAAGAATTTAAAGCTACTCTTTATGGTGATGAACTATGATCATGTTACAGTAAAAGAGGGTCTTTGGGACAGTCTATACCTGAGTTGACGCTCTGAGGAGCACAGTCTTGACCAACTTTTAAAACTAGCACCACAGATAAAAGAACAAAACTAGTGCCACAGATAAAAAAAAAAACTAGTACCACAGATAAAAAAAATGGAAAAAGAATTAGAGCCACAGATGAAAAAAAACAGACCTATACTGAGCCAACAAAGATTGGGAGCTGAAATTCCCTTCGCCTTGGCACAGAAAAGCAGCATCTATGAACCACGGCGCTCCTTGCCGTTCAGCGACAAATAATGTCAGCCATTGTTTCTCAGAGCTCCACATGAGAAACTAACAAACTGTGAGTTAGCCTTTCCCCATATTTGACACACTAAACTGACTGCTGTCAGTGTCCTAATGCTCTGCACAGTTAACTGACTGCTGTCAATGTCCTAATGTTCTACACAGTTAACTGACTGCTGTCAATGTCCTCACACTCTGCACAGTTAACTGACTGCTGTCAATGTCCTAATGTTCTACACAGTTAACCCACTGCTGCCAATGTCCTAATGTTCTACACAGTTAACCCACTGCTGTCAATGTCCTCACACTCTGCACAGTTAACTGACTGCTGTCAATGTCCTAATGTTCTACACAGTTAACCCACTGCTGTCAATGTCCTAATGTTCTACACAGTTAACCCACTGCTGTCAATGTCCTCACACTCTGCACAGTTAACTGACTGCTGTCAATGTCCTAATGTTCTACACAGTTAACTGACTGCTGTCAATGTCCTCACACTCTGCACAGTTAACTGACTGCTGTCAATGTCCTCACACTCTGCACAGTTAACTGACTGCTGTCAATGTCCTAATGTTCTACACAGTTAACCCACTGCTGTCAATGTCCTAATGTTCTACACAGTTAACTGACTGCTGTCAATGTCCTCACACTCTGCACAGTTAACTGACTGCTGTCAATGTCCTAATGTTCTACACAGTTAACCCACTGCTGTCAATGTCCTCACACTCTGCACAGTTAACCGACTGCTGTCAATGTCCTCACACTCTGCACAGTTAACTGACTGCTGTCAATGTCCTAATGTTCTACACAGTTAACCGACTGCTGTCAATGTCCTCACACTCTGCACAGTTAACTGACTGCTGTCAATGTCCTCACACTCTGCACAGTTAACCCACTGCTGTCAATGTCCTAATGTTCTACACAGTTAACTGACTGCTGTCAATGTCCTCACACTCTGCACAGTTAACTGACTGCTGTCAATGTCCTAATGTTCTACACAGTTAACCCACTGCTGCCAATGTCCTAATGTTCTACACAGTTAACCCACTGCTGTCAATGTCCTCACACTCTGCACAGTTAACTGACTGCTGTCAATGTCCTAATGTTCTACACAGTTAACCCACTGCTGTCAATGTCCTAATGTTCTACACAGTTAACCCACTGCTGTCAATGTCCTCACACTCTGCACAGTTAACTGACTGCTGTCAATGTCCTAATGTTCTACACAGTTAACTGACTGCTGTCAATGTCCTCACACTCTGCACAGTTAACTGACTGCTGTCAATGTCCTAATGTTCTACACAGTTAACTGACTGCTGTCAATGTCCTCACACTCTGCACAGTTAACTGACTGCTGTCAATGTCCTCACACTCTGCACAGTTAACTGACTGCTGTCAATGTCCTAATGTTCTACACAGTTAACTGACTGCTGTCAATGTCCTAATGTTCTACACAGTTAACTGACTGCTGTCAATGTCCTAATGTTCTACACAGTTAACTGACTGCTGTCAATGTCCTAATGTTCTACACAGTTAACCCACTGCTGTCAATGTCCTCACACTCTGCACAGTTAACCGACTGCTGTCAATGTCCTCACACTCTGCACAGTTAACTGACTGCTGTCAATGTCCTAATGTTCTACACAGTTAACTGACTGCTGTCAATGTCCTAATGTTCTACACAGTTAACCCACTGCTGTCAATGTCCTCACACTCTGCACAGTTAACCGACTGCTGTCAATGTCCTCACACTCTGCACAGTTAACTGACTGCTGTCAATGTCCTAATGTTCTACACAGTTAACTGACTGCTGTCAATGTCCTCACACTCTGCACAGTTAACTGACTGCTGTCAATGTCCTCACACTCTGCACAGTTAACTGACTGCTGTCAATGTCCTCACACTCTGCACAGTTAACCGACTGCTGTCAATGTCCTCACACTCTGCACAGTTAACTGACTGCTGCCAATGTCCTCACACTCTGCACAGTTAACTGACTGCTGTCAATGTCCTAATGTTCTACACAGTTAACCCACTGCTGTCAATGTCCTAATGTTCTACACAGTTAACTGACTGCTGTCAATGTCCTCACACTCTGCACAGTTAACTGACTGCTGTCAATGTCCTCACACTCTGCACAGTTAACTGACTGCTGTCAATGTCCTAATGTTCTACACAGTTAACTGACTGCTGTCAATGTCCTCACACTCTGCACAGTTAACCCACTGCTGTCAATGTCCTAATGTTCTACACAGTTAACCCACTGCTGCCAATGTCCTAATGTTCTACACAGTTAACCCACTGCTGTCAATGTCCTCACACTCTGCACAGTTAACTGACTGCTGTCAATGTCCTAATGTTCTACACAGTTAACCCACTGCTGCCAATGTCCTAATGTTCTACACAGTTAACCCACTGCTGTCAATGTCCTCACACTCTGCACAGTTAACCCACTGCTGTCAATGTCCTAATGTTCTACACAGTTAACCCACTGCTGCCAATGTCCTAATGTTCTACACAGTTAACCCACTGCTGTCAATGTCCTCACACTCTGCACAGTTAACTGACTGCTGTCAATGTCCTAATGTTCTACACAGTTAACCCACTGCTGTCAATGTCCTAATGTTCTACACAGTTAACTGACTGCTGTCAATGTCCTAATGTTCTACACAGTTAACCCACTGCTGTCAATGTCCTAATGTTCTACACAGTTAACCCACTGCTGTCAATGTCCTCACACTCTGCACAGTTAACTGACTGCTGTCAATGTCCTAATGTTCTACACAGTTAACCCACTGCTGTCAATGTCCTAATGTTCTACACAGTTAACCCACTGCTGTCAATGTCCTCACACTCTGCACAGTTAACTGACTGCTGTCAATGTCCTAATGTTCTACACAGTTAACCCACTGCTGTCAATGTCCTCACACTCTGCACAGTTAACTGACTGCTGTCAATGTCCTCACACTCTGCACAGTTAACTGACTGCTGTCAATGTCCTAATGTTCTACACAGTTAACTGACTGCTGTCAATGTCCTAATGTTCTACACAGTTAACTGACTGCTGTCAATGTCCTCACACTCTGCACAGTTAACTGACTGCTGTCAATGTCCTCACACTCTGCACAGTTAACCCACTGCTGTCAATGTCCTCACACTCTGCACAGTTAACCGACTGCTGTCAATGTCCTCACACTCTGCACAGTTAACCCACTGCTGTCAATGTCCTCACACTCTGCACAGTTAACTGACTGCTGTCAATGTCCTAACACTCTACACAATTAACTTACTGCTGTCAATGTCCTAATGTTGTACACAATCAACGGACTGCTGTCACCATTTCTCTATGCTCCACATGATTAAACGACGGCTGTCAGCTATGACTTCCCCACGCCCAACACGGAAAATCGACTGCACCTAAGCTATAATCCTCATGCTCAATTATTAATTTTCCCAATGCTCAGCACAATTCACTGATACTGTCACTTAAAATTTTGTTATGCTCCACAAAACAAACTAGACAGCTGTCTAAAAATTTCTCCACGCTCCACTTAGTTAAGTAATCGCTGTCACTTAAGATTCCCCCAATGCTCTACAGAACGAAGTAATAGTTGTTACATCAGACTTTCCTCATATTCTACATAAATAAGTAATGGCTGTCACTTCAGATTTTCTCATGCTCCACACAATTAAGTAATAGCTGTCATTCTCCTGCTCCAAAAAATCAACAAATTGCTGTCACTTAGATATTCTCTTGCCCTCTGCAATTAGCAAATGGCTGTCACTTAGATATTCTCTTGCCCTCTGCAATTAGCAAATGGCTGTCACTTAGATATTCTCTTGCCCTCTGCAATTAGCAAATGGCTTTCACTTAGATATTCTCTTGCCCCATGCAATTAGCAAATGGCTGTCACTTAGATATTCTCTTGCCCTCTGCAATTAGCAAATGGCTGTCACTTAGATATTCTCTTGCCCTCTGCAATTAGCAAATGGCTGTCACTTAGATATTCTCTTGCCCTCTGCAATTAGCAAATGGCTGTCACTTAGATATTCTCTTGCCCTATGCAATTAGCAAATGGCTGTCCCTTAGATATTCTCTTGCCCTCTGCAATTAGCAAATGGCTGTCACTTAGATATTCTCTTGCCCTCTGCAATTAGCAAATGGCTGTCACTTAGATATTCTCTTGCCCCATGCAATTAGCAAATGGCTGTCACTTAAATATTCTCTTGCCCTCTGCAATTAGCAAATGGCTGTCACTTAGATATTCTCTTGCCCTCTGCAATTAGCAAATGGCTGTCACTTAGATATTCTCTTGCCCTCTGCAATTCGCAAATGGCTGTCACTTAGATATTCTCTTGCCCTCTGCAATTAGCAAATGGCTGTCACTTAGCCTTCCCTCAGTCTACACACAATTGACTATAAGCTGTCGCTTCAGTTTATCCATGATCCACACAGTTCACAAACAGTTGTCACGTAACATCCACCAAAGCTCTGTATTTAAAACCACTACAATCAGATGAACATTTCCTTCACCTGCAAATGAGATAAGATAATGACGTCACTAATTAATTATTTCCTCCGCTTTCTACATGGAGATCTAATGGCTGAGAGAGAAGATTTCTCTGTATTCAACGCAGGAAAAATGTTGCTCACACCTAACACTTCCTTGAAAACTGCAGCTTAGGTGCACTGTATGAGACAAACATAAACATGGTAAAGAACACTACATACTGCTCCTTCAATGATGGAAGACTTCAACACTACAGATCACATTCTGTTGCTACATAATTCTTAGCTCCTTAAAACTCCATGTAGCTGTTCATCAATGACTTAAACATGTAACTCAAATAGGTACATCAAAGATCTAACCTGAGCATAAAAAGTGATGCTAGCACTTTCTTATAAGATAAATTTGAACGCTTGCTGTTAGACAATATGAGGAGCAAAAACCAGTACCTACATATTCTTGCATATGCATAATTATTTACATCATGTCGTATATCTGTATCCAAATCCACACATTACCATTTTTACATTCCCAAAAATGTCTGTTGCAAGTCAATACCAGGCATGATAACAAAATAACAAGGAAAAAAAAGGCACACACACACACACACACACACACACACAAATATGACAAATTCACATTACAAGTTCCACTGGGCATTCCAAGCCACCAAACATCATAAGTATGCTACTTCCAAGAGTGGAACCTTTGTCAACAGTTGAGCACACACCTCCCACTCCTAATACTGCACCATCAGCACCGCCCCCCAGCGGCACGCCCCATCAGCTCACAGAAGTTTGATCTTCTCTGTGGCCTTGATGCCTTCCTGGGCCAGGCGAGACAGTATGGGCTGGTAGATGTCCAGGGTCAGTGGCACCACCACACCTTTACGCTGAATCTCACCTGCAACAGGACCTCCATGTTGACAGACTGGTCAGAGGTGCGTGGGTTGAAATCTACACAGGTCAACGACAATTAGCACTGAAATGAACATGAAGTGGACTTCTTTTTGTTTTCTGCATATGCAGGCTGATACTCCTGTGGACACTCCCTGTATAGACAGGCAAATATTAATCCCATCTACCCAACAAAGGGAGTGCAGTTTTGTGTGTGACCGTTTTTTATCCCAACCTTAAGGCAGCCATACTCCAACTTTGGTGATGGGATTTTACTTGTGTGCAAGATGGTATGAGTGCGTTCACACACAGAACCTCAGTTTATAGTCTCACTGGAAGGACTGTATGAGAAATGGAGTCAGAACCAGTGTTAACTCCGAGGGAAAAATCCCCCTGTACCAAAAAGGCTCGGCGGAGATTCGAACCCACATCCTCATGATCACCAAGATTACAAGTCAGGCGCTCTGCCACTGAGCTATTCTGGCCCCCAAGAAGTGGACTAACTTTTACACAACCAGTTTTGATGCTGAGAAGCCTCTAAATAATCACCTAAGAAATCCTCAACAACTGGGTCTCTTTAAAAGATAGTAAGTGGCAACTAGGAGGTACACTTCGTAAAACTGGTGCGCACTACAAACTACACAATAATCATGTGGCCCATTTGGTCCTAAGATGCTGTTAAGACCAACCTATCTCAGCCAGTTACCTCTTGTCCTTCCCTTCAGTAAAAAGTCATGTCAACTTCCCTGGATTCTCAAGACCAAGCTGAACCGAGGGAAAGACTGCATGGTGGATTTTTGGTCTCTTCTTTTCTTTTTTAAACTTTGTCTCACCTACACTTCTTCCAAACCCACGGCTTTAAGTCATGCTTTCTTTTCCAATGACTGACTCGCTCTTCTCCACAGCAGAGCTATTTCAACTTTAATGAAAATGGCAGGATGTACTCTCTCTTGAGCACTGCTCTCTGGACCTTCGATTTTAAGCTCAGAAGCAAGCAGACATCTCTCTCAGTAGCAAGCAGACATCTCTCGAGTAGCAAGCAGACCTCTCTCAAGTAGCAAGCAGACATCTCTCAAGTAGCAAGCAGACACCTCTCAAGTAGCTAGCAGACATCTCTCGAGTAGCAAGCAGACCTCTCTCAAGTAGCAAACAGACATCTCTCAAGTAGCAAGCAGACATCTTTCAAGTAGCAAGCAGACATCTCTCAGAAGCAAGCAGACATCTCTCAGTAGCAAGCAGACATCTCTCAGTAGCAAGCAGACATCTCTCTCAGTAGCAAACAGACATCTCTCTCAGTAGCAAGCAGACATCTCTCTCAGTAGCAAGCAGACATCTCTCAGAAGCAAGCAGACATCTCTCGAGTAGCAAGCAGACATCTCTCAAGTAGCAAGCAGACATCTCTCTCAGTAGCAAACAGACATCTCTCTCAGTAGCAAACAGATATCCCTCTCAGTAGCAAGCAGACATCTCTCAGAAGCAAGCAGACATCTCTCAAGTAGCAAGCAGACATCTCTCAAGTAGCAAGCAGACATCTCTCAAGTAGCAAGCAGACATCTCTCTCAGTAGCAAGCAGACATCTCTCAATAGCAAGCAGACATCTCTCAATAGCAAGCACACATCTCTCAGAAGCAAGCAGGCATCTCTCAGTAGCAAGCAGACATCTCTCAGTAGCAAGCAGACATCTCTCTTAGTAGCAAGCAGACATCTCTCTCAGTAGCAAGCAGACATCTCTCAATAGCAAGCAGACATCTCTCTCAGTAGCAAGCAGACATCTCTCTCAGTAGCCAGCAGACATCTCTCTCGGTAGCAAGCAGACATCTCTCTCAGTAGCAAGCAGACATCTCTCAAGTAGCAAGCAGACATCTCTCTCAGTAGCAAGCAGACATCTCTCTCAGTAGCAAGCAGACACCTCTCAAGTAGCAAGCAGACACCTCTCAAGTAGCAAGCAGACATATCTCTCAAGTAGCAAGCAGACATATCTCTCAAGTAGCAAGCAGACATCTCTCAGTAGCAAGCAGACATCTCTCAAGTAGCAAGCAGACATCTCTCAAGTAGCAAGCAGACATCTCTCTCTCAGTAGCAAGCAGACATCTCTCAAGTAGCAAGCAGACATCTCTCAGTAGCAAGCAGACATCTCTCAAGTAGCAAGCAGACATCTCTCTCTCTCAGTAGCAAGCAGACATCTCTCAAGTAGCAAGCAGACATCTCTCAGTAGCAAGCAGACATCTCTCAAGTAGCAAGCAGACATCTCTCAGGAGCAAGCAAACATCTCTCTCTCAGTAGCAAGCAGACATCTCTCAGTAGCAAGCAGACATCTCTCAGTAGCAAGCAGACATCTCTCTCAATAGCAAGCAGACATCTCTCAATAGTAAGCAGACATCTCTCAGTAGCAAGCAGACATCTCTCAATAGCAAGCAGTCATCTCTCAGTAGCAAGCAGACATCTCTCAGTAGCAAGCAGACATCTCTCTCAGTAGCTAGCAGTCATCTCTCAGTAGCAAGCAGACATCTCTCTCAGTAGCTAGCAGTCATCTCTCAGTAGCAAGCAGACATCTCTCAGTAGCAAGCAGACATCTCTCTCAGTAGCTAGCAGTCATCTCTCAGTAGCAAGCAGACATCTCTCAGTAGCAAGCAGACATCTCTCTCAGTAGCTAGCAGTCATCTCTCAGTAGCAAGCAGACATCTCTCAGTAGCAAGCAGACATCTCTCAGTAGCAAGCAGACATCTCTCTCAGTAGCTAGCAGACATCTCTCAGTAGCAAGCAGACATCTCTCAGTAGCAAGCAGACATCTCTCAGTAGCAAGCAGACATCTCTCTCAGTAGCTAGCAGACATCTCTCAGTAGCAAGCAGACATCTCTCTCAGTAGCAAGCAGACATCTCTCAGTAGCAAGCAGACATCTCTCAAGTAGCAAGCAGACATCTCTCAGTAGCAAGCAGACATCTCTCTCAGTAGCAAGCAGACATCTCTCAGTAGCAAGGAGACATCTCTGAAGTAGCTAGCAGACATCTCTCAGTAGCAAGCAGACATTTCTCAGTAGCAAGCAGACATCTCTGAAGAAGCTAGCAGACATCTCTCAAGTAGCAAGCAGACATCTCTCAAGAGGCAGACAGACATCTCTCTCAGCAGTTGCCTTGCGTCATCACCCCACCAGCCATTCCAAGATCTGTAATGAAGAGGAACTCCTTCATTTCTTGCCTACCTCAGGATCTCCATGGGTTTTCAAATCTAATTTTTTGGGTGGGTAAGGTGGGGGCTGGAAGGCCGGGGGGAGGGGAGGGGTTTAAATCTCATCATCCTCGTTCCTCAGTGGCACCACCTCACTCATCACATCCACCACATTTTTCCTGTGGTAGTTCCAGCATGACCAGCGCACAGGGAGCAATCAACATGAGGCCACTGCCAGACACTTTCATCAGCAGTTACTGCTCTGCTGCTGCGTCACCTGAATGTTCAGTTTTGCCTGTTCTGCTCCGACATACTAAGCCCCCTACTGTTGGCAATAATCGCTCAGTTATGGAGCCAGCATGAGTGAGTGACCCCCCCCCCCCCGGGAGGCACCACCATGCTGATCTAATGATAATGCTTACAACCTTGCCAACACTGAAGACTGTACACACTCACCACTGCACCAGACACGAAACTGCAGCTGGGGTCACCACCAAAGCAAGGCATGAAAGGTTACAGGAACAGACTCTTTCATGATACAAAATGAAGATGAGGATGAGACTATGGAGATCCATCGCAGTGTGAGACAGAGCCATGCATGCTCTACGCTTCCCGTCATGACACACTTCACCAAAGAGGCCCAGGAGTTACAGACACCTTCAGTGTTCATCAGGTAGATTGAGCAACATTATCAGAGATGCACCAACCAACACAGAACCTTGACTCGGCAGTTCCCTCTAATCTTCCCATTCGAATCCATAACACTTTATTTGAACAGGATCAAACCGCAGCCAAAAAAATCACATGAACACATTCTATCTTGGATTTAAATGCAAAATCCCAGCCAACAACGCTAAAAAAAGCACAACAGCCACTGCTGAATGTTTGTGTCTTGCTCCTGATACTTATATTTTGTCTCTTTTTCCTTCTTCTGTTCTTCTTGTCTTCAACACAACTTTATAGACTTTTCTCTTCAATACTGCACAGGAAATAGAAGGGGACAGGAATGAAGACTTTATGAGCATATCACATATATGTATGTTTTCTCTCTTTCTTGATATCATTTTTTTTCTAACCGATGTTATCACACATACATACACATTTTCTCTCTTTCTTGATAACTTTTTTTTTCTATCTGAACTTCCTTCATGTCTGTGCACTCTCTTCCCTCCCATTCCACTTCCTTTACAGTTGTACTGACCATCAAGGATCATCTTGGTGGCAATGGCAGTGGGCAGACCCACAGTCTTGGCCATGGCGGAGGGGCCGTTGACCTCCCCATAGTTGACCAGGTCAATGCAGCGCTGCTCTCGCTGACCGTCTGGGTACAGCACCTGCACGTCGTGGTGCATCAGCAGCATGTCTCTCTCCTCAGGGCCTGGACACACACACCAAGGGAAAATCACACAGTGCTGTGTGCCCTGATACTATTCTCTGCACAAACAAAGGCACACAACAGCAGCATGTCTCTCTCCTCAGGGCCTGGACACACACACCAAGGGAAAATCAGCTAGTGTCTCACAACAGGACACTAACCCCATGTGCCCTGACGACATTCTCTTCACAGAGGAAGATACACATCTTGACCAGAATACAAACCTTGGTCTTCTAGTGTTGTTCCCAGCACAAAGGAAAACAAGGCAACAGCAGAATACAGCATGTGCACATTCTTCACACATTTTCTTGCCCAAATGGGTATACACTTTGAGAAAGGATGCAAGGGATGCCTGTTCTAATGCCTTTACCTGCATCAAGGAAGTTATACTGTAACTGAACACTTATCCCTATATAGAACCTATGCATCCAAAATTTGCTGTCTGAATAGTTCTCATTAAATAAAGATAACACTGTTTCCTCAAAACCTGGTGAATTTCTGACATTCTTTGTCACAGACGGTTTCTTCTCTGGAAGGTGAAGGGTTATTGCTAGAGATGATTTGCTATTCAGCAAGATGATGATGGACTGCTTTCCTTTTGCCCGAAGACACACTATATTCTTCTGAATCCTTTCAAAAAACTCTTTTTCTTCATTCTTTGGCTTGAACACTGGAGGTTCAGCACTGGTCAAAATTTGGATGCGAGACAGCTTTTGATCCTGTCCTGTCCATCTCTGAGAATATCCATCACTGGCATGCATACATCAAACTCTGGCGAAGCTCATTTGTTTCTGCCCTTGACATCAAAACAAAAGGACTTTTCCAAAGCTTTCTTATACACTGTTGTCTAATGTGTAGATACAAGCGACGTAAATCTAAATGACTCACCGAAAGCCAGTCTTTTGGCCAGGTAGTTGGACAAGGTGTCAATGGAGTTCCCTTCTTGTCAATGAGGTCATCACTCACCAGCCCCAGACTGGAGAAACACAGCACAACACATGACTGACACTACTGCTGCTACTGGTGACCAATGGACAGCGTTTTCATGAGAAATATTCTAACACTTCACTCTCTTTTAAAACTGTCGTTCTCAGTTACACAGGATACAAGACGGAAAAAAATATCTTTAAAGTTATGGACTAAGTTTTCATGAGAAATCTTGTGACACATAACTCTGCTCTAACACTGTTATTCTCAGTTACACAGTTCTCAGAATACAAGTTGGAAAAATGTCTTTAAAATGTACTCAGCATGTTTTCAATGTGATGCAAATGGCTGTTGTAGAGAATATGGCTTCCTTGCTTAAATGCCACATCTTCATGTGGGTCTCTTCAACAAATAGGGATTCCCTGAACTGAGAAGGCTTCCCTCCCTGCAGAAGTGATGTTTGTGGCACTCCGAAATCCACTGCTGGTTGCTCCCAAATGATGGCAGCTATAGCAGGAGAACTGACTGAGAGGGAACTGACAGTCACTGCTGGAGCCCCTGGAGAAACTCTGGGGACCCAGCGTCAAACTAACCTGGGGCGCAGAAAGGTCATGATTTGGGGCACCAACTCTCCAGCCACACGACTTACACTGGGGGTAGAGTTCCCGCCCTCAGCCTGTCCCTCCCTGGGAAGATTCAAACGCTAGGGTGCAGAAGGTTTGCTTTAAGTGTTGGACATGATCCAGACCTAGAGATCCAGGACCTGCCTATTTTTTAGAATGTCCAAGAGATATGGTCTCTGTTTGAGAACTGATTATGCGGCCTATTCGCATGACAGCTCCCCAGGTAGACAGCTGTCTAAGACCCATAACAGCCTCAGGGTCTGAAACACGCCAGGTGGGCTACTGTCAGGTATATAGTACAATCACCAAGTCCACTGGAATGCACACTGGTGAGATGGAACCCCTGATTACAGCTGGCATCTCCCCCAATGCAAGGGACCAGGACCATGTTCCTGCCTCATGTTTGGCTGTGGGGACAGATCAAGTTCAACCACCAGCCCACACAAAGAAGTCAAGAAGAACAGCATCAGGTCAGGGATGGACTGGTCCTCAAACTCAGAAGTCACCCTCTGCACAGAGTCCAGGTTCCCCTCCCTGACAGAGTGTGAGGACGGGTTCAACACCACAGCACTATACCCACACGCAGGGCCCACTCTTGAACTGACACCAAGCATGGTGGATGATCTCAACAGACATGAGGAGAGTAACCTAATTCTTTTAGCCAAGACGCATTAAAAGATATCTCTTTGTTTTATCAGTTTTTTTATCAATAAGTAATAAAAGGTGATATGCAAGTGATGATGTAATGAGTTGCATTCAGAAGTGTAAGTGCACATACGTTAACTTCATTATCTCCCAACAATGGAAGGTTTGGGTTTTGCTTTGTTTTTGTCTTGTGTAGCTGCCAATTAATGTGCCTTTACTGTATCAGTAATGTTGATGTGCCTATGACTGTATAACCTTGATCTTCAAGTAAATTAGACATTACTTTGTTTAGATTTGGAGACAGAATGCACCTACTAGTTCACTTACATGAAAGCAATAGCTGTGTGAAACAATGTCAAAAACAAACAATAACTGTCAAGTCCAAACACGATCCAGAGTCGTGTTTGTTAAATCTACATTTTAAAAAATCAAAATACATTTACAGAAAGAACCTCAAGCAGCATGACAGGAGCCACTCTGCCAGTACACTGCATGGCCGACTTACTTGACGATGACGTCCAGCTGCTTCTTGTCGTCCCTCAACTGGTTCAGAATCAGGTCCAGCAAGCTCTCTGTCAGGATGTCGTGAGGTCTGCCAAACGACTGGCACATGAAGCCTTTCTGCACACACACACACACACACACAGGAACCAGTGCCAAACGACTGGCACAGGAAGCCTTTCTGCACACACACACACAAGAACCAGTGCCAAACGACTGGCACATGAAGCCTTTCTGCACACACACACACAGGAACCAGTGCCAAACGACTGGCACATGAAGCCTTTCTGCACACACACACACAAGAACCAGTGCCAAACGACTGGCACATGAAGCCTTTCTGCACACACACACACAAGAACCAGTGCCAAACGACTGGCACATGAAGCCTTTCTGCACACACACACACAAGAACCAGTGCCAAATGACTGGCACATGAAGCCTTTCTGCACACACACACACACAGGAACCAGTGCCAAATGACTGGCACATGAAGCCTTTCTGCACACACACACACACAGGAACCAGTGCCAAATGACTGGCACATGAAGCCTTTCTGCACACACACACAAGAACCAGGACAAGACATAAGCGCAGGTAATGACTGACTGACTATCATCTCACTGCCCAGAAATACAACTGCTGTAAGTCTGAAAAGCAAATTTTACAGGAGACGAAAAAAACCTGATTATTTATCCCCACAAGATATTCTGCGAGCTGAGTTTCGGTACAAGTATTTTGTTTTACAGCATGTTTATTCTCAGGATAACATGATTGGGACTTGGCTACATTATGCCCCTTGGCCCACTCTTACTGTATACCAAAAATCTCAAAAATGCAAACAATTCGAGTTACGGCACTTGTACTTCCAGGCAGTGATCTGTCTCTGCAAAATCCTGGGATCTCATGGGTGAACCAAATCTCCAACACAAAAATTCTTCAGTTTTCAAATAGGCCGGACAGAGAGTAAGAATGGAAGACAATCATCTGCTAGAGAGGTTCTCTGAAGAATGGAAGACAATCATCTGCTAGAGATGTTCTCTGAAGATGGAAGACAATCATCTGCTAGAGAGGTTCTCTGAAGAATGGAAGACAATCATCTGCTAGAGATGTTCTCTGAAGAATGGAAGACAATCATCTGCTAGAGATGTTCTCTGAAGAATGGAAGACAATCATCTGCTACAGATGTTCTCTGAAGAATGGAAGACAATCATCTGCTAGAGATGTTCTCTGAAGAATGGAAGACAATCATCTGCTACAGATGTTCTCTGAAGAATGGAAGACAATCATCTGCTAGAGAAGTTCTCTGAAGAATGGAAGACAATCATCTGCTAGAGATGTTCTCTGAAGAATGGGAGACAATCATCTGCAAGAGAGGTTCTCTGAAGAATGGGAGACAATCATCTGCTAGAGATGATCTCTGCGGGGTGTCAGGAGCAAGACAGCTTAGCTGTCCAAAAAAGCACTTCAAAGACAGCACACATACTGCCACTGAAGGCGTCCAAGGAATCCCTCTAGGCAAACTCCAAAGTCTGGCAGTGGTTGCACACTTCTGAGGAACAAGGATGGATCGTCTGT
>CM031615.1:71586644-71654144 GCA_018398815.1 Conus ventricosus
CACTGACAGGTGAGGGGGTTGCACCGGCATGATTTTGAAACCACAAACAGTCCTTAATGTACGCAGATACATCAAGGTCCTTTGAGAATGGTTGGTTCAAAAGATCCAAGAGTGCAACTACACAACCGGTCAGATCCAAATGTGTCTGCTATAAGCCACGGGTCATATGTCATTGCAGTCACTACTGAAACCTACTGGAATCTAACTAATTCAAAGGACAGCCATTTTTAATTTATCTCATGATGTCCATGTTTCAAACCCTGGATGAAACCGTTTCAGACGGACCTTCTGTTAACTTCTTTACAGCTAGAACACCAAGGCTATATCAAAATGTCGTTCTGCTCTGCATAGTTATGTGAGGATTTGTCTTCAGTCATGACAAGCCTCCAGCATAACATTATCAGTCTCCAAAATCCCTTGAAGTTGGAGTGTGGCTGCCCATGTGGCAGGGAAATCAAAAACAGTCACACACGTAATGTTCTCTCCCAACTGATGCATTTGTACCAGTGTTCAAGTACTTCGGCTGTTGGGATGATCCCTGGAGTCTTTTAGCCAGGGTATGACAATAAGAACAACAACTTCTTCACAAAGTTATGACGTTTCTCAAAAAACACGAGCAGAAAGTATCCAGAAAATGGCACGAAATGGCAAAAGGTATCCGAAATCCAACCCAAAACAACATCAGTGCCGTGAAAAACCAAATGGCAACTCTTCTCTTTCCCTGCTTGACCTGTAGAGGGCTGAATGTGAACAGAGATGGGCTGGGAAAGATGTAGCCCTTACTGCTGATGGAAACACACCATAACTAGCATCGAAGGCTTTCAGTGTGGGAAGACAGAATTGCAGCCAGCTGACTGCCATGACGGATCTATGCATAGGTGCATTTCCATGCATATGACTCCTAAGGTTTACTGTTAACACTTATATTCGATCTCTGCACAGAGCTGCCAACCCCAAAATTTCTTCCCAGTACTATTCCTGGCTTTTCACAGTATTTTTCACCATCTGACTGTATTTTCCGACCGGAATTAAATTTCATGCGGCGTTTTGATTTCTTTTTTAACCAACTTATTTGTATGCACTTTTCTTTTTATAATTAATAGTGATTAAAAACTATTAGCATAAGAGATTGATCAAGACTTACTCTTTGACAATAACATACAATTTACTTACTTAGTCTACTTCTGCTAGAAAAAAATACTACTACTATCACACACACATACACAAATTGAGACACAGAGACATTCACAATAATTTGAGCAAAGTGAATTGTCACTTGACTTAATCAGTTTTTGTCAATGATTTTAAAAAGTGAATCATTAGAATGTCTCTTTGCATTTCTCACTTGGCACTCAATTAATTATTGTCACTATTTAAAAAAAAAAGGAACTAAAACTAAATATATAAATTATTGTCACTGTTAAAAAAAGGAACTCTACACTAAATCAATTATTGTCACTGTTTAAAAAATGAACTCAGTTTATGTCTAAGTCACAGACGGTGCACCTCGCATACAGTGGTCCTAGTTTTGAGGCAACAATGCATGGAAAGTCCTTGGAATATGAGGGACGAAAGTGCTGTTGTCTTGCTGGGTTTTTTTTTTTTTACTCCCCGAGGTTGAGGCTCTTCACTTTTTCTTTTATTTGCGCCGTTGTCCATTTTGATGATGAAAAACAATGATGAAATTCAGAAAACCAATGTGCTTCTTCTGCCGCTCAGTGCTTACACGACGCTTAGGGTTCGCGGGCTTTCTTTCACTCGAGTCAGCACATGGTCCATCAGACCTATCACGTAACTGAGTGGAGCTTTTGTTTCCACATTCGGAAGAGGGGGTGGGGGGGGAGGGAGGTTGGCAAGCAGGGGGTAGGATGGGCATACTACTTGCCATCCTCCCCGTCCCCGCCCCCCCCCCCCCCCACCTCCCCCCCTCCCCCCCCCCCTCTCCCCTCCCTCCTGCTAGCCACAGCAGTTGCTGCCTCAGCTGCTAAGGCCAATACAATCCTTAACACATGTCGTCTGCTACAGGGTGGGGAGAGAGAGGGAGGTTGGCAAGCAGGGGGGGTATGATGAGCATACTAAAAATAGCCACAGCGCTGCCTGGGCCATTCCTTAACACATGTCGTCTGCTACAGGGAGAGCTTAACAGTAAAAGGACAGATGGAATTTCCTGCCCTGCTAGTGGTCTGCTAAGGCGAGAGCTACACAGTAAAAGGATGGATGGAATTTTTTTTTCAGATAGGGCCTACCTAGTCTATCAACTATATGTGGCTGGCAGAGGCCTTTTTCTTCTGTCTCCTTGTATCCTACAAATCTGCTGCCTCGGTAAAGCAACAAATGGCCGTACCATTTGCGCAAGTTCGTCACCGTATTATTTTGGCTCGACCGTATCACCGTATTTTTGTAAACTCGCTGTGACAAAATACGGCCGGAACGTACTGGTTGGCAGCTCTGTCTGCAATGTGTGGATGATATTTTTTGTACATGAAACTGAAAACTGTGTGTCTTCAAAAATACCACAGTCCCTACCCATGTGATGTCGGGTCCGCTAGGGTGAAGGTTGGCGTGTGGTTCCGAGTCCAGCAAGCCCAGTGCCAGCAGAGCCTTGACCGCATCAGTGAAACCCTGGAACATGCATTGTCAGCACTATTTCACTGGCATCAATGGCTTGACAGGTCCGTGAAACCCTGTAACGCATACTGTGGATTATGCTATGTGCATCAGTGTTCTGACCCCGTCATTATAACCCTGCAATGTACAGAAGAGAGTAAGTCATGTGCATCAATGTAAAGAAACACAAGAATGATAAAAACATTTGTTTAAAAACAAGATCAAAGAGTAATCCAAAAATTTTATCATTTTACCACGTCAAGTTCGGGTATAAACAAAAACAACAACAACAAAACGCATCCATGGACAGACTTGCACCTCCAGCCCCACCCATGACGGATGTTAGTGGGGGGCTACAGAAGACTTTTTCTTTGTCAAAGCCTTGGGTTTCTAGTCATGCTACACAAACAAGCTTTTTTTTTTCAGCTTTTAACAAAGCAAAGGCAATAGGAGACACACAAAAGTCTTGCATGTTTCTAAACATTAGATTCAATGTTGTGGAAAGTGCAGATTTCATAATTTACACAAAACATAACAGGTTCATCTGTGACTCAATATCAGCCAACATGTGCATTTTACTCAATATTTGACTGAATAGCACAAAACTGTCCATGTTCATACAAATTAGACTGAATAGCACAAAACTGCATGTTCATACAAATTAGACTGAATAGCACAAAACTGTGCATGTTCATACAAATTAGACTGACCAGCACAAAACTGTGCATGTTCATACAAATTAGACTGAATAGCACAAAACAAAGCATGTTCATACAAATTAGACTAAATAGCACAAAACTGTGCATGTTCATACAAATTAGACTCAATACCAGTCCAAGTGTGTATGTTTACAGGATGTTAACATATCCAGACCTGCCAACCCCCTAAGAGACCAATGAGTAAGAATTGAAGCTCAGTGAGGCAGAAATGTGTAATTTCTGAGAGCTAAGAGTAATCGAGCGCGACATTTACCTTTTTTCAAACAAACACGATGTGATGAAATTGTTCACACAATTTTTGTGAACTTTACTTTTCTTCAAAAACAAGCTTATCTTTTAAGTGTCACAAGAAATCTCTACAAATTATGAAAATGTAGAATACACTGGAAACACACACAAATCCCCTAAACCATCATGGCATGGCACACCAAGGCTTGATAGTGCGCCAGAAACAACCTAAAAAATTGGAAATGAAATGAGGCAGGGAACAGTAAACAATAAACAGTAAACAAGTGGGGTAACGTTTGCTCCCATTTTATAAGGATAAGATAAGATAATGTTGCTTATAGCCCAGCCGACCGCAAAGGGCCACATCAGGGCTGTCACCACGTTAAAATCAACTCACCAGTCATTTAAAAAAAAAAAAAAAACAAAAAAACAAAAAAACTTTCACACATCTCGTTAAATGACCTCGTCTACAAACGCACCAGAAACTTTGTTAAAAATCTTTCTGCCGTAAAATCTTAAATCAGATGAAAAATGTTAATCTCTCTCAAAAACTCAAGGATCACGTCAGGCAGGACATCCCTGAACAGGATCTTCATGGACTCCGCTGTAAAATGTTTGTGTCTCACATCGTGCAAGTCCCAACACTCTAAAAGAACATGTTTCACTGTGAGTGGCGCATGACATGGAATGCACCACGGAGCTTCTTCACTCTTTAAAAGGTAAGAATGGGTAAAATACGAATGGCCGGTGTGCAGCCGGCACAGAACCGTTTCCTCTTTACGACCTCCCGACGTAGATGGGAGGAACTCCTTAAGGTTTGGATGGATCTGAAAGAGTTTGTTATTCGTCTGTGTGTTCCAATCCTCCTGCCAGAGGTCTCTCACATAATCGTTAATTTTGGGTTTCACATCTGAGCAGGGGATATAAATGTTGGACAGTTTTTCTCTTGTGGCGTTCTTGGCTAAACGATCAACCATTTCGTTCCCGCCGATGCCAACATGACCAGGAACCCAAGCAAGAGTAATGTTGTAACCGTCCGCCTTCAACTTGCTAAAAAGTTAAAAAAAAATTACAACTTGCTAAAAAGTTAAAAAAAAATTAAAAGTTCTGGATGCATTTTATAAGGAAACCTAACACAAAGTAACTTTTATTCAAGACTGGCACAACCTTTTAAACTTGAATAAGGTCAGACAAATACACATAGACGAACAATCTTATCTAATAGTGGGGGAAAAAAACAAGCGCAGGCCAACAACTCAACTGTCTTGATAGTAATGACTTGGCAAAGATATGAACTTGAGGACGGGGGGGGGGGGGGGAGGGGGGAGGGGGGAGTTTGAAGATGGAGAAACTGGGAACATGAAATTAAGAAAATACATAACCTAAAAAATGTTCTCCCCTGTTGATGATTCTGTGCATGTGGGGTTGGCTATCAGCTCAGTGGTGATTGTGTCATTTTTTAAGTATCGCACCACCCCAGGAAAGAATTTGTCCCCCCCCCCCACCTCCCCCTCCTGACTTCCATCAATCCCCAACACAAACGGTCCATTCTGCAGTCGAGATGCAGCAGCAGTTAAGCCTTCCATGAGAAGGGTCCTTACAATGTGTGTTGTCTTTGTTCGACCGCTCTTGGAACTGTTTGGCGATCTCCGAATCTGAGAACGCTTCTGTAAAAAGCTGGGATGCATAGTCGGCTGCGCTAAGAGCGATGTTGTGCTCGATGAAAAATCCGGCCACCAATGCTTCAGCCCCAATTACCCTTTTCCTAATTTCATCCTCTTTTGAGGTGTCTACAGTCTGAAAAAAGTGTTGATGCTGGAAGAATTCGGCGCGTTAGAGGAATCGATGTGCTTGCGTGACTCAAGGTGACGCTTCACATCCACCATCCCGCGATTGGAAATTGTGAAGTTCGACTCGCAAGTGGTACAACCGTGCACAATTTACACCTTTAGCCGAAGGTCGTATGCAGGGGAACTTTTCCGAGTATTCTTTTCGGAACTTTTGACCAAGTTTTTTCTTTTTCGCATCTTGTCCAAAACTTTCTACTCCACGTTTCGACATTTTCGTAGCTAAAACTTCAAAAAGACGCCAACTTCGCTGAATGGTAAAGATGGTGAAACGAACTGCGCATGACCGGAAACGCTTCTTGAAGATTACTGGTTATACGCACGGCGCCGTGCGTGTCTGTACATAAGCCGATTTTTTTCGTCCGTTTTTTTTTTTGTTGTTGAAAACTTTCAATGCGTAATTTTTTGGCTAAATGCGTAAGGGCGTAAGAATTATCACTTGGGCGTAATAAATTACGCGAAATGCGTTATGGTTGGCAGGTCTGCATATCCGATTCAGTATGAGCTGAAGTGTGTATGCTCTGAAATGTTAAAATCAGTGTTGGCCAAACTGTGTTACGTTCATCAATATTAGACTGAATGTTTGTAAAAATGTGCATGTTCAAAACTATCAGGCTCAGTATCAGCCAAAAAGTGTATGCTTATCGCTGGTAAACCCAGTGTTGGCCAAACTGTTTTTATTCATTAATATCAGACTGAATGTCAGACAAAGCATGCATTTCTATCAGCTTTAGATTCATACCGAGAGTGTGTGTGTGTTCATCCATGTAAAACTCAAGATCAGAGCACTTGTGTGTGTTCATCAATACAACATTGCCAGCACAAAAAAAACTGCGCACATTCACAAATATTAAAATCCATGTCAACCAAAGAGCCCATGTTCATCAATATCAGACTCATTGTCAGGCAAAGTATGCACACACACCAACATCAGTCTAATAAAAAAAATCTGCATGTTCATCTACATCGGACCTGTCAACCAATGTGTGAATGTTCCTCAAGCAGTCTGTTATTTCAACCCCTCAACGTCAGTCAAGGTATGCACCTTCATCAGCATTAGGCTCAACATCAACCGACTTTACATGTTTGTCTTCATCCAACTCCACATCAGCCCAAATCAGCATGTTCACCTTGTATCTGATGGTGCCACGCAACACCGTTTCAGCCGTGGAGATCCCATAGGACTGGGCGTACTGTGTGGAGTCACGGTTGGGAACCCCTCCAGGTTAAACCCCGGCAGAAAGTCCAATGTTTCTGTGGCATCCATCAGACCTCCATTGCCAGGAATTTCCACCATCTGAAATGATCACAAATTCACCTGAGGTGTGCTGTTTTACATTTTTCATACCATGTCCACTTCTTGTTTGAAATCACATTTATTTCCCCTCAATACTTTCACGAAGGGCGCGGCAGAGCAACGTCACTTCCCTGCAGATGCGTGCACCGCACGTGCGTACAACCATTGCAGACGCTCTATTTATGCACTTTTTAATTTTATTTTACGTCCCCTAATGTAAACCTAACAAGCAATTGTTATATATCAACCGAAAGGGTAAAACGTGAACTTTGCAATGAGTATAGACTTAAATACATTTGGGGTAAAATAGCAACGCTATAGTTATGGAAACAACATAAGTAAAACGTAGAACACAATCTTGTTTACGTTTGTTTGGTTAGTATGACGACAGCAAATGAGGAAGAAAAGGGGCATAAAATTTCGCTCTTACTTTGAATAGATGCAGAGAAAGCCTCCTCTCATCCCCATCCCCCCCCCCCCCCCCCCCCCCCCACTGCTAAGAACTAATACCATCTTCAGATGTCAAGTATAAACACACAGCCACAACCACTGAAATCATGATTATTTCCCCCTAGAAAAATACAAACAAAAAGGGGCTAAAATACAAATACACACAACAACAGTGCAAAGGCATGCATATTTAATATGTAATCTCTACCCCCCCCCCCCCCCCCCCCCCCCCCCCCCCCACTGCTAAGAATAATACCATCTTTAGATGTCAAGTATAAACACACAGCCACAACCACACACAAAAACGTATGCACACACCAGCCACCGTGGCAAAGTGGTTAGCACCGCAGACTCCCGGCTGGGAGGTCGCCAGTTCGAATCCCATCAGAGTCATGTGGGATTTTTCTGTCCCGACCAGCTCCTACCCAGAGTTGAGTTTGCTACGGCTCAGATGCGAAGACTGGGTGGGACCACACAGTTGAGTTTCATCCACGTTATGGATGTGTCTCTGAGAGTGTTGCTTAAAAAAACCTATGCACACATAAACATTTGCCTAAAGATGACACCTTTGTGGTGTAGCATTTGTTACCTGTCCATCACGGAGATAGCGAGCAGCACTCAGCGTGTTCATCAACACACCCTTGGGAAACCAACTGAAAGGCAGAAACAGAGAACAAAAAAAAAGCTGATGATTATGAAGCATTCTAAATTCAAATTTCACAGTAACAACTTATAACCTGCAACAGAGAAAATTTTGGCTTTCTCATGCTTCGAAGAAGACAATCATACAAAGATGCTGCCAAGTCAGCATTATTTAGAGAAAAAAAAGAAGACAATGTACCCATGATAAAAAAACTGTCAAAATAACATTTTTCAATGCTATTTCTTTAACTTATTTATAGTACACATTCAATAACTTTCTGTCTCAGCAACTCCTCAACAAGCAAAATGGTGAAGACATGCCGAATATGAAGCTAAACATGTGTTTGTCTTGTGGAGTCCTCTTGCCGTTCATTCTGAGATGGTGAGGTCATGGACCCCTTTGCCTTGCTGTGCTTCCAGGACCACATGTGACCAAGAGACACAATGAAACTTCCAAGGCCTCACGACTGGAAATGATGCTTTGTGTTTTACCCATAGGGTAAACGACATCAAACTAAAATGATCTTAGCTGAAGACATTGCACCGATGTCCAGGTGTAAATGTTACATTAAAGGAAACAGGAGTTTGTAATGATGAGAAATGCAATGTTTGTGGAAGGATTAACAACAGTATCCATCCCATGTCTGGAAATATTCACATGTCCGTTTCTGTTAAAATACATTTACAGATCTGATAAGAGAAAAATGTACCAATGCAGAGGACATAAGACTTACTGAATTACTTGTTTCATCAGGTTTTGATCTGAACACTTTGAAAATGTTCTTTATTTCATTATATTCTTTGCCAAGCATTTAATGCAACCACAAATAATAGTCTTTTTGAAAAAAACAAAAAACAAAATGAGCATCAGTATTAAGTTTAAGCAAACAATGTTTGCATAAACTGAATCAATCGAATTTCTTTATTAAATGGCTCATACATATATTGTTATTCACAGACACTTTAACCTATTAAGTCTTTCTTAGATGAGTGATGCTATTACCTTTTACAAATGATTGATGAGGGGTTCAATGTAGCATTCTGCTCATGTCACAGCACTGTCTTTTGTGTGCATGTACCATTTAATCATTGATAACATTAATGCCATTTTAAGATGTTTGATTATATTGTAAAGGGAATCAAAAAAAAAAAAACAACATTAATCGCCTATCACTTCGTCTCTTTCACAGATGTTAAAAAAACAGTATTTTACATTGACACTTGATGTCTAGTAACTTTTCTTTCTTTTTCACGTTTTACATCACATGTTATTGAATGCAAATTGAATTTTAAAAAATTCTTAGTGATCAATAGTAAAGTAAAATATAATTACAACACACACACACACACACACACACACACACACACACACACTTTTCTTTTCCTTTATGGTCATTTCAATTCTAAACTCACAGTTATAGTTTAACAAAATGGTCACACCCCCTAAACCTGAAACGAAAGGAGAAAAAATTCTAGTATTACCCATTCGACTTTGATGTATTTTACAAACTTTGGATCAACGTAAACGTCTTGCTTTAAATACACTGTATAAGCTTTTGAGCAAAAGTAATGAAAGACCTTGCTATGTCTTTCAGAGTCTGCACTACCCCGACAGTTCAGAACAGAAACTGGATAGAGTCTGCACTACCCCGACAGTTCAGAACAGAAACTGGATAGAGTCTGCAATACCCCGACAGTTCAGAACAGAAACTGGATCTTTTCAAAATTATTCTTAGCTTGTATATTACATGTTCACACAGACTGTCAGCTTACAGACACAGTTTCCATAAAACAGTACAACAGAATACAAACATATTACCACTGACAAAGATGAACCAAGTTACAAACAATACACACCAACATTCAAGAAGTCCAGTAAAGTGACAGAGTTCATGTTTTCACAGACACTTTCTCAACACAATTCATTCCACCTAACAGTCCCATGCCAAAAAATTGAACTCCTTTTAAGAGAAAAAGAAAATCAGATAGAAGAAAGAGAATGAAAAAAATTACCAAGTGTCCTCTTTCAAAGGAAAAGACAGACATTTAAGAAACAAAAACAAAGCAAACAAAAATAGGTTGCGCTCAAATTTGGAAACGGTGAGAGAGATAGAGAGGGGTGGTGGTGTTGGGAGAAGCAGAATGAAGAAAGGGGGGGGGGGGGGGGGGGGGGGGGAGGAGGAGAGGAGAGAGATAAGGGGAAGGAACGATCTGGGAAATAATATGATACTTTCACACAGAAGGTAATTTGTACCTGAAAGCATAGTACACGCATGATCAAAAAATAGTTTATTGATTTTCAATTTTGTGCATACCTGAGAGAGAAGGGGAAGGGGGGGGGGGGTGTAGTGGTGGAGGGGGAGGGGGTTTGAGCAGAAACAAGATGGGGGGGGTGGGGGGGGGGAGAACAATCTGGGAAATAATACAAAGAAAGTGATGTGTTTCAAAGCACAGTACACTACTTTCACAAAGCAGGTGGTACGTATCTGAAAGCACTGTGCACACAAGATCAGTGTTTGCTGATTTTCAGTGTTTGTGCATACCAAGCCCCCTTCCATTTACACAACAGTGCTGGCACGATAAAAACATGCTTCAATAAAAAAAAAAAATCAAGCAAGCAGAAATGAATTTGATTTAAACAAACAATTTGATTTAAATCAAACAAACAATTTGATTTAAATAAGCAATTTGGTTTAAACAAACAAACAATTTGATTTTTACACACAATCAGAAGATAAACAAACAGAACAGATTGTCTCTTTGCCCCCAAACCTGCAACACATTTGAAACACTTTGTAGCCCAGTTTGTTATTAAGCCTTTCACTCCCGGCCGCGGATATAGCCGTGGTTCAAGGGTCATCGCATAATTGTATCATCTGACCGGTCACATGATATTGTTTACTTGCTTGCAAATGGCGGCTCCCATACAGCATGTTTGAAGCGATTTCTCAGCAGGTTTTGGGTCGATTTTGACGTCTTTTTTTGCGTTTTGTAAAGCAAAAATTAATCGAGCAGATCAACATGGCTGCCAAACAATTTACTGCCAAAGAGGTGGTGAGAATTGTGTTTGAAACGCCGCACTAAGGTGAAATTAGCAACGACGAAAGTGAAAGGAAAATGAAGGTGACGTGGTTGTCGATCATCCTGATAATGAGTCAAGTGATACGGATTACCGGGATGAAGATATTGATCTACCAAGTACATCGACAGGTAGGGGGCGTGGTCATGTTGGTAGTGGGTGTAGTTGAGGACATAATAGGAGAGGAAAAAATTGTTAAAATGTGACGCAAAAATTGTTTAGAGTGTGACGCCAGCGACAGTGGTTGACAACACTTGTTATGTTAATTTTTTGCGAATATTTTTGTATGACGGGTGAAGTGCTAGTAAACGTTGCATCTCTAGCTGACATTGACATGCATAACTCAATGCATCCCTGAACACACTGTGTGCTTTTTTTTTTAGTAAATAATTGCACTTGGTTGTAATGTCCTATAGATCTGTGTACATTTCAGAACCATTTCCGCCTATGATATATTGAGACTTGAATTTCCATGGATTTGTTTTCAAAATATTGTTTATTTTTTCTTAAAATCTTGGTTATCTTCCCATGATTGTGAGTTATCTCATCCTGTCAAAATGAAACATATAATAATTATATTCTCCATTCATTTTCCTTCAAGAAAATGTATACTTCTGTATGCTTCAGAGCAATACTTGAATTTTTGCGATTTTTTTTTGTAAGGTTGGTGTTTTTTCCCCCAAAATTACAAATAGTTCTGGGAGTCAGAGGGTTAATGGGTAAAGTAAGGTGTTCATACATTAGCTAACATGTCAAACCATGACACAACATGGTGACCTCAAAAAAGAGAAAGCGACAACTGCTACGCAAACCTCCCCATGCGTTACCAAAATACTGGCTGTCCATTCCTATCTCCGTGCAACAATATGAAAAACATCACGAGAACACCCATCAATGCAGTACTCACACACTTCATGTAATTACCACTAACAACAACAACAATAACAACAAAGAAAAGAAAAAAATAAGGGGGGGGGGGGGGGGGGAGGAGGACAGGGATAAAGGGAAGGGGAGAGGGTTGGGTGTAATGGTGGTGGTAGCTGTGGGAGAGGGCGAAGGGGATATTACCTCTCTGTCTGGCAATGGTACTAATCTAAAGGGAGAAAAAACACACACAAAAAATACTAGATACATGCAACTCAAAAATGCACACCGCCAACTTCTTCATTCTATCCAACATAAAACAAAAGGAAAACACACCTCTTCAATAACCAAGCTTTGGTCAACATTCTCAGCACTCACCTGAACTTGTAGCGCAAAGGAGAGTCAGTGTGCTCACTCACCTGAACTTGTAGCGCAAAGGAGAGTCAGTGTGCTCACTCACCTGAACTTGTAGCGCAAAGGAGAGTCAGTGTGCTCACTCACCTGAACTTGTAGCGCAAAGGAGAGTCAGTGTGCTCACTCACCTGAACTTGTAGCGCAAAGGAGAGTCAGTGTGCTCACTCACCTGAACTTGTAGCGCAAAGGAGAGTCAGTGTGCTCACTCACCTGAACTTGTAGCGCAAAGGAGAGTCAGTGTGCTCACTCACCTGAACTTGTAGCGCAAAGGAGAGTCAGTGTGCTCACTCACCTGAACTTGTAGCGCAAAGGAGAGTCAGTGTGCTCACTCACCTGAACTTGTAGCGCAAAGGAGAGTCAGTGTGCTCACTCACCTGAACTTGTAGCGCAAAGGAGAGTCAGTGTGCTCACTCACCTGAACTTGTAGCGCAAAGGAGAGTCAGTGTGCTCACTCACCTGAACTTGTAGCGCAAAGGAGAGTCAGTGTGCTCACACTGAACCCTTGACCGCAAAGGAGAGTCAGGTGCTCACTTCACACTGCAAGAAGCAGTTGTGCCAGCAGTTCATCTGAACTGGCGCACACAACACAGGCAGATCACCACACACACAAACACAGCAGCACTAACAACACACACACACAGGACATACACACACAGACAACACACACACATAAGCAAGCACACACACATGACATAACACACACAGACACACACACACACACCACAGACATAACACACACACACACACAGACATACACACACACACACAGACATAACACACACACACACACACACACAGACATAACACCACACACAGACATACACACCACACACACAACAACACAACACCACACACAGACATAACACACACACACACACTACACACATACACACACACCACACATACACCACACAGACATAACACACACACACACAGACATACACACACACAACACACACACACACACACAATAACACACACACACAGACATAACACACACACAGACATAACACACACACACAACACACACAACCACACTAAACATCACACACACAGAGACATAACACACACCACACACACATAACACACACACACAGAGACATAACACACACACACACACAAAACACACACACACAACACACACACACACACACAGACATAACACACACACACACACCACACACATAACACACACACACACAGACATAACACACCACACACACACACACACACACACACATAACACACACACACAGAGACATAACACACACACACAGAGACATAACACACACACACACAGAGACATAACACACACACACAGAGACAACACACACACACACACAGAGACATAACACACACACACACACACACACAGACATAACACACACACACAGAGACATAACACACACAGAGAGAGACATAACACACACACACAGAGAGACATAACACACACACAGAGACATAACACACACACACACACAGAGAGAGACATAACACACATACACAGACATAACACACACACACACAGAGACATAACACACACACACACACACAGACATAACACACACACATAGAGACATAACACACACACACACACAGAGACATAACACACACACACACACACAGAGACATAACACACACACACAGAGACATACACACACACACAGAGACATAACACACACAGAGACATAACACACACACACACACACACACACACACACAACAGAGACATAACACACACACAGAGACATAACACACACACACACAGAGACATAACCACACACACACAGAGACATAACACACATACACAGACATAACACACACACACAGAGACATAACACACACACACACACACAGGTGAACTTGAGTAGACTAAACTTAAGCCATCTTCACCTTTTCGATCCTTTCCACCAAACCAACCAACATTTCTGGACAACAAGATGATACTTTCTCAAGTTCTAAACCAGGCGTCTTCTAACCAGAAGCCTCCTATGTATCACTGAATGAGTTTGAGCACAAAGTGGTCTGAGGGCACAGAATTGTTGTGCAGCATATATGGGATAACCCATTAACAGTGATTATTCCTTCTCTAAACGGAAAGGTCCATCCAAACAGAAGACATCATCACGATTACTAGGTCTGACCTTTCCTCCCTGGTTTCGAATCTCATCAAAGCACTCCATGGCCAGCATGTGGTCGATGCCGGGGTCCACCCCCACCTCGTTCATGATGGTAACTCCGTTCTCCTCCGCACTGTATCACATCAAAATGATCCATTACTTTTTTTTTTCCAACAGTCTTCATTTCACACATTGTACACACACACACAATGTGTTCACTGCCATGTAAAATGTCATGCTTGTCCACTGCCATGTAAATGTCATGCTTGTCCACTGCCATGTAAAACATCATGCTTGTCCACTGCCATGTAAATGTCATGCTTGTCCACTGCCATGTAAAACATCATGCTTGTCCACTGCCATGTAAAATGTCATGCATGTCCACTGTCATGCATGTCCACTGCCATGTAAAATGTCATGCATGTCCACTGCCATGTAAATGTCATGCTTGTCCACTGCCATGTAAAACATCATGCTTGTCCACTGCCATGTAAATGTTATGCTTGTCCACTGCCATGTAAATGTCAGGCTTGTCCACTGCCATGTGAATGTCACGCTTGTCCACTTCCATGTAAAATGTCATGCTTGTCCCCTGATTCTAAATGATGAAATTCCAGATTAAACAGATACAATATCATCTCCAACTCACGATATTTCTCTTTGCTAAGTATAAATAAGTTAGGGTGCAAACTTCTCTCCCCTCACACCCCCCACCCACCCCCCCACCCCTCCCTGCCTGTTCCCCCAACTCCCTCCTCCAAGGCTGAAGGAAGAGATGGTGACTCACGTTTGATGCAGCTCGGCCATGGCGGGGGAGACGTAGCTGGCGGTGACCATGTGTGTCTGGTGCTTGATGCACATCTTGGCCACGTCCACATGAAGGCCGTAGGGCAGCAGGCTGGACGTGACAAACATCATCACTCATACATCACCGCTTGAAATGAGTCAGGCATAGAACTGGGGAAAAGTCAGCGCATTTGAAGAAATGCACGTCTCCATCACAGAGATGCGCTGGTCTTGAGGGGGTGGGGGTTGGGGGCGTGATCCTCTTCCCCTATTGTCAATCCCACCACCCCCTGACCGATGGTCTGGGGACATTTCCATTTTTCCTCTTTTCCACACACACACACACACACTCAGCTGAGCTACTCTACAGCTTTGTTCTCAGCTGGTCAGTAATATGAAGTTCAAGTAAAAGTGGTGCACCACTGGTGTTTTCATTTGAACTGAATTACAGCAGACGTTATTTGCCAATGGTGTGGGATGTAGAAAAACAAGAGATTAAAAATAAGTGGCATTGCTCACAACTAATGGACCGAGTCTCTCTTCAGAAAATAAAGGTGCTTCCATAACCCCATGTGAAAGGCTGGACAGGGGAGGGGTCGGGGAGAGAGAGAGGGGTGGTGGTGGTCATAGCATACCAAATGTTGGAAGTATTTTCTCAAATGAAATTTCGGGGGTAGGGTGATAAGAGTGGAGGTGGGAGGCACAACAGGGATTGGAGGGTGGCGATGGGGAGGGTTGTCACATCCAAACAATTGTCATTTCTCTAGTGGTGTTTTTGCCTTTACCATATCAGCAGTCCCAAATCAACATCACCCCCAACAAGTGAGGTTCAGAAACCTGCTAAGAAATAAACAAACATATTCTGACAAACTGAAAGGAAAGGGAAAGCACTCTTTACTCATATCACAGCCTAAAGAAAAGGTGAAACTATCAATTTAATTTCCCCTGCGACGTGTAAGTTTATCTTGAATACCTATAAATAGCTTCAAAGTGAGGTGGCTGAAAGCAGAAACTGAAGCAAATTATGAAAGGAAAGGTTCTTAGATTGCACGATGTCCTGCAATCTGTTTGTCCGGGTTGTCTTGCGAAGCTAATAATCTTTCCTTTCAAAATTTACCTATAAATCGTTAAAAGAAGAAAGCTTCTTCTCTGTAAATTCAGCATATCCTAATAACCTATGATTAATTTTTCTGAAAATGCTTTCATGTTCCCAAACACTTTTCCTCTAACAGATTTCTGATTTCAGTAAGTTTAACACCCTACCGAGTTGCTAGATCTGAACCCCTGGAATTAGCTTCTCCAATTGCTGCCATGACTCTACCATCACTGTCAACCATGAGGAATTTTTGGAAGAAAAAAAAAGGGGGGGGGGGGGGGGGGGGGGAGGACAGAGGACGACGGCGGCATTTTCTTTCTTTCTTTTTTTTTAACCAAGAAATACCTCCAGCTGTCTGAACTTCAGAAGGGAGCTAAGAAACGTATTCCATTACCTGCAGTTGCAACAATTCACAACATTTGTTCTGCCGGGCAGCACTTTGTCATCCCTTTCCAACCCCCAACTCTCCCCCCCCCCCCCCCTCCCCGAAAAAAAAGCCTCACCCAATCTTTTTCATCCCCACTACCGTCCACCATCACTGTGTACTGCCCCACTGACCTGACCACAATGTCGTACTCAGGAATCATCTGGTCCAGCTCCTCCTTGCTACGCTGAATGTCCATCAAAGAGACCTCCACATTGGGCTTGGAGGGGCCCACCGAGTCAAGTTCATCCCTCAGTGCTGACACTGTTTAACACACATAGGGGTCAGGCAACACACTCTAAATTCATGATGGTAAGCGTAATTATCTATCTGCTGGACACTGTTTAACAACATAGGGGTCAGGCAACACACTCTAAATTCATGATGGTAAGCATAGTTATCTATCTGCTGGACACTGTTTAACACACATAGGGGTCAGGCAACACACTCTAAATTCATGATGGTAAGCATAATTATCTATCTGCTGGACACTGTTTAATACACATTGGGGTCAGGCAACACACTCTAAATTCATGATGGTAAGCGTAACTATCTATCTGCTGGACACTGTTTAACACACATAGGGGTCAGGCAACACACTCTGAATTCATGATGGTAGCATAGTTATCTATCTGCTGGACACTGTTCAACACACATAGGGGTCAGTCAACACTCTCTGAATTCATGATGGTAAGCTGCTGGACACTGTTTAACACACATACGGGTCAGTCAACACTCTAAATTCATGATGGTAAGCATAGTTATCTATCTGCTGGACACTGTTTAACACACATAGGGGTCAGGCAACACACTCTAACTTCATGATGGTAAGCATAGTTATCTATCTGCTGGACACTGTTTAACACACATAGGGTCAGGCAACACACTCTAACTTCATGATGGTAAGCATAGTTTCTATCTGCTGGACACTGTTTAACAACATAGGGGTCAGGCAACACCTCTAAATTCATGATGGTAAGCATAGTTATCTATCTGCTGGACACTGTTTAACACAACAAGGGGTCAGGCAACACACTCTAAATTCATGATGGTAAGCATAGTTATCTATCTGCTGGACACTGTTTAACACACATAGGGGTCAGGCAACACACTCTAAATTCAGATGGTAAGCATAGTTATCTATCTGCTGGACACTGTTTAACACACATAGGGGTCAGGCAACACACTCTAAAATTCATGATGGTAAGCATAGATATCTATCTGCTGGACACTGTTTAACACACATAGGGGTCAGGCAACACACTCTGAATTCATGATGGTAAGCATAATTATCTATCTGCTGGACACTGTTTAACACACATAGGGGTCAGGCAACACACTCTGATTCATGATGGTAAGCATAGTTATCTATCTGCTGGACACTGTTTAACACACATAGGGGTCAGGCAACACTCTAAACTCATGATGGTAAGCATAGTTATCTATCTGCTGGACACTGTTTAAACACATAGGGGTCAGGCAACACACCTCTAAATTCATGATGGTAAGCATAGTTATCTATATGCTGGACACTGTTTAACACACATAGGGTCAGTCAACACTCTAAATTCATGATGGTAAGCATAGTTATCTATCTGCTGGACACTGTTTAACAACATAGGGGTCAGGCAAGACACTCTAAATTCATGATGGTAAGCATAGTTATCTATCTGCTGGACACGTTTAACACACGTAGGGGTCAGGCAACACACTCTAAATTCATGATGGTAAGCATAGTTATCTATCTGCTGGACACTGTTTAACACACATAGGGGTCAGGCACCACACTCTAAATTCATGATGGTAAGCATAGTTATCTATCTGCTGGACACTGTTTAACACACATAGGGGTCAGGCAACACACTCTGAATTCATGATGGTAAGCATAGTTATCTATCTGCTGGACACTGTTAACACACATAGGGTCAGGCAACACACTCTAAATTCATGATGGTAAGCATAGTTATCTATCTGCTGGACACTGTTTAACACACATAGGGGTCGGCAACACTCTAAACTCATGATGGTAATCATAGTTACTCTAAACTCATGATGGTAATCATAGTTATCTATCTGCTGGACACTGTTTAACACACATAGGGGTCAGGCAACACTCTAAACTCATGATGGTAAGCATAGTTATCTATCTGCTGGACACTGTTTAACACACATAGGGGTCAGGCAACACACTCTAAATTCATGATGGTAAGCATAGTTATCTGCTGGACACTGTTTAACACACATAGGGGTCAGGCAACACTTGAATTCATGATGGTAAGCATAATTATCTATCTGCTGACACTGTTTAACACATATAGGGGTCAGGCAACACACTCTGAATTCATGATGGTAAGCATAGTTATTTATCTGCTGGACACTGTTTAACACACATAGGGTCAGGCAACACACTAAATTCATGATGGTAAGCATAGTTATCTATCTGCTGGACACTGTTTAACACACATAGGGGTCAGGCAACACACTAAATTCATGATGGTAAGCATAGTTATCTATCTGCTGGACACTGTTAACACACATAGGGGTCAGGCAACACTCTGAATTCATGATGGTAAGCATAGTGGGTTCATCCGATTCGCCTATTCCCATTTCGCCTATTCCTATTTCGCCTAATCCTATTAGCCTATTCCTATTTCGCCTATCCACTACGGCCTTTTTCCGGGAGGTGCCGTTTCGCCTAGGAACCCTCCTACCCCCGTAAAACGGACCTGTTTTAGTATTACTATTGAAGATAGGTATCACAACAGAAAACAGCTTTTTTTGCAGTTTTGATGCACGTTTGTTTGTGGCACTCATGTTGGGAATAGGCGAATCGGTACCACACCAGCATAGTTATCTATCTGCTGGACACTGTTTAACACACATAGGGGTCAGCAACACTCTGAATTCATGATGGTAAGCATAGTTATCTATCTGCTGGACACTGTTTAACACACATAGGGGTCAGGCAACACACTCTGAATTCATGATGGTAAGCATAGTTATCTATCTGCTGGACACTGTTTAACACACATAGGGGTCAGGCAACACACTCTGAATTCATGATGGTAAGCATGATTATCTATCTGCTGGATACTGTCCTTGTTCATCTTACAACATCGCAATATGTGCTCCACCAGCATAAGATCAAAGGCAGTACTTGTCTTACACATCGATAATAAAGCTCAAGAAACGTTAACTGTGATGTTGATTGTCTTCATTACCAGTATACTGAGAGAAACTTCTCTCTCCCTCTCCCTCTCTCACACTCTCCCTCTCTCTCTCACACACACACACACTCTCTCTCTCTCTCTCTTCTCATTGGGAAAACTGGAAAACTAAAATACAGCTCCGAGTATGGATTTTCTTTTTAGTTTTGTTTAGTTAAATCAGGGTATTGGTAATGCTACTGATTTCATCCAAATTTTTTCATCTGAGATTAACTGATTGCAAAACGGTCTGATCACATTCAAAATAATGAAACATTTACGTTTTAGAAAAAGTTTGACAGTCATCCTGATCTTAAACCTTATTCAAAGCTTGATATGGATAAACATTTGAAATTTGTAACAAGATTTGGACTTGGTGTATCGGAATTAGCAGTTCTTCATTACAGGTACAGATCTTTCAGTGACACAAACTTAATTTATGTACAAAATCGCAGGTAAATGAGATCCACTTTGTTCTTTGCCTCCCAGCTCTTGAGACCATTCATTGAATATCTATTTGTCCTATACACTTCAGACAGCCCTCCTTACTCAAACTGTGCTTTTTAATGTCTTCCAATTATACAAAAACTGTCCAAAATTTCTCATTATTTCTATATAAAGCATTTAAAATTAGAGACACAGTCCCTTCAAAGAACTTGAAGACAAAATGCTGTGCACTCAGACCTAGTCTGTAATTTACATCTTTGTTTTCTGTTGTTGTTATCATGTACCCCTTCGCAAGGGGTCAAAGCCTATACATGACTACAACATCTGAATCTCTCTCTCTCTCTCTCTCTCTCTCTCTCTCTCTCTCTCTCTTTCTCAAGCAGTGGCACAGATGCACACAGGAACCTCAATATACACATCCTGGGGAGAAAACAAAGGTTTCACTGTATACTATCAATTAGAACAAACACGGCAAAACTATCTGATTTGGGGCAGATGCCCATATGCCATGCCAAGATAATACACTGAAAATATGGAAATCCAAAGAGCTGACATTAACGCAGAGCAAACAGAACAACTGGCGATAGATTTCTTATCTAGAGTTCTTTTCTCTTCTTCCCAAGTTACAATTCCATCTGCATTCACCAAACTGCTCCTCACTCTTTTTTTTTTTTCATATTCATGCTCGCGTGCGCGCACACACACACACACACACACACACACACATGCACACACACAAAACACCCTCTCTCTTTCTGCCTCTCTCACTATCTAAAAATTGTTTGTAGGAACTAAATTGGAGAGATTAACCGACTTTAACGAGGACAGGACTGGGGATGGATTTTAGGCCGTATAAAGGTTTCCAAATGACAAAACACACACAAAGGCCTTAACACAGTAAGGACTACAATGAATCAATTACCTCCACGGTTCAATGATAATCGAGTGGGGTCGACATCAATGTCAAGTACCTTTGGGCGCTCACTTCGAACTGATGATCACATGGAGACGGAAAAGTCACGCAACATTCATTCACCTTGTATATTCAGAGCTCCAAAGCAAATCGATACACAGTGCAAAGCATTGGTTGGATAAGAACAAAGCAACTGGAATGATGATAGCTGGTAAGCAATTAGGAGATGGCAAAATAAAAATTCAAAGCAAACAATGACAATGCAAAGACTTCTTGTGCATATACAATACACACACACACACACACACACACACACACACACACACACACACACACAAAACATAAACTGGGATGACAGTAACATCAGGCATACCAGCTTCTGGAAGAACAAGAACAACTCTCAAAAAAAAAAGGGGTAAGTAGAAGAAAGAGGCAGTACACAGCTGAAGGAGGAGTAAGACTGGGATGGGGAATGTTGACAAATCAGAATACAGCGCTATCACCAAACAGGAAGGAAACAAATTCACCATTCATTCCATTTTTTTTCCCTATTCTCAAGATTTATTTTCTGCGCTCAGAAACCTCAGAAATGTGTTCCTGAAAAATATGTCTTCTTCCTTTCAATAAAGCCAAGTAAGAACAAAACTGTTCTTGAATAAGGATTCATGGAGCTGTGAGAGGCATAGGATTTTTTGTTTGTTTGCTTTTCAGAGGGGGTGGGGGTGGGGCAGATTTTCCTTACCCTCCAGCAAGAGAGCGTTACTAAAAAAAATTTTTTTTTAAATGAACCAGTAACTGGTATGCCTGGATGTACAAACTATGAGCAAACCAGAAACAAAAATCCGAGACAAAGTCTTCTTGTGGAAAAAAAAAAAAAAAGTCTTCTTGTGATGGTAATGACATGGACGACAATGAAGTAAAGCAGACTGAAAGTTTTGCGCATACAATCAGCAGAGGTTAAAACAGCCAAGGCAAGCTGGTTAAAACAGCCAAGGCAAGCTGGTTAAAACAGCCAAGGCAAGCTGGTTAAAACAGCCAAGGCAAGCAAAACATTCCACAGCAAAGCTCTCCGGTGCAGTTAAGAGAAATGAATGACAGCAGAGTCAAAAAGAACTGGTGCCGCACACAGCTGAGTACACATCACACAAAGCGGAAGAAATCTTTTCTGCCAAGTCACATTCCATGTCCATGGCAGTGACCACGTCCAGAGCAAAGGATACCGGCCATCAAAGCTGAATGATTCTTAAAGTCTGCTGGTTGACACCAAAGCTGAATGATTCTTAAAGTCTGCTGGTTGACACCAAAGCTGAATGATTCTTAAAGTCTACTGGTTGACACCAAAGCTGAATGATTCTTAAGGTCTGCTGGTTGACACCAAAGCTGAATGATTCTTAAAGTCTGCTGGTTGACACCAAAGCTGATTGATTCTTAAGGTCTGCTGGTTGACACCAAAGCTGAATGATTCTTAAAGTCTGCTGATTGACACCAAAGCTGAATGATTCTTAAGGTCTGCTGGTTGACACCAAAGCTGAATGATTCTTAAAGTCTGCTGGTTGACACCAAAGCTGAACGATTCTTAAGGTCTGCTGGTTGACACCAAAGCTGAATGATTCTTAAGGTCTGCCAGTCGATGAGTCGAGTCTCTCACAGTTTGTTTTTCTGTGAATAAATATTCATCTGCATTTACATTCGTTAATTAATTCGAACTTATCATAAAACAAAGATCAAAAGATCAGTATATCCAGACATGGAGAAGTACTGTGCATGAAAGTGGGGTATGTAGTAATTATCATTTGTGTAAGGAAAACTAAAGCTTTGACAAATATTTGTTGGTTTTGTCACTTCCTCTTCTTCAGCCCATGATTAAATTCAGACTTTCCAATCATAAGTTTCCAGTTCAGCATGACAGATTATTTGCAATACCCAAACACGACAGAAAATGAACTCTCTGTGGGTGGTATAAAATCAGTGATGAATCCCATAACATATCTAACTCTTTCAATCATTAAAGATTGCAGGTCACAATCACCAAGTAAAAAATATTTCAAATCATCCAACTACTGACATATTTAATCTATGAATGAACTTGCAAAGAAAGTCAAAGCTTGTCAACCTCACCAAACTTTTGTACGCCGTTACATGTAGTTGCCACCACATACAGGCATTATTGAATTGTTTTTATATGACGACTACAGTGAAATATCTAATGTGCTCTCTTGTGTGTTTACTGTTAAATATTTGTTTATACATTCATGTATTTATTTCATTCTGCATGTGTTGGCATTGTCCTGGCTTCGGTCATTTACTAGTTGTCTGTGTGCCTAAGCCTCCCTGGGATCAAATCTTCCATAAATATGGTGAAACTGCCATGCATGTTTTCAAGGAATGGCCGTGCTTGTTATATTATGGAAATGTTTATGTAACCTCTCAAATAGATACACCAACATTGGGATATATATCTACATTCAATTTCTGGCTACATTTTTTTTTTCAACTGAACATAGTGTAAGAAAGGTGAGAAAGATGTATGCAAACTACATACTGCTCATTTAATCCTATAATCAACATTCAGGCCTTACGAAAGTGGAGACGATGTACATGTTGTGATAGGAGTGTCCCTGCCTTTCCTGAACCATGGTCTTGATCAGGAAAAAGCAGCAACATGACAGTCCATACAGCGCTGATTTCTTTCTTTTTTTTTCTTCTTTCTTCTTGTTGTTGTTGTTGAGGGCTTCCATTCCAATGTGTCTGTTTTCAGCTCAACCGGATGCCTTGACTGCTTTCTTTCAGTTGTGTTGTTTCGAACCCCAAGCAGCATAGTAAAGTTGTCGCTGAATCTGTCTGTTTTACAAATGTGGACTCGACTTTTCTTCACAAACACAGCTTCTGCAATGACTGCACAGAGTTCACAACTTCACTTACAGTGCAGCATAATGACAGCCATGGTACTGGCAAATGACCACCATTGAGGCCTGATGTCACATGTGCATGCGAAACTCAAAACGCATTCTTGGTAGTGAAGAATACAAACATTTTTCATGGTAGTGAAAAATATGAATGAATCTAACTTTGTACTGTTAGATATGATGTATTCTGTACTGACTGTGATGTTGACATGAAGGTCACAAAAGTTGAATTTCATGTCACACAACAACAACAAAACCGGAAAGAAAACTTGTAGTGTTTACAGAAAAATCTTCCCTCATTTTTAATTTTTCAAAATATCTTCTCATCTATGTTTATCAATCATGTGCCCTAATCAATGCCTTTCTTCTTTGGATTGTCTATGTGTGGTATGTTTACTTTCCGTTGTAGTCTGTTGAAATATGTTCACCATCTTGTATCCTCCAGACTGTCAACTAGGGTCAAAGGTGAATAAATCTTGTTCCGGTATGGTGACACACATGTGGGGGTCAAGCATAAACTTGAGTTGTTGTATTTCATTTCTATGATATTGATGCAATCACACTTGCTGTTTTCATTGCAGATTATATCAATTTTAGCCCCTCGCTTGGATATTGAACAGCATGTACAGAGGTGTTATATCCAGTAATCGTTAGGTGGAAATCATCAGAACCAAACAACCAGTCTATGTTAATAGAATTTGGCCCAGTACTTCTTGAAATAAAATGTAGCCAATAGCATGACCATAGTTAACTGCTGGTAAAAGCTTCCACAGCAAACAAGGATACAAGGAAAAGTATTTTTTGGATAGGAAGGACAAATGCTGACAAGACGCAAACCTGGAATGAGAGCAATATTGCAGGATATGAAAAAATATCAATGGAAATAAATTGCCAAAGAACAGCAGAAAATAAACACAAAATAAGCATCTGCGGGGAAAACTTAAGATTAACAATATAAGATTTTAAAAGTTGGTAACAAACAGAACAAAACAAAAAATAAGAAAAAAACAAACAAGCTTTTAAGTTACAACTCCAAACCAGAACCCTCCATTTTCACAGTCAGCAGTCAATGGAAAGAGGCGTGTGAACACGTCAGCTAGGGAAAGGTACCAAAGTGATGACACACCAACTGTGATGTGGGTCTGAGGTCACGAGCCAGGTACTCTATTGCTGGTCGAGCAACGTAGCCTGCCCCAAGAATCAGAACTCTTTTCTCCGCTGTCTTCATGGCTGCCTTGTGAGCTGACCTGCAAAACAGGACAATCACCCAATTCACACTCTTGCCATCATTTTTTTTTAAATGCCTGATCAGATCGGAGTATATTTACAGAGAGACACAGGATTCAAGGGAACTACCTCTGCCATCCCTCTTTCACCTCAATAAGTCCCCTTAATAGTGAAACTGTTTTGGGGTCGAGAATGTCTGGCCAAACATAATTATACTGTGTCCGACTTCTGTACATCCGTGAGACTTTGGTCTTGTTGGAGATTTACTTAAGCAGCAGTAACTCTTTCAGTTTTGGACACTTTTGAGTCACCATTACTTTGTTCACCAGCAAAGTAAAGAAACTATAACTGACAGTTTCCTATATGCTGTGTTATCTTACTCATTGATTCCCAGTGTTTATCAGGATCAGGATCAGGATCAGGATCAGGGGCGTTGTATCAAATACAACTTAGCCCATTTAGGCTTTTTACGCCCCTTCTGTATGTATATATCCTTTTTTTTTTCGTAACCGTTGGTCCAGTCATAGGCTAGCTCAGACCTATTTTCCATCAAATTCATATCTAATTTTTGTTAATAATTCATGTTTATCTATGAGGTTCTTAAAAACATTAATACTAGGTGCACGTTTGATGTTAAGTGTTAGTTTATTCCAAAAGTTGGTTACTCTATTAGTAAAAGTAAATTTTCTTAAATTCGTTCTAGAATATTGTTTAAATATCTTATCTTCACTGTTCCTTGTAACATTCTTCTGCGGAGTACAAAAAAAGCATGCTTTATCAACATCATCAATTTCATTAAATATCTTGTATGCTTGAATCAAGTCTCCTCTTATTCTTCTTGCCTTAAGTGTTGGAAGTTGCAGATATTTTAATCTTTCCTGATATGAGTAATCTTTTATATTATGAATCATCTTGGTTGCTCTTCTTTGTACCTGTTCTAGAGCTTCTGATTGTCTCTTTAGCATTGGATACCATACAGTGTTGCCATATTCAAGAACAGGTCTAACTAATGTCTTATATAATTGCAAAAAAGTGTCCTTTTCCATAAATGTAAAGGTTTTTTTTATTATTCCAATCATTCTGTTAGCCTTATTAATACTATTTACAATATGATTGTCAAATAGTAAATTTTTGTCAAAAGTCACACCTAGGTCTTTCTCTTCTTCACATTTAGATATTTTTATTTCCTTGCCCCCAATTTTCATTATATACTCCTTTTGTGGGTTTGTTTTACCAATATGAAGTACTTTACATATAGGTTCCAAGTATCAGACCACTGTACTAATGTTTCAATATCCTTTTGTAATTCCTTATGCAATTTTGGAGAGTTATACAGTTTTGTGTCATCTGCAAAGACTTTACATGTACTCTTTAATTCTACAGGAAGATCATTTATAAACACCGTAAATAATATTGGTCCCAAAATACTGCCTTGTGGTATCCCACTAATAACATCAGCACTATGAGAGAAGGAACTACCAAGCCTTACCTTCTGAGTTCTTTTTGATAAAAAGTCTCTAACCCATCCAAGTATATTTCCTATTATTCCATAAGACTCTAATTTCTTTAAAAGTCTTTCATGTGGTACTGAATCGAATGCTTTTCTAAAGTCTAAATACAAAACATCTATACTCTCCTTTATCTATCTCCTTTGTGAAGTCTTCCATCACTTCTAAAAGTTGAGTCACACAAGACCTTTTTGCACGAAATCCATGTTGACACTCAGCATATAATTTATTTTCTGTCATATGTTTAATAATAGCCTCTCTAATAAATGATTCTAAAATTTTGCATATAATGCATGTTAAACTCACTGGTCTATAATTTCCTGGATCTGTTCTTGTAACTTTTTTGAATACTGGAATGACTGTAGCTGTTTTCCATCTGAAGGTACTATCACTTCTTTAACAGATTTAGAAAAGAGTATGTAAAGTGGAAAGGCCATCTCCTCGTTTAGCTCTTTTAGTACTCTCGATGGGATGGCATCCGGACCACATGCCTTATTAGGGTTTAAAGACTGAAGTTTCTTTTTATTGCATCCACTGAAATATCTACATTTTCTAACACTATGCCTTTTGACCTTGAAGCTGGACTTAGAACAGGCATATTTTTAGTATCTTCCCTTGTGAATACACTAGAAAAAAATGTATTCAAATATCTGCCTTACCTCTATCTGTCTCCACTGTGTCACCATCCTTAGTCACTAAAGGGCTCACTCCAGTATTCATCTTTGTTTTCGATTGTACATATCTCCAGAAGGCTTTTGGATTTTGTTTACATTCCTTTGATAACTTCTTTTCAAATTCCTTTTTGCTTTTCTTATTTTTTTATTACAAATATTACGTGCTTTAATATAATTTTGATAATCTTTCCCCTGCTTTGTGACTAAGAATCTCTGATACATATTATATTTCTTTTTTACAAATTTCATTGTCTTTACATTCATCCACTTTGGTTTCTGTTTTTATTTTTCTTAATAATTTGTTTTGGAACATTGTTTTCTATTAAAGAATTTAAAATACTTTTAATTTCCACCCAGCATTGTTCTACACTAAGATCATTGAGTTTATTCCAGTCGATCTTCTTCAATTCTTCTTTCATTTGCATAAAATTTCCTCTCTTAAAATTAATATATGACTGCTTTGATTCTTCTTTTCCTTGCTCCTCTCCTAGGTACAAAGAGAACATTAAAACCTCATGATCACTTTTGCCTATAGGAGCTAAATGCTTAATGTCTGATATCATATTTTCATCATTAACAAGTACTAAATCTAGTATATTTGATTTTTGTCCCTCCCTGTGTCTTGTTGGTTGTTTCACCATTTGGTTCAGAAATGCATCCTGTAGGTAGTTTATGAACTTTTGACCTCTTTCTCCAGAGCCAGTACCATGCCAGTCAATATCTGGGAAATTAAAATCTCCAGTAATACAAACATATTTGAATCTTTCTAATCTAATTTGTTTCAGCAACTCAAACATTTTTTCTTCATTTTCAGTTGTTGAGTTTGGACTTTTGTAAATAGTTCCAATCAGTATTTTCTGTCTATCCTTATTTAAAAAGGTAATCCACAAGTTTTCATCAAAGTCATTTCCTTTTGTAAACTTGTATACTTTTGCATTTATAGAGTCCTTCACATATACAGTTATACCTCTTTTGGGATTTTCATTGAAAAATAGTTCATAACCTGGCATTGAATATTCGACAGAATTTACCCCTTTTTGGTTTTTCGCTATAGATTCTGTTACTACTATAATGTGAGGTTTATTTTCTTCAGCTAATAGAAGTAACTCATCTTTTTTGTTCAACAGTCCGTCTGCATTTGTGTATAAGAACGTGTATGACAGTTCCTGCACAGATTTTCTATCTACATACCTTTTAAAACTATTCACATGTTCTTTGTTCTTGTATTTTGATTGTCAGTTTTCTTCGTTATCATCCTGGCCAGGCCTAGGTTTCCACTGTACTTTCACTATTTTCCCACCTCTGATTCCAATGTCTTTCTCCCCTTTCTCAATCCTTTTTCGAAAAGTTTTCAGTTTGAAAGTCTACTTTCATCTTTGCCACAGTTCGTGTCCTTCAATAAATATATATATATAAAACACACACACACTACCATAGTTTCCTGGTTATGCTATGCAAGTCACACCGCTAGATCTTTATTTTTAAAAATCTGATCGCGCGCGCGCGCGCGCGCACACACACACACACACACACGCACGGGCACACACACACAAGCCGGAAGAAAATAGCTGAGAAAGCCTATCATATAGCCTAAGCGGCCGGAATCAACGATACGTCACCGCAGGGCCACTTACGTTCAGAAATGAACCCGGCCCTTACGGAGAGAAGAAGAAGAAGCTTATTGCCTAACGAAAGTGACGGGCGATGTTGCTGTATTCTAAGTTATGACGGTCGTGAATCGACAACCAAACAGGAAAGGGGAAAACAGATAATGGAGGGGGAAAAGATGAGTTATTCGGTCTTTTTCAGCGCGGTTCTCAGCAGAACTTGAACAACTGAAAGACTCGTCTCCTGTGTCAGACGCGAAAGGTTTCAAGAATTCTTCACCGATGTCGGCCATATTGTCCGCGCACGGTTCTGCCTCCGCGTTTGTGCTCGCTCTGACTTGTGTATTGTTTGGTTGCTGCTGAGACTGCTTGCCGCTCTTTTTCTTCTCCTTCTTCTTTTTTTTTTTTTTTTTAAACCATTGACAATAGTTGACTGCTGCCCGCTTCTTTTTCTTCCCACGAGAAAAGTTTGCCACAATGAATACGCCACCGTCGGACGATCGACTTGAGCTTAGGGCTGCAATCTCATGTGACAGAAGATCGCACTCCCACCAGCTCAACCGCCTTCAGTGTGTTCGAGATTATCGATTGAACTCGTTCCTGCCCCGTACCATCCATGTGCTGAACCCACAGGGTTTGTACCCAGAAGTTAATCTCCTTGTTGAAATTTACCAACAAGATATATCTTCAAATTTGTAGGTCAGCCGTCATTGTTGACTATTACTGACATATAAGTAGGGCCTATGGCAGCAGAAGTGGAACGACAACTTGACAGAGGCTGCTGTGACATCAGAGTCTCTTGAGCTTGCAGCCTCCTGCAGTAGGCCTAAGTTTTTTTGTTGTTTTTTTTGCGTCTGCCCCCTGAAGTGTCAGAATAATCAACTTGATGATTATGGACACTCTCCTGAAGAAGAAGATGAAGTTAGGCTAGGCTACTGCACTGTAGCTTAGCTCGATAGCCTTCGATATCCGGGTCGTTGGCTTCGTCACGTTTTCTTACTTCATCATGTTCTGACGAGTTGCCAATCAAGAATAAATATTTTTCACTATCGTTAACGTCACTTGTTCTGCGTGTCGTTCATGCATAAAACTTTTCTTTCTGTAAACAGAGTTAGGCCTAACCTGAAAGACACTGTTGGTGAACCAAAAACAAAACAAAAATTACTGTCCTGGACGGTCTCGCTAGGGGCCGCCAGTAGAAACTGTTTTGATTCATATGTAGATATGGGGTGGGGAGGGAGAGGGTGGGGGAGGTAAATCAAATTTAGTTTTAAGGGCTCTGCCTGGCTCACCTGGGTCATTCTGGGGATTAGCTTGGGGGGGGGGGGGGGGGGCGATTGTAGGAAAGAAAGTCAACGGAAAAAAAGTCAACGGAGAGAAAGTAACCTAACTCTAACCCTAACCCTAACCCTAAGCCTAACCCTGACCCTAACCCTAACCCTAACCCTCCGTTGACTTTCTTTCCCGTTGACTTTCTTTCCGATTACCGGGGGGGGCAGGGGAGAGGAAATGGCGGAGCAAATCTCTAGTAGAAAAAAAGGAGGGAAAGGGGAGAAAAAAAAATTCACAAGGCAAAAATCTGGAGTGGATCCCGTGAGAGGGATTGACTTCCAAAAGCAAAAGTCTGAGTGGGTGTCTTGGTGGCAGCAAGACTGGCTATGTGTGTGGAGGGATCTTGTGAGAGGAGACCCCATTGAGGACTGGATGATGTCTTGGTGGCAGCAAGACTGAATGCTAATGGGGAATTTGTTGTTGTGAAAACACTGAACGCTGACTGGTGGGCCCCCTTCTCAATATAGCGACATAAGAATCAGAATGTTGATTGTGGTCGCTCTATGGAAGAAGAAGAAAAGAAGAAGAACTTTGAATTATGCAGACATTGGTTCTCAATTTGTATGATTACCTCAGATCAGGAGGAAGTAACCTCTTCTTCATTCCCTTGACTACCGCCTTCATCATTGTGAAGATTCTGTAGACTATATGGGGGGGTTGCGTATAGTTTGAAGTCGCTTGAGGTAGAGTTTGCTGGCCGGGGGGGAACTAAGAATAGAATTGGAAAAATCCATGAATTAAATCGCATAATATAAAATTTTTTTTAGTAAACTGACAGTGGCCAGGTTATTAGCGACAAGGTTTGGGGGGGGGGGGGGGGGGGGGGATAAGCAACTAACAATTCATGGTACTTAAAATTGGCCTTCTTCATGTTTACTACCCACCAAACACCAACAATGGTCAACTCTGAACATAACTAATCCTTGAATCTCATGCTGCTCACACATCTTTGTATTTTGATTAACCATCCTCTAACACTGCATTCCAAAACAGTGCATCGCATGCAACATAATGACCAAGAGCGACGCACTGAATTTGATCGTCCCTGTTTTCAACGCAGCCAACCTCATGTCTTTATTTGGTGTCCATGTTGGTCTGGACTGGCTACAAGATCTCCCTGAAGGTAGACAGCTTTGCTGACTCTTACAAAAGCATGGGTATTTGATGACATATACATATAGATCGATAGATACACAGATGGATTGATAAGGGTTGTCTTAATAAAACAAACCTTTCAGTCACAAAATGTCTATTTATGCATTTTCAGTGATCTGGACAACCCCCTTAATTGCAAGATCTCATTGTTTGTAATCCAAGGCACATAACTCGATAATCCCATGTTTGTAGTTGAAAAAACAAAACAAAACAAACAAAAAACAATCATGATGCTGTGGGAATCTGTGGGTTTGTGCAAACCATCTGAAAGTTTTCTAGTAATGGAAACCAATTTGTACTGGTTGATGTAAATCTGCACTCTTAGATTTTTTAAGTAGAAAATGTGTTCAATACAGCATATTCAAGTTGACAGTACTTAGTACATAAGTGAAATTTTATGCAAAAAGACCACAAAACTTGGGAAGATTTTATAGTCTTTTCGACACATTTCCCAGCTGAGTAGGCCTTATGATCTTTCTCAGATGAACACCAGTGAGCAAGGTTTTGCTCTGCCTTGGGGGGGGGGGGGGGGGGGGGGGGGGGGGAAGCAAACTGCTGTTTCCGTTCTTTAATGCAAGAGAACGTTGTTCAAGCGCATGCAGAGTGCCTTTTTCCTGCTGGGAGGCTGGCTGGCCGTTCATGGCCTCATCAGGCCCACTGCCTAAAAGACAAGAACTCATTTTGATGGGTGACAGAAAGAAAGGGATGACATCACTGAACTGCAGTGGATCAATGCTTTCCCGTTAAAGTCTGGCAGCCCCACTGAGACCGTCACAGACATCCATTAACATGAGCAGCGCTCACTTGGATTGTTCATGCAGAGCTTTAAGTCTGTTTGTCCCTTGTCACAAATATTTCTAAACGATGTCTATAACTCACAATTTTTTTTTTTTTTCAAATAATGTTCTATTATGAAAACGATCTACAGATGGTTGCAACACAATCATCTGAACTCAAAAGGCCTTAGATCATCAAGTTTAAGTACAGAAAAAACCTAAAATCCTCAATAGTCTTCCAACTAGTCACATGAATTATTTGCACATTTCATTAAGAGCAGGCAATATGGAATGACGACAGTGATGGTCATGATGATCTAGACCACTGTAGCAAAGTCGCTCAGCAATACATGATGGAAATCTAGTGCTGGAAGCTGTTGTAGCAAAGCCAAGTTTTTTGCGCGGCAAGCTTGTAAGCTGTGCTTTTACTCCACGCTTCTGCCTGCCCAATTCTTCTGTCTGCCCTCCTGCCCTGCACACCCCCTCCCCCCTTCCCACCTGCCCCTGTTAATCTGTCTATAAACCCACTAATGACAGCATGTTCGGTTATCCGTACCTCCCCCCACCCCGCTCCCCTACCCCCCCCCTCCCGTAATTCATCTGTTTGTTCTGTCTATATATCTGTTTAAAATGAACAAAACGTCAAACATGAACAAAATGCAAATATTAAAAACAATTTTTTTTTTTTTTTAACAAAAAACTTCCAACAGTTCAATTACTCAGCATTAAAGTAAACACAACGTTGTTAATATTTCAAAACAATCAAGTCATAAATATCAGGACTGAAAAAAAAAAAAAGGATAAAAAGAATAAGTACAACAGCATGAACACAGGCTATGACATGCACCCAAGCTATGCATAAAATCAGTGTAAACTGTTACACAATATTGTGCAGAAATTAGTAAAAGAGAAAAAAACTCAGTTGTGTTGGCGTGGGCCCTGTAACTTTCTATCCTTTTTCACACACACACACACACACACACACACGAACACACACACTGAGTCGGTAAGTGTGTGTACACATTTTGAAAATAAAACAAGGTGTGAGAGATGAACACAAAATGAAATTCTATACGATTCATATTAATCAGAAACGTGATTCATGCTCAAGGAAAGACTGGAGAGAAAAAAAAAAAACCCACGTAAGTTGAATCACAGGAATCTCACATGGTGGCACAGTGATCTGACTGGCATGCTGGTTGGAAAACTAGTTTCGCATGAGTCTTTCTAGTGTCAGGAATCATTTTCATTCCGTATCTACACTTCTGTCAAAGAGGTCACAATATGTTTTCATTGGTGCCTGCTGGTTAGCTCATTTCTTTGACACATGAACTACCATACCCATTGTAACCAATGTCGGAAGACAGATCGCAGGAAGGCTGAAGGACAAACACATTGTTGCCAACTCATGATCTAAATCTGGATCAAGAAGATGAAAAACTGAAGCTACATAACACCCATAAGATAATGGCAATATTTTGGTTTATCTTAACCTTTCTCAAGCCACATGGCCAACTGACAAACAAAACAGTTTATCTTAACCTTTCTCAAGCCACACTGGCCAACTGACAAACACAAAACAGTTTATCTTAACCTTTCTCAAGCCACACTGGCCAACTGACAAACAAAACAGTTTATCTTAACCTTTCTCAAGCCACACTGGCCAACTGACAAACAAAACAGTTTATCTTAACCTTTCTCAAGCCACACTGGTCAACTGACAAACAAAACAGTTTATCTTAACCTTTCTAAGCCACACTGGCCAACTGACAAACAAAACAGTTTGATTTTCTGGGGTTGTGCAGCTGAGAAGAGTTCACTGGAAAAGAGTTCACTGGAAAAGAGTTCACTCAGAAAGGAGTTCACTGGAAAAGAGTTCACTGAGGGATAGGGGGGAAATTGTAGGAAGGCATGGAGAAAAGGGAGGGGAAAGGAGAGAGGGGTGAAGGTGTAGAGGGTGGAAAGCAAAGAGTGGGAAGTGGAGGTGTGGTGGTGAAATGGATCTGGATCAAAACAACTAATCCGGGATTTGTTCACAAGATTATTACAAATTTGATGACTTGATAGTAATGACCAATTTTAGCAAAATCTGCCGAAAAGACAGAATGTGGCCGAGGGATAAATACATTAAATTTTGGTGCAGATCAGTAATGCAAATCTTGATCAAATGACAGATTCTCTCATTTGTTTGGCAATATTATTACAAATCTGACTGAAGAAAAAGAAGGAAAAAAAAAATATGAGCCTGTTTTAAACACACTTAGAGGACTGATGACGGAATGTGGGTCAAGGCCGAAATGTGAATCTAGATCAAACAGCAAATCTGGGATCCATTAACCAAGGTTATGACAAATTTTCTCTTAAACATGAAATTGAATACTATGAAGTTATTACTTATGGAATGATAATTACCTACGACGAAGCATTTTACATGATACTGAAACTCTGTAAGAGCAGACATTTTGTGTTTCCACCCTATTACAGAAAGAGTATTTGGGAAGTAACTCTCTCCGTCTGTGCCTTCAATTATTTACCCTGGCAGCGATTAAACTGCAGATCCAGGTTCCAGTCAATGCTCTCCTCCGTGACCTTGTCATTGATCTAGGGCTTTTATTGCACATACGCCTGCTTCTCATTCTCAGCCACCACATGAGGTCTATGGTCTGATCGCTTGTACTTTATCCAGGAAAGAGAATGCCCAAGTCACTTACCCATGTGTTAATTTATCCCACATTTTTCTCTCTCTCTCTCTCATTTATCAGATATCATGAAAGCAAATGACTATTTTTTAAAGTAGAGAAATAAAACATCTTTGAAGGCTCATTATTCTCCTGTTGATCCTATATTAAGATCCATTCAAAAGATCTAATTTTCATTTACTATGAGCTAAGTGTTTGATCCATTCAAAAGATCTGATTTCCATTTACTTGCAATCAGCTATGTGTTTTTCTCATGTTTTTGTGTTTGTGGTGTTAACAGTCTTATATTTATCTATAACTGAACAAAATCCAGTACAAACTGCAGTAACCACATTCCATCACATAAATCAGATCATCAGCAGTTTCTATAGCCCATATGTACACATCTTCAACTTTTGACAATCAGATGCAGAGCAACAGCAGATAACCTTAACTTGTCAGCTCCCGAGCAAAAGTAGTTCCTGTCACTCAGCAGGCTCTTGTCACTCAAGTCAGTGGCAAGCTGTGAACGTTTTTACCCCTTGGTGCACTGCGAAAATGATGTAATCCGCCCTAGTCATAACTTTGGCAGAATACTGTTTTTTGTTGTTGTTGGGGGTTTTTTTTTTGGTTGTTTTTTTTTTTTTTTTTTTTTTTTTTGGGGGGGGGGGGGGGGGGGGGGGGGTCTGTTTGTTTGTTTGATTTCAGCACATGCAAGCTCCACCCAATGGAAACTACACACACACCTGTAGCTTGACTATTTCACAGTGCCTCGCTCTTTCCTGCAGATCAGTAACACTGTACTTTTCTCTCCGACAGTGTTGTTCTAGATGGGTCAAAGGTGCTCTTCCCCAAAACAAGATGGTGCAGGGAAGGCACTTCTCACTTTGACAATCAAATTTGTCAACGATAAAGAATCTGATATTGACCACGCTTCATGACAAAGGGAACTACTTTGATGAAAAAATCATCTCATTCTTCCCAATGAGTTTGCAGATGGACACCAGAAACTTTCGATACAAGCCCATACACTTTTCACATTTCGTCATTTTCAGGAGTGATGTGATTTAAAAGACAGCAGAATGGACCAAGTAACTTCACAGAGTACTGTAGCTGACTCTGTGGTATAAGAGACTGCAAGAGCAATATAACAGACTGAAATGGAATTCATGACTATATAGAACAATAAACAGACCTCCAAGATTGAATTAATGACTGTAGACAGCTATATAACAGACTGAAATGGAATTCATGACTATATAGAACAATAAACAGACCTCCAAGATTGAATTAATGACTGTAGACAGCTATATAACAGACTGAAATGGAATTCATGACTATATAGAACAAATAAACAGACCTCCAAGATTGAATTAATGACTGTAGACAGCTATATAACAGACTGAAATGGAATTCATGACTATACAGAACAATAAACAAACTACAAGATTGAATTAACCTCGCCGGACGGTGCTTTTGACAATACACGGAAGACGGTGTGGGTCCATGTGGACCCATGTCCCTCACAAGAGGGAAAATCATGTCCACCCTTCCACAGACGGTGTGGGTCCATGTGGACCCATGGCCGTCATAAAAGGAAATTTTATCCAATTTTGGCAAAGTTGAGGGGGGTGTGTGTGTGTGTGTGAGCGAGCGCATCCGTGCGTGCATGCGAGTGTGCGTGGGTGTGTGCGTGTGTATGCGTGCGTGCGTGTGCGTGTGCACGAGTCCATGTGTCTGTTCGTGTGCGTGCGTGCGTGCTTGCGTTTGTGCGAGTGTGTGTGTGTGTGTGAGCGCGTCCGTGTGTGCGCATGCGTGCGCGCGTGCGTGAGTGTGTGCGTGTTTGTGTGCGTGTATGTATGTGTGTGTGCGCGCGCATGTGTGTGTGCGTGCGTATACGCGCGCGCGCACGCGCGCAACTTATAGAATTGGGTGTGTGGGGGGTTCTACTAAATTATGATTAGAAGCAGACTGAGCAGCGGGCAGGAGGGGGGAAAAAAGAAGGGGGTGGGGGGGGGGGGGGGGGTAGGGGTGGGGAGTGGAGGGTGGGGGAATGGGAGGGAGTGGGGAATGGGGAATACAACAGTGACTGTGTGTGCCCAGTAGTGTGTCTGGCGGCATGGAGAGTGGGAGGGGGGGGAGGGTGGGGGGGGGAGGGAGTGGGGAATGGGAGGGAATACAACAGTGACTGTGTGTGCCAGTAGTGTGTCTGGCGGCATGGAGAGTGGGAGGGGTGGGGGTGGGGGGTGGGTGGGAGGGAGTGGGGAATGGGGGGAATACAACAGTGACTGTGTGTGCCCAGTAGTGTGTCTGGCGGCATGGAGAGTGGGAGGGGGGGAGGGTGGGGGGTGGGAGGGAGTGGGGAAATGGGGGAATACAACAGTGACTGTGTGTGCCCAGTAGTGTGTCTGGCGGCATGGAGAGTGGGAGGGTGGGAGGGAGTGGGGAATGGGGGAATACAACAGTGACTGTGTGTGCCCAGTAGTGTGTCTGGCGGCATGGAGAGTGGGAGGGGGGGAGGGTGGGGGGTGGGAGGGAATGGGGGAATACAAGTGACTGTGTGTGCCCAGTAGTGTGTCTGGTGGCATGGAGAGTGGGAGGGGGGGGAGGGAGTGGGGAATGGGGGAATACAACAGTGACTGTGTGTGCCCAGTAGTGTGTCTGGCGGCATGGAAAGTGTGGAGAGTCAGACGTGTTGACAAGATATGACATTGTTTGCATTCCGCATGCACAGCGTGGTGTGCTGCTTTCGTCTGCAATGGGCCACCCCCACCCCCACCACCTGATCCCCCCTCCACTCTCGACCCTCCCCCCCCCCCCTTCCCCCTCCCCACCCGTCTCCTCTGACCGGCTCTGTCCCCCCCCCCCCCCCCCCCCCCTGTCGAAACCTCCCTCCTCCTCCTGCTCATCTCTTCCCGTCCTCTTTGGGAGAGGGGGGGAGGGGGAGGGGGGAGGGAGGGAGGGGGAGGGGGGGGAGGGGGAGAGAGAGGGGGAGGGTGGAGGGGATGGGGGGGAGGGAGGGAGAGGGAGAGAGGGAGCTATAAATTGCATTACAACATGGATTGAACAAGAAGCTATGGACAGCCTCAATACGGCACCGATACATGCACTGAATTAGCAGCCCCGATATGGCACCTGACGGGAACTGAATGAGAAGAAGTCATCAACAGCCTTGGTATGTCACAGTAACACGGGTTGAACCGAACAGGGCCTACTCCCCCCCCCCCCCCCCCCCCCCCCCCCCCCCCCCCCCCCCCCCCCCCCCCCCCCCCCCCCCCCCCCCGCTCCCCTTTTCCCCCAACCTCCCCCACCTTTCTCCCGTCTACCATTGCAACACCTATCGTTCTGGTTTCTAATCTTTCACAAGATTTCGTGTCGTTCTGATCTGTCCCTACCATGGACGGCAGTGTCTTGTACAGTGTTTCAGATAGTATGGTTTGTTCACCCGTTATCACGTTCATTCCTTATCCACATGTATATGTGTGCATGTCTTGTGTGTGTGCCTGTGTGTGTGTGTAAGAGCAGGGCCGACAGAGAAGGGGTCGTGTCTATGCAGAGAAGGAGAGAGAGAGAAGAGAGCGTGTATGAGAGAGATGAAGAAAGGTGTGTGGGCGCTGTGTCGAAAGGACGGCGGCGTGTGTGTGTGTGTGTGCGTGTATGAGTGTGTGTGTGTTTTGTGTGTGTGTGTGTGTATAGAAATGTTCCGTGTAACACACGTCCTTGGTATATGTCAACTGCTTTCCCATGCTGAAGAGTTGGCCTCTGAAAACGGAGAGACAGTCAGGAAGCACAGCACTCACGGAAGGACAACTCTCTATATAGTGACAGGGAGTGAGTGGGAGAGAGAGGAGAGAGAGAGAGGAGGGGGGGGGGGAGGAGGAGGAGGGAGTTGGGGGCTGGGCGAAGGAGAGGGAAGACGCTGGAGTGGGATAAAAGAATGGGGAGAGCGGGTTTCTTTTCCCGATTTTAACTCCTCCTGCCCCCCTCTCCACGCGCGCGCGTTTGCGTGTGCGTGCGTGCGTGCATGTGTGTGTGTTCGTTGGGATAATGACTGTGTGTTGTGTGTGCCTGCGTGTGCCGAGGGAGGGGGGAGGGAGGGAGGGGGGAGAGAGAGGGAGGGGAGAGGGAGGGAGGGGAGAGAGAGGGAGGGAGGGAGGGGGACGGAGAGGGAGGGAGGGAGGGGGACGGAGAGGGAGGGGGGGGAGACCTCAAAGTCTCATCCGAAGGACTTTTTGGGAGATTGGAGTCTGCACAAATGTTCACACACACACACACACACACACACACACACACACACACACACACACACACACACAAACACACACACACACGCAAGCATGCACGCGCACACACACACACACCCATACACACACACACACACCCTGTCATCGAAAAAACCCGGGCAACATTGTAACCATTCGCAACTAAAAATGACAAGCAACAAGAATATATAGTGCCAGTATCGGTTACAGTTTCCTTCTTTTCGAGCCATGGGTCCACACGGACCCACACCGTCCGCGGAGGGGTAAACACAGTTTTCCCTCTTTGCGAGCCATGGGTCCACACGGACCCACACCGTCGTCAATGACTATATAAAATGTCACCTTTAATTACCTTTTGAAATTTTGACCTATATTTTCGAAATTTTAGGACAAGGAGAGAATTTGTGTGTTTGGAGCATATCTAAAATTTCATTGAAAAATATCTATAAATATACGAGATATTGGCATTTAAAGACCCTTCTGGGTCCACATGGACCCACACCGTCCGGCGAAGGTTAATGACTGTAGACAGCTATATAACAGACTGAAATGGAATTCATGACTATACAGAACAATAAACAAACTCCAAGATTGAATTAATGACTGTGACAGCTATATAACAGACTGAAATGGAATTCATGACTATATAGAACAATAAACAGACTCCAAGACTGAATTAATGACTGTAGACAGCTATATAACAGACTGAAATGGAATTCATGACTATATAGAACAATAAACAGACTCCAAGATTGACTTTTGAGTGAGAAAAGTGAGAATGAGATGGTATACATTGTGAGTGAGAATTCGATGTTACGCATTGAGGGGGGGGGGGGGGGGGGAATTTTGATTTTTATAAACAAATTAATGTTTGGTAATGATAAACATATTTGTTTTTATATCCCACCAGAACATTCTCCTTATTATAACTCTAGTAATGTAGATTGTGATCTAGAATTATTTGAGACGCTGCACATACCAAGTAAAAATATGTATATCTTGGTGTGTGGGGATTTACACAGTATGACAGGAGACTCATTTCCTAGGATTGACGGAACAAGAATCCATACGGATTATCAAACTGTAGATCATAGGAAATATGCATAACTGAAAACGCCAGTTTTGTGCCAAACTGGATGAAGACAAGTAATTGCTCGTTCAAAAAAAAAAGAAGAAAAAACAAAGACTCCAAGATTGAATTAATGACTGTAGACAGCTATAGAACAGCCTCTTAGATGGAGCCAATAATTATAGACAGCAACACAACACTTACTGAGAGGAATAAACATTTGTAGAGGGCATTATAACATATTTTGCGATGGAATTAATAACTATAGAGAGCAGTACAACAGATTCTGTGATGGAATTATTGACTGTACAGAGCAATCCAACAGACTGATGTGAAATAAACAAATATAGAGAACAATTTAACAGACTCTGAAATGGGCCTAATGTCAAGAGAGCAGCACATTAGCATCTGCTCTCTCTTATTCATGTACTCTGATCATTTCACTCAAAATGTCTTCTCCACAAGACCAGAGACTGTATGTGTGTACTTCACATGGTTTTCAAGTTTCTGAAAGTTCCAGTTGTTTCTAAAATTCATGGTGGTGGTGGATCATGCCAGCAGAGTACAGTTTATCACATGAGACCATCAGCACTTCCACTGTGGATCACGTGAGACCATCAGCACTTCCACTGTGGATCACGTGAGACCATCAGCACTTCCACTGTGGATCACGTGAGACCATCAGCACTTCCACTGTGGATCACGTGAGACCATCAGCACTTCCACTGTGGATCACGTGAGACCATCAGCACTTCCACTGTGGATCACGTGAGACCATCAGCACTTCCACTGTGGATCACGTGAGACCATCAGCACTTCCACTGTGGATCTTATGCATCGATGAAAACAGAAAGATGTATTAGCCAGACTACTGTCCCTGAATGACTGATGTCGCTTCTTGTCAGTAACATTTTTTTTTAGGTGATCTCCTGAGATGTAATATCTAGTTGCAAAGTGAGGCAACTGCAGGTGTAAAGCTAGACAAATGTGAAAAATTATTGATAAAGCTCTGCTGAAAAATGTTAACACACAAATCACAAGACAAAACATGACACGTTTCAACCTCTTGGTTCTTCTTCAGGCAAGATACACAACACTTGGGATGATGAAAATGAACGAGCAATCACTTCATCCAATTCTGTGCAGAAGTCTTCAGATGTGCAAGTCACATACAGTGTTGTCCAGGTATTCAAACCTGGAGACGGGTCCCTCTTACGCTTTGCTTATCAAAATCATCTACACATAAACTTACATCACAAATTAACTCCTGGATCAAATTCACGCAAGGATGCACTTCTTCACTGGAATGACAGTACAGACTAGACCCGCAGTGTCTCTTGCAAATCCAACCAGGAACTCCTCTGTCTTGTTGAAACCAGTTCCACACTAGGTCACCAACTGTGATAAGCTGGTCAGATAAGATTTCCAGTCTCCATCCCTTCACCCAGACATGTCTACTGAACTGTGTAAGATAATGCAACAGTCTTCTCCACCTAACTGTATTTGCAGGATGTTAACCACACCAGCTGTTCTGTTACATAAATTTTGTCCTTGTTTTATCTCAAGTCAGATCTAACCACCACAAAACAGGCTAAATACACACACACACATGCACGCACGCATGCACACACACACACACACAAACACACACACATACATACACACACACACACACACACAGAATAGAAACGGAGAGAAATAAATCAACATATCAAATCACCATTTCAAAGTTTGGAATTATTTGACATGAATATTTGGTTATGTACATGAATATTTTATAATCGGTGATTTGTTTTTTTAAAAGTGATGATGTATGTAAACAACTGTTTTCATATGTTGATGTTTAATCAAGCATCATAAGCTTACACAAGCCATGGTGATCAAGCAAAACATGGTGTTCAGGATTTGAGAAATGGATGAAATCTATCTCTATTTTGGAAAAGATGAAATATGTTTTTTTTCTTTATATATAATCATATATACACAAGGTTTTATGAAGAGGTAACAACATGCTTTAAAAATGGATAAAAAAAAAAAAAGCTAAGAATTTATGTGTCCTTATTCTCATTCAATGCTTCAACTCAAAGAGCAGTTTGCCCTGTGAAACTTGAGGTCTGAATATATGTGTGTGCGTGTCTCTGTGTGTGTGTGTGTGTGTGTGTGTGTGTGTGTGTGTGTGTGTGTGTGTGTGTGTGTGTGTGTGTGTGTAGCGCATGCGCATGTGCAAGTCTGTGTGTGTGTGCGAGTCTGTGAACCATGTAAGTATCTGTGCTATGTCTGTTCGTCTGAGTAAACACACTCAAATCCTGTCCAAAAAGAATCAGTGAATGGAATAACTGGATTCCACAGACATGTCAATATCTTCATCACATGGGTTTCATCTATCAAAAAAAAAAAGGGGGGAAAAAAAAAAGCAAAACCTACAGGAATGAAAATGATCCACTGATAACAGAACATGACCACTCATCCTCAGAACTAACCCACACTGAACACCAGAAAGGAATCCATGACAATCTGATGCAATGAGCAGCGTCTCCCAGGATTTGATCAGTGTTCAACTTTGACCATGACGCCATGTCTATACTATGCGCTCGGCTGAGCACTGACACTCGACACAGTTCACTGACAAAAGTCTGCCTTTCCATGAGCAGTTCATTCTTGCTTACCTAACATAAAATCTAATAAGCCAAACTACTATGCAACGCCCAGATTCATGCACCCAAAGATTGCCGTCGGAAGCATTTCTCATCAGAGTATTTCCCAGAAAACAGGTTTGCATTTGGGGACACATTTTTGTTCTCAACGAAATACGTCGCCGAAAGGTTAAGCATAGTCATCAGAAGACTTCTGTTTCAACAGAGACTGTACTGCTCCAGCACAGTAATTCTGCAAATTTCAGCGACAAATTCATGTTTTTGATATAATAACTTACAATACTGACAGGTGGAGGCCACTCTATCATTATGAAACCTGACCAAAAAAGAATGAGAGAAACTGGTTCTGTACTTCCATCAGGTGAACTGTTGGGGTAGTTTAATGTATTAAGTGAACTGTTGGGGTAGTTTATTGTATTAAGTGTTCTGTTTTGTTTCGCTCTCTTCTGTTTACACTGCATGTACAGAATACACCAAAACTGCAGGAGTGTACAGGGATGGGATTCTTGTTTGTTTCATGCTTTGTTTTTGTTTTGTTTTTTGTTTTGTTTTGGGGATCCTGGTTAAATCCAGGTACTGATCTGAATGTTATGGAATCTTGTATGGCACAACCCCGCATTGTTAATTCATACGCTGATGTGGACAATAGCACTCATCATGCACTGAAAGCCAGTTGCACATCATTCATCTTCATACCACTTGTTAAGTTTTTAATATAAATCCTATGTAATTCAACTTTCCTTTGTGTGTGGAGCAAATGATGCATAGCTTAAAGACAGATGTATCTGGACTTCATCTTTCATGTCGGCCACACGTCAACACTGGATACAACTATGCTCTATTCAATACTGATTAGATGGCCATCGACAAGAACACAGTGTCCAAGTCCTTTTGTCACACTTGCTGCAACATCTACACTGATTAAATGACATCTGAAAGTTTGTTTGCACCCATTATCACGTACTGTATACATTCTTCAAGGTAAAAATGCTTCATCATTTGCGCCATCATCCTAACTTTTCAATGTTTAACTGCTATATGTATATTTTCTTGACATTGAAACTTGAATCTTTACCAGAAAACAACAACAGAACTGTGTCATCTCCCCCACATGCTGCTGTCAAGAAACTGGGGAAAGTTATAAATCAAGTCAAAGACTGTCAATGCTTCAAGACTTTAAGAGCGCTTCAGAATCTCTCTGTGCATGGAAGGAAGGCTGAGTATACTGGTATATCTTAGTCCATGACCTGTACAAACAACAGACCACAATCCCCACTCTATAAGCAGACAGGCAGACAATGTGGCCTTGTCCACTTTTCAGACATCTCCATAATTCTCTGCTTTTTTTTTTCTTCTTTTTGTTTATTTTTTTATTTTTTCAACTCTCCTCTCTTCAAATGTAAACTTGTGACAATCCGAAGCCACAAAAAGAAAAGTTTGAGTAAAGCTTCATCTGATTTTCATCATCATCTATGCCCAAATCAAAGTAAAACTGCAGATATTTTTTTCGAAACTGTAAATCAGTTCAGACCTGTTCCATTCACACAGATATCATGTACTGAATTTCCCACAAAGCAGTCTGCTGGAAGCATCAGATTGTGGGCATGGACTCCCTTTGTAGGAAAACAAAAAGGAAGACAAAGATACTTACCTCCCTGACCTCCTAATGATACCAATAACCAGAACAAAAACAGTTAAACCAATCTAACAGCTGCAATTCATTTGCTAACATTTGCATAACATGGAACACTACTATACACTGCTGTTAGTAATATTAGTATTACTCAAATCCACAATTTAGCTGTTTTAATGTCAACACTGTCATCTCTAAGGTTTACAGGAAAAAAAGGTACTGATAACTAAACTAAAAGCAGGCGGATAAACCCATTTCAGTGGATCTTCAAGATGCAACGTGCCCAAACATATCACATCTGTAAGTTTTAAAGATGCAATGTGTGCAAGCACCTCCCTTGAATGCATCTTCAAGATGTACTGTGCCCAAACACCATTACCATGAGTGTCTTCAAGATGTGTTGTGCCCAAACACCTCGTTCTCAGACTCTTCAAAATGCACTGTGCATAGAAGTAAATTGTCATAAGAGAACAAAAGTTTCAGTTAAAAAAGGAAAAGGAAAACATAAACTGAACTGGGTGTCTAGCCACAAATTAAATGCAGTTACTTTTTGGCCTACACGGCACTTGGGTGTGAAGCGTATATCCCTTCATTTTTCAGAACTACATTTTTTTTTTTTTTTTCATAAATGAGGTACCCCAGAGTGCTGGGTCCAAAATTTCTGGCACATGCTAAATCCAGTCTCTAACTGAGGCTGAGAGCACCAAGCCGCTGACAAGGCCCAGACTGACGGCTTTCAACACCATGCCAAATCAAGAGACATGACAGGTGGTAATCAAGAATCAAAAAACGTAAGTCAACTTAAAAATAAGCATACTCTGTAATCGACATCATGAGACCCAACCACTTCGATGACCAGACTGGCATGAGCTTGTGTGAACACCACTGTGGTCTGTCCCGTCACCCCACCTGACCCTGTGTTCTCCTTGGTGATGTGGACAGACCCTCCTTGTAGTTCCCCTTTACACACTACTGACTGATTAATTTCCAACTTACATCTGCTTTTTGATTGCTGGTTTTGTTGTTGACGGGAGTTGGTTGTTAGTGTTTTTGACCGTTTTCCTATCACCCAATTTGAATTCTGCATCGTAAAAACAGTTGAAATTCATTGGCACTGCAACTGACAGGGACTGCTGCCTTCAATCCAAGGTGAGAGCACATACAGCCATCCTGTTTCACCTGATGTTAGAGTCAATCTACATCTATGAGTGAAAACATTGTGGACTATGCCTTCAAGAGCAAAACATACTGGCAATCATACACCAATGCATAGAACGGCAACAAGTTATGTTGTATGTGCTGGACTGATATTAACATAAGATAAACCATTCTGTAACCCTTTCAACCGTTACAAATTAAGCTGAGTAACTTGCCCAGCATATGTTTTGGCATTTGAGCAGGAAGATCGATGCTGCTTCACCCATATGGTCATAACTCCACATCATCATATTAGAAGGAATGCACTTTCCTACCATTTCAGAAAATTCTTTTTCAGTTGGTACAACAAATATTTGTGATAAAAAAAAAAACCTACAGTCATCACTTTATTACATTTCAACTAGTAATATGCCCACATTTATGATCAAATGCAAATACGACTTGAGCCTACCACAGTCAAACATTATTTTCTGCAACTACGTACACTCATGATTTTTAAGTGTAATGTGCGCACACCTCATCTGTAAAGGTTTCCTCTCAAATCTGCCTCATTGAAAACATATAAGGTTGCCTCATGGTGGTATAAAAAGAAAACCCTGACCTCTAGGAAAACTGATGTTTTATCTTACAAAATAGGACATAATACAAGAAAGAAAACAGCGTTGAAATGCTCTCCATTTACTTATCATTCATTTATTCATAAGTTAAGAAGTGGATGCGCACACTTTGAGCCAAGATGTGACATTGGACCAAAGGGTTGGCCATAAATAAACGTATATTTGTGTGCACCAAACAAAAAAGTTGAGTGCTGGGCAGAGATTTAAGGGTGATTCATAATATAGGATGACCTGATCTAAATGCGAGGGGGGGAAAAAATCGCCTTGTCCTCTAACAATTACAGACATTAACTTTTAAAATCTGTTCCTTTCAACCATTTCCACCCTAACCTGGCCCTCACAAAGACCTAAATATGACATATCCTTCAAGTTCTCAATGCTATATAAACAAGTCCCTCAAAATGTGGACCAATAATTTGCCTGAATACTGTCAGGGATATGCCTCGCTTTTTGCAGCTTGTTGTCCATGTCTGAGGAAGATGATTATTCAAAAATCGTCTTCACATAAACAAAGAGGTAAAAAAAAAAGATCACCGAGTGTAAACATGACATTTCCCTCCACTGCAATACCAACTCACAAAACTAAAATGACGAGGAATGGAAACAAAGAGCAGTATTACATAAAAATCAGTACTGGAACTCTTCAAGCTCAAATGAACTGTTCCCAACTAGGCTTTGACTGACCCAGAAAAGGTAAATTCGCAACAACAACAACAAAAAAAAAAGAACAAAAATATAATGCTTGTGGTCTGTTCTGTGGAAAAGAAAAAAAATGCTGAATCACATTTTGAAATGTACCTCTTTTCTTCTATCATCTGAAAAGTGGTAACTGGTGAACACAGTTGGCACACACTGCTGATGCAAAATTCACTTATTTTCCCTGACCTTTCTCGTGGCCTAAATTTTACTGTCACTAAAACCGACACTTGAAGCTGAAATGAGAAAACTGTACTTTCCATGAATGCATCCCCTCAAATCACAGTACTCCCAAAGTAATCGGCAGTCTCCTTGACAAAGCAGTCTGAAAAAAAAAATGTCTTCTTACTTCAGTATTTTTTTGTAGTACAATCTTCAAATTGAAACAAAAATACAATCAAACTTTTTCCAGTCCTGACTGTGATCTTGTTGTCGTTTGTACTTTTTCAATATTTTGTTCGTTTTATTCAGCTTACATAATAAGCAAATCTCCCGACTTCAGGCAAAACCTTCTCTGCCCTGAATTTCCAATGACTGGAAAATGCATATGTGCTTTAAGTGACATTTCCAGTTGTCCCTGGCCTGTGCCGATGGCTAATTCCTTCCTATGTGCTGTCAGTGACATTACCAGCCTTCCCTGGCCTGTGCCAATGGCTAATTCCTTCCTTCCTATGTGCTGTCAGTGACATTTCCAGTTTTCCCTGGCCTGTGCCGATGGCTAATTCCTTCCTATGTGCTGTCAGTGACATTACCAGCTTTCCCTGGCCTGTGCCGATGGCTAATTCCTTCCTATGTGCTGTCAGTGACATTTCCATTTTTCCCTGGCCTGTGCCGATGGCTAATTCCTTCCTATGTGCTGTCAGTGACATTTCCAGCTTTCCCTGGCCTGTGCCGATGGCTAATTCCTTCCTATGTGCTGTCAGTGACATTTCCAGCTTTCCCTGGCCTGTGCCGATGGCTAATTCCTTCCTATGTGCTGTCAGTGACATTACCAGCTTTCCCTGGCCTGTGCCGATGGCTAATTCCTTCCTATGTGCTGTCGGTGACATTTCCAGTTGTCCCTGGCCTGTGCCGATGGCTAATTCCTTCCAATGTGCTGTCAGTGACATTACCAGCTTTCCCTGGCCTGTGCCAATGGCTAATTCCTTCCTATGTGCTGTCAGTGACATTACCAGCTTTCCCTGGCCTGTGCCGATGGCTAATTCCTTCCTATGTGCTGTCAGTGACATTTCCATTTTTCCCTGGCCTGTGCCGATGGCTAATTCCTTCCTATGTGCTGTCAGTGACATTACCAGCTTTCCCTGGCCTGTGCCGATGGCTAATTCCTTCCTATGTGCTGTCAGTGACATTTCCAGCTTTCCCTGGCCTGTGCCGATGGCTAATTCCTTCCTATGTGCTGTCAGTGACATTACCAGCTTTCCCTGGCCTGTGCCGATGGCTAATTCCTTCCTATGTGCTGTCGGTGACATTTCCAGTTGTCCCTGGCCTGTGCCGATGGCTAATTCCTTCCTATGTGCTGTCAGTGACATTACCAGCTTTCCTGGCCTGTGCCAATGGCTAATTCCTTCCTATGTGCTGTCAGTGACATTACCAGCTTTCCCTGGCCTGTGCCGATGGCTAATTCCTTCCTATGTGCTGTCAGTGACATTTCCAGCTTTCCCTGGCCTGTGCCAATGGCTAATTCCTTCCTATGTGCTGTCAGTGACATTTACAGTTGTCCCTGGCCTGTGCCGATGGCTAATTCCTTCCTATGTGCTGTCAGTGACATTTCCAGTTTTCCCTGGCCTGTGCCGATGGCTAATTCCTTCCTTCCTATGTGCTGTCAGTGACATTTCCAGCTTTCCCTGGCCTGTGCCAATGGCTAATTCCTTCCTATGTGCTGTCAGTGACATTTCCAGCTTTCCCTGGCCTGTGCCGATGGCTAATTCCTTCCTATGTGCTGTCAGTGACATTTCCAGTTTTCCCTGGCCTGTGCCGATGGCTAATTCCTTCCTTCCTATGTGCTGTCAGTGACATTTCCAGCCTTCCCTGGCCTGTGCCGATGGCTAATTCCTTCCTATGTGCTGTCAGTGACATTACCAGCTTTCCCTGGCCTGTGCCGATGGCTAATTCCTTCCTTCCTATGTGTGCGTCAGTGACATTTCCAGTTGTCCTGGCCTGTGCCGATGGCTAATTCCTTCCTTCCTATGTGTGCGTCAGTGACATTACCAGCTTTCCCTGGCCTGTGCCGATGACTAATTCCTTCCTATGTGCTGTCAGTGACATTACCAGCTTTCCCTGGCCTGTGCCGATGGCTAATTCCTTCCTATGTGCTGTCAGTGACATTACCAGCTTTCCCTGGCCTATGCCGATGGCTAATTCCTTCCTATGTGCTGTCAGTGACATTACCAGCTTTCCCTGGCCTGTGCCGATGGCTAATTCCTTCCTATGTGCTGTCAGTGACATTACCAGCTTTCCCTGGCCTGTGCCGATGGCTAATTCCTTCCTATGTGCTGTCAGTGACATTACCAGCCTTCCCTGGCCTGTGCCGATGGCTAATTCCTTCCTATATGCTGTCAGTGACATTACCAGCTTTCCCTGGCCTGTGCCAATGGCTAATTCCTTCCTATGTGCTGTCAGTGACATTACCAGCCTTCCCTGGCCTGTGCCGATGGCTAATTCCTTCCTATGTGCTGTCAGTGACATTTCCAGTTTTCCCTGGCCTGTGCCGATGGCTAATTCCTTCCTATGTGCTGTCAGTGACATTTCCAGTTTTCCCTGGCCTGTGCCAATGGCTAATTCCTTCCTTCCTATGTGCTGTCAGTGACATTTCCAGCTTTCCCTGGCCTGTGCCGATGGCTAATTCCTTCCTATGTGCTGTCAGTGACATTACCAGCTTTCCCTGGCCTGTGCCGATGGCTAATTCCTTCCTATGTGCTGTCAGTGACATTACCAGCTTTCCCTGGCCTGTGCCGATGACTAATTCCTTCTTTCCTATGTGCTGTCAGTGACATTTCCAGCTTTCCCTGGCCTGTGCCGATGGCTAATTCCTTCCTATGTGCTGTCAGTGACATTACCAGCTTTCCCTGGCCTGTGCCGATGACTAATTCCTTCCTATGTGCTGTCAGAGATATTTCCAGCTTTCCCTGGCCTGTGCCGATGACTAATTCCTTCCTATGTGCTGTCAGTGACATTACCAGCTTTCCCTGGCCTGTGCCGATGGCTAATTCCTTCCTATGTGCTGTCAGTGACATTTCCAGCTTTCCCTGGCCTGTGCCGATGGCTAATTCCTTCCTATGTGCTGTCAGTGACATTTCCAGCCTTCCCTGGCCTGTGCCGATGGCTAATTCCTTCCTTCCTATGTGCTGTCAGTGACATTACCAGCCTTCCCTGGCCTGTGCCGATGGCTAATTCCTTCCTATGTGCTGTCAGTGACATTTCCAGCTTTCCCTGGCCTGTGCCGATGGCTAATTCCTTCCTATGTGCTGTCAGTGACATTTCCAGCTTTCCCTGGCCTGTGCCGATGGCTAATTCCTTCCTATGTGCTGTCAGTGACATTTCCAGCCTTCCCTGGCCTGTGCCGATGGCTAATTCCTTCCTTCCTATGTGCTGTCAGTGACATTACCAGCCTTCCCTGGCCTGTGCCGATGGCTAATTCCTTCCTATGTGCTGTCAGTGACATTTCCAGCTTTCCCTGGCCTGTGCCGATGGCTAATTCCTTCCTATGTGCTGTCAGTGACATTACCAGCCTTCCCTGGCCTGTGCCGATGGCTAATCCCTTCCTATGTGCTGTCAGTGACATTTCCAGCTTTCCCTGGCCTGTGCCGATGGCTAATTCCTTCCTATGTGCTGTCAGTGACATTTACAGTTGTCCCTGGCCTGTGCCGATGGCTAATTCCTTCCTATGTGCTGTCAGTGACATTTCCAGTTTTCCCTGGCCTGTGCCGATGGCTAATTCCTTCCTTCCTATGTGCTGTCAGTGACATTTCCAGCTTTCCCTGGCCTGTGCCGATGGCTAATTCCTTCCTATGCGCTGTCAGTGACATTTCCAGCTTTCCCTGGCCTGTGCCGATGGCTAATTCCTTCCTATGTGCTGTCAGTGACATTTCCAGTTTTCCCTGGCCTGTGCCGATGGCTAATTCCTTCCTTCCTATGTGCTGTCAGTGACATTTCCAGCCTTCCCTGGCCTGTGCCGATGGCTAATTCCTTCCTATGTGCTGTCAGTGACATTACCAGCTTTCCCTGGCCTGTGCCGATGGCTAATTCCTTCCTTCCTATGTGTGCGTCAGTGACATTTCCAGTTGTCCCTGGCCTGTGCCGATGGCTAATTCCTTCCTTCCTATGTGTGCGTCAGTGACATTACCAGCTTTCCCTGGCCTGTGCCGATGACTAATTCCTTCCTATGTGCTGTCAGTGACATTACCAGCTTTCCCTGGCCTGTGCCGATGGCTAATTCCTTCCTATGTGCTGTCAGTGACATTACCAGCTTTCCCTGGCCTATGCCGATGGCTAATTCCTTCCTATGTGCTGTCAGTGACATTACCAGCTTTCCCTGGCCTGTGCCAATGGCTAATTCCTTCCTATGTGCTGTCAGTGACATTACCAGCTTTCCCTGGCCTGTGCCGATGGCTAATTCCTTCCTATGTGCTGTCAGTGACATTACCAGCCTTCCCTGGCCTGTGCCGATGGCTAATTCCTTCCTATATGCTGTCAGTGACATTACCAGCTTTCCCTGGCCTGTGCCAATGGCTAATTCCTTCCTATGTGCTGTCAGTGACATTTCCAGCCTTCCCTGGCCTGTGCCAATGGCTAATTCCTTCCTATGTGCTGTCAGTGACATTTCCAGTTTTCCCTGGCCTGTGCCGATGGCTAATTCCTTCCTATGTGCTGTCAGTGACATTTCCAGCTTTCCCTGGCCTGTGCCAATGGCTAATTCCTTCCTTCCTATGTGCTGTCAGTGACATTTCCAGCTTTCCCTGGCCTGTGCCGATGGCTAATTCCTTCCTATGTGCTGTCAGTGACATTACCAGCTTTCCCTGGCCTGTGCCGATGGCTAATTCCTTCCTATGTGCTGTCAGTGACATTACCAGCCTTCCTGGCCTGTGCCGATGGCTAATTCCTTCCTTCCTATGTGCTGTCAGTGACATTTCCAGCTTTCCCTGGCCTGTGCCGATGGCTAATTCCTTCCTATGTGCTGTCAGTGACATTACCAGCTTTCCCTGGCCTGTGCCGATGACTAATTCCTTCCTATGTGCTGTCAGAGATATTTCCAGCTTTCCCTGGCCTGTGCCGATGACTAATTCCTTCCTATGTGCTGTCAGTGACATTACCAGCTTTCCCTGGCCTGTGCCGATGGCTAATTCCTTCCTATGTGCTGTCAGTGACATTTCCAGCTTTCCCTGGCCTGTGCCGATGGCTAATTCCTTCCTATGTGCTGTCAGTGACATTTCCAGCCTTCCCTGGCCTGTGCCGATGGCTAATTCCTTCCTTCCTATGTGCTGTCAGTGACATTACCAGCCTTCCCTGGCCTGTGCCGATGGCTAATTCCTTCCTATGTGCTGTCAGTGACATTTCCAGCTTTCCCTGGCCTGTGTCGATGGCTAATTCCTTCCTATGTGCTGTCAGTGACATTACCAGCCTTCCTGGCCTGTGCCGATGGCTAATCCCTTCCTATGTGCTGTCAGTGACATTTCCAGCTTTCCCTGGCCTGTGCCAATGGCTAATTCCTTCCTATGTGCTGTCAGTGACATTTCCAGTTGTCCCTGGCCTGTGCCGATGGCTAATTCCTTCCTATGTGCTGTCAGTGACATTTCCAGTTTTCCCTGGCCTGTGCCGATGGCTAATTCCTTCCTTCCTATGTGCTGTCAGTGACATTTCCAGCCTTCCCTGGCCTGTGCCGATGGCTAATTCCTTCCTATGTGCTGTCAGTGACATTACCAGCTTTCCCTGGCCTGTGCCGATGGCTAATTCCTTCCTTCCTATGTGTGTGTCAGTGACATTTCCAGTTGTCCCTGGCCTGTGCCGATGGCTAATTCCTATGTGCTGTCAGTGACATTACCAGCTTTCCCTGGCCTGTGCCGATGACTAATTCCTTCCTATGTGCTGTCAGTGACATTACCAGCTTTCCCTGGCCTGTGCCGATGGCTAATTCCTTCCTATGTGCTGTCAGTGACATTACCAGCTTTCCCTGGCCTATGCCGATGGCTAATTCCTTCCTATGTGCTGTCAGTGACATTACCAGCTTTCCCTGGCCTGTGCCGATGGCTAATTCCTTCCTATGTGCTGTCAGTGACATTACCAGCTTTCCCTGGCCTGTGCCGATGGCTAATTCCTTCCTATGTGCTGTCAGTGACATTACCAGCTTTCCCTGGCCTGTGCCGATGGCTAATTCCTTCCTATGTGCTGTCAGTGACATTACCAGCTTTCCCTGGCCTGTGCCAATGGCTAATTCCTTCCTATGTGCTGTCAGTGACATTACCAGCCTTCCCTGGCCTGTGCCAATGGCTAATTCCTTCCTATGTGCTGTCAGTGACATTTCCAGTTTTCCCTGGCCTGTGCCGATGGCTAATTCCTTCCTATGTGCTGTCAGTGACATTACCAGCTTTCCCTGGCCTGTGCCGATGGCTAATTCCTTCCTATGTGCTGTCAGTGACATTACCAGCTTTCCCTGGCCTGTGCCAATGGCTAATTCCTTCCTATGTGCTGTCAGTGACATTTCCAGCTTTCCTGGCCTGTGCCGATGGCTAATTCCTTCCTATGTGCTGTCAGTGACATTTCCAGCTTTCCCTGGCCTGTGCCGATGGCTAATTCCTTCCTTCCTATGTGCTTTCAGTGACATTACCAGCCTTCCCTGGCCTGTGCCGATGGCTAATTCCTTCCTATGTGCTGTCAGTGACATTTCCAGCTTTCCCTGGCCTGTGCCGATGGCTAATTCCTTCCTATGTGCTGTCAGTGACATTACCAGCCTTCCCTGGCCTGTGCCGATGGCTAATCCCTTGCTATGTGCTGTCAGTGACATTTCCAGCTTTCCCTGGCCTGTGCCGATGGCTAATTCCTTCCTATGTGCTGTCAGTGACATTTCCAGTTGTCCCTGGCCTGTGCCGATGGCTAATTCCTTCCTATGTGCTGTCAGTGACATTTCCAGCTTTCCCTGGCCTGTGCCGATAGCTAATTCCTTCCTATGTGCTGTCAGTGACATTACCAGCTGTCCCTGGCCTGCGCCGATGGCTAATTCCTTCCTTCGCAACACAACTGAAAGACAATCCCAGTCCCTAACTGTCCATTGAAGACATGACCTTTCTCTGTGCTAGGTTCTTGTCAAAATAAGGCTCAGGGTTGGTTTTTAACAACTAGACTACCACCATCCTTCAATAACCTCAGTCTGCGTTTCTCTGTGCCCAGCCAGCACATGCCCTGCCTCTGACAGTATCCACACCAAGCCTTAAAAAAACTTACATTGATTTACATATGAAACAAACTGGAGTTTGTTTTTACAGTGCTGTAGGCATGTTTGTGATTTCCTTGTGATACATATTAAAATAATTCTGCTGGCTAAATTCCATCTTCAGACTCTCACTAGACTCGTAAGTCTGGAATCACCAAAGAGACCTGTCCTGCTGAAGACCTATCCTTCGTCGTATGTTTCAAATCATTTTACTTCATGTGCAAATGTATTCATCAACAACACTATTCAAGGAAATAAGTTGTGAGTAAAGTTTGTCCTTCGTTTACACACATGCAAACACACACACACACATACTTCCTCTCTCTCTCTCTCTCTCACAAACACACACACACACACACATATCTACACAAATGCAAAACCTCATTGCTCACACACAAAAATGTCAACGCAACTACCCCAAGGTTCGTATCAATGCATAACTACCCTACAGCTAATCATCCACCATCCCAGAAAACTAAACAGATAAACAAAAAGGGAAAATGAAAACATACAATATAAGCAAACATAGAATCTGTTTTGCAAAAAAAAAAAAAAAAAAGACGAAGAGAAAAGGGTGGTAGGGGAAGGAGGGAAGGGAGAGGAAGAGCCATCACTAATCCTCAAACTGATCCATGATTGTTTCCATGAACGTCACCTTTTCCCTCAACTGATCCATGTTAGTTTCTATGAACATTACCTTTCCCTCAATAACCATGATAAAAAAAAAAATCACTACAGAAAAAAAAGAGCACTAACTTTGAACTCTGTCGCAGATCCTCAATGTAGGCGAAATTCGGTGTCAGTTGGCCGTTGGATGTGATGACTGCCTAGAGACACAAATGGATTTTCTCCAGATTAATTTCTTGAACAGAGAAAAATGCCTGAAGGTTTTAAAAACTAGAGCCTAAGAAAACTGCTGCAAAGGAAAAAAAAAGAATACGAAGCCTGAAGTTTCATCACAATCAGTGCAGACATTTTCTTTGAATTCTTAATAAAAGGGTGAAAACTAGCAGCATCTTTGAGTATAGATTTTTGAATACACACAAACACACATACACATACGGGATATGCAGATATGCACACACACACACACACACACACACACACACACACACACACACACACACACACACACGAGTACACACACATTCACATGCACATTCACACAAATACGCTCACAGATTCATGCACGAACACAAACACACGCGCACAAACAACAACTGTACAAACACACACACACACACACTTATACATACACACACAAACCACTTACACTCTCACTGAAACACATCACAAACACAATATGCATGACTCGCCCACAGTTTTCAACCGATCTGCTCTAAATCTTGCTATGTTGACAGCCCCTAACCCATCAGCACATCCTATTCCAAGACTCTTTTTCCAATCATGCTATTCACCTTACGCATGGCAGCATCCACCAGACTGGAATCAACACCAATTACAGGCATTTGAGGGTGAGAGGGTGATAAAGGGGGGGGGGGGGGGGGGGGGGGAGCAGTGACATCTGCTGTCAAAACTACGGGGCTGTTCACGCTAGCTAGCCGCCCAATAACGCACAACTACACCCAGAACCCTCCTGTTTCACCCCAATTAACCACACACAGTGACACACACGTGTCTCACTGCCTGCCTGATACCCATCTGACCATGCGGAGCTATGTCGACAAAAAACCAGACGGGCACACGGGAGAGGCCTGACCTTTTCACCAAGGTCAAACAGACCATGGATTGTCTCTCTGATCCAGGTCCTCCACATGGACTCCCAGCTAAGCTCAACGATTTGTCTCTCTGATCCAGGTCCTCCACAAGGACTCCCAGCTAAGCTCAACGATTTGTCCTTCGGCCACACATGAATCTCAATCTTTCTATTAAATTTCATTCAAATTGCTTCAGCAGTTCCTGCATGATCTTGTTGACTGGCAAACAACAACAAACACACCCACAAATGCATGCAAATGAATATCCTCCTTGTGGAATACACAACTCTTTAAAAAAAAAAAAAAAAATCATCTGTAAAACTGCTAAAATGTTGGTGTAGCAGTTGACACACTCACATTCTTGACGTATGGTGAAGCGTCAAACTCATCGAAAGATATTCGAGCATCAGAACGAAGCTGCAACACAGGGCAAGGCACATCGTACGGTATATAAACACCTACTTGACCATTACTAAACTTCCACTGCACATGCTACATCAAACCATGCTTCCTTCAGAACACAAATTTCGTACATAAGTAACAGCAAAAGCTCTGTAAATAATTATCTTACGGGCAATGTTACAGGAAACAACCCATACACAAGAGGACAGTAGTAAAAGAGAGGTGGGAAAGATTGCTAAGAAAAATTACTACCTGGTGGCTAGCCATGGATTAACAAACAAACCAATATCTAATGGCCTTACATCCAGCTTTTAATGAACAAACCAATATCTAATGGCCTTACATCCAGCTTTTAATGAACAAACCAATATCTAATGGCCTTACATCCAGCTTTTAATAAACAAACCAATATCTAATGGCCTTACATCCAGCTTTTAATAAAACAAACCAATATCTAATGGCATTACATCCAGCTTTTAATAAACAAGCCAATATTTAATGGCCTTACATCCAGCTTTAATAAACAAGCCAATATCAGGGGTGGGAACTGGTAACAGACAAAAAAGAGGAAATCTAGGGGGGTCCGGGGGCATGCCCCCCCCCCCGGAAAATTTTTTTTCTTAAGGATGCATATCTGTGCAATCTGGTGTATTTTGGGCAAATAAATGAAACATTCAGAGAGCATAAAATATGTTTTTTTGGGGCACGGTTTCATCTATAGATCACATGCAAACATTACAAAAATACTCACCCTACTTCGAAAAAAAGAACATTGAAATGGATGCCTGCTTTCGTTTACTGGATGAGTCCTTTCCTGAGCTGGACTGTGGTGCTGGCCCTGTGGTGGTTTGCTAACTGCTGCCTTGCTGGTGCTTGGAATTACAACCAGGTCTCTGGGTGATTCTGTTGTCTTGCTGGTGCTCTCCAAATCTGTTGACTGTGAAACAGCTTTCTGGTGTAGCAGTCTGGATCTTTTTGCTTCTGCAAGGATCTCTTCAGTTGCCTTTCTTTTGGACACCTGATCTGTGACACCTAGCTGCTGACTGAGCTCGTCCTTATTTCTTTTGTTAGTCTCCTTCCTTTCTTTGTTCTTTCTCCAAGCACTGGACATGTTGGCAGTCAGTTTCTTATCAACAGACTCTTTAGAGGATTCTTTTCCCAAAACACTCAACAGCAGTAACTTTCCTTGCAGTAAAAGAATATTTCACAGTCTGGATGGCAGAAAATGTTTCAATGTCAATACCTGTGTTGCCTTTGTCTATGATATCAGACATCAGACTGAACGACGACTCAACCAACGGTCCATGAAAGCAGCTAAGAGCAGCTTTCACAAGCCTAGTCAACAAAGGATACACCTCACTGTTAACAGAGTTCCACCATGAGTCAATCCTGGTGCCATCATTTACCTCTGAAGATTTCGATCAGAATGAAATTTCCTCCTCTCTCTGTCAAACTGTTCTCTGAGTGTCTGTTGTACTGAGTCTTGATCTTGGTCTTGGTGGTTTCGTCAGGTAGCAAGTGCTTGAGTATCACTGGAAGATCTTTCATTCTCCGTAGACCAGTCGAACTTCCTCTAATCAATGGATCCAGAGAACTAAAGCACATCAGCACTGGATTTGCCAGGGGCATCTTTTGTAGAAGCTGATCACCACAAGAGATATAAGCCTTCCTAACCTTTTCATGAAACTCTCTTACCATGCTGTTTCCTTTTTCTTCGTGCAGTGATGTCTTCCACTCTGGACCCGACAAAGAGTTCATTGTCAGGAAGCTGGTTGCTTTTGCTCTTCACATCAAGTTCTTTCAGTTGCCTTGGTCCCCCTTCCAGACACTCCGGCTTAATGAAACAGCCTAAGAATTCTTTGATCAGTTCTTCTTGTTTGGGATGTAGTTCATGCATGACAGGATCTTTAGTCTGGAAGAACAGCACGTACTGTGAAGATAGGCAACACTGAGCAGTAGAGGTTTAAAATCATCTCAGTCTTGTCTCTCTGGATGAAAATTTTATCAACCAGTCTATATTTCCTATCCTTCCCTTCTTTTGTCATTGATGAAAAAGATCTTCTCACTTCTTCCTGGTGGTTAGAAATGGCGGTTCTTGCAGTTTCTTCAACATTTCTTTTCTTCAAGATGTCTGTCACAATATCCTTGTACAGATCTCTGTCTGACTCCTTCAAAAAAGAGAAGTAATACAATGTGAGTCCATCAAACTGACGAAGAGTATCCTGTCCTACCAGAAGAACTGACAGCCACCGATGTTGAACAAACTGCTCTGGCTTTGTGGGCTTGCTACCTAAAGGAGTACAGATCTTGGCCAGCAAATCTCTCTGGTAAGTAGACCACTCAAAATCTGTATGCAGATCATTCATCAGCTGTTCAACATGCCTTTCAAATGCGGCACAGAATGTTTTGGCAGCATTATGTGCATGATGGCATGTGTCGCCATCCACATCAAGGAGATGGGGCGCTTTCCTTTCCCTTATTAACTTTTCAAGGCCACTTTTTGATCCTCTCATTACTCTGCAAGAGTCCATCAACATAGCCAGAGGTTCTTCCAAGGAAGGTCAAAATGCTCAAAAATCTCTTCAATCTTCAGGAACAATGCTTCACTTGTCAATCTTGTAACAACAAATGAGGTGAGATGATTGATCACAATTCTTTGCAGGGGTTTTGAAAAATGACTGACTAGAACTGTTACCACTTTCTGCTTGTTTGCGTTCATTGCCTCATCTAAATTCAATGCAAATGGTGTGCACCTTAACTCGTCCAATAAAGTCTCTTCAAACGTCTGAGCTAATCCGTATTTTAATTTGTAGGAAGCTGCAGTCCGATCCATGGACATTTTCTCTAAGACTTTGTGATCTGTTGCCAAAGCCTGTGACAAATCAATCAGTTTTGGTGCCATAGAGAAAGGCAGACTGTTCTCTGCAAGAAATCCAACCAGCATCGCCTCACTGTTTCGCAGCCGATCATTCAAAGGAGTGAGAGGTATGTCTTCATCTCCTTTCAGTGGTGCTGATTGTTGGACAGCTGGATTTGCCCCATAGACTTCTTGGCCACCAACAGGATTACCTGAGATGCATTAAAATAAATTCTTTTAAAAAGAATGCATGTGTGCACAATTTTGTGTGTGATATTCTGTGTGTGTGTGTGTGTGTGTGTGTGTGTGTGTGTGTGTATGTGTATGTGTGTGTGTGTGTATGTGTGTGTGTGTGTGTGTGTGTGTGTGTGTGTGTGTGTGTGTGTGTGAATGCGTGTGTGCATTATACAATTTTGTGCGTGATATTCTGTGTGTGTGTGTGTGTGTGTGTGTGTGTGTGTGTGTATGTACGTGTGTGTACGTGTGTGTGTGTGTGTGTGTGTGTGTGTGTGTGTGTGTGTGGTGTGTGTGTGTGTGTGTGTGTGTGGCATGTGTGAATGCGTGTGTGCATTATACAATTTTGTGTGTGATATTCTCTGTGTGTGTGTGTGTGTGTGTGTGTGTGTGTGGTGTGTGTGTGTGTGTGCATGTGTGAATGCGTGTGTGCATTATACAATTTTGTGTATGATATTCTGTGTGTGTGTGTGAGAGAGAGAGCTGAGAGTCAGACAGAGAGAGAGAGAGAGAGAGAGAGAGAAGAGAGAGAGAGAGAGAGAGAGAGAGAGGGAGAGAGGGAGAGAGAGAGATAGAGAGGGAGAGAGAGGGAGGGAGGAAGAGAGAGAAGGAGGGAGGAGAGAGAGAGGGGGGGGGGGAGGGAGAGAGGGGGGAGAGAGACAGAGGGGGGGAGAGAGGGAGGGAGAGAGAGAGGAGAGACAGGGACAGAGAGAGAGAGAGAGACAGAGACAGACAGAAGAGAGAGAGAGAGGAGATAGAGACGTGCTTACCTTCAAGTGTGGTGTTTTCCCGGCGAAGTTTGACACGCTCTTTGTGCTTGCACATTTCACGTGGTCTTGCAGTGCAACAAGCCCACAACTGGAGTAGTTTTACTTCTTTTTCACACAGAGAACAAAAAGCGAGTCCAGGAGCCAGAATTTTTCTCATGAATGTACACAGCCTTTCGTTGTCTGCTGTCTTCTCCATCCACTCCCATCTCCATAGATTTTTTATGTTGCTTTCGTCAAATTTCTGAAGCCCGCGCTTTAACGATGTCTCGTCGGTACGCCATTTTTGAATGTATCCCACAGTTCTAGCGCCGGATATAGGCCTACTGTAACCTGCTAGACAGGCCATCTGATTACCGAAATCGACCGTAACCGAACAAGAGGTAGGCCCTATCTCCGCGAATTTCATTTTCCGAGGAAATAACATTTCAAATCCGAGAAATCTTTTGCTTCTACCGCGGAATTCCGCGGATCCGAGGAGAATTCCCACCCCTGCAATATTTAATGGCCTTACATCCAGCTTTTAATAAACAAGCCAATATCTAATGGCCTTACATCCAGCTTTTAATAAACAAACCAATACCTAATGGCCTTACATCCAGCTTTTTGGATGCAAACTGATTGGAGGTTGCATCAAACTTAATGCATCAAGATAGAATGTCATCTTTTTCTTGAAATGTAACATTGTACTTTGACTACCTCCATATCCTACACAGACATCCTCTCCCAAAGTTTTCAGTGATGTAAATAATCAAAACAACATAACATGCAAACAAACAATCCATCTTAATATCAAGAAATCATCGCCAAGGGCAAACCTTTCAAAATAAAATGTTTAAAAAATATCCATGCAAATATCCAGAAATCACTGGCAAGGATAACTCGCTCATTTTCAATTTTTTTTTGTCTTTCTTTTCTTCCATGTCATGCCTGTGGTGTATTCCAAAGTTGTTCATACTAACTCAACATCCCCCCTTCCCACACACAGCTGCATCCAGCTTGTTTTCTTTCACAACCCAAGCGCAGGCAGTCTGCAAGGAGCAGTCAGTATCAAGTCATCATGCAGTGTTGATTCAGACTTTTACAAAAGGGGGTCCAAGGACCCCTTCAGATGAAAAAAGAGGGTCCCATGGACACTTCATGTTAAAAAAATGGGGTCCAAGAAGACAAACTGATTTCTCTACTGCAAGTCAACAAACAAGCCAACAATACAGCTTCTGCATCACTTCAGTCTGGACAGCTTGCTGGTGGTCTGATGTGTCCGCATGGCGCTCAATTGCATTCACACGATAATTGCTGCACCCAGACTCTTGCTTGGTAAACCATTCTTCTTCTTGTGTTTGGTGCAAATCTTACACCTCATGCCGTCATCTCCATTTGCAACCACGGCCATTTTGTAAGCCAGCTTTCTTGAAATTTTCTTTCTTTGGTGCGAGTATCACAACTACTAGTGGTAGCGCTTGCTTTTTCTTTGATTTCGTCACTCGACTGATCGGTCACAGCGCTGGCGTCGGCAATCTCAAGATCGGCGGCAGTGGATGTTGATCCTGAATCCTCGGGAACTGCAGACGTATTCACAACGTTCTTTCAACAGATACTGATTCTTCTGCCTCTGATAAAAATGGAGCTTTTGATGCCTTGAAGGCAAAAATCGAAGAGGGTGGCCCTTCGCTTCATGGCGACCATTGACATTTCCATCACACTATTCGCGCGCCCGGATGCATTGAAGAAAATCGTTTCCGGTTTAGTGCTATACGCAAAGCAGCAATGCAATTTTGTATTGACGCATTGGTGGTTAAATAACGCGTCCTATTCGTTTTTCTTGCGTCACAAGGGACGCATAGGCTCTCTTTTTAAGCATCTTTACCGAAAATCAGCGCGATTTCGGCCAGGATGCGCTCTAGAATCAACACTGATCATGAACAATTCACCACATGGTCTACTGCACCACTGTTGAGCCACTTTGGTGGTGTAAAGAGGTGACCTGCTCTGTCCAATGCAAACAGGACACCACCTACTAAGGCACCTAACGACGGCAATAACGGTTCAGTTGAAGCACCAGCATGAGGCGAGTTTCCTCTCTCCAAAGGACATCACCAAATCCATCCAACGACAGTCCCCGTGCACCTGACAAATTTGACAAACTCATCACGGACATCACAACAAATTCGAAACTAAGTCGTAAAGATAATTCTGACCGGTTTCTGATCATTCTAGTTCACCTGTTTGCCAAACTTGTGCCCCCAGACAGCATACAAAGGCGGGAAAGTGCAGGGAAAATGCAGAGAGAAAATGGACCGCTCACCATCTCCGGGATGTGAGGCAACAGAAGACTGCCAAAGAAGTCGGTGGCTTCACGAGGAATCTGCGCCGGCATGTTGTCGATGGAGCAGATGAGCACTCCGGGCCCAGCAAAGCTGTACATACATTCCAACACACCTGTTGTTTTATGTCCGCACAGGCCACGAACAGTAACGATTCACATCTATGCAGACCGCAAATACCGGCTGCTTTACTTGAATGCCAACAACAAAAGTGTACTGTATGAAATAATAATAATGAATACTTATATAGCGCCTATTCTCGCTAGAGACCAAGCTCTAAGCGCTTTACAATCAACACTCGTTTACACAACGGGCTGCCTACCTGGGTAGTGCCGACTGAAGAGCTGCCAGCCAGCGCTTTATTCAGTCGTTTCCTGTGTCATCCAGTCAGTATCGTTCAATATCGATCACTCATTTTCCTTACTTCCTTCATTCTTTCCATTTCTCATGCTGGGTGCATGCTATGTGTAACGTGTCATCCATATCAACGGCCAAACTGGCCTTCTCTTCTGAAAGTTGGTGATGGGATTTACGTGTGTGCAAGATGTTATGCGCGCGTTCACACACAGAACCTCGGTTTATAGTCTCATTCGAAGGACTGTATGGGAAATGGAGTCAGAACAAATGTTAACTCCGAGGGAAAAATCCCCCTGCAACCGAAATGCCCCGGCGGAGGTTCGAACCCGCAACCCCAGGATCACCAAGATTACGAGTCCGGCGCTCTACCAACTGAGCTATTCCGGCTTTGCAGACTACAAAATGTCAAGACCTTTAACTGAGCATACATTACAAAATATCAGCTGTTTCAGCTGAGCAACGTACGAGGCATTCAAAGAGCTCTGCTATGATCGGTCCTTCGCCAGAGAGCTGACATCCTCAAATTCTCCCATTCCCTCACCAATAATTCCCCCCCCCCCCCCCCCCCCCCCCCCCCCCCCCTCCCGTCATAAATCCCTTACTCCCATCCTAACTGCCCGGCTCCATCCTTAATAACTGCCCAGCTCCACACCTGGTGGTGTCCATGTTCTGCTCCGCATCGTACAGACAGAACGGGGAGTCGATGGTGGTGCACTCCTTCATGAACTCTATGGAACCCCCGGGGTCGGCGGAGATGTCGCAGATGGCCAGCAGACGATGCGGCAGGTTGGGGCACCCGGGGGACGAAGGCACCCAGGGGTAGTTGGTTGGCTGGAGGAGAATTTTGGCGTCTGGGATGGAGATGAGACGCGGGGAGCTGGGAGCCCAGTAGATTCCGTTGATGATGCAAGACGCAAAAGGCGCAATCTGACAAGAAAAAATAAATAAATAAAATAAATATGACACATACATAAGAATATGTTTTGAAAATCACTTTCCTTTTACTAATTACCTTCAAACATGAATAATAATAGCAACCAGAAACATTTTGACACTGAAAACACAAATCTTGTTGTGTAATACACAAGTATAAATAAACTTCCTGACTGAATAATTCATCGTTTTCCATCTTTTTAGTCACCAGAACCTACATCTGATTTCAGCATATGGCATGGTTGGACAAGTAAGGGAAGAAACATTTCCAAAACTTCTACTTAAACAAATTTTATTACAAATCTTCATCAAATCAACAATCATTTTTCACTCATTTCACCGGCCAAAAATGGACTGGGATCTGTGCAGAAGTCTGTGAGAAAAAGCTGCTCTGTGACTAACAAACACACAAGCATGACTTAAAATTTCCATATTGTTTGAATTCTTTTAGAAAAAAAAACTGTATCTATCTATCAATACATAAATATCTCTATATATCTATGAATATACCTATGTCTATGTATATATGCAAAGAGACTTTGCAAGTGTCCATACACCTCGTACTGGGAGTGATGTAACATGTGCAGAACTAATTTTTAAAAAAAAAAAATAAAAAAAAATAAAAAAATAAAAAACAAAGCCAATAAAACAAGCAAAAAGAAAATAAACAGAAAACGTACCAGCAAGCCATTTCACACATATTCCTCTCACCTTGTGGCAGACAGCAAGCCATTTCACACATGTTCCTCTCACCTTGTGGCTGACAGCAAGCCATTTCACACATATCCCTCTCACCTTGTGGCTGACAGCAAGCCATTTCACACATATCCCTCTCACCTTGTGGCAGACAGCAAGCCATTTCACACATATCCCTCTCACCTTGTGGCAGACAGCAAGCCATTTCACACATATCCCTCTCACCTTGTGGCAGACAGCAAGCCATTTCACACATATTCCTCTCACCTTGTGGCAGACAGCAAGCCATTTCACACATGTTCCTCTCACCTTGTGGCTGAAAGTGGACGCATATTTCTCAGGATGAGCCTCAAACTCCTCAGCGTCGAACTTGCTTCCATCTTTGCGGACATAGTGGTCCTCTCGGCTGACTACGCAGGCATAGATTCTGTTTTGCCCTGGAAAGATATCAGGCATTTCTGGAACTGAGAATCTGTCAAACGGGTTAAAGCCATTTCAACGACGGATGTGTTTAGGGCTGGGGTGGGGCCTGGTATTCCTGTACAACGTTACCTGCTCTGAGGATCACCAAGAATCGCCACACCCACAATCAAAAGCATGTCATCAGCTCCATCTAGATTTAAAACAAGAGAATTTGTGTTTGTCTGTTCTTGATTTTCTAAATGCATAAGCCTTTGGTCGGGTGCACAGGAACACATATGGCTGCCTGTGCATGACTAGAGCTTGAGTATCAATTTCGTTCAAGTCTGCCACATCTAACCTTTATTCCATGCATAAAGAATATGTACAGAGAATGTATTTTGCAGCTATTTCCTTCTTGTATCTTCTTGTGCTGCTTTAAGTAAGTGAATTTCAAATTATTTAGATTTTTTTTCTTCTCAATATTTTTTTCCCTTTAACACCATGAGCTATTGAAGTAACGTCATGACAAGGAAAATGTTCCATGAAATTAAGTGGACCAACTCTAAAGGCATAAACACAAAGGCCATATACATTTGACACAGCTGTTGAAAATATATCTGACTATGACTCAGCCACCTCTTATTTGCATTTTACCACAAATGACACCACCTGTCGGATTAAAGTTGGTTTCAAAGCAGGGTGACAGCAGATGGCGACTGAGGCACGAGATCAAAAGCAGAATTACTGGGATGCCCAAGGAAAGGAACAAATAATTACAAAACGGTCACAAAACGTTCTGACCTAGTTGTCTTCTTCAGGCAGGACAAAAAACATTACAAACAAACACCTATGTCTTCGATCCCAGCGCAAAACATGGCCCTGGGTGAAAAATCTAAAATTACAGAATGGATCTGAAGAGAAGGTGGAAGAGGCTGAAGGAGAGAAGAGAGTAATGATAATAATGAAAATAATAATCATGATTATCAAATAATAGTTCTATGATCATAATATGAAAAACAAATACCATAATAACAGCTATAACAATAACAGCAATAATAATAGTATAGAAAATATGAAAGATAAAAAACTTATGGATAGAAATTTAGGTAACACAACAGGAAAAAAGTTCATCCTAAAGTATGATTCTATGAATAGTGACTAACTTTACTATAACTACTATTACAACAACTACTACTATTATTAATGATTATAATATCTTTTAATGAAAATAACAATAAAACCATAATAATATCAATAATAATAATAATGATAATCAAAATCATAATAATGTGACAATAAAAATAATTGAAATGATAAGTATGTGAAAAGGAATAAAACCAATCGAGTTGACACTTAATTCACTATTCACTCCATCAAAATACTTAATTCACTATTCACTCCATCAAAATGCAAGAAATCAATAACACAACAGCAAACAACAAAGATACATAAAAGATGAAGTACACGTTTTTGTCAAGAACATGAAAGTGAGAATGGGATGTGAACAAATAAGTAAGTACAGAATAAACAGATTCTTAAAAATGTAGATAATATGAGTGAGAGAAGATAAGAAGCTATTTTACACATGTAGTGAATAATGAGTAATATGGTGGTGTGCCTATGGAATGAATTGTGTGGATAGGTATGCTATTTTTGGATGTTGATGCCAAGCAGGGACAGGATCCCCTGTCTGGCAGCGAGATGGGATTCACTTGTGGCACTTGAAGTCATCACTCTGCAATTCCCAAAATGTCAGAACTTTAACCCTCTTGTACTCATAACGGGAGCAGCCGGGATTTACTGCGGGCGCCTGTAGTTTCCACTGCGGCATTTACCGGGAGTGCTCCATTGGAATTTTCAATCACGCTCTCCACACACACAGTTGCAGACAGTAACTAGGAAGACTCAGGCATGGCCCAATCATGTGTTGCCACTATTTTTGGGGTGCTGGAACCACATGTGTTCACTCAGAAAAGGAACAGAACACAGTGAGTAACTTTGTGAATGAAACTGACCGACTTTCACAATGGCTGCTTTCACGTCTGCTACGAACGACGAAAAAATGGTCGACTACTCGCAAGAGAAGTTAGATCAAATAATCGTTGAAGTGGAGAAGTTTGAAAGAGAGATGGAGAATGAAAGTGATATAGAAGTTGGTAGTGGTGTTGAAGACGATGGTGAGGAGGAAAGTGACCTGGAGTACAATGTTCTGCTCGTAATGCTGTAGACAAAATGGCGTCCCGCGACACGTGCCACAGCAGAAGTGCATCAGTTTCAGGAACCCACTGGGCCCGCA
>CM031615.1:71659144-71679144 GCA_018398815.1 Conus ventricosus
GGTAATGACCATGAGTGCTAATCCGAAGGTGAATAGAATTTCAAAACATTTCCATGTTTCACTATCTTGTGAGACCTCCACTGGCCTGAACACACAAGGCTGCCCTGGTGTCAGCATGGAGGCAAACAGCCTGTTACACTGATGGTGCAGGATCACTCTCTGTTGAGCCTTGGGCACATCTTTAAGAGCAGCCAGGGTCTGGATACCATGCCAATCACATCAAGTTCTGGGGATCAGGCTGGTCAGTCCAGGCGAGTGATGCTGATGGCCTGGACTGCGCTTCTGATGACAGCCACTCTGTGAATCTGGGCATTCTCGTCCCTCAGCATGAGTCCTTGCTTCCTTACCAAGAGGTCCACAAGAGGTGCAACGACCTTGGACAGGTATATATGGGTGTTCATAGTGCTTCTCTAAACAGCCACAAGGTTGGCTGGACAACCATCCCAGATGCCAGCCCACATCACTACACGTCAACTTCCAGTAAAGTCTGTACATCCCTCTCAAGATTCTGTGAGTGAAACACATGGCTAATGCCCACTGTGGCCATACATGGTTTGTGAGACTCTTTTTGTCTGGACACAGTGGCAAAAAATAGACATTCTCTCACAGGATCTTCAATGCTATGTGCACGTCACCATTTTAACCCTTGAGACAGCAAAAGATAGAACTAAAAACTGTCAAATGAAGGACTGCCTTCAATAAAAGAGATCTGAGAATCAGCCATAACAAAAGAGACAGTCTTCTGCGGATACCTGGGAAACATTTCCAGAGCCAGTGAAGACGAAGACGAGAGGTCCGATAGAGCGAGGCAGCCGCCCCAGAGCGACCTCATAACCAGCATCTCGCACCGCCTGTCGAGCCATCTCAGTGCTGCGGTAGTTGTGGCTGGGTCCAATGTGCTGTTCACATGTAAAAAAATCATACCAGTAAGCAGCTTTTGAATAAAGAAAAATAAAAGGAGAATAGATTTATGCAGGGTTCGTACAGACTCCCAAGAACAAAATTCAAGGAGTTTTCAAGGTGGTTGTTTTTTTTCATTCAAGGCTACAATACATGCGTAAAAATTGATGAAGTTACAAATTATTTCCCTTGGTTAAATAGCAGACGACAATCCAGGATCGCGACGATGTTGTAAAGATTTCTTTTTAAATAATTTTTCATCAACCTGAATGCAGGAAAATCAAACAGCCATTTCCTTTAGCCACATTAAAAATTTTTGGAGCCAATGGCTTGATTTTCAAAGGTTTTCAAGAGGTTTGGTCAACAGAACCACATTTTATTGATTTTCAAGGGTTTTCAAGGCCTTGAAATTCGCTCTCAGAATTCATGGAGGTTCAAGGAGTTTCAAGGAGCATACGAACCCTGTGGATGTGCAATGTGCGGCTGCTCATGCATACATACAATATTCAAGAACAAAAATAAAACTATAACTGTCTCTGCTGTCCCGCCTCCCACTGTCATTGAGGCGCGGCCAGCTAGGAGACACTGTCATTGAGGCGCGGCCAGCTAGGAGACACTGTCATTGAGGCGCGGCCAGCTAGGAGACACTGTCATTGAGGCGCGGCCAGCTAGGAGACACTGTCATTGAGGCGCGGCCAGCTAGGAGACACTGTCATTGAGGCGCGGCCAGCTAGGAGACACTGTCATTGAGGCGCGGCCAGCTAGGAGACACTGTCATTGAGGCGCGGCCAGCTAGGAGACAAAGTGTTTAGATCTGTGGCAGCACTGCATTTTGCAGAACTGCTTTATGTGTGTGTTTGGAGTTCCTCTCTGAAGCTGGTGACCTGCGTTACCATATCTGAAGAGCTCTCCCAGGATGAAACAGTCATCATCTGCGAAGAGTAGAATCACACACAGCACCTCTCTTCTGAGCTGGCATGCCTGACACTTGTCAAAAGTCATTTCTTATGTTTCAAGTTTTGTATGACATAAATCATTGAATTGTATGGCACTGTACTGCACTGCATTGAACTGTGGTGTACCTGTCTATATTGCACTGTACTGTGCTGTGTTCAAGTGTACAGCGCTGTACTGTATTGTACTCTACCACACTGCATGATATTGTGGTGCTTTGTATCGAACAATAACGTTCTGCACTTAACTGCACTGAATTTTATGTCACTGCACAGCACTGTGTTGTACTACACCGAACGGCATTGTGTGTAATATACTGTACTGTACTGTCTTGTGGTGTAGTGTACTGTACTGTACTGTCTTGTGGTGTAGTGTATTGTACTGTTCAATATATCATATCATATGACACTCTTTTTCGTATTCTTGTTCTTCCATCTCATCTTCCTTGCCTTCCCTTGGCAATACTGTCACACAAAGTGCTAAGTACAGCCCAGTCAAGTGCCTGTTTGGCTCAGATGGTAAAGCGCTGCATCTGCAATCAAGTGCCTGTTTGGCTCAGATGGTAAAGCGCTGCATCTGCAATCAAGCGGTCCCCAGTCAACCTCACAGACATTGACATAAAAACTGGCATTTCCTCTGTGCACCATACCTGCCACTGTGGTGTTAAGAATGGTCCCCTCTCTCTCTCTCTCTCTCTCTCTCTCTCTCTCTCTCTCTCTCTCCTGCAAGAGTTTCCCCCCTCAATCATCACGTCCCCAGTGGTGAGTGTGGCCTTCGATGTGACCATGACGACAGTTCCCACACCACTGACCATGAAAGGAGTGTGATGCCCCAGTGCTAGCAGCCTCAGTCCCAGGCCGTGCAGGATGTTGATCATTCCAGAAACACCAGCATACTTTCCAAACGCCACCATGCGCATCCCTTCCGAATCCAAGATCTTTTCATAGTCAATCAGGCGGATTCTCTGAAAAACAAGCATTTCTTTATCAGCGCATATGTTATGGAGTGCGTTTTATGTACTTGTATGTGACTGTAAGCCATGTGACTGAATGCAGGGCCTGTCAGATACATAAGCCATTACCTTATCTCCCAAGGCTGGGCTATTTTGTTATGGGTACACGTATGAGAAATTACACAAGCACAGGTCTGCAATTAAGGCTTCTGTTAGAACATCACTGGCCAGATTCAAAATCAACCAAACATATCCCATTAACTGAATTTAGATTATGGTTACGATAGATCTGGGATGTATGTAGACTAAAGTGCTGAAAGCTTCCTTTCGATGAAGAATCTGCTACTATGCAAATATTATGACTGACAAATGGAGACCTGCGAGACAGCGCTGTATCCTGGGTTTTATACATCATTCTCCACTTAAGGGCAAATATTTTGACAGTTTTCAGGACACTGTAAGAGTTATCTAGGCAGGATATTCCATGATCCCGTTGGTAATGACTGCTCTACATAGATTTATATGCAATACATGGAGTGTCTACGGTAGAAATACAGTGTCTATGGCAGCAATGCATGGAGTGTCTATGGTATTGCCTTTCAGATGTATTCAGCATGAAATTACAGAGTCAGCTTTAGCACCCATGAGAAGGATACCAATGGGACAGTACTTTCAGCAACATTGGGATGAATGACTTCACTGTGACACTGGTTTAGCAAAATTCAAGAAATTTCCAAGATTTTTTGGGTGTACTTCAAATACCTTGTCAAAATCACTCCAAGTGACTCTGCTGTGCAACAAGTGTGAGAGTGGTTCTGTTCTGTTACAACTATCTTTTTACACAAAAAGACGGCAACCACAAACATCCAATCTTTTCAGTCAGCTTTGTGCGTATATCTGTTCTGTACTGTGTCAACTTGTTTATGCATTGTCACCTTTTTATACAAAAAGACGGCAACCACAGACATCCAATCTTTTCAATCAAGTTTGTGTGTATATCCGTTCTGTACTGTGTCAACATGTTTACGCAGTGTCAATAAACTTAATCAAAAAAAACTTTTAATAAGTCTAACAGATGAAATCAACACCACCACCACCCTCCTTCGCCCCTACCCCCAATTTCTTTCCATCCAATCAGATCAACCCATATTTAAGTGAATATACATTTGTGTGTGCATGGACTTTAAAGACAGTGAAAAATTTTGCACAAAACTGTACGCAAATCAACCATGTCTTCAACCACATCTATGTCAAGCACTTTACATTACCCTGAACATACATATATCTGTAGTTTTAACCAATGTGAATGATGACTGGATGTGTGAACTGGAAATGTGTATGGTTCAAACAATACAGCACTTGTGCTATCTGCCCGAGGCTCACACTCACTGACAATTGATGATTTGTCCATGGTCAAATATGGATCACGGCCAGTGTCCTACCTTCTCCAGAAGGGCGTCCAGCAGAGCCATGTTGTCTTCCTGCGCCTTAATGGTATGGGAGAAAAAGGCGTAGGTTTTGTCTGGCATGAGAATGTCGATGGGAATTTGCTTCACCCCGATGATCAGCGAGGCCTCACCAAGGTCCTCCTTGACTATGCCCCGACATCAACGTATTCCTGAGCAGACCAAAGCACAGTCATCACCTGCGCAAAGACATCTAAAAACAAAGCACTGAAATAACATAGATCAGCAGCACTACTTCTGTCCAGAAACAGGCTTGCAAACAAAAACAAACTTGTACAACATCAACCTTTTTTTTCTTCTTTTTTTTAAAGTGGTAAAATATACCATGTTACACAGAATATGAAGAACGATGAACGCAATTTTGTACAGAACCACATTCAAATTAGACTCAGGCAATGCGACTAAAATCCTCACTAAAAGCAACACCTTACACTGTTAGAACTGTGCACAAGGGAGAACCACAGGTGGCAGCGAACATCTTCTGTGGTAGTGGTAAGGATGAAATAGGACGAACTGGCCTACCCAGGCCTCAAGCGTCTTAACCATCAAGATCAAGGTAAGGGGATGGTGGAAATCTGTGTGCAGGCTGGCCCCTTGTGAACTGGTGATTTGGAAGGGGGGAGAACTCCCCTTTCAGCCTGACCTCTTCTTCAATGAAAATGCACACTGCATCCTGTTCATGGAAACAGGTAAAAGCGTGTAAAGGCACTCAGGGGAGTGCAGGCCTGATGGAGCATGGAGTTGCCATTTGATATGGATACGAACAAAAATTCAAATGGTTCACTTTGAAGCCATACTCCATCGTTCTCCTGAATTCCATTAAAATCAGTTCAGTTGTTTAACTGCAAACCATCAGATGTGGTTTATATCCTCCTTGGTGATGATACAATAAAAAAAAAATTTCTAATAAATGAAATAGGCTTTAAACATGTGGACATGTTCACAAATACCTCTAAAATATGACATTTAAAATCAACAGTTTCCACTGAACAAGCAAGTAATCAAACCATCTTGGTTTGTTTGACTAGGGGGTTTTTTGTTTTTGTTTTTTTTTGCTTTACTGAATTTCAGTATCTACTCTGAATGACTCCTACCCCATGGAAATTGATACGATGTTGAACTGTGGGAATTTCAGCAGTATGGTATGATCCAAGTTTTGGTACAATCATCTTTCTCAAAAATAAAGGGGAAAAAATGAAATAACAATAAAAGGAGGAGCAGTGAGAGTTGGAAAATCACCCGAGGATTTTGGACAGTTGTTAAATGTTACAATATTCAGATCAATGCACTGACTCTAAATGCACACACACAGACAAATGTGCATGCGCGCACAGCACACACCACTACAAACCACACAAAAAATCACACATACAACCAACAACACAACACAACACACACCACGAGAACAAACACACACACGTACCACACAACACACACAACACACACACACACACACACAGCACGCACACCACAACACACACACTCACCACACACATCACACACAAAATCACACACACACACACACACACACACACACACACACACACAACACACACACACACACACCACAACACACACACACACACACACACACACACCACACACACACACACACACCACACACACACACACCACACACAACACACACACCACACCACAACACACACACACACCACACACACACACCACACACACACACACACACACACACACACACACACACACACACACACACACAACACACACACACCACACACCCCACCACACACACACACACACACACACACACACACACACACACACACACACACACACACCACACACACACACACACACACACACACACACCACACACACACACACACACACACACACACACACACCCCTACCTGCATGCTGTAGGCCCGTCTGTCTGAGGGCTGGATAAGGACCTTGATGCCCTTCTTCACCAGCTTTCGGACATGCATGGGCGCCAGAGGGGCTCGCCTCTCCCACACGTTGATGGTTTCCCGACGAATGGCCATGGTGGGCTGGCCTTCTCCCTCCTTCCTCTGAGGCCATCTGACCCCACTCAGCGAGGACAGCGTTCGCCACTGATGAAAGGCTGCTTTGTATGGTTTGGGGGACTGAAGGAGAGTGAGTAGCCCCATTCTGATCTGTGATCCTTGCCCGAGAGTATGGATAGCAGTGCGGGCCCCCAGTTTACATGCATGTACAGATGAGGGTCTAAACAACCTGAAAGTCACGCAAAAACATGGCCAGACTTCAGTCCTCCATCTAATATCACTTTACTTTACGTTAGGTTTTCAGGTTCCCTAAGCTGTCTGTTTATCCATTTAGTGAAAAATCAACAAACCTGTGGGTGCTTGTCTCTTTCAGTTGTAGTACTACACTTTAAACGAACTATCAGTTCTTTCTCTCTTTCTCTCTCTCTCTCTCTGTCTCTCTCTTGCACTCTTACTCTCTTTCCATGTTCTTGTACTGCTCTTTATACTCAGTCTTCTCTGTATATCACAATGTCTGTGTGAAATTACCTTTCAAAAACAGATCTATCCTAACATAGTGTTTCATTTCTGAAGTTTTTTTTTGTCAGATGATGAAAGTCAACAGCTACATTATAGGCTTTTGTTGTTGTTGTTATTGTTTTTTTTTAAAATAACATATATATTCATTTTAATGAACTGAATCTGCATCAAACATTCCTTTTCTAAATTCATGTGATGCTGGTCAAAAGTTATAGAAATTTTTTATCTTCCATGAACTAAACAGGATCAGAGGATTAATTAAATTTGATGTGTGTGTGTGTGTGTGTGTGTGTGTGTGTGTGTGTGTGTGTGTGTGTGTGTGTGTGTGTGTGTGCATCGGTGACACGTGCATTTGTGTGAGTGTGAGAGAATAAGTGCACACGTATACGTGTGTCTGCGTATATATGTAAGGTCTTTTGTAAAGATGTAGATACCATGAACATGAGGTCTTATTTGTCAACAAAAGTTTACAAGAATATATCATCTCTCTCTGGTTCTTGTGTTGAGAAAGCAAACATTCAACCTGCCAAGCAGATCTGGTTAAATCCGCTGGGCCTCACTAAAAGTAAAAATAAATCACCAGCCTTGCTGGCAGGGAAGATTCTGCTTATCCCTGTTCAGCACTGCTGGGAAATGGAAGAGAACTGGGACATCCTCACCTTCAGGCTGCCTCACACACTTAATGCTACATATAACTGACCGTCCTGGCATCTGGTTAAATAAAAATTAAAGTGGTACACTGCATCACTTGCCAGGTTTGTTTTGTTTTGTTTTTGTTTGTATGTTGTCATCTACACAGGTAAAATTCTAGTGATTACGAGTAAACGTGAAGCCTGCAGAATTTGGGACTGTTATGAGGAGAAGGACACTGTGCAAATGGGTTGTAAGTGGACGTTCCACTGCAATACAATTTCTATCACCCGTGAAATGTCTTTTGCACTTTCCATAAATGTACACTGCAGTCTTTCTATGTACATGAGCAATAAATGTTTAAGTTTACACAACGCTTGCTTTCGTAACCTGTTTAACTGTTTGCCTTTTTTATAATATTTGTTCTAGATCTGTGATGTAGGTCAGTAACTGGCATTCTTAATAAGGAATGGCTAAAATTTGTTATAAATCTTTGTCAAAAAATGGTTTTATGTACTGCTGTGCACTCCCTTTGTGCTGTTCAGTGCTGGACAGCACAGTATCAACAGGGCTTGGTGCTGCCACTATGTAAGTGCAAAGCAGGGAATAGTTAATACACACAAAATCATGTCATTAATAAACCATTGTTTTTCAATGGCACACAAACATGCGACACAAAAATGTTATCCAGTTTCACGAAGCACCAGTTCGATGATATCCATGATGACATGCCCTTTGCTGAAAAAGAAATTTATATATCATTACAAACAAACGGGAGAATGAATACCTGTCTGTCACAGTGCTCAGTATGTTGAATTCTTCTTCATCACTCTGATGTGACAACACGCACAACTGTGATGTTGACAAGGAAACAAAATTACCCTGTGAAATATCTATCTGCATGACAAGGAAACAAAATTACCTTGTGAAATATCTATCTGTATACATACTGTGCAAGCACACACACACACACACACACGCATACACAATATGCAATGCCACATAGCGATGTACAAATATGCGATGTGATATTTAACCGATTGAATTACAATAACACCTACCTGTCCACAACACACAGCAACGACCAGCGAGTCCACTCAATGTTTTATATCCTCTGTCCAGTACTTACTGCGGTAGATAACACATTCTCAAAATTCTATATCACTCTAGTAATACTGGCAGTAGACTCATGAGTAGACCCAATGTCTAGTAATATTGGTAGTAGACTCTATCTTTAGTCTTATGAGTAGACCCAATGTCAACACAGGGAAGACAAACTCTGGTTGATTCTTAACTAAATGAAACTTCAAATTAGGGACACCAAAGATGACCATTAATGAAGAAAGACAAAAAACAATGCACATGATCTGCCAGCGTCATTTAAGGATGGGAAAGGGTGTTATGTTTTGAGGACATTAGTAGATCGAGTCGATTCATGGCAGAAATGCTCTGTCATACATGCAGAACAGGAGTGCATGGAAACAGCTGATCCTGTTTACTGCTGTAACAGGAGCTCATCTACTCATCCAGCCGAGAAATGACTCGACTTCTTACTTTTCCACTCGCCAAACATCCTGTAGAAGGCCTCGTCGGATGATATTTCACACTCGCACAAAAGAGTCAAACAGAAGGCACTATGCTTTTTCTTCTTTTTTCTGTTTTTTGCTTTTGTTTTTGTTTGTTTGTTTGTTAAAGCTCCATCTCTGGAAGAATGAGAAGAGGCTTGAAGTAGGCTAGTTAAATCTGTCGCAGAGTCTGGTCGTGGTGTCACTGAATCGTCTGATGATGCAACGGTGCAAATCGAAGTTCTTTGTAAACCAACCCATCATGTTCAAAAATGCAAGATATCATTGATCAATAAATCTAATGAACATTTTCAAAGCACTGGGTTTAATCAATATGACAAGTCTGCGCATAACCGGCTGAAACGTGTTTTAAAAATATCAAAATAGCGGAAGAAAAAAAAATATCGGTCAACAGCTTGGTCACGATTTGTGTCACTTTAGATAGCATGCCAGTTGGATTGTTGACGGTCAAGACAGACACAGCCCTTCAAAAGTTTTAAACGGTTCGCATGTGTCTACATATTCAGGCAAATCCTACCTTCATCAGCAAACAGCCGGCTGTGAAATGACAGGCCTAGGGAATCAGTGAAGGAACGCTGGTTTCTTGCAACTCCGCGTCGTCAACACGCAAGCCTTACGGCAAGGTCAAGGCTTTTTGAGTTTGCCAACTGTTGTTTCAAGACAAAGTTGCTGAACGTTTGAGAATCAGGGCTAAAATCACACACAGATCCATCAGATATGGAAGATGAACACAATTTGGCCTCGAATGAATTGTTTTATACCTCGATACACCGTGTGGCTTTGTAAACAAATACTGTTAGGTTGCGCGATTCTTTGCCTGAGCAAAAAAAAGGTCAAAGCCTTAACCAATCAGATTTTTACATTTTGACACACCTTCCGTTATTTGCTCCACATGGCAGCAGCAGGCCCTTGGAGGTAAGGTAGTTAATCTGTCGAAACAACAGATTAGCACAATTCTGATAGTCAGAATAACAGATCCAGATCTTACGAGTGAAAAAGTCCCGAATCAGCCGTTTCTATTTTTGGCGAAGTCGTATTCAAATCAACATCGTGGTAAGGCATTCCTGGATTATTTTTTTACCAATGTCCAGGCGCTTAGGCAATCAGGAATTAATTGCAGGCCTGGTGATCATGACATAATTCTCTTAGAAAGCAACTTTCAAACCCTTTCGAAGAAAACCCCCTAAACGTACCATCAGACTCTGGAACCAAGCAGATTTACCAAAATTGCGCAGGGATACTCATGATTTCAGTCGTCTTTTTTTGAGGTCCCATGGTGTTAAAGATAATGTCAGTGACCTTTGGAAGTGTATAAAAACTACCTTGGATTTTATTATGGATGACAACATACCTACTAAAATAACTTCAAGCAAGAACCACCAGCCATGGATTACTACAAAAACTAACGTTTGTTGAGAAGGAAACATCGTTTCTTTAAGAAATTGAAACTACATCCTAATTCAGAAGATTACTGGTTAGGTATAAACATATTGAGAGAAGGTGTCAGAGAGAATGTAGGCTTGCTCACTCCAATTAATGTATAATTCGATGATTTCAGAAGTGATCATCAAAACAAGAAATTATGGTCTTACATAAGAGTAAGAGACAGGACAACATTGGGATTCCAGACCTGATAAACAACCAGAATAACCAATACAGACCCTGAAGGGAAAGCAAACTTACTAAACAAGCAGTTTTGTTCAGTTTTCTCAAATCCCAAACCTTTAATTAACGTTAGACTAAAGGATGATGATAAACTCCTGAAATGCAAAACATCAAAGTAAACAATGCAGGAGTATTTAAGTTACTGACCAACATCAATGAAAACAAAGCTACTGGTCCCGATGCATTCCTGGCAAGCTCTTAAAATTAATGTGCCAATGAATTGAGTGAGGTATACCAACTACTTTACCAAGCATTCACTGGACCAGGAGTAATACCTGATGAGTGGCGAGATGCGAGCATTGTTCCCTTATTCAAAAAGGGTGAGCAAAACAAAAGCAGAGAACTATAGACCTTATCTCTTACATCCATTTTAGCTAAACTACTTGAACACATAATATATAGTAGCATAATGGACCATCTTGACAAATATGACTTCTTAAATAACGCCCAGCATAAGACAGCGAAGGAGTTGTGAGACTCAACTTATAACAACTCTCAATGATTTAACAACTGTCTTAACAACAGACAGCAAATAGATGCAGTTTTATTAGACTTTTCTAAAGCCTTTGAAAAGGGTTGACCATGAGGGCCTGCTGCTTAAATTAGAACACATTGGCATTGGCGGTTCTTTGCTAAAATGGCTAGATCATTCCTCGTTGGGAGAACGCAGAAATTGTTGTGGAAGGGTCGACATCCCATTGTAGACCATCTTGTCAGGTGTACCACAGGGAGCTGTTCTGGGCCCTTGTTTTTCTTAATTTATATAAATGACATAAGTAGAAATCTCTCTCCTGGAACTACTATAAGGCTTTTTGCAGATGACAGCTTAGTAATAAGAACAATCAGAAGCAAAAAATGATACACGCATTCTACAAGAAGATCTAAACGCTTTACAAGAGTGGGAAAGAACTTGGAAAATGGAATTTCATCCCCAAAAGTGCCAAGTGTTGCGTATATGTAACAAACGCTCACCAATTAGATCAGATTATTCTATCCATAATACTAAATTCTAAAGAAACTAATGCTGCAAAATATTTAGGCGTGATTACAGATAGTCGATCTCAAATGGAAAGAACATTACAATTTAGTATGTAAGAAAGCAAATAACATCTTAGCTTTCTTATACAGGAATATCAATGACTGCCCCCAAAAGGTTAAAGACGACTGCTACAAAACACTGTTAGACCAGTACTGGAATATGGTTGCTCAGTTTGGGATCCTTACCATCTAAAGGACATTGATAACCTCGAAAAGATTCAGAAGAGAGCAGCACGGTTCGTAACAGGGAACCACATCAGAGAAAAGGGAATACTAGGAAGAACATGAGGAGATTAGAATGGAAACCCTTAGAAGAGAGAAGAGCTTTTATCAAACTTAACATCTTCTTCAAAGCAGAGCTAAAGTAATTGATATTCCAATGGAACAACTAGTATTGAATAAAAGTAGCACCAGGAGTGGCGGTCAATGTTATACCATAACCTGCATCAAATATTGACAGCCACTTACATTCTTTTTATCCCATTCTGTACGGCTGTGGAACTCACTGCCGGGTGCCATCAAGATTGCCACAAATGCAATCTCATTTAAAAAAACAAAATTGATTCGACAGTTTTGAGATCTGCATATTGACGATTTTCTATTTTTACTTCCCCAGATATTTTACTATTACCTGGGCCTGAATTTGGCCATTGCTTTTAACTTCTTGAATATCGAGTGCGACCCCTTGTTGCCAAATTTGCTCCAGGGGCCAACAGTCTGTGAGTCGCACTGTTTTATGTTATTTTATTTTACTTTTTAACATGCGCGCTGGTGACCTACTCGTTTTTGAGTGAACCAGTATTTTAGGAAGAAGAAGAAGAATCAGACAGCCACACAATGACACTACTTGTCCATTGTTGTGAGCCGGGCGAGCTTGCGCAAGTTGTTTTCACACCAGTACGTTCAGCATTGTGTTGCGGATGGCTGGAGGACATTTCGGCCCCGACAGTCCGGTGTCACAGCCCAAACTGCTCCCCCCTCGCTCCTTCACCCCTCCCGTCCACATTTTCACCCATACTTGTTCCACCACAGGTAAATCTTTGACGGCGCTACCTATCCGTTGTCGCAAGGAAATTCAGAGGATTCGTCGAATCTTGATGAGCGACATACGTGTAGGCCTAACTGATTTAGACAGAAAAGAGAAGATGAAAAACAAGGAGAGGTTGAAACAATCTATTTGAAGTTCAGTTTAATTTAGCTTAAAATTCACTTCTCTACATGATCTTCTATACAACATTATTTGTCTTAAAGGATCATGAGATTGAACCGGCTAGAGAAAAATTAAATCTTGTTATATTTAAGCAATACCCTACTCCCCTCATCCACACGCGTGCGCGCTCGCGCGCGCGCGCGCGCACACACACACACACACACACACACACACACACACACACAAGTAGCCTACATGAACAGTCCTCTCGTTGATTGAGACATAATTTTGTTACTCTCTTTCCGTCAACGGATTCCCAAACCATACGTTGTAGGAAGAAACAAAAGTTGACTGCAGGATTCGTTGTAAAATGAAAAAAATAATAAAGTTTATAAAAAACCTTTTGGTGGTAGTAGAATCCTTTTGTGAGGAAACTGACGTTTCAAGCCATAGGCCCGTTGTCAAAGTGAAAAGAAGAGGACAGTGTAGATAGGAAAGCCTATGTGAGAATTGGGTGAGAACATTTCATTTAATGATTAAGTTGGACCAAAATAAAGTCACTGATCACTGTTCAGGTGTATTGAGATCACACAGACACACACCACAGTTCACACAAAGACACCAACACACACACACACACACGCACCCCCCCCCCCCCCCCTCACCACCACAACCCCCACAAAACACACAACACCACACACACACACACTCACACACACAACCCCCACCCCCCACCCCCACACACACAACACCCCCCACCCCCACCCCCACTGTGTGTTATTATACGTTGTAGATTCAAGATTCAAAATTCAAGAATACTTTATTATCTCAATTCTGAGAAATTACAATCGTGCTGCTGACTAACTATACATCGAAGGACGATATTAAAGAAAGGCAAAACAAAACCACAGTGACAATGAATAATATACAAGTAGGGTAAATCAGCAACAATAAACAAGTAGGGTAACTCAACAACAACAACCCAACAAAATCAATTTAGTTATAATGTAAAACCTCATGCATGTAGATAACCACATACTAAACACACACACACACACACACACGCACACACACACACATACACACACACACACACACATACACACACACACACACACACACACACACACACACACACACACACACACACACACACACACACCACTTACTCATGTTCAGAATTTGCTGAAAATAGAAACAACACTGTCAGACCTAAATTCTGATTAAAGAAGCATTAAAGTGTGATGATGATGATGATGATGATGCACATAATAAATGATCAAGCAATAGTGAAACCCATTTGAGTAAACAACAAGTGAAACCCATGTCGTGTGTGTGTGTGTGTGTGTGTGTGTGTGTGTGTGAGAGAGAGAGAGAGAGAGAGAGAGAGAGAGAGAGAGAGAGAGAGAGAGAGAGAGAGAGAGAGAACAGTGGCAGTGAATAAATGCATGAAAGAACCATATCTGGGTCGTGGTTTCAATGCATGTCGCGGTCAGATTCGTTGCTCAGTCAAATTCGTTGCTGGTATACCAACTTAGCCAAAAAATGACGTCATGGAATTTGACTGAGCAACGAATTTGACCGCGACATCCCTCACCCACTGGTACGCACAGGTTCCCAAACCCTGTCCGAGATTGAAAACGGACTTTAATTAGATTGTTCAGATTTTATACTTCTCTCACACTTGTCTAATAAACCGTTCCTGTGCGTAAATCATTCTCGTTTTCATATCATTTCTTTCTTTCCCAAGAACTGACGAAGATAAAGGCAGCAAAATCTACGCCAGACCGGTAATTGTCAAATCCGGTTGTAAACTCAAATACAGCTACCGGTTTCCCGAGAAGTCTCCTATTCATAAAATAATGTAGGCGTTGTACGCTCAGCTCTTCTGTGTAGTGCGCCTCATTTCCTAGAGAGAGGAGAAGGAGAGCGGGTGGAAGGTGGGAGGAGGGGGAGTAGAGACAGGATGGTGGAGGGGGATGGCAGAGGGGTGTTTGTTTTAGGTAGCCGGTGTTGAAGCCGTCTTCCCGCCCCCCTGCAAGTTGTACACCTGGGCAGCCTAGATTGGTCACAATGTGTCACCCACCACCTCCCTCCCTGCCTCTGCTCCCAGCCCCTCCCCCTCTTCGTCTCCCTGGACAATACAGGCTAAGCCATGTACACTTTCTGCCTAAAATTAATGTACGTCCCTTCCTGAACAGTTTGGATTGTGGAGGGGCGAACTGCCCCTCCTCTGTTCTCTCTGCCACCGACACAGTCTGCCGCCTTCGCTGAGATCAAGCCCGTACAGAGGGCCTTTGGTTGGGTATAAATAAATCTTGGTATCTTTGCCACTCGTCTCTTTAATCACCTACATAAAAAAAACTTTGTTATTGAGAATCGACAACGGTGTATCACCGATAAAGTCAACTCCTCTCTCTCTCTCTCTCTCTCTCTCCTCTCTCTCCCCGAACTTATTTTGAACCTTTGTATCTTTAAATCAGCAATTCTTACAGCCATAGCATACTGCAATACTAGCCCCCCCCCCCCCCCCCCCCCCCCCCCAAAAAAAAAAAAAAAAAAAAAAGAAATAAGATAACAAACAAAAATTAATAAATGACTCTATAGCTAAACTTTCTTCAACCATATAATGGCAGTTTTCCGTATTCTTCGTGGTCTTGGTCGTCACACTTTCAAAGTTAACCACATAGTTTTTTTTTTCTTTCCTTTTTCTTTTTTTTTTTCTTTTTTTTTTTTTTTTTTTGGGGGGGTGGGGGGGGGGGGGGGGGGGGGGGGGGGGGGGGCAGGCTCTCACGCTGAAGTTTGGAAACGAAGTTCATGTATGTGTGTGCGTGTGTGTGTGTGTGTGTGTGGTGTGTGTGTGTGTGTGTGTGTGTGGTGTGGTGTACGTGCGCGCGCATGTGTATGCTTTCCCACCATGCATCGACCTCCAACTCCAACTTACACTATACATTACTACAATTGTATGTAAATGTCTGTTTGTTAGAGTGAGAATGATGATGACGACGATGATCATTATGACAATGGTAACGATACTAACCTTTTGTTATGGGGGAGGCGGGGGGGGGGGGTGGACGCTTTGACAGATGGGACGCTTTGGCCTGCTAGCAGCGAAAAATATCTGGTGGGGGTACTATTGGACTGGGAGGCAAGAGATGGGGGAGGGAGCGGGGAGGGAACAAGAGCCAGCCCAAGCTGTTCGAAATAGGACAATCCTCTCACCATCTCCAGCTGTTCGAAATAGGACAATCCTCTCACCATCTCCAGCTGTTCGAAATAGGACAATCCTCTCACCATCTCCAGCTGTTCGAAATAGGACAATCCTCTCACCATCTCCAGCTGTTCGAAATAGGACAATCCTCTCACCATCTCCAGCTGTTCGAAATAGGACAATCCTCTCACCATCTCCAGCTGTTCGAAATAGGACAATCCTCTCACCATCTCCAGCTGTTCGAAATAGGACAATCCTTTCACCATCTCCCACTTTCAATACAACGATGAAATATGTCAAGAAAATAAAATGCAGCATTTGTTCAAAACCTGTCTTGCAAACAAATTTCCATATGAAACTGCACGCATTAAATTCTGCAGGCAATTATTAAGAATGTTCTTGTGTTGTTTCTAAGGGGTCAGCCCGCTATTGCGCGGGCCCGCTATTGCGCGATTGCGTGGGCCCAGCGCAATAGCGGCTGCGCAATAGCGGGCCCGCCCCGCTATTGCGCGGGCCCGCTATTGCGCGACAGTTAGGTTAGGGTTAGGGTTGGGTTAGGGTTTGGGTTAGGGTTGGGTTAGGGTTAGGGTTAGCCGCGCAATAGCGGGCCCGCGCAATAGCGGGTCCCCGCAATAGCGGGCCGCGCAATAGCGGGCCCGCCCCGTTTCTAATACAGTCAGAGATCGCGCTGGTGGTATGGTAGTCGCCAGATGTTCGTGGCCTTATGAGTCGTCCTCTTGTTCTTGATGACAACAGTTTTCCACCATCTTACTACTCAGCTGATTTTGTTCGGTCTGATGCACATCAGGTTTGCAATTGCAATGTATTGTTTTCATTGATCGATATGTTGGAACAGTTAAATACAAATACAAATACAGTAATATCAAATTCATATTTGCATCGGTGTGGTCGAGAGCAATCGCCATTTTGGAAGGGAGGTAAACTACATAGGCCTATTTATGGCTGATCTTGGACAGTGTTTCTGACTAGACAACTGCAAGCGATATAGATATAAAGGAACAAAATAACCAGATCACAATCAATTCTAGTCAGTGAACACTCTGTTCTCAACATTACAGGCATGTATGACAAATGCTTGAGCCAGTGTGGTGCAAGTTGTCAAGGTTGCCACGTGTGCGGAGCCCAGTAGTTTAACTGTCTCACCCCTGGAACGCACGGGCTAGCCTATAACTATCCCGGTAACGGTATGCGCTGGCAAAGACTACCGTGAATGAAAAACATGTCCCTAAAAGCTTTCGCTGTGAGGACGTAAAACTCAACCATTCATTTTCATTCAGTATGCTCTGGTCCAGACTGTCTGAGGGGAAGAACCTGAGGGGGGAACTATTTTAGATTAGGAAAACCGGCCCCAGGCTGCATTGCTCGAGCCTGAGAACATCATGCGACATTCTGACCCACTTCGGAGTGTGGTGTGATGGGGCGAGGGGGGGGGGGGGGGGGGGGGGGGGGGGTGTTTCCTGATTCTCCGTCCCAGTGAGGACTTCTTCCTTCTGTTAAACATTAAACATTTGATGTGCCCTCAGAAGGTAGCGAAGAGCAATTACACCCTTTTCAGTCCCGGAGGTGGGGGTGGTGGAGGGGGTGTACTTCGAGAATATGAAATGTTTTCGACTTCGCCTGGTCCCCCCCCCCCCCCCTCCCTCCCCCTCCACCACCTCCAAAACAGCGAATCTCGAGATGTTGAAAGTAAGTTAATTTATACACTATTCACTTTCATGTCCTAATAAGGTAAAGCAAAATGAAACAATGTGCAACGCTGTGTCTTTGCGTCATAAGGTATTTTATACAAGAATGTGTGTGTGTGTGTGTGTGTGTGTGTGTGTGTGTGAGAGAGAGAGAGAGAGAGAGAGAGAGAGAGAGAGAGAGAGAGAGAGGTTGAAACAGACAGACACACAGACAGACACAGACAGTTCAGTTTCTGACAATACCAGCTTCTCCCAGCGAGGAAGACATCCCTGTGTGTTGGTGACACCCAAAGCCATATTCAGACACGTTCCCATTAATCAACAGCCATTCTTGCCTGTTTTTACAACGCATCCAGTTGTCTTCCTCGCGCGCAGATCGTTAGCTGTGTTCACAGCTGCAGTTTCAACTGCCGTTAATATTAGGAAACCAAACGCTGTGTCCGTACACCAACACCATGTGGCTCAACTGCCTGTCTGCGTTATGCTGTATGAGTCAGTATGCAGAAATGGACAAAGGGGGGGGGGGGGGGGGGGGGGGGGGGGGGGGAGGGGGGGGTGGGGGGGGGGGGGGGGGTGTAAAGAAGGGGAGAAGGTCGGAGAGGGGAAGGAGATAGAAGAAAAAACGGGTTTCTGTAAAGAACATGTTTCCAAACTGTTTTAACATGACTTGGGAGTGGACAAAGTTGCATAGTTTCAGGTTCAGTTTCATCAAGGAAGTGTCACTGCGAGCGGACTAGTCGATATGCCACACTACACCACCTCTGCTATGTTGTGTGACGCACTGCGCAGGATCTACAGCTAATGGTTGACGAATTAATGACTAAGCTGAAAGCATTTCAGAGGAGGCTCTCACTGATAGCCTCGCCAGATGTTGGACCTGCGCATCAGCCCAACGCGTTGGTCAGGTCTTGGGTATCTACCTCACATTGTCTGCACCAATGTTATAATGGTGTGTGTTTGCGTGTCGTGCACGTGTGTGTATGTGCATGTGCGTAGATAGGTGGGCATGGGTGCATGTGTGTGTGTGTGTGTGTGTGATGTGTGTGTGTGTGTGTGTGGTGTGTGTAAATGTATGCATGCATTTGTGCGTGTATCCTTGTGTAATCCGTGCGCGCGCTCGAGCGTGTGTGTTGTGTGTGTGTGTGTGTGTGTGTGTGTGTGTGTGTGTGTGTGTTGTGTCGCGCGCGCGCATGTGTGTGTATGTGTGTGTGTGTGTGTGCGCGCGCGCGCGCATTTGATTATCTGTGTGAATCAAACGTCCAGCAACAACAACTGTAACAACAACAACGATGATAGTGATTATGTAATGATGATAATGATAATGATAATGATGTGGTCAAAATCAGAATCATAGGGATGAATCAATTAATACTAACCGGAATCAAAATGCTGATGAATGTAATGATGCTGAATATGATGATGATGATGATGGTGGTGAGATGATGATGATGATAGCTGGTCGTTCAAGTGTAAACTGTCCACTCCCGGACACAGGGGGAACACTGCATCTTCCGAGATGGAAGACCCGCGACACACACGTCCTATCTCCCGCTCTCTCACTGGAAACCGCCCGCTGAAGGCATTGCCTGTTGCAACTGGCCATGGTCTGTTGGACGCGATGATTCTGTTGATAGAAGGGTGAGTTTAACGTCCTATTGGCCTGTGGCCCTTAAGGACAAGGTCCACTTGCATCTTCTGTAGCCACTGTTGTCGCTGGCAGTAGTGGGCGAGTTCATCGTTTGTCTTTCTCAGAGCTCTGCTTCCTTTTGAACTTTACTTCAAATTCGGCTGTTGGTCGGCCGACAATGGCGTCAGTGTATTTGGCTTCTTTTCTTCCCCGACCAAAAGGCTGTCTTCAGGACCACCAGGCGGCCATCTTCGTGCTCGGGTGCGATGGTCCTGTGCCGCGTGAGGCCGCCTCAAGGAGGGAGCAGGACGAAAGTCGCTGGAGCGCTGCACGAGTCCCTAAAAATCGGTGGTACACGCAGACTACGGCCGAGAGGGCAATTTTTTCAGCCCAACCCCATAAGGATGTCCCCATGTCTGCAAGGCATAGAACACGGTATCCCAGCCACGGTAATCGTAGTCAGGCAGCGCTCCATCGCCGATCGCCCCACATCTCCAGGAGCCGTCTTCCGGCGACACAGGCTAGACCCGCCGTCAGCCATATGGCTGGAAGGATCGCGCGCGCCGCCCGACACTGACCTCTCACAATCA